>OZ005740.1:310754790-311447290 GCA_963930735.1 Dioctria linearis
TAATCAATTCGAAAATTAATTACAATATAAAACGGCCAAGTGCGACTCGGACTAGCGCACGAAGGGTTCAGTACTATTCGTACAAAATTCAACACTATGTACTTTTTATTTATTTTTTTCAAATGAGAGTAGACGTCATGTGAAGAAATAATGCTGTCATTTGAAAAACAAAAAAGAATGCCTACTAATGATAATAATAATGAATGAGAATAAAACGAGAAAAAAAACGCCGAAAAAATCTTCTTTGTATGAGGGCCCCCTTAAATTTTTAATTTAATTTTATTTTAATTATTTGTTGTTATATCGCCAATAGAAATCACAGTCTGTGAAAATTTCAACTGTCTACTTACCAGGGTTCATGAGATTAATACAACCTGGTGACAGACGGACGGGTCGCGAAGTCTTAGTAATAGGGTTCCCGTTGTTACCCTATGGGTACGGAACCCTAAAAAATTTGTGAAATTTAGCGAAATTGTTACAAATCACTGGGATAACGGGGGAGGTTTGGTTGGATTCTAGCCAACAGGAAGATGCTGTAGGTTTAAGAAATGTGTAGTCCGAATTAAATCATAAGAAGATCGATATTATGTTGAAAAAAAAATAGATTTATGTATGGAATAGCAAGGCTATTCTTATTGGATACTGTATTTTTGGAAAATATGCCGAACGTTTAGGTGGCCATTCCTATAGGATTTCGTAGACGTTGTATGGAAAAGAGAAAACTAGTCGAGTTCAAAAATTGACTACCGAATGTAATGAGTATGAAGATTAATGAACATTCTTTTGACTTGGAAACTTCATCACAACATCTCAAGGTTAACATATAAAAGTGGATTATTTCTAGTCTACAGCAGACTGAAAATAATGAAAATAACTTCAATGAATTCTGAAAAAATCAAGCTTTTCGACCAGCGCACAGTGGGGTCATCAGCCTCATCTAGCTGAACTTTATTACATTATCAAATAAAACAATTTTTTTTTTGGGGAAATTGGACAAAATAACCTTAATTTATGTATTTGTACATAACAAAAGTCTAATTTACTTCATTTATGTATAATACTTAACTATGAACTTTATTACGTTTACAGAAACTAGTCAATTTGGAACAAAATGTTAGTCCGATAAATTGACAATGTGGTAAATAATTTGTCTGTTAATTAACTTATTTATACATAGGTAATGCCACGGAAAACCTCTCGATTAAGTTTCTATTAATTCCTGTAATATTTCAGCTATTTGGTTTTTTTATATAACTGAATTCGCTTACATTTTCGTGGTATGTTTCTTTCACAAATCAAAACCCTATAATAGGTCTGCGATATCTTGTTGATGCTGGCCGAGGGTTTTGTCACAAAATAATTCTTGTCAGTCATTTTGAAAGACATATATTTGCAGGAGTAGGGGAAGGTGCTGTACCTTGGTACCTGTTTTGCTTTCTTTTTTACAAAACTAATGGGACAAATCTTAAGCAACCGATTATTATACATTGTCTAACCCATAACATTTCCAATAATTGTCGAATATGCAGTTAAAAATTGATATTTCAGGATATATGAAAGGAAATATGAGGGTCCTTCTTTTTGTCCAAGGTACAACATGCAGCTGCACAATGGACAGTGTCAGCTTGAAAATTAAAACGAGAAATTCTTGGTACCATATGATTCACACTTGCTTTTGAAAAAAGGGTTTTGTATGGCTAATTGGGTAACTGCTATCACAGAACTTCTATTGTACGCGATCAGAGTTAACTTAACATAGCAATTTCGGAATTTATCTCCACTGATGACATACATACAACTATATGTCCAACTTGTATTTCAGATCAAATCATATTAACTAAATTTTCTACAGAATTACAAGTAACATAAAGAAATTGAATTTCAAGGGCGTGCACCAATATAATTGCCAGTGGAAAACTTTATCTACGGTAATATATAAATTTTATATTCATACGCAATCGACATCTTTCATATAGATGCCTTCCAATCGAAATAGATCTTTGCTTAAGCATTTCGCGATAGGGAAAAATTAATTTTATTCACATTACAAATTCCCCGCTGAGTTAATAAAAAAAACTTGAAAAGATCAAGAAAATGATTTTCTTAAGTTTCTAATATTAACGGCCGCCCGATTGATGAGTTTGTCTTATCTGGATGAATTTGTCTTTGTTTTGCACTATGGCAAATTTTGTATTTATGTCTCGACCTTTCACGAAAAAAAAAGTGAGCACAAAATGAAATTATTGCGACTGCCATTGTTTGTCTACTACTGCGTTATTGCATCTTGATGAGTTGCGTCATGCATTTTTGTGTCTAGTAGCTAGTTGATCATCTTAATGTAGGCAGATATAAAGAATGAAGGACACGAGACGATTAATAAGATTTCAAAGATGAAATTTGATGAAGACAAATTTAAATAGCGATATTACGACGATATATGAATGGGCGGATTTGGTATTTTATAGGTGCGTTGCTTTAACCTCCGATGTAGAGATTTTTGATGAATCTACCATAATACTAGAATCTATACCTGTTGACTCATCGTTTCCATCTAAGATTAATGCTGGTAATTTGAATTGTGTTCTGAGGAGTGTTCTTTGTTTTTTTGTTATGACAAATTTTATTTTTATTTTATATTTTTTTAATGGAACATATATGCGAGTGAGAGGTGTAGGATGTGCAGTCCAGTATACTAGCCGAAGCTGGTAGCTTACTCCGTGGTAGCATTGTGCTCAGGCTATCATGCACCACGACTATATGCAGAGAGTGTGAGGTAGTGCTAAAAAAAGGGGAGCCTGGTTGTCACGTACCATAAATAAAAACTAATCGTTCCGTAAAAAAGAAACCTCTCGTGAGGATCAGGTGGTAACGATCCGTTTTATGCCTTCCTGGAAACTTACATGGAAGGCAAACGCAATTTCCTTAAACTTCCCTTGCGAAGCCTTCCATATGTGAATATGCCTTTAGAAAAAAAAAATGAAACGAAGCGGGAGTAAGAAAGTAGTATCTTAGAATATCGTACAAAACTCTATAGATGTGAGAGAAACTCGGTTTTAGGTAAAGGAGTAGAAGGGCAAGTGGAATTTAACTCAGCTTAGCTTGTTAATGTCAATGAGTTTGTAATATTTGAATGGCAGTTCACAATATTGTTTTATTTTAAGTAATTGCGCCAAACAACCCTTTAAAAATATTTTAAATTTATTATTTCCAAGGGCATAACGAAAACATAAACACAATTCTACCTCTGAGATCTAGTCTCGAACGCGGAGGAAGGTGCCGGTATAAAGGACAATTCAATATTTTTAAGTTTATTCAATAAAATGTATAATTCAATTTGCTTAACCTAATATCACAAAATATTCAATATAGAAATTCAAATAATAAAAAACTTCAAACAGATAAATTAAAAATAAAAAAACAAATTAAAATTCAGTTTAATGCTGCTCTTTAGTTTGCTACCATTGATTTACTCGTTCTGAAAAAAGAAGAAGAAGATCAGAATAAATTGTCTGTAAACAGATTGGACTTAATGGTACAAATGTTAGTGCTGGTACTGCGTGTAGGCACAAGGGTAGCAAATGATGTACAGAATAAATCTCTGTGAACTATTTGACGGATGCTGCTACGTGTAGGCAGACGGGTAGCAAAATGTACCGGAATTCAATTATTGCTGTAAGTGTGTTGCGTGTAAGCAGAAGGCAGCAAATTGCTTCTGTAAAGAAATAATTTATATTAGCCCCTAAATATAGAATAATACAGCGTGTACGCAGAAGGGCAGCAATTTGCTTCTGTAAGGAAATAAATCGGATTAGTCTCTGAATGTAAAATTATTCTGTGTGTGCGCAGAAGAGTAGCAGATTAATCTCTGCGGCAGAGCTATTCTTCTGCTTAGGTGTGGGAAGGAGTGTAGCAGATTAGTCTCTGCACAGTTTTATTCTTCTGCTTAGGTGTGAGCAGGAGTATAGGAAATGATAGAAATTTTCAGATTAATCTCTGAAATATAGAATAATCTTTGATAATGGAGGTTGATTTTTGTTACTCGAATTAGTCTCCGAATCAGATGAACTCTGTGCCAAGAATGATTTTCTGCTGCAACTCATCGGCTTTATATAGCCGATGTATCCAGTTATGAGCTCTCGCCTTTTGGTGTTGCCCTAGCAACGTTTGAAACATTGAATTTTTGTCTAAGGCGGAATCAGTTGACTGTGTCATGACATTTTGACATGCCAAGTGTAAATACACTGAAGGTACGTGATCTTTGAGGTTAGTAGATCATTTTTTTATAATTTGTTGAAATTAATAATGATTTCATATATTTTAGGTGATAAATCTAATTGGAGGAATTTTTGAACGTCGTTGTAGGAAGATCCTGGCTAAGTGTTTTTTTATTGATTTAAGTTTAAGTTTAGATTCCTTTTTTTTATTTCTTTTAGGATTACCACGGATGTAAACTGGGAGTACGTCGGGGGATATAATGTGTGGATTGAACACTATCACATTCGGGGGAATGCAGCAACTTTTCGGGCTTATTGCGGTTGTTTTAGTTATATCTTCTAAAAGTAAACACAAGTGATCATCGTATGGTATCCTATTGACACCATTGCGAAAATAAATTTTTTTATGTATTTAAAACTCGAAAAAACTAACATACAACGAATTTATGGGTCAAATCAAATTTTATTAGTTATTAAAATATTTAACACATTTTATAGTTAAGAATGTATTTTGCCTATAATTGTACTACATTGATTGCATTTGTTGGAGTATGTCATAGGTACTATTTGGCAATTGGGGGCAAAGGTAACAGCGCGATCGTTTCAGACCTTTCAGTGGATCCTCCCTCGAAAAACTGTTCGCGCAGATTTCATTACTGACTTCGCTTCGGATCTTCTTGGGAATGATTTATCGACGCGTTATCACATCATTGATTAGAGAAAGTCCTAGTTCTTCAAGAAAAGTCTTCGCTTGAACCGTTGATTTAATTGCCATCCTCGATACGAAAAGAGCTCCACGCGCTATAGAATATAGCTAGTACAGGAAGTGTGATAAGCCAGATTTAGCGTAGTCAAATTCGGGTTGTGTTAGAATCTGTTGCGGACAATGGTGAAAGCACAGTACAGGTGTGTAGCGTCAATCAACATAGAGAGCAGGGCAACAAGATATACATATGTTTGAAACTGTTACGTTTGCTTCCACCAAACATGCTCTTAGTCGTTTCTCAGCTGTTTCAAACATAAATAAACCTCGGTGGAGCAGAGCTAACCAAAGGATTTTTTTCAATATTTGATCTTTTTTGTTATTGATTCCAATTTAATCTATATCACTTGAGAACGGCTGGACCGATTTGGTTAATGTTTTTTTTTTGTTAATGTTCGTAAGAATAAAGCTTTTTAAGGAAAGAAATCGGCAACCCCTTCTTGGTGTTGCCATACAAAAATTTCCTTTTTAATTATATTTGTTCAAGAAGGCATTTTTTTGGATTCCCCGGTATATAGCAAAAGCTAAAAATAGGTCCCAAATAGCGAAATTGAGTGACTGGAAAAACAAATGAAAAAATAGAACAAAGAAAAGAAATGAACAAATAGAAATTTTTTTTAAAATTTTCCTTTCTCTTTTTTTCTTTTTAAGCCCCCTGCGACCGTACACATGTTCGATTCGTTTCGAATGAATCTGGTTTTTTTTAAAAAAATTTTAATAAATTTTTTTTTTCTATTTTTCTCAACTTTTGGGTTTTTGCTTTTCTTTTCTTTGTTCTATTTTTCATTTGTTTTTCAAGTCACTCAATTTCGCTATTTGGGACCTGTTGATGAGTCAAAACCAAGACCTGAAACTTGTTACCCAAAATAAGATGGGTTGTGTGATGAAATAACAAATAAGATTTTTTTAACTTTTGCTAATTACCGGAGAATCCAAAGAAATGCCTTCTTGAACAAATATAAGTTTTTCCCGGTAAAAAATCTTACAGAATGATCTTTATTTTTGTTTTTAATTATATATTAGGGTACTGCCCCAGAACCCGTCGACGTAAAGAGCTAAAAATTGGTACATGCTATACTCATAGCAATAGTTAATAAAATTTCAAAAATGGTCTAAATCGAGAAACCTTTTCTTGATGTTGCCATAACAAATTGTGGTTTTTCCTATACCTATGCTTGGAAAAGACGTGGATGTGGAGAGCTTAAATTTTGTACATGGCGTTTTCATAAAAATTGCAAATACAAGTTTAAAAATCGACCGAATCGGGTGACCACTTTTTGGTTTTGCCATACAAAACTTTAGTTTTCCACTATATATTTGGATACTGCCTCACCCGTTGACGTATAGAGCTGAAATTTTGAAAACGGGTCTTTTTTTTAAATATTAATTTAAGTTCAAAAATGGTACAAATCGGGCAACTCCTACGTAGGGTTGCCATACAAAAATTTATTTTTATTTTTATATAAATATAATCTGACTTATATATAAAGTAACATAGTGTATAAATTCAAAAAGAAATTATTATGCGATAAATCAATAAAAAATAAAATCACAAACCCCTTCAAAGAATCAAATTTCTAATTGCTCTTGAATCAATATTGAAATCTAAATAATTTGAATATGTGTTGTAAATTCTACACATATTACTGAGGGGATCATAAAATCCATAGTTCGTTCGATGACTCTTAATGAAAAGAATATCGTGGTTCCTTAAAATTCTACCAGGAACATTCAACGAAATTGATTTAAGAATTTCCAGAGAATCTATGGAAGCTCAAACTTATAAATCCACGGAAGGTGACGACGGGCAAAACGTAGAAGCTTTTTCTGTACAGATACAATCTTATTAATATGTACACTGTACTAAGAACTCCACACTTGACAGCCGTATTCCAGTATAGACCTCACAAATGAATTATACAAGGAACGCAATGCGTACGGGTCATTAAATTCTTTAGCCCAGCAGCGTCTAACAAACCCAATCATTGAAAAGAATCTCCAAATAATATAATCAAGATGGCGAGAAAAAGTAAGTTTTGAGTCTAAGATAATGCCCAGATCCTTAATGTGGTCTACTATATTTATAGGAACATTATCTATATGATACTGGTCCGCAAAAGGAGAAAACTTACGGCTAAAGACAATAACATTACATTTGAGAATATTAAGAAATAGATTATTATGCTTACACCACAAATTTAAAGCACATACATCATTCTGCAACAGTACACAATCATTAGGTGAATGAATCTGTTTGAAGATCTTAACATCGTCAGCATATATACTTAAATAGGATGAGATCCAATCAACCAACAATGGAGAAAAACCTATTTTTAACAGCTTAAACAGCAACACTCTGCGGGAAAGCTTTTCAAAGGCTTTAGATAAGTCGGTATATACACAGTCAGTTTGCAACCACTTTTCAAGGGTATTAGCAATTGAGGATGCTAAAAGTGTTAAGTTGGTTGATGTTGATCTACCCTTAATGAAGCCGTGTTGTTTTGAGCTAATTAATGGCTTACATCGAACGTCAGCAGTTCACAAACAATTCTTTCAAAAAGCTTGGGTATAACAGAAAATTTAGCAATAGGTCTATAATTACTAACCAAGTCCCTCTTCCATTTTTAAAAACAGGAATAACAAATGATGATTTCCAGGCATTAGGAAATACACCCGTTGACAAAGGTAAATTAAATAAATAAAGAAGCGGACGCGAAAGACTATCAAAACATTGTTTGAGAACAATGCTAGGACTACCATCCGGTCCAACAGAATAGGAAGAGTCCAACTCATGAACATGCTCACATCACATGTGTTCACTAATACATCCAATATTAACATCTAGGCTAGAACAATTAGACATGCAAGACGAAACATAAGAAAAAATTATTTGCATTGCCATTGTTAACACTGAAAGATTTGCAGAAATAATCCGTAAAATAATTAGATATAAGAGACGGATCATGACTGGAACTGTTCAAAAAGGACAGGCTGCTGGGATAACCATCGCATTTATGCTTAGCGGTAACAAAGTTCCAAATTGCTTAGGATCCTTAAACTGTTTTCTAAGACAAGAATAATTGCGACAATCACTCATAGATTTTGAATTATTATAGTTTCTCCACGCCTTGTTACGGGCATTACGCAAATTACGTAGACTGTCATCGAACCAATTAGGAGTAGAACTATAGTTCCTATAGCTTTACGATTAGGTACTGCATCAAGGAAACATTTAAAAATTAATTTATAAAAAATTAACAAAGAAGAATCAACATCTGAAACATTAAACAAGGTAGACCAATCAACAAGAGCCGGATGATCAGGAACCTCACCCAACAAAGGATCCAATGAACACAAGCACTGGAGTCATCATTAACAAAAACAAGATCCAAAATCTTGTTGTGAACATTATGAATGCCATTTACTTCCTTAAGGCCACAAGAAGATAGCACATCCAGAGTATCGTATTCCAGCACAGACGTAAACTCTGTTGGAATAAAAGAGCCATTCTCAAGCAAGAAGGCAAGTTAAAATCTCCAAGAACAACAATACCATCATCTGAATTCGTCATGTCAAAAACCGAATTGATGCAGCTAAGATAGTCCTTGTAAACAGAAGAATTATATCCCGGAGGTATATACAGAACAATTGTATAAAACCAGGAAGCATAAGATTTAATCCGGACACATAAGAATTCCACACACACATGCGGACAAACCAAAAGTACCAAGAGTACGGAATCGCGCGATCGAGTCAGAAGATTGCTTAGATATTATGGACGTCTAACCTTTCAACCCGCATCCACCCACCTATATTATAGCCAGGCAACGCCGGCATGTTCCCGCTAGTTTAATAGAAATATATGTGTAAAGTACATAAAATAATATTTTATAACTTACTTGCCTGAAAAATGATTTCCCACGTCGAAGTTTGGAATTGCTGTGGCATATTTTCACGGAGCTCTTTATGCTGGAAATACTTGATCTAAGTGATCTATCACTTTAATAACAACAGATAATTACTTACAGCCTTTACTTTATTTAGAAATAGTTTTTACCCAATTTTCTTTCACTTTCTAATTAATATCAAAATTGAAAAAGGCAAAACAGCTTTTAATTGTTGAAAATACATTTTTCATAAGATATCTCTTTCTTCAATATATTTTGTCCTACTTCAAGATACTTTAAGAAAAGCCACGCTCGTGCATACGAATATGACAGGTACCAACTGTTCTTTCTACATTCTAAGCATTTGACTTTAAATTAGTTGGTCTAAGGTATCCACTCCTGATTATGTTGAATTATAAAATTCTATTATATTTGGATTTTTTTACTGATCCGTTGATATGAGCTTATCGTGGTGAAGAGTACTTAGTAATAATTGAATATAAGCTACTAAAGTAGTGTTGTGTTTATATTCGAAGAAAAATTTACTGGAGTAACTTGGTTTATTAACTTGATGTGGAAGAAATGACTTATTTTTCCGAACTGTTCCGACCAGTATAAGCTTCCAACGTAGAAGTTTATTTCCTAAGTCATAGGAAGTGAAAAAGTTGTCACACGTAACATTGCGGCCTTTGAAATCCTCAAAGAGATCTAACACAACTCACTTTCCTTGGTTTAGCTCATGTTTGCTGTCTTTCACTGTATAAACTTGCGAAATCCAAACATATTTGTTTTTTACTATCGCAGAGAACCCATATTTTTGTTCCATACTTCGCTGGCTTTGATGGTATATACTGTTTGAATAGGCATCTGCCACGAAGAGCAAATTTCATATTGGTGCCAATTTGTCTCGGGCACGTCTTTCATTTCTATCTATAAGATTGTCGAAGCGTAATACTCGTGTAATATTCCCGAATCGCTGTAAACTCATCGCAGCTCTAAAAATAGGTCTTTTCTTCTTGTCATCCTATAAACTTTCTAATGACTCACCGTGTGAACGGTAAACACCTTCTAGGAGCACAAATCCAATTATAAATTGCATGGAAATGTGATCGACCGGTATCCAACCCTCTAAAATCTAAAATCTACTCAGCTTGCAGCTAACTATAATACCAAATGAAGATTTCGCTTCATGTACCAGTGATGTTCCATAAGAGAAGTGTTGTTCATCAGTTATCGTTTCAATATTTTCCAACTGAAGTACTATAAAGAGGATTTGCGTCGCAGCGTAATTTATTGTCTTTTGACGGGTAGAAGTATTTTCTTCTTCATTACTCTCAAAGGTGTACTCGCTCATATACACCCAAAATCTCGGAGCTTTTTCATTGTCCTATTACCACATAGGGAACCTGAACAAGAATTTGGAGAAACCAAACCTTGAAATAACTTACCTGGCTACTCATTTTTCACCAATGTTTTACAATACTATGTCACGTTCAAAACAATACTATAATCACTTCCAAACTATATGTATATATTGGGTAAAATTAACCTAATAACACCAACAACGTAACTTTTTCTGCTGCGAGCAGACTAATAAGCAAAAATTAATGGACCCAACAAAAAACCGTTTATTCCAAGAAGTGATAAAAATTCAAATTTATATGAAGTACACGTTGGGCAATTTGGACCCATAAACACAGGACAAGGGTTAAATCATAAAAAATAACTTACGGAAAAATTATTAAAATGTAAGAAACTATGAAAAATAAAAATGTTTGAAACCATTTAAGCTTAGATAGATAAACTTAATTAAATCCATAAAATTGTGTCTTCACCTAGATATCACTATACAAGTCACAGTGTGGTACCTAAGTGATATTTACAAAAACACCTCACAAATGATTATGGATGCAAGTATCAAAAAATTTAAAATGCATGCGTTGGTGTTTCTGGAGACTATGTACATAATTTAGCGCCATTAATAGGCGCACCTGGCTTACTCCCTATTCTTTGAGGTCATAAAATATGAAAACTTATTTTGCATGTTCTTTTTTATTTTCGTATGTAATTAGCATAATTTCCACTAGCAGGAAACGATTAAAAAAGCTTTCAGCTGATGTTGTAAATATTTCAAGATTACACGAATTAATATCGTTGTTGAGTTGATGGAATATAGATAGAGGGCCCCCTACACGCTATGAGATCTAATTAACTTGTTTCTTACCAATGCTTGAATATATGTAAGTATGTATGAACAATTGTATATAAATGTCCGTCCATTGAGATGGCAATCTGAGCTAACGCTTATAGATATGCTGGTAGAAAATTTCAACTAAATTAGAACCTGCTTTTAAAGGAAAAAAATTTTCGCTTCTTAAAAAAAAACTCGTTCATTTTCGAACGGTTAGTGCGATACCCGCGATGTTGATATACATGCTCTATTCAATGTTATCTCATACTAAGTGTAGGTATTTATACCACTTTTAGTATTGTTCAGTTTTAGGTCCAAACTACATTGAGACCTACACGCTACAAGCTTCAAGCTACATGAAGCTCTATTTCAGCGTATTCCTATGAACGTAGTCAGTCCATGTAGCTAGCTACACCATGTAGCTTATAGCTCTCTATGTAGCAGTTTCAACGGTACGGCATATGTTCAAACGGAAATTTGTAGTGTGTAGCTCTCGATGTAGATTAGGCCTGAGCCTTGACGTTCGAGACAGTATTACACCGATGACAATAAACGTAATTGAACTTAATTGCACTTGAAATAAATATAGTTTTCGTGGAATGAACTATGTTTTCTGAAAATCACGCTTTTCAAAACAAATTGGTAATTAGTAATTTTCATCCATTCCACCCTTTAGCTATTGATGTTTTCGTTTCGATTTTCTATAATTAATTCTATATTTATAAATTCCTCTTTAAATCTTTTACATAAAAAAAAACGATAAGTAACGATCTGTAAGTTGATACGGTTTACAGTGTTATTGTTAGACTTTTCTGATTCTGCTAACTAAATAATTTGAATCCAATTTTAGATTGTGTAATCTGGAGGGTGATTCTGATCTTTTGTCGAACTTTAATGTCAAAATATACTCCTCTAAATGAAATGAACTTTTCTACTAATTTTTTCGTGTTTTTATCCAGCTTAGCAAGCCTTACATTACATAGAATGAACTGAAAATGACACATCGCATTACAAATTTAAAATATTATTTCGAATTTAAGGACTTGTATTCTCTAATTAGACGCAGAATATAAATTTACCACAATAAAACATTTTTGTCACAACCTCGGGAGCAGTTGACTAATTTTTCGTACTTTTAGGCGTGTATTCTGACATTAATTCATGCAAATTCATTTTAGTTTATTTTGTGGTTGATGAAAGGATAAATTAAAATGAATATGGTGAATATAAAAGTACGACAAATTTGAGGTGAAATGTCAAAATATATGACTAAAATATTCGCCTAAGCTACGACAAAGAGATCACCCTCCTGGTACGCATATTTTGGTTGTTTGGAGTACACAGTGGGTGAAATTATGTATTCTTTCTGCCGCATTCAAAATTCAGAGTGGAGTAGAGTAGCGTAGAGTGGCAACTGGCATTCTTTTTTTTCGCACGCAGTAGTGCATATGATTATCTTTGTTTGGCTCAGAGTAGAGTAGAGTGGAGCTACATGAAAATAGGTTCTATTCTAATTTCACGCTGACATTTCCGAAAGCTTACAAACTGGATTTTCGAACTACTAGCATGTAGATGGCGTACAGAAAAGCTTAATACTTCTTTTTATCATAACTGACATGTTTCAATGTTATATTCTGATTTAATATTTTTTATGAATGCTAATAAAAAACAAGAGGTATTTTTTGCAAACTTCGTGATTTAAAAACCAAAAATATTACGTTAATTTTTATTTAGTTTCCAAGCAATCTGATGGTGCAACAGGGGTGATTCTGATCTTTTGTCGTACTTACGCCTAAATGAAATGAACTTTTCTACTGATTTTTTCGTCGGTTTATTGAGCTCAGCATTACGTAGAATGAACTAAAAATGACACTTCACATTACATTCAACACACATTCATTACGTAGAATGAACTGAAAATGACACTTCACATAACAAATTCAAAATATTATTTCGAATTTAAGGACTTGTATTGCTCTAATTAAGTGTAGAATAACCATTTACCACAGTATAAATTTTTTATCACAACCTCGGAAGCAGTTGACTAATTTGTCGTACTTTTAGGCGTGTATTCTGACATTAATTCACGCAAATTCATTTTAGCTTACTTTGTGGTTGATGAAAAGGATAAATTAAAATGAATATGGTGAATATAAAAGTACGACAAATTTGAGGTGAAATTTCAAAATATGTGACTAAAATATACGCCTAAGCTACGACAAAGAAATCAGAATCACCCCCAGGAGGGTGAGTCTGATTCTTTTGTCGTACTTTAATGTCAAAATATACGCCAAAACGAAATGAACTTTTCTACTGATTTTTTCGTGTTTTTATTCAGTTCAGTAAGCCCTGCATTACGAAGAATGAACTGAAAATGATACTTTACGTTACAAACTCAAAATATTATTTCGAATTTAAGCACTTGTATTGCTCTAATTAGATGTAGAATATAAATTTACCACAATATAAAATTTTTGTCACAACCTCGGAAGCAGTTGACTAATTTGTCGTACTTTTAGGCATGTATTCTGACATTAATTCATGCAAATTCATTTTAGTTTATTTTGTGGTTGATGAAAAGGATACATTAAAATGAATATGGTGAATATAAAAGTACGAAAAATTTGTGGTGAAATGTCAAAATATGTGACTAAAATTTACGCCTAAGCTACGACAAAGACAGAACTAAAATGAATTTGCAATGAATTAATGTCAGAATACACGCCTAAAATTACGACAAATTAGTCAACTGCTTCCGAGGTTGTGATAAAAAATTTATACTGTGGTAAATGGTTATTCTACACTTAATTAGAGCAATACAAGTCCTTAAATTCGAAATAATATTTTGAATTTGTTATGTGAAGTGTCATTTTCAGTTCATTCTACGTAATGCAACGATTGCTGAACTGAATAAGAACACGAAAAAATCAGTAGAAAAGCTCATTTCATTTAGGCGTATATTTTGACGTTAAAGTTCGACAAAAGATCAGAATCACCCCCCCAGGTGTCTCCTATTTCGAATTTATTATTTCGGTAACGACAAGCATGTTGATTTGGCCGTTTCTATGGCGATTTGTTACATTAAATTTCAAAGTTCAAATTTCACTCTGGGCTGTACTGTGAACAGCTTCGCTCTGGACTCAAAGCTCACTTTCCTCTACTCTGCTCCACTCTGCATTGTGAATGCGGCATACAAAATTGCAGAAAGTTTCTTGCAGAAAGGTTCTTTAAAATGCTTTTTTCAAATTTCTCACCGCTTCAACAGGTAGTGAGATATTCAAAAAAAATTATCAATGATCATAAACGTCAAATGACTTTCGAGGTTAATATTGAATTTTGAGCTCAATTGCTTAGAGACGTATTTGATAAATATAAATATTTTCACTTTTAAAATTAAAGTTTTTCATTAAAGCGAAATCATTTTAGTTTAGACACAAGCTATTCCAAGGTATTTTAACTAAGACTCAAAGCATTTTATATTTCAAACACAATCCAAACTTGTCCAAAACCATTTTGAAGTTGTTCATGTTGCCGCAACAAAATAATTTATATCAATACCGAATGTAAATTAGAATTACAAATTACTTTTAGAATTTCTGTGATGAATTTTATTTGTAATAAAATCAAATAAATAATTTTTTTTTAAAGAATGAAAACAAAAAAGGAATTAAAATTAAAAAAAAATTATAATAGTATAATTCAAAAATACACTGCTCAAAAGTGTATAAGCAAAATGTGGTTTGTGCTTTGAATGGTAAAAATTGGTTTTTGTCCCATTATAATTATATAATACCTGTTTTTACCGTTATTCCAGAATTTTGTTATTGTTGTATGCGCAATAGATGTATCTACTAAAAACAAAAAACAGAACCAAAATCAAACCAAATTCCAGGAATTGGCAACCGAAAAACCACATTTTGCTTATACACTTTTGAGCAGTGTATTAAAATTTAATTTTTTTAATGGTAATAACCTTCAAAAGCTTTTTTACCTTTGGAATATGCACATTGATACGAAGTTATAAATTTCCCTCTGGTCACCTAGATAGCTTTTTCTTGGTGCGGACTATAGTGTGTAGAAATTAGATAAATGGGTAATTTTATATACAAAAAGTAAATTTGAAGTCGAAAGTATAGGTAAAGTCGGGAGATTTCTTTAATAAAAAGTTTGAGTGAGCAAATGGTTGACCTAACGAGCGCAAATTTAGTACAAGTAATTTTTAGAAAAAAGTAAGTTCAAATACGTAGATATATTCGGACAATTCCACCATAGTGTCACCATAGAAAAGTTTCGATTTTCAAAAAATAAGTATAATGGCGTATGCCAATCGCCTGCCGTGAAAGAGATAGGAAGGGCTGAAAATGTTCTTCAATATTTTATGAATTATCTATGAATACCATAGCCGTCTTTAGCCACGTGGGGTCCAAGGCACTTTAGGATAGGGGGGCCCTATAGCAAAAACTATTTTCTAAACAACTTTGGGCTATCAACAGGGATAATCGTAAAATACAATCGCTAAAACACATCACGAGAAACACGAAACCGATTGAAAATGCAAGGGCAGGCTCCAAACAGAAAGAAATATATCGTAAAGTTGAGCTAAGGAGAATCCCCGTCCGAATATCGTATTCAAAGATAACGGAAAGTTTCGGTAGTGCGAAGCAGTTTAGATGTTTTGTAATCTATTGACTTAGGGGAATAACCTTAGCCAGGCAGAGTTGCCACTATTATTGTAACATGGGCCAACAGTATAAATTTTTTTTTGAGATTAGTAGAGTTGGGCTACTGAAAATATGCCATGAAAATATGCAGAAAATTTAAAAAATAAGAGGGCTGCAAACACTATCACCGACGGATGGACAGCCGAATGGATGGACATGCAAAAATCAAAATAACTTTTAATATTATGCGTGCCTGTCCAATCCAATTTGCTCTACCATCATTATTTCTAGAATGACAAACGTTTCTTTCATTGATATTTTCTATGCCATTATGACAAATTCGTCGAAATTTATATTGAAAAATGGTAATATAAAACATTAATTTTTCGATTGACATTTACTCAGTGTGTGCTTATTAAACTAGCCCACGGCGACAGTAACCTAAAAGTTGGTGACAAAAAGTCTTCAGTGCGCGGCCTAATATGAACCAAAATTTTTCATTGATTACCAAATACATTGAATTTGGTTATTGAAAGTATACCATGAAAAAATGTCAGAAATTTAAAAATACTGGGGCTACAAACACAGTCATTATACGTTACTTCCCTGCAAACATTACGATTGGCCTACGAACCGCTTTCTTATGATTTCTTATTGGCAGAACGGGCATTTTTATTACCGACAATAATGCATTTTTATCGTTTACGTTTCACTTGACGGAGGTAAATGTTGCATCACATATGAATAGTGTAAGCGAATCAATTAATGATCGCCATGGCGATAAATATTCTTATCTTCTTGCGTTTGCTTTTCAATCGCCATTTTATCGTATAAAATAAAAGATTTTTTTTTGTAGCCTGAATTATATTCATATCTATTCGCTATCGCTTAGTTTAACGGCGGTAAATATTGCATCGCATATGAATCGTGTAAGTGATTCATTTTATAATCATTATGGCGATAAATATTCTCATATTTTTAGGTTTTTAAATTCAATCGTTTGCAATAAACTTTATCTTTGAGTCACTAAATCAGATATTTAGTTGGTTTTGGGGATTTTAGTATTTTATATTTATTATTTAGGTATATCTTATATTTTATTTTATATTTTACTTATTGCAAATATTACTTTCACTGGTTTTTTAATCTACAATTTATACTGGACCACACTTGAAGAAATAACGACTCCAAATGAGGTAATATCCAAAGGGAGAGTACTGAAATATATCCGATAATGGTAACATTTATTTAAAAATAATTCATATACACCTCGCACTCATCTAATCTAGTACCAGTGATTTAGGCAACAAAAATGCAATAATATAGCAATAAGAAAGCGATTCGTAGGCCAATCGTAATGTTTGTGCGGACTATCGCCAAAATATCGCTATGGCAATAAAAAACCAGGACAATATTTATTGCCGTTTTTATTGCAACCATATCTGCTGGGTTTGTATGAAAATTTGTTGCCATGTCTAGAAGTTCGAATAAATCCCAAAGTAGACCTTCAGTAGCCAAACTCTAACAGCTAAACTAACTTACATAAAATAAGTTGTTTTACTGGTTGAAGAATTGGTCATCGGTTGGTCTAGTAACGCAGGGGCTAGGTGGCTCCATGTATCTCGGGGCCCTGGGCCCGGGTCAAGTGGGCCCATGCGTAAAGATGGCACTGGTCATCAGTCTATATTATATTGAAGTGTGTGGAATTGACCATACACTGAGAAGAGAAAATATCAGTGCATGACCGGGGATAATCCACATAGTGTGCAAATGAATAATTTATCGAGCTCAACTCGGACACGCAAAGACACTTAATAGCCTAAAGGACGGATGTGGTAATATAATTGCTAGTTAAATAGAAAATTGAAAATTTTAACCGATTTATACATAACAGTAACAGTTATATTTACATAATAGCATTAGTCCGAAAAGGATTTTGATATGGCACCACAATAAAAATGTTAACTACCATTTATTCTCTCTTACAAAAGGTGCCAAAATCAAAAACCTCATAAATTCCGACCATACTTAAACCTATAAAAAAAAGAAAAAGAAAAGATTAAAAATTTCATAACTCGAGCTTAACTACATTTTATTAACGAAAAACATATTTAAAAAAAAGATAAGTCGACTCGCGTGCTCGACAGATTAATTTGATTAATGATAAAAAAATTTAAGGACAAAAAAAAATTATGTAAATCCATGGCTGCGAATTCGGTGGATATTTTATTTTTCCCATCACCCCAATGTAAATGACCTCAGCATGTCTAGAATACACGAAAACTGCGCCAACATCAAATTACACCCATTTCTCTACCACGGGGCTCGTAAAATTGAAGAGCGCACAGAAAATTTACTTTTGCTTATGCCAGGCCGTATGGCTTCAGGTGTCTGGCCTTTACCTAATAATTTCTAAGCTTTTCAAGAATTCACTTGGCTTCGTGATCGCTAAGGGCAATAAACGCTTCGGATTACAGCCGCGAGCGGTAATAATTACGTTTCCAAAACGTTCTCAAATCATTTGCCCTATAAAATTTGCTGTCTCTAATGCCTTGAACTTGTAATGCAGTTGTAGCAGAAGCAGCAGCAGCAGCCCCTCATTGAGAAGGTTTTTTTTATTAATTATTGCGCTCGTAATTTGCAATTTATGCGAAGGTATGGTAATCGATGTGGAATTAGTCTTTGTGAAACTGTCAGCCTCTCAGCTCTTGCAAGCAATCATTTTATGATGAGTTGTGCCAATCTGGATTGTAACCTTGGCCTGAGGGAACATTAATAGGCAGCTATCAGGTTACGGAAGAATTGCATGAGATTCTGATTTGTTGCAGTTAAGCGAAACCGTGTGAATATGGCGGCGATTCATCAGTTGATGGACTATCAATATTAATTTGAAAATGGTTTGTGCATTTCAAGCAGGCTAGAGGATCAACTAGAAAGATTTGAGATTATGGAGGATTGAGCTTTGAGATGAATTGCAGTAATTTAATTAGCTGACAGTTTTCTATTTTATAACAGGAGATGACCTCAACATTGATTTAAGAGTGGAATCATATCTCGGCAATAATTTTCGTAATCTTATCAATAAGCTTGAATTGCCATTTATCTATCATGCTCAATTTGAGGAAGGTGAGAGTTCTTGGGCTGGACACAAAAGCTAGTGCAGAAAGTTGTCTACCCAAACGCGCTTCTTGACTTCTCCCCGCCTTCAATCTGAATTTCTTTTGAACTTATTGTCAAAAATGTTCCTTTAGCCAAGTGAGTAGAGGTATTCATGTAGGCGAATAATTCATTAAACTTAAAAAATTGGCCTGTATAAGAGTACCATGCGAACAACTCCCATTGTAACTCTAGAAATATTACTAAATCTATATACCACCTCGACACGTGTGCATACAGAAAGTTACTTGTCTTACAATCTAAAGATTTTTCACTGCTGAAGATAAAGAGCCGAGGAAAACAGCTGACTCAAAATTACTTCATTCTTAGCATTCCGTTAACGGACAACACAACACCAAAATATAACTTTGACATTCCATTCAAAATACTCCTTACAGAGCGAATAAATTGGGAGTTAAGTAAGTCCGAATTTTAAAAGGGGCTCTCTGATATGATATACAGATGGTACCAAGGCAAACGAGATGGTAGAGGCTGGATTAGACAGGGAAAGACTCAAGTCAATATATATTTCAACCTCGACGTAACGAATTGATCGGATTGTTTCGAATCAAAGCTGGCATAAGACTGTCTGTAAGAGTAATAAAACAACAAGGTGTCCCTTCTGTGGGTTTCTGGCCACATGGGGAATGAAAGGGCTGACCTTTTAGCTAGTTCTGGCTCTGATTCTCCGTTCCTCGGACCGGAATCCGCCATAGGCATTGCCACCTCGAGTATCGAGTCTCTCATCAAAGCGGATGGTCATAGAAAACATTAGCAGAGATGGGCGAACCTGAGTACTTGCAGGTGTACAAAACTGTTTCTTGATGGGCCTAATGGGAATATCTCCAATTTTCTTATGGAGCTCGGAAGGAAACAATGTAGAACTGTGGTTGGCATCATCACCGGTCACAGCTCACTTCACTCTCATCTAACAAGGATGGGAGTTGTTGACAGCCCTGAGTATCTGTCCTGCCTGGAGGGAGTGCCAGAGACAACCGAACACTTTTTGTGTGCGTGTCCGGCCTTCGCCCGGTGCAGGCTGGATACTCTAGGGTCTGCCCTTCTATCTGTGGATGAGCTGAAAACCCTGCCTCACCAAGACCTGATGCGCTTCCTTAAGAGGACAGGAAGGTTGTGGTGAATGGCCTGCTAGCAGGACAGCACAATGGGCCGCTATGGCCGCCGTGTTTGGGATAGGGTGTCCTAGCGCACTCATGAATATGTTTTTTACCCCAATTTAGATGCCTGGTCATAACACCATTGCAGACAATGACAACCCAAATCTGTTGGCCAAAATAAGATCAAAATTGAGCTTCATAAATCTATTTGCGAGATTCCGAACATGACACCCAAAGAAAGATTATCGGAATGGCTAACAAACCAAGTCGAATTCCAATGGGGAGGAAAAGTAAGGGTTGTAGATAATCAAAACTATTGTTGGAAAACCACTCTAAAGGAAGAACTGCCGATCTTATATAATTGAACAGGCACCAATTCAGGTGGATGATCTGCCTGGTGGTTTGGCACTGTTGGTTGAATAAGCATATCTACACACCATTAACTCTTTAGAGACAACATATACAGATTATGCGAGGACAAACAGGAAACTACAAAGCACCTACTTTGAAACTATGAAGAGTTAGCACACAGAAGCTGCCGACTTCTTGGACACCACCAGCAGTAATTTCCAGCTCATTGAAGAAAATACTGGAGTTCGTCGGAATAACTCCACTCAATAAGGTTTAAAAAATTAATCTCACTCTCGCTATTTAATCTAATCTAATATTTCTGCTTAGAAGCCAATTTTTCCATCAAAAAGTGCACCGATCCGGGGCGGTATTTTTTAGTTTTGATCTTGAATACACATATTGGAGTAATAAAACGTCTTTCAACATAACAGCATACAATAACTGTACCAATATCTTATTTTTGCAAACGTCAATGCAATGGAATCTAATTAAACAAAAATAAATTGTATGTACATAATAATATTACATATATTAATTCAAACGTGACTAAGCTTCACTGAGGAAATAACAAGCATAAACGGTTTGTAGTAGGATGCATTTATTTGAAAGATATACGTCTTGACGTGCCGAGTCTTCTGTACTTCTTCCCAAATACCAATATTGTTTTAAACAAAAATACTCGACTGTCACTGCTCCAGTTAAGGTTATCGTTAAGGTATTCGTACCACGACGTTAAAAATACTTACTATAAACTTAGGGTGGCCCAAAGATTTATGGAATTTGTTAGCTAATGTAATTTTTAACCTTTATGCAAAAGTTCATGTTTAGAGGACACTCAAATCGAAAATAGTGTTTGTTTTTTTGACTGTTTTGGACTTTCAGGAAAACGGTTTCAACATTTTCTGTCATATCTTTTTAATTTGACAATATTTTTTCATGATTCTATTTTTAAATTTAAAGAAACCTAGTTATGAACTTATTGCGGTGAAAGTCGGTTTAGAAAATCAAATTTTTCTCATTTTTATAAATTTTTCAAAACTAAAATTCGGACCCGAAACTTCAATTTTTTGACTTCGTGAAGCATTTTTACAAATTAAAAAAAGATGTGCCGACCCATAAAAATAACGACTTAGAGATTTGTGAAATCTGATGTCTCCCATCAACGATATCATTACAACTGTTCCCAATATGAGATACATATTATATATACGCTGTTGACCTAAAAATCTACGTAGGTATACCTAACATCAATTTCTAAGACCTTTTTATGAGAATCTCAGAATATATCAGTGGTGTTTGACCAACAACGGTTTGATTCTGATGCAATTAGCACGTGTTCATCTCAATTACAATTCATTTATTGTTGAACAAACAAGAATATGCAATTGATTGATTTTTTAGAGAACTTGGTGGAATTGCCTTGATAACATTTTTCTAAACACTTGTTTCTATTTCCACAAAAACTTTTTATTAAATTATTAGTTTGTTGAACGAACAAATCTGACACGTTTCACCTTCTTAGGGCATCCTCAGAGCTACTAACTAAACTGAGTCTATGTGCAAGCTTCACAAGGAACTATCAACTGTGTACTAAAACGTAGCGTAACGGAACGTAACAAAGTAAAATCGTGTATGTAAGTGACAATCTAACGAACTACTGTATATAATTAAATAAGGAAATAAATACATAAATAGGTAAATGATTAAATAAAGAACAAAAAACATGTGTGTATGTAACAATGTAACAAACTACTGTACACTAACAAACAAATGAACAAATAAATAATAGATGAATAAATACAGAGCAAAATACACAATTACAAATTCATTAGATCTGGTTCAAGTAAACGACTTTTATTTGTAAAATCTATTTGATCGTTCAGCAAGATCGCGCCATTTTGATTTTTTAATTTCATAAATTTCATACTTATCTAATACATGTTCGCCGCGCAATCTATGCAACAATTCTAAGTTTCCTATATAGCACTTGTGCCCTTTGTCAAATAAAATGTGTTGCCAACCCAGATGTAGGTTTATTTAACCTTGTAGAGCTGATATGCTCTCCAAAACGCTGTTTAAACGAACGCTTAGTCTTCGCCATATTATATACCCGGACAGTCCTCACAGCTTACGACCATCTCTTTATAAGATCAATATAATATTATACCCTAGATGTAAATAAAAGTTAAATAAAGTGAAAACCAAAATTTTTGTATGGCAACACCAAGAAGGAGTTGATCGATTTAGTACATTTTTGAATTTTTATTTAATATTTTTATAAAAGCGCTGTGTACAAAATGTCATCTCTCTACGTTGACGCGTTCTAAGGCAGTATCCAAATACAGGGTGTTTCCCACAAGGAGGTCAATAGAGCAGGAGATGATAGTACTCACGAACTAAAAATTGTATGGCAGAGGGGGGGGGGGCATATCAATCATTTAGGAGTTACAGGGTGATTAAGTGATTAAAAAAATTTTGGCATACTAGGACTATATTGACCTGAATAGGTTAAGAGCTAATAACTCTTTAACGGCTAGAGATACTACATAGGGTGTAATAGGTCAAATAAAACAGGAGAGTCTACAGTTTACAAATTTTGTAAAAAAAAGTTATGTTAGCTACCTATTTATAAAACAAAAAGATGTCAAAGTACAAAAAAAAAGTAAGAAAATCCGAAATTTTCAGTTTAGGCAACCATAATTCTTGATGGGAGAGGGGTATGGGGCTGATTGAGCTGATTGGAAGAACCATGAAGTTCTGCATACAATGAGCTTTTAACTGTGACCGTACACTATGTACTTTTTCAGATACAGAGTGTTTTGAAAAAAACTATTTTTTTTTCTTAATCACCCTGTAACTCCTAAACGGTGGATATGCCCCCCCCTGCCATACGGTATTAGGTTTATCTAGGTGAGTACTATCACCTCCAACTCTATTGACCTCCTAGTGGGAAACACCCTGTATATAGTGAAAAACTAAAAATTTGTATGTCAATACCAAGAAAGAGTTGCCCGATTTGGTCTATTTTTAAACCTGTATTTCCAGCTTTTAAGAAAATACCGTATACAAAATTTGATCTCTCCACATTGCCGCGTTTTCATGCAGCTTCCAAATATATAGTGAAAAGCAACCCTATGAAACAGTTGCCCGATTCATCCCATTTTTGAACACAAAATCGCTTTTTTTTTAAAAAATGTGTGTGAAAAATTTCAGCTTTCTACGTCGACGAATTGTCAGGCACTGTTCAAATATGTAGTAAGAAACGAAAGTTTTGTATGGCAACCCTACGAAGGAGTTACCCGATTTGTCCTATTTTCCTTAAATTTCCTTTTGTGCAAAATTTCAACACTTGAAGTGAACGTGTTCTAGAGCTATCGTGAGGATGGACGGACGGACATACAGTCACACATGCAAAAATTAAAATAAGTTAAACAACTTTTAATAAAGGGCTTTCCAATAAGAGGCGTTATCGTAATTAGCCCGCTATTTCGGTAGATGTCACTTTTGGAGCTGTCATTTTTTGACATTTGACAAGTAGAAACTACGCGATTAATAAAAATGGAACGATACACGATTCAGCAACGCATTGACGTTATTAAAATTCACTATAAAAATGGTGAAAATGTGGCAGAGACGGTTCGTAAAACTCGAACATTTTTGGGTCGTCGTGAAGCACCTTGTCGGACCGCAATACAGAAATTGGTAGAAAAATTCGAGCTGTCGGGACAAGTTAGTGATGTGAAGAATAAAACCCGTGCACGTCGCTCAAGAACAGCCGAGAATATTGCTGCTGTAGCCGAAAGTGTTGAAGAAAACCCAGGCTTGTCCATTCCTCGTCGTTCTTTGGAATTAGGCATTCTACAAACGTCATTACACCGTATTTTGCATAAAGATTTGGGTCTTAAGGCTTATAAAGTTCACTTAACACAAGAACTCAAGCCGGCCGATCATCAACAACGTCGAGTCTTTGCTGATTGGGTCCTTGAAATGCATGAAAATGATCCGGAATTCCATGGAAAACTCATCTTGAGTGATGAGGCCCATTTCCACCTCGATGGCTTCGTCAACAAGCAAAATTGTCGCATCTGGGGCTCGGAAAACCCAAGAGTTATTGTTGAAAAGCCTCTCTATCCTCAACGTGTGACTGTTTGGTGCGGTTTATAGTCCCGCGGGGTCATTGGACCTTACTTTTTCGAAAATGAGGCTGGAGCAACAGTTACGGTGAATGGATTGCGCTATCGACAGATGATTAATAATTTTTTATGGCCGGAATTGGATGGTATTGATCTGGACAACGTTTACTTTCAACAAGGCGGCGCTACGTGCCATACAAGCAACGAAACCATTGATCTTTTATGGGAAAAGTTTCCGGACCGTGTTATCTCTCGAAGAGGTGATCACAATTGGCCACCGAGATCTTGTGACTTAACACCTTGCGACTTCTTCCTTTGGGGCCACGTGAAAGAGAAGGTCTACGCCAACAGCCCAGCGTCGATTCAAGACCTTAAAGATGAAATTCGTGAGGCTATCGAGGACATAGGGCAGCCACTTTGCGATTTGGTTATGGAAAATTTCATGAAAAGGATATGGTCCTGTAGGCGTGGTCGTGGTGGTCATTTGGCTGATGTTATTTTCCATTATTAACGGCATACCTTCCTCTTTATAATGAAACAAAGATCCGATCATTTGTCTCAAAAAATGGTATTTTTCTTTGAATATCAAAATAACACCTCTTATTGCTGTACCATCATTATTTCTGTGCGCTACAAACGGAATGACAAGCTTAGTGTACCCTATGGATTTCATCTTTAAGTCCCATTATCTCGGAAACTACTAGAATATTCTAACCCCCCCCCCCCCCCCCAGCATAGTTTTTTACTTTTTACTTGTCTAAGCATGACACTGACATATATATAATAAGAATAGACTGAGCGTTCTTGCTTCAAAAATGGTACAAATATTGAACAGGCTATAACAACTTTTTATTTCGTACAATTTCACACCGATTTATAATTAATTATTATTTGTCGATTGGAAGATGTTGAAAAATAGTATTGCAATTAAATTAAAATTCTTTAGTCACACAACACAACACAAAAATGAATTTTTAATTATTACTGAAAAATGTGCTCCTCTGCAGATTTGTTGTCAAATTTCATTGAGCTTGTAAGAGATAGACGTATATAAAAAATATATTTGTCTGAATTTTTATGTCAACTCTAATGCATTCCAATTAATACAGCCGTACTGTTTCCAAAATTAGTGTTACAGTTCAGTGTACATTTTGAGCTTGAAAGAGACAAATATATTTTAGCCAAAATTTGTGCCATTTTTGACTAAATGAATTAGATAGGATGGCTCAGTCCAATCTTATTATTATGTTGTCAATGAAGCATGACCTATCCATAGCCTGCGGGTGTATTACCACATTCGGTACACCCTGTATGTAAATCAAGCATGTATTAAAGCTATGAGTATCACAAATGACAACATTCGGAGTAGTTTGAGCCGAAGCTACCAACAATTTTCAAAAGCAACGGACATGTTACTGCAGGAATATGTACAACCAATACCGAACATTACGCAATGTGCAACAAGTTATAAAGTGGCTTTTTCTTCCAAAGAGAAAAACACTTGAAGAGCAGAAAAATCAAAACACCAAACAAGTTTTGCATTTTCTAGATGCGTTTAGTTGCGTTGTTGGTTCTACCTATCTACAGCGTTGATATACAACCAAATACATTTTACAACATTAAATGAGTGTGAGTACAATTTCAAATCATTTTTTTCGTTATGTTGAAGTTAAACTGTGCTCAGTTAGCCCCTGTCTACCTGCTTTGAGACTTGACTTTGTTAAGTATATTCTCCTGAGGTATGAACGGAAAACACAACGTGACATCACTCACAGTCACAGCACAGACAGAACTCATCACTTTAGTCACTAGCCTCATGTGTTTATGCATTGCTTTGCATGGCTACATGTTCTCGAATCTCTCTAGACACCAGAGCCAGGCCAGCCAGCCCAGATCCAACCAACTTTTAACTGTAGCTCTAGCACTGGCTTTAGCAGCGGCTTCATTTATTCGCATTGCAGCTGTAATTTTATTTAGTTTGCTTCGAAACCTTAGTGCGGTTGGTTGTAGTTGTATGACTTGTGTGAACTAATCCATAGCCACAGAGAGCAATAGAATTTTTATTCGATTTGTTTGAAGTGAGATTACGAGTGCGATTTGAACAAGATTAATTAAAACCTGAGTTAGGGGAGGGCAGATTTCCTTGCACTTCTGCTAAACCAGGCTAGGCTAGGTAATAAAAAGTTTTATTTCCACGTACATAACCTGTACAGTACCGGTACATTAGGTAAATACCGGCAAATATCAAGTAGGCAGATGTCTTTGGTTCCGGTGCGGTGTTGCTTTGCTTTATAAATTGTTTGTGATCATAACTAGGTGATTGAAATTTATTGTGGTGTTTTTTTTGTTTTGTCTCTGTACGCCCAGCTAATCTATAGTGCAAGAAAGTGCTTTGTGTTTTTTGTTCTTTTGTTAATAAATTTTTATTATCATTACATCAATAAAGTGCTGCAAATAGGTGAAAACAGGTGCGCTTTTGTTAATGATAAAAGAAAGAAATTTTCTGATCAAAAAGATTTTTCTTTCTATCTTTCTTTCTTTTAAAAGTTTGAAAAACATTCGTGTTTGCGTGTGTATTTGTGCACTTTTGGATTATTTGGAAAAACCGCAAAAGTTTGCGGGAAAGGTAAGACATTCATATAAGAAATTCTTCATTCAGATTAGATCTAGTTATACACACATGTGTGTATACAATAGAAGAAAGCTGTTAAAAAAAAATAAAAATAAAAACTGGCTCTGCAGGTGATATAGTTTCATCTTTATTGTTTTTTTTTCAAACTTCCTGTTTTATAGTGCATTCGAACATAAAGAAATTTGCTTGCTTATTGTTAAAGATGAAAATTATTGTCACATACATACATACGAGTTGTATGTATATGCACTAAATGTTTTCTTTTGGACCAGTGTAGTTAGTATCTATACACCTGAAGATTGCAAACTGATTTGTTTTTAAAATTGGTTACAAGTGGGAAAATTTTGAAAATCGAGAAAAATGCAAGCATTAAAAAGTACTTTTTTATTAATTTTTCATTTTTACTTAATTTTAATTCTACCTACCTCCTTGAGGGTGTTCAGAAATTTGTGCACCTTATTTAAACCCTTAACTACAGACGCATAAATCTTTCACATTAACACAGAGGAGCAAAATATTGAAATTTAAATGTGTTTTGTTACCAAATCGGAGCTAGAAATTATAATTCATTCGTAACTTTTCGCCTTTCAATTCAATTCAATTTATTATTTCGATTAAAGCACAAGTGAGTTATAAATACTCTTAAATATATGCATAACCTAACCAATTAGACAATATAAAAAGAAAACAAAAAAAGACCCTCTTACATGCTAAACAAGAAAATTAAGTATAGGTAGGTAGGTACCCAGCAAATGTTACGATACGATATCGAATCGAACACGATTCGTTAAGGTGACCTAAAGGCTTAACAACAATGTGCATAACTTGAAAATATCACGAATGCTTCCTTATGCATCACTAACATTTATACAAACTGTAAAAATTTGCTTATACAGGGTGTTTTTTGTGAAAAACTATCTTTTTTTATTAATCACCCTGTAATTCCTAAACGGTTGATATGGGCCCCCCCCCCCTGCCATACAATTTTTGGTTCGTTTAGGTGAGTACTATCACCTCCCGATCTATTGACCTCCTAGTGGGAAACACCCTGCATATTTAATAGGTAGTAGATATTTCGAATTTATCCGTAATATTCCTACTGAGGGATTTTCCTTTGTGCATATGACCGAGCAGGATGTAGATATATATGCGACAGTTATTAGTATAAGATCAAACGTAATGGGTCTCGATCAAATACATCCTACCCGGGAAGCCAAATATGACATAAAAACGACAAAACAACGACAAATTTTTGTTATTTGTCGACAAAATAATACAAAAAATATGATTCGAAACTGTGGTCAGGGTCGATGCCAATTGTCATATAATATGTCACAGAGCTGGGCAAGTACCAAATAAAAAGTATCTAGTTAAGTACAAAAGGCCTAAGTACTTCAGCGTAAGTACAAGTACCGGATGTATGAAAAGTACTTGTAACTAAGTCTATAAAAAGTACTTTTTTAGAATCTTTGTACGTTGGCAGTAATATAATGAAGTTTATAGAGTTCAGTTAATAGATATAAATAAATAAATACCTTTTAAAAACTATAATATTATATAGTAACCCTGTGGCTACTATTTATAGTTTTTTTTATATAGTTTTCGACGCTGCACGTCGAGTAAAATTGCTACATTCATAAAAACTATTAGAGGTCCGCACAAGCACTCATTGCCGCCCCAATAATGCATAAAATTTGTAAGGAAAAAATTTCCAGTAAATTTCTAACAAAAAAATTGAGCCCTTCCCTACATCAGGTCGAGGCATCGTTTATTTTATATTGGAGCAAGGCATTGCTTGCTTACTCTTGGTTATGTCATCAAGTCAAGACATTGTCGATCTTAAAATTCAAGACGTTACTGGTTTTTGTTCTACCTGTCCAGCCTTGTTTGTATGTTATTAGTTTGTCTAAAAGGCCGGTACACATGCTCAAGCAAATCATACGACTGGGCCATGTATGTATGAACGTGTGTAGCGCAAGTTGACCATAATCAAAATTCATTGCGACTGGAGGCAAAAGTTAACATCTGATTTTGTCTAGCTCAATTCCATAGCAAAGTCATAAGTTTTGCTTATACGCAATAGTTTCGGCCGATTTCACTCAAGCTCTCTCAACTGAAATTCCGACATACGCTACACACGCTACACACGCTCATGTAAATCAAACGACTGGACCATGCATAAGTCGCAAGATTGCCTTGAGCGTGTGTAGCGGCCCTTAGGCTCTGCTCTGACGCGTTAGTGCGGCACATGCTTTGACAGTTCTTTACGTATTTTTTTAAACTCAACAAAAAAGAAGTTGCGCTAGAGTTTGTGTTTGCTTTTCTACGAAGAGTTAGATATTTGTAGGTACTTAATGGACTCAGAAATACTACTTAAGTAAAAATCTTGGTACGTAAGTACAAAACTAAGTCTTAAGTAAGTACAAGTAAATAGAAGCAAGTACTTATATTCAAGTACTAAGTAGGGTATTTCAAAAGTATTGAGCAATAAGTCTTAAGTAACGAAAATGTACTTTAAGTAGTACTTAAGTATTGTCCAGCTCTGATATGTCACATAAACTATATTTGAGATGTTACAGTAAGTAATGTTAATAAATTCTGTGACATTATTTAATTCACTTATACGGGGTACCCTGTCGAGATGGTAAAAAGTTTTAAGGGTCGAAAGCAAAGTCTATTTTCGATCAAAAATGTTATATTACATTTTTTTCGAATTCGAACTATTTTTAAATTTGTGGGCGATTTTCGATTTTCTCGAAATTTTGAACCGTGAATCATTTTTTGGACTATAACTCAGCTCAGACTATTCACTGGACGGCCATTTTTCTTTTGTTTTATTCGTATCATGACAGGCTCTCATTCAGTATAACTCGGCGGTTGTTTTGAAAACGTTCACACATAATGCAAAAATTGGCGATTTGTTACCGAAACATTTTTTTCGTCAAAAATTCGTCTGTTTTCAAAGTCATAAATCTCGGAAACTATCCATGCCAACAAATGATCCGGTTCTCATGAAAAACATCCCTCATTTATTACCTTTTATAAAAGTCCAACATGATTAGTCCACCTTAAGTGTTGCTAGAGTTACAGTAAAAATTTGCCTGCAACATGCCTCTCATAACTTGAGCAAAATTAATTCGAATTGCAGGAAATCTTTTAAGGATGGAAGAAACAATGTACCCAAGGCAAAAACTCTTACGATTCTTTAATTGCAATAAACCAAATATATTTCTGAGACTGTACAAAATTTTCTCCATTTTGATTGAGACTCATTTGTTCCCTCCGTATTAAAGATCTTTTAATTTTTGTTATCCTTAGTTCTTTTCTAACAAATCCTTCAATGTGGTAATTTTTTCCAGTAGCTCTTCGCGTGATGCTATTCATTATTTCATAATGCCTTTATGCGTCCCCAAAGATATTAGATTCGCTGATCTGGTAGGCCAGGAATAGGACCACCGAAATCTATCCACCGATCGGAAAAGGTTTCATTCAAATACTCTTTTACTTGTTTGCTTGAATGAACGGGAGCACCGCCATTCTTACTGAGTTGGGTAAGATCTGGTAGATTTTGCTCAAGAAATAATAAATAATTCTCCGAGGATAATCTTGCTCACAGAGTCCAATTAATAGATTTCCTATTATGCTGGTTCACGCTAAATTTTCTCTGAAAATGGGTCCTTCTTGTGATGACCACTGATGAACATTATGAAAATTTACCGCTCCATTTTTAGATCGAGCAAAAACAAAAGTGTGGGGACCCCCTTTAATTTTTTTATTTTATTTTCATTATTTGTTCTAATAGCACCTCAAACACTTTACAGCACCAACGCTGTTTAGACACACTCTGTAACTCACTCCCATGTCAAGCACCTTACCTTGGAGTATACCTTGGCTCGGCTTGCCTGCCTGGGAATTACGAACTCCATCCGAACTACGGCTAATGCTGCTCTTGAGGTCCTACTTAATCTGCCACCCCTGGATCTTGTCATTCAGGTAGATGCCAAAAGTGCTGTGTGCAGATTGAGCTCATGGGGATGCTTCGAGGACGGCTGGACTGGCTCTTCTCATTGCTCTTTGGCGTGTGGGCTGTATCTGGAAAACCCTCTGGCCAGCATGGGACGTGATGCGATGGTACCAGAGCTTTGTTTTTGGGGTCGCTTCTCTGTGAGTTTTGTTTTAAGGTAATCGTGGAATTAAGAAAGTGCCCTGTCGAGCCTTCCACGGTCCGCTCTAAAAGTTTTTACCGACGGTTTTCTAACTAGTGAGGTAGCCGGGGCGTGCTTTTACTTTCGTGAACCTGACATTGGGAAGGAGTACCTAGTTGGAAGACACACCACTGTCTTCCAGGCTGAATTTCTTCGCCATCGCAATGGCAGCGAAGATAGCCTTTGATATGCAAATCAAGGGTAAAGACATTGCTATCCTTTCGGAGAGTCAGGCAGCCTTACTCTCCATTTTTCGGATCGGAACCCGTCGTAGGTTTTGTCACCTCCAAAATCGGGTCTCTCATCAAAGCGGATATTCATAGGAAGCATCAGCAGAGATGGGAGAACATAAGTACTTACAGGTGCACAAAACTGTTTCTTGATGGGCCCAATAGGAATATCTCTGGGGCAAATAGAACTGTGGTTGGCATCATCATCGGCCACAGGTCGCTTCACGCTCATCTAACAAGGATGGGAGTTGTTGAGAGCCCTGAGTATCTGGCCTGCCTGGAAGGAGAGCCTGAGACAACCGAAGACTTTCTGTGTGCTTGTCTGGCCTTCGCCCGGAGCAGGAGTAAAGCCAGATCAACGTTTGGTGGAAGTTGTACAGAGCTGCTTTCCACGACCAAAGACGGTGAGGCAGGTACAACCTTTCCTAGGGTTAGCTAATTATTACCGGAAATTCATTAATTTGTGTTCGTGAAAGTGTTGTTTACAATTTGGACGACGTCATAATAGTTGAGTTTAATTTGCCTTTGTTGGAAAATGGTTTTGTTTTTCATAAATAACAATTTTTACGAAATTATACTTGTTTTTATCAAATGGAAGAAATTTCAAATACTTGAAATGGTTCTGTTTCGTTTCTTTTCTATGAAGACAGAACTAAATTATGACAACGTTCTGTCGATTCATACAGATTCATTCGAAACGAGAAAAGGAACGCAGAAATACAGATTGGCCTTGGTATAAGAAGCCACATAAATATTACAATGGGTGGGTGCCAGGGCACTTGGATATTGATGGAAACGGCAAAGTAGATACACTGACTAATAATGGAGCACCCATCCATACTCCTTTTCGGAACGGAAACATTTTACGGCATCTTCTATAAGACTGCGAAATTAAACCCACAAAATTAAATAACTAAATAATGGACTTCAGCGAAGGACCCTTACAAAAGATGAGCCTGGATGTTGATTGTCTCCGAATCAGCTCAATTTATAGAATGTTTGTAAAACATTTGCGCAATATTATCTGATCAGTTGATATCATAAATTTATACAAAATTAGGTTAGGTTAGAGTGGCGGAAGTTGTGCGATCAGCAGCCACACTTAGACCATCTGTGGTCCATAATGATGCCACTATATTGGAACCCTGGCTGGAAAAGATATTTAAAAAACTAGGTGGTGCGATGAAATCTGTCACAAGAATTTATGAATCTTACTAGGTCCCCTAACTCTTTGTCTGCTAATTTCCCCAGATCGTGAAAAAAGTAGCTACCAATCGCATTCCTCCTACGCTGAGCAAGGTTAGGGCATTCGCATAGCAGGCGCTGAATGCTCTCAACCCCTTCCTCATCCATACAGCTTCTGCAGAAATCATTGTATGGAGCTTGCATGTGCCCTGCATATTTTCAAAAGAGGCAGTGTCCCGTAACAACGGCAGTAAGTTTACGCACATCATTCCGGTTCCTCCTTCAGTCTTCCAAAGACCAATCTCGGGCCAAAGCTGTCTTGAAATCGCACATGAAGTCAGTTTTCTCCACCTGCGATTTGCCAGCTTGCAGGCCTGTTAGTGCTGATATTTAATTTTTTTTTCAACCGGTTCGCTTATCCAGTTACTTATCTAATACTTTACTAAACTGGGGTAAAATACTTTTTCGAATATTAAAAAAAAAAAAAAAACAATTCAATACAAAGACCATTTATTGAACAAACCTCTCCACCTTAAAGTTATGTACGTTATAACGTTGGATATTTGGACTGTTATTAAGAAAGTGAACATTTAACGAAAATACATCCAAAGACTTAGCAAACTAACATTTATATTTAAGAGCAAGAATTTTAAGGATACGAACTAGATTACTAGTATTACAAAACGCACCAGATAGCTTATTAGTTTTCAAAATAGTTTTCATCACATTTCTTTTTTGCTCTTCTATCTTCAGCTTTATGGTGGCCATGTTGTAACCACGAATTTATAAATGGTGTTCCATCTGCTAAAAGTTTTCCAAGCAGATTTTTGTCATAAAATGTTAAATTTTCTATCAACAAGGAATTTTGTTTTCAGTTGGCGTATTGTTCATCACCGCTCGTTCAACTTCGTTCAGACTAACTGAAACAATTTTTGAAATATCCTTGAGATATTTCAGGAATATGTGGGTTTGGTAATCAATCAACTCTTGAAAAAAATTTTTAGAGATAGAAAATTTCAATAGCGTGGATAAATCCTTCTCGTCTTTTAGCCAAGGCGTGAGTGAAACATTTCCTCGCCATATAATAGGATTCAATACATTAAAAATTGATACCAAATAATTACTTTCACAATTTCTTCATGTTGTTTATAACAGCTTGAATTAACATACCTTTTGGCAAACGAACACATTTATTCTCAACGAACAATAATAATGTTTATAAACGTCTGATTGGATTATGTTACAAACATTCATAAGTTTCCTTATTTTCTTTCATTAGCTCCAGTACTGTTATGCATCTCTGAATTAGTCTATTTGCTTTGATTACTGTCACTTTACGACCTTGTAAACCTAATGATAATAGTGTCAGTTCTTTTAGAATGTCTATCTTTTAGAAGACTTTTTTCAATGACAACATTTTTTTTAAATCTTACGAAAAGCCCATACTGTTTGTAACAAATTTGAATCCCAATAGATAAAAAAATAAAAAAATTAAAATAAAAAAAAAAAATTAAATAAACTAAAGGAAAAATTTGCAAACTTAAGAGAGAATCCCATTCCAAGAAGAAGCAACTTTAGCTAGTTTTAAATATAATAAGTGGGGTAAAAATTGCATTCAAATTCACAAAAATCGAACAATTAGAATCCATTTTTAACTTGGCGTCATAACTTTAGTAATAAAGGCGCATTACCAAATCTCCGATCTTAGAAGCAATTATTTTATTATTTTATAAATTTTTAAGAATGACAGAGATGATAAGAGCTAATGCAACAGAAAATAAGTAAATTTAGAAATATTTTTAGTATATAGTCTCTGGTTAAAATACAAATGAAAATCGTATCAAAAAGTATAATTTCTGCGCAAATTCGCTGTAAGGACATTCTACTCGCTTTCATTCAATGTTTTTACGATTGATAATTATGCTTTACTTTACAAAGAAAGATATACATATACAGGGCAGGTATTAATTTGAGCAGTGCCCCAGCAGCCTTTTAGAGCAGGATTAAAGTATTTTTTCCACGACGTTTGGACACGACCTCTCAATAGTTTTTTAAGTGAAACTTGAAAAAAATGACCGCACACAAATCGATTAATGTGAGTTGAGCTTTATAGGCATTTCATAATAGCCATTTAATAGACATCATTCAACATACGTAATACAGGGTGGGCCAAAAGTCACCATGGGGGCCAAAAGTCACCATGGGGGCCAAAAGTCACCATGGGGTTTAAAAATTTAGTAACTTTTTCGTTTATATATTTTTTTTATTTTTTTTTTTAGATTATATAAATAACATCTGGAGAATAAATAATGGAGAGATTCACAACTGAACAAAGAACCAGAATAATACAGGGTGGGCCAAAAGTCACCATGGGGTTTAAAAATGCTCTTTGCGTTAAAATAATTGATCGCTGATTTAAGTAATAAAATTCTATTATTCTGGTTCTTTGTTCAGTTGTGAATCTCTCCATTATTTATTCTCCAGATGTTATTTATATAATCTAAAAAAAAAAAAATAAAAAAAATATATAAACGAAAAAGTTATTAAATTTTTAAACCCCATGGTGACTTTTGGCCCCATGGTGACTTTTGGCCCACCCTGTACAACAATAAAATTTATAAGAAGAAAATTGAAGTTTTCGTAAGAATTATAGCCACCCTGTACGAACACATTTGCATACATACATATTAGGTCTGTTTAATGAGCTTCTCTATGTTAATCTGGAGTTGTAAAGAGCAGAAAACCGTGTTTAATGAATTCAGAACAGAGCACTGGTCTAAAGTATTCTAAAGTAAACTGAACTGTGTTTAATGAGTTTGCCCTAAAGTGATCTGGAGTGACATAGAGCAAGATTTTCTATTGTACCTTTTTCGAAGGAGTAACTTAGAGCAGGCATTATTAATTATATTGAAAGTTCTGATATAATTCAAATAATTATATTTTCTTGTGTGAAAAGGTGTCATTGCATTAATTTAAACAAATTGTGTTTTTGGTGATAAAACTCAGAAAACTTAAGAAAACTGTGTTTAATGAGCTTTCTGCTTCTTTCTGCTCTTTTCTGCTATTTTCTGCACTTTTCTGCACTGTTTTTAATTCGACAGTTAGCCTAAGTTGAGCTGCCCTGCTCTGCTCTGAACTTTTTTCGAGTTTATTAAACAAACCTATTAACATCTATAGTAATATGACAATCCCCAATTTCTTTGGTTTGCTGGAAGGAAAATTAGCAGAAATATATGCATGCGATAAAAAGATTTCTTCCTCCCACTTACGATTTAGATATTATAAACTCTGTAATAAAAATTGACTTGTGTGGTAGTGAAAGCAGTTAGGAGACAAAGTTTAATTGCACTGCCATGTATAACATAAACTGCTTGATTTTCTACTTTATGTGAGACTAATTAGACAGCTGAAATTTTGTACAAGACGTTTTCACAAAAATAGTAAATATTATTTCAAAAATGGTGTTGCCATACAAAAATTGAGGTTTTTTACGTATACTGTTAAAATGACCATTTCTAGACGTTTTTATTGAACTGAACAGTTTTTCAGAATTAACTAAAATTGGTTGTAATCATATTTTCTGTCAAACGAACCGTTCTAGAAATATATGCGAGAACCACTTTAACAATAAAACTTGCACAGAAACTTACGAATTATATGCGAATTTATCTAGCTTGTCATAAGCATAGTTATAATTTTTGTTTCCTTGTTCCAGAGCTTTATTTATTTACATAACTCGATAAGCATTTGTTTTGAAAACTTTAGCAATTCATCTGGCGAACGGAAATATACAATAAAATGTTATTTTAATAATGTGTTTTACGCTCCATTTTATAAACTTCTTAGAAATATATATTTCATAACATTCTAAAAATTTCATTTTAGTATTGTCAGTTACTTAAGAACTGGTTCACAAAACTCTGATTTTTTTAAAAAACCGCTTCGGCCGAACCGGCTGGATATCGGCGCTGAGTTATTTAACAACCGGTTCGCAAAATTCTGATTTTTTTAACAAACGGTTCGGCCGAACCGATGCGAACCGGCTGGATATCAGCACTGGGCCTGTACGTCTAGAATTCTCTTCACAAATTAGGGGCCGACCTATGGGGGCCTCTGCTAGACCCGTATTTATAGCAGTACCCTTTCTGGTTAAGGCATCCGCTGCCTCGTTTCCAGGTATGGCATTGTGACCAGGCTCCCAGCAGAGAATAATTCTGTGGTTAGCGTCCAGATTCCGGAGCTCAGAGCGATACCGTTGCACTAGGAGCGATCTAATGGTGCTCCAGTCTAAAGCTTTGATTGCAGCTTGGCAGTCAATACAAATCGTGATGACTCGGTCGCTAGGTAAAGGATATGTTGTATACAGCAGTCTTGCTGCTTTACAAATGGCCAGGACCTCCGGCTGGAATACACTGCAGTGGGCCGGTAGTCGGTACGATTCCTGTATTTGATGGAGTGCTAAGTATAAACCGGCTCCCACTCCCACATCCATTTTCGAACCATCCGTAAAGACGCATATATCAGAATCAATTGTCACGCGATTACCATCCCACTCCTCTCTACTAGGAATGCTAGTTGAGAACGCTTTCTCAAAGTCTAGTCTTGAAACAATGTAATCCGTAGATCTCTGTATACAGTCTGCAGGTGTGTCGCTTTCTCAAGAGCATTCCACCACACCAAGATCCCATATGTAAGGATTGCAGGCATATAGTGCAATGGCCGCCTTCTTGATGCGCTCATTTACATTTGTCCTCCAACTTAATTTGGAGTCTAGTAACACTTCTAGGTATTTGGATTCAATTTTAAAATCTAGAGTAATGGTACCCAGCTTTGGGGGTGTGAAAGTGGGAATTAATCTTCTCCGTGTAAAGAGGATTAGTTCGGTCTTTGCGGGATTAAGCCCTAGACCACAACTTATAGCCCAGCTTTTGTAACGCTCTTTGTGTTAGTTCATTGATCGTCGATGGAAATTTCTCCGAGACCAAGTATGACTAAGTCATCAGCATATGCTACCGCTTTTATACCCCCCCCCCCCCCCTTATATATACACATATATACAAAATAAACTACTTAAATTATTCCGTTTACTTCCAGTTGTAGTTTCATGGAAACAGCGCATGATTCTGCTACTTCTAAATAATTACTACAAATACATTAAAATTTAAAATATTTTTTTCGTTTTCATTCTTTTCATTTTCCTGTAGAATTTCTCCCCATATACCCGCAGGTATCTCTAGCATGTGTTCTGTCTGTTCCTTCTTTTCACCTTGAATTTAATTCTTATTTCTTGATATTTATACAGAAAAATGCCACCGCTTCTGTCTGTTCTGTTACGCATCGTTTAACATTTCTTTGTTGAAATTGCATGAGAGAAATGTGGTTAGCTTCTTTCGTTATACACCACTTAAAGGGTCACTGATGGCTGAAATAGTTGGTTTAATGTGACTCTTTGCTGATTCTATTTTTTTTTTATTGCATAAATTCATTAGTTTTATCATAGATTAGCATTTTTTTTCGAATAAAGATTAAAGTTAAAAAATACCGAATAAAAATTTATTGAATTACAAATATTATTATTTGGTTATTGGTGAATTATTCGCAAATAATTATCGCCCTTTTCTATGAATTTCACAAGACAAATGCAATTAAGATTTTCTGCATTTTAATGCAATTTGAAAATTCATTGAAATTATTTTCAATGAGCTTCAGTCTTTTATTGTCCAAATAAGATTATCTTCGTCTGACGAGGTTTCTTTTTTAAAATTTCTAAATAATGAGATTTATGTGTCCTAAAGTCAATAAGCGTATCTAGCGGGGTAGCAGGAGGAGCAATCGCTCCCCTGAATGACATTATCAAAATCTGGCGCCGTCAGATACGAATTTAAACATAATCCCTGATTTTCATGTAAAGTAGTTTATTTCTAATATAACGCTAAAAATAAACATACCTATCTAGGTAAATGCAGCTATTACCGGCCAACTAACATTTTTTTTGTAATCGACCCTTTTTATAATGGTAGAATCTTCTTTGGTGAAACATGTTATATTTTAAATCTTTAAATCTCTTTTCTTTGAATATTTTCTTTCTAAAACATTAATATAATCAAATAATATACAAAACATCACTTTCGTTAGTTTCCGGCCACGAAAATTTTATTTCCGGCCAAGAGCGCGTCTATTACCGGCCAGAAGGAAAAATCAATTATTTTTCAAAATGCAAAGAAAACACTAAAATTAGAAGTATTAAAAACAAGTTCATTTTCTTAAAGTAAAACACAAAACATAATAACAGTTCATTTTTATTTACCCTAGATGAAATCTAAAGGGGTATACTAAGTTTGTCATTCCGTTTGTAACAGCTCGAAATAATGATGGTAGAGTAAAATGAATTGGACACCCCCGCATAAAATTAAAAGTTATTTTGATTTTTGCATGTCCGTCCGTCCGTGCGCACGATAACTCGAGAACGCGTTCACCTAGAAAGCTGACATTTTGTACACGGACATTAAAAAAAAAAGAAAGTAAAATTAATTTCGAAAATGAGACAAATCGGGCAACTCCTTTGTGGGGTTGCCATACAAAAATTTCGTTTTCCACGATATATTTGGACACTACCTGAGAACGCGTCGACGTAGAAAGCTGAAATTTGGTACGCTGTATTTTCATACTAAAAGCAAATAAAATCTCAAAAATGGGCTAAATCCGGCAACCCCTTCTTGGTGTTGCCATATAATAATTTTGGTTTTTCACATATACTTTGAAAACGATCAGTCCTAGACATTTTTATTGTACTAAAAACTTCTTCAGAATAAGCAATCCTATAAAATTGTTTATAATAATTTTTTCTGTCCGCCGAGCTGTTCTAGAAATATATGTGAGAAACCAATGCAAAAAATCAAAATTGTTCAAATGGGTGACCATACGAAATTTCATACGTGCATTCATCTTAGGGTATCATAAGAATTGGTCTTAGACCAATTCTAGCTTTTTCACTTGTTAAAAATATAGGAATTCTGTTGATTAAAGATATTTGCTTAAATAGCTAATAAATATGTACATATTCTTATTGCTATGTTCTTTCTTAACAAAAATAATGCAAGCAGGTAGTACATTTATTTTAGACAGTATTGACAATAAAAAGTAGAATTGGAGGCTTCCCCAAAGTTATTGAACTTCGTACATTTTAAGTGAAACCACTTAGGACATTTGTCGCAGCCAATGTTCTTCAATTCATCATTTTCTACGTCCTCACACTTTGCGCATTTTTGAATTTTCTTTGGCTGTTTCTTTAATTTTTTTAATTCTTGCTTTTCTTTTTTCTCTTTTTAATAGCTTCAAGCTTTTCTTTCTTTTCATTTTCCTTCGTAACAATAATTTTTCTCGAATCTATGGAAGATATTGCACTTGGTATTTTCTGACCTTTCATTCTCTTTTGTTTGGAAAAAAATTTTGCTGGAAGGAATGGACAAATACTTATTCACACTCGGTAAACATTCTCTTGAATACAGCCTGTTTTGAAGAGAAGGAGTACTAGATCGGAACGCAAGCCGAATAGTTGACAATGTTGCTGACCCAAAGTCTGCACTAATTTTCGATGTTGACGCCTTCGGACTTTGTATGTTTTTTGGTGATGTTTAACTTCATCAGTGATACAGATTCCGATATAGGACCTGCAGACAAATTCGCCTCACATGTTTGGACCAGAAAAGCTCTGGAAGTTTCACATATCTGAAAACTGCTGTCCAGAATATTTTCCATTTCGAAGTCGTACACTCCGGTCCCGAGGTCTTTCAAACAGTCTTGAAACACTTTGATCAGATATCGGATACTCGTCCACAGCGCTTGAAGGTACCACTTTGGCTTTTTAAATTTCTTCCAATACCGTGTCTACATTTATATTCCTTTGCCATAAATTTTTGGCAATTAATTTGATGACCTCTGCAGCAGTATTATAGCGATCTGAACCTTCTTCAGGTGGTACGTTCTCTCTTATTTCTTCGGCAATGAAATCTCGTACACATTTTGTGTAATCAATGGCATCTGGGTTAAAGGGATATAATCCGCATTTTCTAAAGCCATTACGAATAGTTTCTGGAAGTGTTTCCATTCTTAATACAGTTGTTTCTAGTAGGGAACAGACTGTTAGTTTGTTTATATTTTCAACAATTCCTGTAGACCTTTGCCAAGTCGACACAGTTCCTCTCCACTATGACTTTAATGGTCTAAACATGCTTACATCAGCAGGCTGCATAATGTGTGTTGTGTATTGGGCGGTAAGGCATATAAGATAATTTCATTATCACGACAATATTCGCTTAACTCCAGTGTTAAATGGGATTTATGTCCGTCTACAAAGAATATAATTGGACTTTGGACATTATTATCTTTCAGCCATTTATCTAGGCCATTAGCAACGTACTCAAAAAAATATGTTTCCCTTCATCCATCTAGAATCGGAAAATCCAAGGTACCAATTGGACGGAACGCTGTTAATCACATCTTTGGGTGGGCGGACATAGGGGAAAACTACGCAAGGTGTGATGACCTCTCCGTTTGAGTTGAAGGTAAATAACACGGTAATAGTATCTTTTTCATTATCTGGCTTGATTTCATGTACGTTGCGGTATCCTTTTAAAGCCAATACCCGTCCAGTTTTGGGACATAAGCTGAACCCAGTTTCATCCCCACTTAAAATCCTTCTGGGATCATTTAGTATGTTTTCAGCTTCGATTATTTTCAAATAATGTTTCAATTGTTCGAACCATGATCTAATTGACGGCTCTAGAATAATAGCCCTGCCCTTGGTGATGCCTTCCGGTACACGCTGCACAATTTCAGGATGCCTTTTGAAAAATAATTCGGAGCCATGTTCTGCCTGGTCGTCCATCCTTAAAGGAAGTTTTCCGGCCATCGTCCTTTATTATCTCCTGTACTGTGTCCAGTAGACCTTCTCTCTTAATGGGAAACCCACATTTGGTCAAGCTAATGAACCATTTTACTATTTTTTCTTCTTCTAAAGGAGTAAGGATCGTAAATGGGCCAGGAGTCGAAATTCACTCAGGAAGTTTTTCACTTATCTTATCCTGTAGTGTAGTTCTTTGCACTCCGAATTTTCTGCCCTTAGTGACTTCCATCTATCCGAATGCTATCTAAAGCTGCTTTTAGGCTATCTTCTGTGTATGATCTTGATTTTGAAGACATCCTGTTAAAAGAAAAACAAAACTATTAACAACTGGATTCCAACTACGAAATTTTGTACTTTGGACGTAAATAAATTCTTCCAAGCAAAAGCTGCTTGTAAAATGACGACACATCTCCATAAAGCATTTATTTTATATTTTATTTTATGATTTCAATGACTGTAGTATAAATTACTGCAATAGCTTGGAGTTTACTTAATAAAAAAATATATTTTTTGTTATGCCGTCAAGTCAAGTTGATTTCAATGAAAGCAAGTGGTCTCTCAAAGAAAACGTTTCCAAAAGATTTTATAATTATATTAACTTAATATATAAATTAATTTTGTTTATTAATGAAATATCCTTCTGATTTTCTAAAAAAATATTCATTATAATTGCACTATTAAGTTATTTTCCTTCTTTAAATTATTGGCCGGTATATAGTACATGAAATCTAATATCCGGCCATCCGTGGCTGGTTATTAAAAATTCAGCAGAAAACTGTTTCAAGGACCGGCCAAGATAATTTTGTTATTACTATGTAATTTTTCGTTACTTTCCGACCAAAATAACTTTATTTTTCAAATGCAATAACAGTCGCGTGTCACTTAAGCACAATAAGACGATAAACTCACTTCCGCGCACTGCAAAGGGTAGTCTTGAAATAAAATGAAATCTGTACTCTCAGGAATGCGTAATATATTGTCAAACAACAAACCAGTTTTTTAAGGAGGGTCATTCCACAGAAAATCGACAAATATTGTATAAATTTGTGCATTGACCAACTCCGATTTTGATAAAATTTGATAAGTAGGTTTGTCTTATTGTTAGTAGTACTTTGCTGAAATATTTTTCGTTTTTGTCCATTTTTGACGGCGATATGGTATTTTGAAATTTGTAAAAAGTGGCAAATTTTGCTTGGAAGCTGTAAATTCAAAACTTTATATCTTATGTTGTATGCATCGTAAGCCCATGAAACAAACTCCATTTGTTTAAGGAAGCTTTAAAGCTCCTGAAAAAAAATAGTTGAGGTCCTTTTTCTGAAAACTTGTTTTCAAGGATAATGGATATGTTCGTTATCCTTGAATATCTCAAAATGCGCACTCTCGATTTCTTTTATTTTTTTTTAATTTAATCCTTAATGGCTTTTGAGGAAATTGTAGAAAGGAGAAAATGGAAATCCTTGAAGTTTGGATGGAGTTATTTTTTAAATATATGTAGTTCAGAAAACTTCGAACGAAAATTGATGAAGTGTGCTGAGTACTCAGATTTAATATAATATATCTACATAATGTAGCTAGGATTATATCCTGAGATGGTCAACTACCGTAAAAATATTAAAAGAAACGTATTGGTAATAATATAATATGTTTAATTAACTTTGTTATATATATAAGTATATAAGTATCTTCCCCAGTTTTCCGGCTGGAGGGTTTCGCGAGAGGAGTCTCTCTCTGATCACCGCTACATTGAGTTCTGTATGGGTGCTGACCTCATTGAGGTGGAAATACAGGAATCCGAAGCGGACTGATTGGGGGAGATACCACAGGGAGCTAGTTTCCATGCTCGACTCTCCGGCTGAGAGAATAAGAAGTGTTGCCGCCTTGGAAAAGGGGGCTGGAAGGCTGCAGTCCGCTGTAACTGCGGCTTTCTAGGCTTCCTGTCCCATTAGCACGGACATTGGAAGGAAACCTATGCGGTGGTGGAGCGGCAGTCTTAGTGTACTCCGTAAGGCTTCCAGAAGGCTCTTCAACAAGGCCAGGAGGTCTGGCTCGGAGGGAGACTAGCGGGCCTACCGCGAGACTCAGAGTAAATACAAGAGGCTTGTAAGGAAATCAAAAAGACAGGCCTTTGTAGATTTCTGCGAGGAGCTTGACGGCTATCTTTAACCGGTTAGGCTGCTCAGGGATCTCAGGAGCGACCCGTCGGCTAAGCTGAGTGTTCTGAGAGGGCCAGATGGCTCCTTTACGGCATCGAAAGAGGAAGCCTGTAGACTTCTTCTCTCGACGCATTTTCCTGACTGCAGGCTTGAAGAAGACCTGCAGGCAGGTTCCGACTATCCGCTACCTCTATGCACTGGTGGAGATTGGTCCACTGCCGCCAAGGTAGTTGATGTCGAGAAGGTGAAATGATCAATTTCAACCTTCTCGGCCTTTAAAGCCCCGGGTCCAGACGGTATTTTGCCTGTCCTTCTTAAGGCTGAGAGCATGGTGCTGGCCCCATACATCGACTCCATTTTCAGGGCATGTATCGCTTTTGGATATGTCCCTGAGATGTGGAGCAGGTGAGGGTTGCCTTCGTTCCGAAGCCTAGTAAGGCTACCTACATGGACCCGAACAGTTTTCGAACCATAAACCTCTCCTCATTTCTTTTGAAATGCCTGGAGAGGCTGGTAGATGAATACATTAAGGAAGTACCCTTAAAGGCTCCTCTCTTAAACACCTCACAGCACGCTTACCGGAGGGGCAGATCTACGGAGACGGCTCTCCACTCAATGGTAACTGTCATTGAACGGGGACTGGATCGTGGACACACTCTGCAACTCTCTCCTCATGTCAAGCACCTTGGAGTCTTCCTTGACTCGAAGCTGACATGGGGAATGCACGTAGAGGAAAAAGTTAATGCGGCTATGAGGGTCTTCGCTCAATGCAGGAGAACCTTTGGCTGCACATGGGGGCATGAGACCGAGGGTTGTGCACTGGATGTACACCTCGATCGTCAGACCCATGCTCACATATGCCTCCTGTGTATGGTGGCCGAGGACACTTGAGGTCTTACTCAATGTGCCACCCCTGGATCTTGTCATTCAGGCAGAGGCCAAAAGGGCTGTGTGCAGATTGCGCTTATGGGGATGTTAGGAGGGCGGCTGGACTGGCTCTTCTCATTGCTCTATGGCGTATCGGGTGGACTTGGAAAACCCTCTGGCCGGTATGCGATGGTACCAGAGCTTCGTTTCGGGCGTTGCTTCTCTGTAAGCTTTCCTGCAAGGGAATCGTGGACTGAGAGTGGTGCCTTATCGTGCCTTCCCCGGTCTGCTCTAAAAATCTTCACCGACGGTTCTCTCACTAATGAGGGAGCTGGGGCAGGTGTCTACTTTCCTGAGCCTGATTTTGGAATGGGGTACTCACTTGGAAAACACACCACTATCTTCCAGGCTGAAGTCTTCGCCATCTCAATGGCTGCGAAGTTAGCCCTTGATATGCAAATCAAGGGGAGAGGTATCGCTATCCTTTCGGATAGTCAGGCAGCCTTGATGGCTCTGAATGGTCCTCGGATAATGTCTAAGTTACTGGGGGACTGCAGGTCGTCAGTGGATAAGTTGTGTTATCACAACAATGTGTCCCTCCTGTAGGTTACTGGTCAAATGGGATCATGGCGAATGAAAGGGCTGACCTTTTAGATAGGGCTGGCTCCGATTCTCCGTTCCTCGCACCGGAGCCCGCCGTAGGCGTTGCCACTTCGAATATCGGGTCTCTCATCAAAGCGGATGTTCATAGGAAATATCAGCAATGATGGGAGAACCTGAGTGCTTGTAGGTGTACAAAACTGTTTCTTGATGGGCCCAATGGGAATATCTCCGATTTCCTCATGGGACTCGGAAGGAAACAATGTAGAACCGTGGTTGGTCTAACAAGGATGGGAGTTGTTGACAGCCCTGAGTGTCTGTCCTGCATGGAGGGAGAGCCTGAGACAACCAAATATTTTTTTCCAGGAGCTTTAAGGCTTCCTTAAACAAATGGAGTTTGCTTCATGGGCTTACTATGCATACATCCTAAGATATAAAGCTTTGAATTTACAGCTTCCAAGCAAAATTTGCCACTTTTTCCAAATTTTAAAATACCATATCGCCGTCAAAAATGGACAAAAACGAAAAATATTTCATCAAAGTACTATCAACAAGACCACCAACCCACCTGTAAAATGTTATCAAAATCGGAGTTGGTCCATTCAGAACATTTGTCGATTTTCTGTGGAATGACCCAGGAGACATTTCAAAGGATTTTAATGTGTAAGTTGATGGATTTATTTTGGTACTTTTGCTAGAGTGGCCAGGAACTAGTGATGGCCGGTAATAGGTGCGTTTACCTTATATTTATTTCGGCATAATCGAAATAATACAGATACACAACAAAATGCTGTCTCTCCTAAAGATTGCATGATCCACTTCATAGAAAAGAAATCGTCTTCGGAAAGATGTGACTGCGCTGTGCACCTTTTATTTATAATACAATAATTTTTTCCTGTGAATTTTCTTGTATATTTTTCTCCAGAACTTTTATGCGTTTTCACCAAAATAGCTGGATTAATTTGGTTCTCTGGCCTGCGAACCATTTTAATGAGCATTTGCTAACTTACATACTGCTAAAACGATCACTTTTCTTCGAAAAATTTGTCGAAACATGTTCGTTATAATTCGTCTGTGGTACACTAGTTTTGGTACTTATTGTCGACAGTAAGTTCAAGGAAATGAAGATGTGGCAGACCGTGTGCGAAAATTATATTTAATTTGAAATGTTATTAACATTTATATGTTCTTCACTTTGAGTAAAGATCATCGCAGAGTTCAATAACTTAATTAAATGCAATAAAGAAAATTAAATTTGCAAGTAGAAGAAATTGTTATCATTGATAGAGGCCAAAAAGAGAAGAAATGCTGACAAAAAACAGATTGATTATGAAATTATGGCCGATTTATTAGAAAATCTTTCCAAAAACTTCAGTTAATTTTAATTGTGGTAGGTGACACTGAACCGAAATGTTGCAAAAGGGTCCTTAGATGCACCTCATTTGTGATACACCTGCGCATTTGAATCCATTTAAGCCTTTGAGGGTATTAAGCCGACCATATCCAGAAATTTTTTATACCTACAACAGATGGAAAAAATTTCTGTTGATGTCGGCAGTGAGGGTTTTTTTAATATGCTCGCTCCCTCAAATGTTTCATCCTAGATAACGATCATAAAGATATATGTAAATGTAAATTAACTGAAGTTTAACCATATACAAATCTAAGTAGTGCGAAGGAACTTAAAGTGTTTCATATTCCGAATTTTCTCTACCTAATCTAAAAGTGTATCACGTAAATAATTGAAATCCTAGTGTAGATATAAAATAAGTAAAAAACGAGTTTTCAAACAAAACTGAGGCCAAGCCGCATGAAAAAGTAGAAAATAAACTTTTCTTCACACACAGAGGTGGACTCAGATTTTTTGATTGGGACATTTCTCTTGAATATTCTTTCTCTTCATGAATCAAATCACTTATTACCTCTTGATTGATCATACTGAAATATATCGGTGGTTGTCAGCAAATAAAATCTGAGTCCACCTCTGTGTGTGAAGAAAAGTTTAGTTTCTACTTTTTCATGCGGCTTGGCCTCAGTTTTGTTTGAAAACTCGTTTTTTACTTATTTTATTTTCTGCCTTTTTCACGTTAACTAAATTGTTATTACATGCTGCATGGAGATACTTTATGACGGCTGAAAAGACACTGATTTACCAGTTTTTCAAAACATTTATTCGAGTAAAAATTAGTATGCAACTCATTTCGCTCTACAACTTTGTCTTAGGTTGCAAAACGCTGAAACGCTTCCTTGGTCTGAAAAAACTCCGGAAAAGCGTTTTACATGAATTTTCCTCGATTTTTTCTACAAGTTTTCACCATTGTCGGAGAGAAAGTAATGATGCCAGTTGATAGGGAACTTGATCCTGCATAATTTAGAAAACTTTTTTACCGGAAAATTTTCCGGAAAAGTCGGAAAATTCCGGAAAATTTTTCGGAAAAATCTGAAAACTCTGCATTTTTCCTGAAACGGATTTATCACTAATCAAATTTGTACCAAATTTTCAAATTATTTTTCCCGATTTTCCGGGTTTTCCATGGAAATTTCCGGTTCAAAATTTGATAGATTCAATTGTCACGCGACATGAACCTGTGTGCCATATTTCAGTTCGCTGTGATGACGAAAAGTGGGTCTACGAGAGTGTCGAAAATAGTAAAGAAATAGACAAATTCGTGTACGAGTTAAAGGGAATGGCTGGACTCAAAAAGGATACCTAATTGTTTGTTAAAGTGAAAACTAGGTAGTAGAAGAGTTTCAAGATCGACACGTTTCAAATTGAAACGTCCATTCGGGTAAACTAGGGGAAATTGATTTTTTTTTCAAAAATTGATCTTGGAGTATAAAAGCATTTTAAGAAATTTAATTTTTAATTTTGTATCGTTAAAAATAAAAGTTTATGAAATTCTTCTATTCTCCATCTATAACCGATTCTAAAAATTGTATGTTCGATTCCTTTATGTATGTGGGGAAAATTAAATAAAAATTAATCTTGTATAAACTTTACGGATAGCTTGATGTCACGGTTTATATAGACACAAGGTATGACTAGTATGAACCACGGTCGGACATTTTAAGTGTAATGAAATCAGACGATTATTCTAAAGTATTACTTTTTTTACAATTCAGCTGCCAGGTCATTATAAATTTTCTAAGATATTAATATTTTTATTATCTATATATACATATAATATTATCTATTGTAATTTGTTAGAACTGTTACCAAACAATTTTTCTGAATTGTTACTTTGTATACAATGACTTGAAGTAAAGTTTTCACTTCGGTCGTGCGTTCTTAAGCACAAACTCATTTTTTTTTGTTTTCATTTAATTGATGCTAAAATTATTCTGGGTATTCAAACGCAATTAATTGATTTGAAAAACGTCAAAAACACTTAATTAAACAAAATAACTAAAATTACTTTTAAACTTTAAACTCCAAAATGAACAGAAAATCTTTACTGTAAACAAGGCAGTAAATTTCCTATGTACAAAATACTTTGCTAAAAGAAATGTGTGTACCAAGAAATAATTATTTGAATTGGAACTAAGGACAACAGAAATTAAATAATCCTTCCATAAAGAGACTTCAACTAATGAGTAATTATGTATATGATGGATAATTGTATAATCATTCAAATAATAAGCATCACAAATAATTATTTGTTAATAATTCATAATAACAAATAATTTTTTGATCATCATCGAATAACAAATAATTCTTTGTAATTCAAATAATTAGCACCAAATAATAAATAACTATTTGTAAATAACACTTAAAACACATTGAAAATCGAATAAAAATTTATTCGAATAATTTTTTATTCGATTTTTTAAAAAATCTTTATTTGATTGAAATTTTTTGTGAATAATGTTCATTAATACTTTTTATCTGTTTGTACATTTCTGCAATATAGAGGCCTTAGAAAAACAAATTAAATGGCGTACGCTATAGCTGGCAGTCACTCAAGACGAAGATGAAAAAATATATAAATTAAAATTTATTCAATCATCTTAAGAGATTCTCGGCAGTATTTCCGGGAATGTTGCTGTCGTTGAAAATAATTTCTAGAACTATACGATGATAATACTTGTTTTCTGGGCCTCTATTCTGCAATTTCACTCACCCAATTTACTCACTCACTTACGCAATGACACTTTTTTTTTTTTTATTCTGGAACTTAAGTGAGTGAGATTTCTGTGGAAAAAAAAGTGAGATATTACTCACGCTAGTCGACACGGCCATTTGTGTTTACTTTTGTTTTGTGAGTGCGACATCAAACAACTTTTGATGGGATTTTTATTTATTATTTAACTTTTTAATTGTTTTATAAAACAAATAAATGAAAGAGTAAGTATTTAATATGCAGGAAAATTGTCCTAGGGACAAAAAAGCCGACTGAAGGAATTGTTTAGGGAGAATCCAAATTCTTCTAACTGGTAAGTTAGATCCTGCCACTACAGCCAAGGATTTGCCATTGATCTAGGAAGATGCTGCAAATATTTTAAATGCAATTGATGATGAGACTTTTTATTTATATAATTCTTTGCTTCTATTAACAAAAAAGTTAATTTGCATAATGCACTTGAGTGAAACTCGATTTCCTTAGTTTATAATCCGATTTATATTTGCAAGGACTGCCTGAACACTTCACTTTTTTTTTTTAAAGTATTATGAAGGTTTTAAGGGGCACTAGTGGTACTATACAACTTTGCACAAAATAAGATAAAGAAAACTAATTCCGTACTTTTGTTAAATTGTAAATGCAATTGGGTTACAATCAAAGCCATTTAAGTCAACTATAATACAAAGAGGTACGTTTTTAGAACTTTATTATTTACATTTAAGCTAAATTTCAAATACATTGTCAGAGTGAGGAAACGCACACTCATGTGCACAGACGAAATACTCATAAGTAATTTACGGCTCACGTGCGACAATTAATCGGATGAGTTCTATGCCCACTACGTATTTCTTTATTTTCCAAAAAATACAAAAATATTCACCACAAATGTGATGGATTATTTTATTTAACAGTGTAATCGATGTGAATAACTTCTCTCATATAGCCATAAGTGAGTGAGAATCCAGAATAGGAGGCCTGGTTAGATTGAAACTATGTAACATGTCTAAATTTTCAGTTAAAACAAAGTAGTGTTTTTTTATTATGTTTTATTTGTTAAAATTTTTATTCAATTATTCGCATTATCAGCTAATGGATGAGTAAAGTAGCTAGTGCTATCATTGTAACCTCTTCATAATTTACGCCAGATATATATATTGTGCGTCTCCAAATTATTGCAAGCGAGCACTTCGTGATTTGCGAGAGATGTGCTCGGAGTTTGCGGGTGAGTGCGGTTGGTATATATAACTTTTATCTTAATTTATATCCTCTCCTTATTGCTTTTATTCAGATTTAGGATTCCCCAATTATTTGCTATAAAGCAATCTATCCAATCTATTTTTTTTTCTGTTTGCTATATTAAAACATGTTGAAACTTACCTTTCAACCGTAGTTGAAGTTACTGGGGCAGTTAAAACTTCTTATAGGGATTGTCTCCAAGTCAGTATTTAAATTTATAGCAATTTCCTCTACGGGACTGGACAACATATTTTTGTTACCCGTTTGTCAAATGAAATCGTTCCTCCAGAGATTTTCTCTACATTTAAAATCAGTCTTTCAATAATTTTCCAATCGAGAGGCATAAATTCTCTCCCAATGTTATTATCAATTCTTATCAAATTTTTAGAAGAGATAGGTATACTGATTCTGAAGCTCATGGCGGTGGCGTACTCCTCGCCTGTAAAAACCACTTAAATTGCAGCTAAGTTGAGCTCCCCAGTTTCTCCAACACTCTCGACATTGAACTTATAGTTCTTAAGATGTCTCTCTTAAAATATGACTTATATCTACATACTTTGTTGCTATATTCCTCCAGACTCCATAAATATCGTCGACGACAAAGGTCAGAATATTTATGACCTACTCATTTTAACATCTAATTTTATCCATGGTAAGATGGAACCTCTTGACGAATTACTACTTATTGGTGATTTTAACCTACCCAATATGCAATGGGTACTTAATAATGATGACGATGACTATCTTCCACTTAATAACTTGACAACAAGGGAATCACTTTTCCTTGACACTATTCCATCTCTTGGTCTCAGCCAAATCAGTAATGTTAAGAATGACATGGGTAGGCAGTTAGACCTGGTATTTTCTACTGACGCGGGTAACTTATTAGTTGAACCTAGCCCAGTTATAATGTTTACTCTTGACAAATACCACCCCCTCTTCAAATTACACATTGCTATGTAACCGAAAACCTCACATATTGTGACGAAACGCAATACTTTTTCAATTTTAAAAAGGCTGACTTTTCAGAACTTTCCAGTAGACTTACATCTATTGATTTCTACACATTTCTGTCTTGCAATAGTGTTGATGAAGACGTTTCTAAGTTTTACATAATTCTTTTCGATTTATTTTCTTCTTGTATTCCCCGCGAGCGTCAGCGGTTGAATAAAACATCACCGCCATGGTTCAATAAAGAACTTAAACGTCTTAAAAATAGGAAGAATAAACTATGGAAAAGTTATATGAGGGACAGGGACATTATAAGTCACAGCAACTTCCTCACATCCTTTAATAAGTTCAGAGAACTTTCTTCTGCACTTTATGATGAGTATGTTCAAAGGATGCGTACGAAATTATTTAGTGACCCACGCATGTTTTTTAAGTTTATTAATATGAAGAAAATAACGGACAACTACCCCATTACCATGAGGTACAAGGATTCTGCTAGTGATGATTCGTCTGAAATTTACGATATGTTTGCTTCATTTTTTGACAATGCCTTTGCCTCATCAAATTTTCAACCTCAAAATGGCAACTTCAGTCATATGAATGATTCCCATAACGTTTCATTCACTATCCCTTCAATTTCAGAAGAGGATATACTGGATCATTTTAATGGGCTTCCAAATGACTTCACAACTGGTCCTGATGGGATCCGTCCAGCCTTTTTTAAGTCATGCTGCCTCGCCCTGGTAGCTCCGCTGAGGATTATCTTCCAAAAATCGCTCGATAGTGGTTGTTTCCCGCAGCTATGGAAAAACTCCTTTATCATACCTATCCACAAAAAAGATAGTAAAAATGAAATTTCTAACTATAGACCTATTGCAAAATTATCTTGCATTCCCAAATTATTCGAATCTATCATTTACTCTCAACTATCATCTTCCTGTAAGAATTTGCTCTCTTCAAACCAGCATGGGTTTATTTCGGGCAGGTCTACAACCACTTATTTGTTGGAATTTGTCTCGGATACCATTTGCGGGTTAGCAAAAGGCTATCAGACAGATTGCATTTATACAGACTTTAGTAAGGGGTTCGACAAGTTATCTTACTCCGTGATACTGTTTAAAATGGAAAAATATGGGTTTCCCCCAATATTTCTAAAATGGACGGAGTCTTATTTAGATAACAGAACATACCAAATCTTATTCCGCCATTCCATCTCTAGAGTATTGAAGGCTTCGTCTGGCGTACCACAAGGGAGTCACTTGGGCCCGTTGTTCTTTATTCTGTCTATTGACGACATTGTCTCTGTTGTGAGGTACTGTAAGGTCTTGATTTATACTGACGATATTAAGCTTTTCGCTAAGATTAAATCTGTTAACCGTTAACGATTGTGAACAGGTACAGGGTGACCTTCAAAAATTTTACAATTGGTGCAAGAGCAATGATTTGGTACTCAATATCAACAAATGTGAGGTTATGACTTTCCACAGGAATCAGAAACCAATCACTTATGATTATGAGTGCTCGGATTCCTCGATTCGCCGTGTGGACTCTTTTTGTGACTTGGGTGTCAAATGTGACCACAGATTGAATTTTATCTCCCATATAAACTACATGGTTTCAAAGAGTGCTGGGCTTTATAAAACGTTGGTCCCGAGAGTTTTCAAATCCTACCATAACATTGCGTTTGTACACTTGCTTTGTGAGACCACTTCTTGAGTATGCTAGCCAGGTCTGGTCTCCATTTTACGGTACACACATCGACCGTATCGAGTCTGTTCAGCGGAACTTCTTACGATTTGCTCTCAGGCACCTACCCTGGAATAATTCATTAATTCTTCCACCCTATAAGGATCTCTTGAAGCTTTTAAATATGCACTCGCTAAAGAAACGTCGTATGGTTGCCGATATAACGGTTGTGCATCAACTCTTAAACGGGAATATTTATTCTCTATTGTTACGTAACAAAATCTCTTTCCGTGATAGTAGCCACAATTTGAGAAGGCTACCTCTGTTGCATGTTAACTCCTCAAGGTCTAACTTTAGCATGTATGAACCTATTAATCGCATGTGTATTACTGTCAATAATATGGCTGAGAATTTTGTTGTTGGCGTCCCTAAGCATTTTTTAAAAAAACGCCTATTTAATTTTGTTTTAATTAACTTTTTTAAATTGTCTTGTTCTATGTTGCATGTCATTTTATCCGGTGTTCGGTGTATGTTTAGTGTAACATACTTGTACTAACACCGACTAAATGATGAAACGCATGTATTATTGAGACGTTTATTTATTAAACGTGTCCATGCAGCGAGCTTGTGTTAAGCTGGTTCTGATAGTCAAAAAAAAAAAATTCTCACCCATCAATACTCTCTGAATAGATGTTAGCGTAGATATACTTGAACGTACGTATACATTTGAGTATATACAGGGTGTTACAGATCAAGGTGTCTTCCGGTATTCCACCCGATTCTTTAAGGTTAGCTAACAAAAAAATTGTTCAGCATATTCCCCGCTCTAGGTGTCCCCCCTTAGAAATAAGTATAATTTTTAAGTCACCCTATCTCAGTTCTGGACTTTTATAATAGCTTATAAAAGTATCTTTCAAATGAGATATTACTTATTTTATATATATATTACTCAGGCAATAGTTATGCACAAATATTTTCAAAATTGTGTGTGTTTTTTACATAAAAATGTCATCAATATTGTTACTTATCTCAATAATTTTTCCCTATCTGACCTGTAGGTCGGCAACCCTTGCACGACGTAGAATGAACTGAAAATGACACTTCACATTACAAATTCAAAATATTATTTTGAATTTAAGCACTTGAGTTGCTCTAATTATGTGTAGAATTTCCATTTACCAGTGTAAAATTTTTGTCACAACCTCTGGGAGCAGTTGACTAATTTGTCGATTATTTAGTTGTGTTTTTTGACGTTTGTTCATCGAAAATTCATTATAGTTCATTTTGTGGTATACAATAGTGAAGACACAAAATGAACTGTGTTAAAAGAAAGAACTCGACAAAATATGTCAAAATTCACGACTAAATAGAACGACAAAGAGCACAGAATCACCGTCCTGATCTTATTGTCCATTATTAAAGCCACAAATGTCTTCTTCCATCAGAAAAAAATCGCATCCGAATATTATAGGTATTGGTTCAACACATACGGTAAATTTGTTTGCCTAAGACAGATTAGAAAATTGCATACTTATGAAAATTCATCAAATATTGAAAAGTGAGAGATTTAAATTACGTAGAATGTCTTGTTTAATATTTAGAGGTTGGTATGAATGATATCAATGTAATAATAAGTGATATTTTTATAATTTCTGCATTCTAAAGATATGTGATTTTTCCTTGCCCATTAACAGGACAGTATAAACTGGCTACTACCTATGTTAGTAAAATCAAGTAAAGAGTTGTCCGCGTCAAAAAGGGAACTATTTTCAAGGTAAACCCCACGGTTTACTAACGATATGAAATTCAAGTGCTTGAGGCTTTTTATACCCTAGCTAGATGATGTAATCAGAAGAGTATATAGTAATATAATAATATTAAAAGCCATTTTGGTTTTTACCTGTCCGTCTCTCCATCTGTCCGTCCGTCTGTCTCTCCGTCTGTCTGTCGGTCTGTCTGTCTGTCTTCACGATAACTCGAGAGCGCGTTCGCTTAGACTTGAAATTTTGCGCACGGGATTTTTAAAACAAAAGTAAATTCAAGTTCGAAAATAAGACAAATTGAGCAACCCTTCTTGGTGTTGCCATACAGTACTTTGGTTTTTCACGAGATATTTGGACACTGCCTGAGAAGGCGTCGACTTGGAGAGCTGAAATTTGTGCACGGCGGCGTTTTTATAAAAATAGTAAGTAAAATTTCAAAAATGAACTAAATCTGGCAATTCCTTCTTGGTGTTGCCATACAGAACTTACTCTCCCTTAGGTTTCTATTCAAGCTGTCAGGGACTTAGATCGAGCAGACTGCATGCATCAGCGCTCCTTTCGGACGTATCATCCGTGGTGTATAGACAAAAATGCTGGCTTGTGGTGAGTTGTGTGTGTGCATTGCGTGCCGTGTTTTTTTTTCTCTTTCTTTCGGTGAATACACTCAGGACGCAAAGTTTTTCTCAAGCTACCGAAAAGCTCGCGGGCTGAATGCAGTGCGTCCATTGAAGTAGAGTGCAGCGCGCGCGTTGTTTTCGCCCCTCGGTTGATTCATCTCCCGGGTAATATTTATGTTTGTTCTTTTTTCATTTATTCCACACCTGATAAAATAATTTGAATATTTTCTTACAAAATTATAATCCTTACGAGATAACTTACGCTAGACAATTTATGTATTTTCCAAAGTTCTTTGGTTTTATTTGATTTTCTTGGGAAGTCCATTGATTCAATGCTTTACAATTCGCGCCTCGAATATTTTATCAATAGTTTTTATTTACACTTGAAGGGTATAACTCAATTTTTCTGTAATGTAGCCCATAACTATGTATAAAATATTAGAAGTAACAAGTTTCGTATAAATCTCCTCTGTCTAAAATAACATCAATAAAATATTCAATGAACATCTGAGGGATTTTTCAGTGCTTCTATTGCTAATATCAATTAAGTCAACTCAACCAATGGTCAACCAATATTAGCTATACAATGTGATTAAAGAAATATTCCTTATGTCTACTCAACGTAAGTTATCCTCTTTATTTATTTATTCGGGATTCATTAGGTAGATTACTACAGTAATTATTAAAAAATATGAAATAAAAATAAAACAAAATATAACAAAAGTAAGAAAACAAAAATAGAATAAAATAAAAACAAGATAGCAGATACACTAAACTATTATTAAATTGGAGATGATTTTTCAATTGCAGTCGTGAAAAATTCAAATTAATACGGTCGAAATGCTTATTAAAGAGACGACACATGAAAAAAGGCTCGTTCGCACCGTAGGTGGTTCGATGGTAAGAAATATGGAGAAAGTTTTGGCTTGTGAGCGAGCCGCACGGGGTTGATACACCAATTGAGCCCTTCAATTAACACAATTCTAAAGCGTCTGCAAGGAGATTAAGTTCAAACGGTCCACATAAGGAGGCAAGAAGGCAACGAAGGCCGCGGAGTGCTAATCGGAGGAATCTGCATTGAGCAGCTTTGATGCGATTGATGGAAAGGGGACCAGACGGTGCTGGAATATTCCAGTATCGACCTAACAAAGGTGCAGCAAAGAAGTTTAGTGATGTACGAGTCGTCATATTCCTTGAACGATATCTTAATAAAACCCGAAATCGAACTGGCCCTATTGACTATGTAATCGATGTGATCCTCAAAAGATAGACGAGAATTGAGAATCACACCTGGATAATGATTCTCCGTCCAGAAATTAATCGAAATGAATGGAGGACCTTCTGCGAGCGAAAGTCATAGTTGTGCATTTAGCGATATTTATAGGAAGACGATTAATGGAGCACCACTTATGAAAAATGGCTAAGTCACCGTAAAGTAAAAGTAACGATACATCATTGATGTACAGAATAAAAAGTAGTAGGCCAAGGATACTACCTTGAGGTAAACCATAAGATTATTAATCTTATATATAAATTGGAAAGTAAAAAGAGAAAAGCGTGAGTTCAAAATAAAAAAAAACAGAGTTCAATCGATATAACAATAAAAATGACAGTTCTAATAAAAATTACAAAAAAAAAAAAAAAAAAAAAAATAACTTATATTATCTACTATTCATCAGAAGCAAATCCACCACCACTAAGGTATATGGGAGTAAAGCAGCGTTCTGAACTCTCCAACTGTACCCGCACTCCTTCCTCCATTTGGCAAATTATTCCAACTATGAGCAATATAACCAAAGTAAGAGCCTTCCAATATACGCCTATTAAATGCATAATCAAGACGTTACGGTGCGGCGACAAATGAAGGAAAGAACTGTAGGCAGCCAAATAATCCGGAACACCCGTGCGCATTAACTTATAAAAAAACACAAGTACCTTGCGCCTGAGATTTGAATCCAAGGAACAGCCGAGAAGATCTATACTGAACGGGGAGATGTGATCAAACCTGCGAAAACTGAAAACAAAACAAGTCTAATGCAGTCGTTAAAGGCTACATTAATTCTGGGACGGCAACATGAATCGAGTTGTGGATAAATAAGACTTCCATTGGAAAAATGGGGTATGACCAGGGCTTTGACGAGTTTCAGTTTGATGCTGCAGCTCAAAAACTGGGCAGAAAGCCATAATCGCCGCAATGTACTATAAATTTTGACAATCAGGAAAGATATGATGTGATCACAAAAGCTCAATCTTGAATTGATTTTTATGCCCAAATTTGTAGCCTTCTCAACCAAGAGTAACACATGGCCGCCGAGAAATACGGAGGGAATATATGTTTCTAAGGAGTTATGGCTCATCACAAAGCATTGAGACTTGTCTGGATTAATCAGAAGATCGTTAATTACTGCCCAACCATAAACTCTTTCCAAGTCCTCATTTAGACGTGCAATACAGTGTTCTATGAGACCCATTGGGCTGCTAGTGTACAATTGAACATCGTCGGCATATAAGTGAACGACGTTAGTATCACGTACGGTATCTGTCGGATCATTAATAAATAAGCTAAATAATAGCGGACCCTGAACAGAACCCTGAGGTATACCGGAAGACAAAGGAAACATTTCAGAGAACTTTCATTAATGCGAACATACTGAGATCGTCCAGAGAGGAAGCTAGAGAGGGGAAAAAACCAATATTCGATGATAATTTATTAACTAGCTTAACACAATCGAAAGATTTGGTAAAATCTACCATTGCAAGAACACCCACTTCTTCACCTCTATCCAGGCTGCATATCAGGTCTGTGGTGACCTTTAGCAGAGCAGTTTTACAGCTATGGTTCGAGAGAAAACTAGACTGCCAGCGGGAAAGGATATTATTATTTCCGATATATGCCAGCATCTGGCTGTACATAAGTTTTTCGACGACTTTAGACAGGAAACACAGATGACTTATGTGTCGAAAATCAGAGGGGGAAGATATCACTGACTTGTTCGGGATTGGAATCACTGTAGCTTTTTTGCACCTTGACGGGAAGACAGATGTAAGTAGGCAAAATCGTATTAGGTATATGTAAGATATGTCGTCCAATGTAGGGGTATATAACTTTGATAAGCTTTGTTAAAAGGCTATCGGAACCAATGGTAAATAGCGTTTCATGAAGTTCATCACTATCAACACATCTAAAATTAAATATTGATACATGATTCTGCTGAGGAGGAGTCATAACATTGACATCGACATCAGCAACTATTAAGTTGTTATGAGTGGATACATAGTGTTGATTAAGTTCATTTACATTGAACTCCTGCTGTTTAATGTTATCCATATTCCATAGATTCTGTCAAAGACCTTGCTAAAATTAGTGAAAACACAGTCAACCTGCTTACCGGACTCAATGGCTGGTATACAATTGTGAACTCGAATAGATTAGTCGTGGTTGATTTTCACTTCAAGGAATTATGCTGGAAAGAATCCAAGATTGGTTTACCGTGAAAAGGAAGCACATCATTGACCAGGGCTACAAAAATCTTCGCAACATGGCAAAAGTTAGCAATAGGTCTATAGTTCGAAACATCCGATTTGTTGCCCGCCTTATGTAGAGGAATAATCACAGAGTATTTCCATGACTTTGGAAAGGACCCGAAGGATAAGGACAGGTTAAACAAGTAACACAGGACATGGGAAGGAGCCGGTCGCATTTCTTCAGAAAGAAAACGGGGATACCATCAGGAGCAATTGTAAAACTCTCGGGCAAATTAAAAATGTGTTCAGTAACAGATACGTCATCAAACACAAGATCTTTGCCTTCAAGGTAGGTTGGCGGTAGCCTGACCAAATGAGAAAAGTCAATATCACAGTTCGAATCACTTCGTGGTGTACTGCTGCTTAAACTTATGTAAGAGTTTTTTTTTTTGCATCTTAAGACAAAATATGGAACAGGAGGTTTACAAAACGACGTACACTTCTAATTTATAAAATTTTCTGTTTTAAAAGTCAATGCACACTTGCTAGTATTTTAGCGAAAAATAATTATCGTATGAAAAACGAGCGTTAAGAGGTAACCTGATGATTGCGTCTGCGATTGTAATTGACACAGAAGGTATGAATGTATCAATTTAAAAAATCATATTTTAGTTAAGCATTGTCTGCTATAGGAGGATCCCAGTGTGTGGTGGTCATACTTATCATTTTCAATTGTAATGAGTCATGATAATTATAGATAATTCACACACAGATAACGCTACAACAAAACCAGACCTTTGCAAAAAAGAAAAAAAAAACAAAAATCATCTTTGTTTTTTTTTAACTAACTAAATTAAGACATCGCGCGAAGTACGAATCCATCATAATAATGACGATCAAAAAGAAAAATTTTAAATTATGTGACAAGCAGAATGTGTTAATCTCGCTCGAAAGCAGATGTGTCAATACCACCTGCAGCTCTACATTCCAGGTAGTAGATAGGTACTTATATACTCAAGAAAGGTATAATAAAAGCTTTTAGCAGAGGAAAACATATTTTTTATTTTTTTATTTTGGAATGATTCACACAAAATTGACCAAAATAACTTTTAACAACAGATCTGCAGAGATCTAGAGAAGGAAATATAATGTAGTACCTACATGGGTCGACAAAAATCACTGCGATGAATAATTTTAATTGCACGGAAGTTAGAGGCATACAAAAAATTTCATTACGAAATCTACGCGTTTTGTTATACTTGGCCGGCTCTCCATTAAACTCGTTGAAGTCAGTTACAGGAATGAGTCAGCAAAAAAAAAATGAAAAGAAAAAAGAAGTGAAATTCTTAATAAATAAAATGAATCGCATAATTGTAGAGCTCTATAAAAAATTATTGAATTAGTTTTTGTTGATATATTGATTTTTGAATGAGGAGCAATTAAGGTGATAGAAATGATGAGATTCTCGTTTTGGGAGTATAATGACGTTATGATATATCACTACAAATCAATGTCACACTAAAATACTTTCCTATGTTAGAAGCAGAAATGATATAAATAACCTATGACAAGTTTTGGCTATATCTACCATTCATTCGTTTTCGGTTTTGAAACTGTCTATTCCAAATTGATCAATCTTCGTCTTTATCTTCGCATTATTATATGTGATCACGAAAAGGTAGAAGATATTTTAGGCGCCGTTAAAGGTTATATCATTAATCATTCACGATTAGCTTTTGATATAATAACTTCTAAGTGATGCTAGATATGTTGAAAGCTTCTTGACAATGCAAGCCAACAAACTCTGCTATAATAGAATTATTTTCCGTTTTTGAGTTAATTCTCTCAAGGTTCTATTTTGGGGCCCTTGTTATTTAGTTTTGAGAATTTATAGTAACCGCCATTTCCATGTGAAGACGTGAATTTTCACTTGTATGCTAATTATGCTCAAATTTGTATCAATGATAATCTTACCAGAATTTATCATTGAACCAACTCAAATTAAATCCAAGTAAATTCCAAAGACGCGATTTTACACAGGACATAGATGCATAATATGCAGTGCACAAATATTTAGTGAAACACGAAATTTTTGTATAGCAACACTACGAAGGAGTACCCCGATTTGTCCCATTTTCGAACTTAAATTTTCCTTTTTTTTAAAAAGTTCTATGTACAACATTTCAGCTCTCTACCTCGACGCGGTAGGCAGGGTCCAAATATAGAGTGAAAAACAAAAGCTTTGTCTGGCAACATCAAGAAGGGGTCACCCGGTATCTACCATTTTTGTAATTTTATTTACTATTGCTATGAAAAAGACCATGTACCAAATTTTACTTCTCCACGTGTCGACCCGTTCCCAGAAAGTGCCCAAATATATAGTTAAAAAAGAAATTTTTGGATGGCAACCCTACGAAATAGTTGCCAAATTTGTCCCATTTTTGAACCTTAATTTATATATATTTTTTGAAAACGCCATGCATACAATTTGAGCTATCCACGTCGACGCGTTCTCAGACAGTTTCCAAAGATATAGTGAAAAACAAAATGTTGTATGGCAACACGAAGAAGGGGTTGCACGATTTAGTCTGTTTCTAAATTTTATTTGCTATTGCTATGAAAACACCGCATACCAAATTTCAGCGCTCTGCGTGCACTCGTTGTCAGACAGTGTCCAAATATATACTAAAAAGCGCAATACTTGTATGGCAACCATACGAAGGAGTTGCCCGATTTAGTCCATTTTTGAACACGTATTTTCAATTTTTATATGGAATAACCAGCTTACAAAACTCATGGCAAAGGTACGAAGGCTATGGAACAAAGCGAAAAGAACACAACGGGGATGTGTACACGGAATCATTGGACAAAGCTTATTTGTTTGCAGGTAACTTCGCTGCGAATACTTTTTTCCCAACATCTTCACAAAATCCTCCTTCTCCACCAACATGTAATTACAGGTAAAGACCGTTACATTTCCACAAGAGGGAGGTCTTCAAAGTGCTCGCAGATCTCAATGTGTCTAAGGCTGCTGCGCCTGATGGTATTTCGCCCCTTGTACTCAAGTCCTGCAGCTCTTCTTTAGCTAAATCCCTACGCAAACTATTTTACATGTCCTATTCGACAGGAGTCTTTCCTTCGGCATGGATACTTGGCACATGTTCAGCCAATACCCAAAAAAGGAGAAGCAAGCGATCCCTCAAATTATAGACCAATTGCCCTTACTTCGATTCTTTCAAAGGTTTTCGAAACACTCATCAACACACAATTGATGAAATATCTAGAAAATAATCACTTTATTAACGATCGCCAATACGGCTTTCGTGCTGGCCGGTCTACTGGAGATTTACTAACATTCCTTACCGAGCGTTTGAATCAATGTCTCCATAATTTTGGTGAATCTGAGATCATTGCATTAGATATTTCGAAGGCCTTCGATAGAGTCTGGCATCCTGATTTTTAGTCAAACTTCAGGCATTAGGTCTAGACCCTCTATTCTTAAAATGGATTGAAAGCTTTCTTTCTCGCCGTTCAATTCAAGTTATATTGGACGGAGTTATTTCTGACCGTTTTATAATCCATGCCGGTGTACCGCAAGGTTCCGTGCTCTCTCCTACTATCACTATCAATCCCATTCATATGTTTTGCAGACGACAGCACCCTTGATTTCGTGTACTCGTTCGACTGTTCGACTCTATAGCTGATTCCCGTGCGAATGTATAGCTGACAAACGAGGCCACATGTTCAGTTTACTAAACTATGACCTCACAAAAATACTTGCTTGGGGCAGAGCGAATATCGGATGTTGTTTAATGCTTCCAAAACGCAATGTTGTCTGTTATCACTTAAATGTACTTCAACACCCGCTCAACCTATTTCCGTCGATGGAGAAGATATCTCGAACTCACCGTCTCTAAGCATCTTAGGCATTAGGCCAGTGGCGGATTTACCAGCAGGCTGAGTAGGCTGGAGCCTAGAGGGGCAGAGTTTTGGGGCGGCAAATTCGGGGACCGATTTTTTTTTGCTACCTCATAGAATTAAAAAAGATTTCTGCATGGCGGTTTTCTGATGTTTTACAGATTGAACTCTGGAACAAATTTTGCCAAAGACTTTCCCCTCAAATATGTCTGGCATATATAATGGCTTATAGGCTAAAATTCAAAGTCAAGCACCATTTGCTTTTTTCGTTCCTTGCTCTGCCCACTCTTTAAATTTAGTGGCAACTGCGACTGCTGAATCTTGCACAGAAGCTTGTCGATTCTTCATGTTGCTCCAAGAAATATACGTTTTTTTTTTCAAGTTCGACACAACGCTGGAAGATATTGATGACTGAAGTTTGAGAAGGCAAAACAGTCAAGATAGTAAATCTCACACGTTGGTCAGCTAGAGAGGATGCTTGCAGAAGTTTGAGAGATTCGTGGAACGAAGTCCTTAAAGCTTTGGAAACAATCAGAAATAATTGCACCGAAAAGCCTGTCACACGAAACGAAGCAACGGGAATTCTTTAAAAATTAAAAAAACTGGAAACGGCGTTAATGGTTGTTGTGTGGAATGTTTTTTTGGAAAGAATAAACAAAGTGAATATTCAAATCCAGGCTTCTACAGTAGATTTGATCACTGTAGCTGATCTTTATGAATCTCTTCGCTAGTTTTTCGTAGATCAACGAGAAAACTTCAAGTATTTCGAAAAAATGGCAATGGAATTAAGTGCGTCGAAGCATTGCACAAAAGACCTGGGAAAAAGACAACCGAAAAGAAAAAAAATTGCTGATGAAACACCCGATGAAAAATGAAAAACTTTCATTTCTGACCAAAATGAGCTCTGTCCTTAGAAAAAATGTATCCTAATGATTTAGAGACTGAGTTAGTTCAAGAATGCATACATTTTCAAAGCCACATATCTTCGCAAAGCATTTTGGTAATACCAGATTCTACATCATTAGGAGAGTCTATCTTCGGTTGCTGCTAAAACAGAGTTTGCAGAACGTTTATCCGAACTTGGACATAGCCCTTCGTATGGCATTATGTACACCAGCGACAAATTGTTCGGGTGAGAGAAGCTTTTCTTGTCTAAAAAGGGTAAAAAATTATCTGAGATCGACCTTGAGTCAAGAAAAATTAAACGCTTTAGCTCTTTTGTGCATAGAGTCGGAATTAATGAACAAGATTACTTACGACGATATCATCAATGATTTTGCCAACTAAAAATAGCGCAAAAAGGTATTGTAACGAACTTTTATAACTTTAATGAGTTGATTATTTTTAACTGTTTGTAAGCGCAATTAAGATTATTTATTCACGTTTACCGAATGCACAATAGTGTAAGTAGGATACATTGCGCCGCCTTTATTACTCGTACATGATTGAGCTTTGATTAGCTCAAAAATAAACCCAAAAATTATTTTACGTGCAATTTCAACGAAATTTTTGGATTTAGGACATGATAATTGTAGAGGCAAGGGCGGCAAAAACTTTACAGCCTATACCTTGAAAATTTGTAAATCCGCCTCTGCATTAGGCATTGTCTGCGTTAGACAAAGTCCAAAAGAAGGTCTTCTGGCTTAATATCAATAGCAACTATTGATTCCCTAGAACACCGGCGTAATGCCGCATGTCTGTCTCTATTTAATCGCTACTTCTATGGTCATTGCTCTGACGAAATTTCTAGCCTAATCCCTTGTAGAATTCTTCCCATGGGCACCACACGAGCTATAACCTAAGCTCATCCTCACACCCTTGAAGTGAAATTCGGCCGTACCGTGAAATTCCGTGAATCATTCATAAGGAGAACAGTACGAATGTGGAACAGTTTGCCATCATCATTATTTTTTTTTCATCTGCCCCCCCCCCCCCCCCCCAATATGAGCCACAAACATTCAATCGTAATGCGCACCGTCACCTACTTAACTCAGTCAAATAATCCTCAATTCCCTAACCGTTATTCGTTTCCTGCCAAGTCTGTGCTACGGCATCATAGGGTACCCCTGAGCTTTGGCAACATCATAAAAAAAATGTTAACGGAATTTTTCTATTTTGTAATCCTGAATATTTTGTAAATTCTTCCGTTTCTAACATGGACAAATCCACTAAATATTTTTGAAAAACTGCTTCTCACCTTACATAGAAAAAGCAAACTGCGAATGTTAGATAATACTCAATTTGCAGTTTCATCACGATAATGACTCTGTTCCACACATTTGTTGTAATCGATTTATTCTATTTAATTTACGCGTTGCCAAAAATGGAAAAACGGTAACTTACTGCCGTCATACACATGAATTTCGAAGAAGCCGCAATTTTGTCAATAATTCGACACCCACTATTAAAATAAACTTCGAAATGAGAAGTAAATTTTTATTTATGACAATGACATTTTTGGATTTTGTTCATCTAACATTGATTAACTGCTTGAAAACGGTGCCTTATTCTAGTCATTTAGTTTATTCTTTTTTCGTCCAAATATTAAGCAAATATACTCCACCCAGAATAGTGTAAGGTGGAAAGAATGTAGTATAACTACTGCTGCTTAAATGTGTGTCCAATAACTTTTAGAATTTTACTCACCTTGCATTGCCTGCAGGTAATACCATAGAGGGAATAAAATAAAAGCAAATTATCAGTTAATTAATGCATAAATTTTGCCGCGAATGAGTTTATTGACCGACATTGACTTTCTGCGTTCTCTACAATTATTATTTATGGAAAAATTTACAGCAGTCATTTAATGTAATTATGGATGTCCATACTCACTTGAATGTGTTTGTGTAGTGTGTGTTATGCAAACAATTCAATGCCCGTTTAAGTGAAGAAAAAAATGCGTCACAAACTAAGAATTTTTCAGCTTAAGAGAAATTTATAGAAAATTTGTATAGTTGGTGTAAAAGCGTGAGAAATTAAGAAGAAGTAAATTGTAAATATGTGCTGTGACTATAAAATGTAAACAATTTTGAAATTATCACTGGTAATGTGTATTTATTCTGTATAACTACATACTTATGCCCATTGACTAAATGTGGATACTATTTTTATGGTATTGACATCTTACTGTTTTTATCTGTTTGTTCATTTCATTTTTTGGTAGTTAGAAATAGTCTATCCAATGAAAGTATAATCATAGATACTAAAATCTTCATGGGTTCTTGAACCTAAGCCATTGACAAGTCTATTGCTTACCCTCCCCGAATGTTTTATGAGACTTTGCTCATAATTTCCAACCGAAAATTTTGCAATCCTCCCTTTCCGCTTCATTCAGTTCATTTAGGAAGTGTCACTGTGTGAGCCAAGAATTCTGCATCGCTTATCGGAAAGAGTCACAACTTCTGTTTCCCTATTACATAAAGGATTGTCAACAAGTTATATCCGGTGTTGGTGATCCTTGAGAGAGGTTTTCCTTATATGAATGGAGTATCCTCTACAATTGGCCTCCGAGACTGTTGTACGACAAGCGAGTTCATCCACCTTTTCATTCTGTGACCCAGCACACATACAGGGTGTTGTCTCATATATGGTCTTGCACCAGAAGGTTATACATAGATAGGTCATGCTTAGACGAACAAAAAATATTATATATAGGGGTTAATCCTAACTGTTTCCGGGATAACTGGACTCTAAGATATTTGGTTATATGTTTTTATATATCACCCTGTTATTTCTGAACGTTATACCCTATGATGACGATTTAAAATTTGTTAGATAGATAATCGTTGGACTTTTCCAATGGTCCACAAGTTTTTCCAATAGCTCATTAAAGTTAATATTTTGGGATTTTAACTCGGCTTTTTGTTTTTATTTAACTAATATTTTTATCAAAATATAGGTCATTTTAAAGCGAACATTTTTTCGATTTAAAACGAGCTACCACAATGTTTATGAATTTTTTGCCCTTTTTCTTGAATATATGAATCGAAAATGGCCTAAAAAACTTTTTCTTTCTGAGACATGACGTCTCGTTTGATAAAAATAGTAGTTAAGGGGTAATATCACGTTGTGTTCACTAAGTTTCACGTGATTTTCTAAGAAGTACCACGAACGATAGGTAAAGGATAGAGAGGTTTTGTGCATATGAAAGTACTAATCTACAAAAAATATATTTTATTTTAGTTTTACGATACAAAATGGCGCCATAGCAACGAACGCAAGGAAAAAAAATATCTCGGACGGTCAACATGGGCATACCGCTATAATCTGAAACAAAAAACCAAAAAGTTTCTAAAATTATAGTCCAAAATCTAGTGAACTTCGTAGGATTTTTTTTGAAAAATATATTAAAAAAAAAAATGGCGTCAATTGGAACTTTTTTCGTGTTTTTTCGAAAAAAATAAGCCGAAAATCACTTATAAATTCTATGAAAATCAATTTATAAAAACAATCCTACGACGTTCACGAGAAAATTAAAAATGCAGTTAAAAATTCAAGTGAATCGGATAAAAACTGAGGGAGGTACCTACTGGTACGCCCAGTTTGAAAAACATTGTTTCGAGTAAAACGCGTTTAAAGTTTCAAATAGTATAATTTTAATTAGAGAAGCCAAACACTAATTATACCGCGTTCTAACGGACTTTCTACAAACAGCGGTTTTCTCAGCCTTAGATTTGGGATAGGAGAGACAAAATTTAAGGCTCAATTAGGGCTAATTTAATGCCACTTCCACGAATTTAATGCTCTTCTATTTTTCAAAAAATCCATGAATAATCCAACTTAATTAAAAGTTAGGACCACCACTACTGAGAATAGGTTAAATAGTATTGTTACAATAGTTGCACTGCATAATATTTTAGGGCTCAATTAGGGCTAATATAATGCCACTATTGCACACTATTGTAACAATGCTACTTAACCTATTCTCAGTAGTGGTGGTCCTAACTTTTAATAAGTTGGATTATCCATTGATTTTTTAAAAAGTACTATAGCGTTAAATTCGTGGAAGTGGCATTAAATTAGCCCTAATTGAGCCCTAAATTTCGACGCATTCAAATCTTTTCTACAATGAAATGGCGGTCCCAACTTAATTGACGTGGTAGGCTATGAGCTAGCTACATATTTCTTTTAAATGGCCGGATTACATTAACAACGCCGACACCCTGACGTGGTCGTCGTTTTATGTCAAAAATATTTAGATACAGTACTGCATGTATGAAATGCATTACATTACCCACGCCGGCGTGGTCGTCGACCCATCTCTAATCCTTAATTTAACGCTGGCGCTCCATTGCTGCCAATATGCCAGATCTAAATCTATTATGAAAAAACATGACAAAATGAAACGATATTTAAATTTCTCAAAATAAATGATTTTATATTAAAAAAATGTGGACTTGAAGGAAAAGAAAATATATTTTTTATTATTATTTAAAATTTTATTGCAAACCGGCAGAGATTACAAGCACCCGTAAAATGTAAGGGAAATTAAGATATGGTGCTGCCGCCCAGTGTTAATGTAACTTGCCCGGCGTTTTGTTCGGCGTTTGACGACGACAACGACGACCACGTCGGCGTCGGCGTTGTAATGTAATCCAGCCAAAAGTCTAGGGGAGTTGTAAAGCAAAAGTTCAGATGCATCCTGAGTTTCCTAAGGGAAGCAGGATGGATCTAGGGCGATTTTAAAGCTTATCTCATGAGGACATTGGATCTACCGGTGATCTAAGTGAAGCAGACTAGGCACTTCTAGCGGCTCCGTTTTTACCTAACCTAACCTAATGTTTGGTTACTAAAAAAAATAATTATACCCAAAAGAAAAGGTTTTGTAACATAAAATTGATAACTCACGAAAAACCTTTATGAAAATAACCACATAGGTAGTTAACATTTTGAAAGTTTATGAGCTGGTGGAAGGCTATTTTTTTTTAACTTTGGAGGAAAGGCTATAATAAAATGAAAACTGTATAACTTATCCATAGTAACACAAAATCCAACAAAAGTAGTCTGTAGTCTACGTAAAATGAATTCTTTGGAATCAAAATTATTAAGGTATTCAGTCCACATAGACATGAATTTCGACTCCGTATGATAAATCCCTCGTAGAATTCCTATATCCTGAGATGCAAACATTTGTCCTAAAAATACAAAACAAAACCCCACAAAGAATCATACTTTATAGTAAATGAACAAGGATTTTGACCACCTCGAATCCCTCCTACAAGATATCCCGAAGTTCATTCTATCTATAAATATTCAAAAAGTATTAATATTTTAATTGAAATATATATAATTAACAATAAACTCATGTAATCATATACCTCCAGCATATTTACATTTTTGTAATGTCATCTAGAGACATTACGTGAACAGCTGGTGTCGCCACAATCAAAATTGGATCAAAACAAACCAACCGTTGCCAGGGCAACACAATATAAAGCTGGGACATAGCTGTTCACGGGGGCTATAAAAGGGCGGCGAGCCGCAGCAAAATCACCCATTCGGTTTTTAGAGTCTAATCTGAAAGCATCCACCACCAGAGTCTAATCAGTTTCCTATCTTTTGAACAAAAGTATAATTTTGTTTATTCCTTCATATAGAAGTTTAATTCTACTTATATCCAACATCCAATTTTGCCGCATATTATAATTTCAGAGTCTAATCTGAATACCCGTCCTCTGAGCAAAAGTATAATTTTGTTCTATCCTTCATATAGAAGTCTAATTCTATTAAAATCCACACTCCCAAAATCTGACACTTGATCCCCAATCGTGTGACAGAAGTTTAATTCTGCTTACACGTTCCAGGACGTTGCGACTGAAGTATAGTTCTGCGCACAAGTTTTGACATTCACTGTAACAGAAGTGCAATTCTGCTTACACGCCTCAGCACGTTGTAGCGGGAGTATAATTCTGCCCACGCGTTTTAATACTCGCTGTAACAGAAGTATAACTCTGCTTACACGCTTCATCACGTTGCAGCCGAAGTCTAATTCTGCTAGATCGTTGCTCTCACACTATAGCAGCGATACAATTCTGTTTATTAAATATTAGTTAGCGGAAGTTTAGTTCCAGTAAACTAAAATTATTCTCATTTCTTTCCTTACAGAAATAAGGAAAATATTCAGCAACTCTCCCTAGGAGTTTATTATTGAATTTTTTTTTTATTTGAATATTTTAACTTGTTGAATTTTGTGAATTTGATTGAATTTTATATTAGAAAAAGTAATAATAAATTTTAAGTTGAAATTGATCTGTGTTACTTAGGTTAGTTACTTTAATAAAATTTATATTTGAATTGAAATCAAAGCTGAGTTATTCTTTTCTAAACCGGCACCCTCTCTTACGTTCGAAACTAGATCTCACAAAAGGAGTGTTATTATGTGGGAATTTGAATTTTTATATTTTATTTGTTTCTAAGTTGTTTTTTGGATTCCGTACCCAAAATGTAAAAACGGGAACCCTATTACTAAGCCTCCGATTTCCGTCCGTCCGTCTGTGCCACCGGGCTGTATCTCATGATCTGCAATAGGTAGACAGTTGAAATTTTCACAGAGTGTGTATTTCTATTGCCGCTATAACAATAAATTATAAAAATAAAAATAGATTAAAAGGTCGTGATTTTTCGGCGTTTGTTTTTCTCGTTTTCTGTTCATTCATTATTATCATTAGTAGGCATTATTTTTTCAAATAACGCCTACTCTCATTTGAAAAAAATAACTAAAATGTACTACATAGTGTTAAATTTTGTACGATGGTACGGAACCCTTCGTGTGCGAGTCCGAGTTGCACTTGGCCGCTTTTTTAATTTTAGCACGTTATTTTAAAATAAATTTATTTACATTTGAATAAGACGTTAAAATTGCTTGGATAGCCGTCAATGGGTCTAGAAAGGTCAGAATGGAATAAGGTATACATTTTACAATTGAAAAAAATTGCCCCAAATATAATATGGTTACGCGCTACAAAGCGACACAAGCAAGATCTATTGGAAATGAAAACAACTTTAGGTTAGGGACATCTTAGTAAACCTTGGGTTCGGAGAACGGAATATTCAGGAAGGTTCTAGGATAACTCGTAGAGTATAAATACGGCGCTTCTCACATCCAGGAGGCGAGTCTTATTTCAGACAGTGAAGTGAACGAAGTAAACTATTTGAATTGCGATAATTAGAAGTACATTACTAGCGATAACTATAAAGAGTTGATTTGATAATTGTTTGTGAATTTGTGAGAGTAAACAGTAAAGTTAAATAAAGAAAGAGCTTTTGAATTATATCCGAAATATTGTGTTTTAAATAACGAACTAAGGCCACCCTCGTTACAATATTAATTTTCCTAAATCTTTTTAAAATATTATCAATTTCGTAAAGCGCTTGAAAATTTTAAAATAAAAGATTTCAAGTTTCTTTTAATGATCAAAATTTCATTTTAAAACAGCTTTGCTCAAATGTGTACCCATTGGCAGTAACTAGGACTTTTTTCTGGGCTGGACCTGGTCCCCCAACTTTCGTACATAGGTTTTAACCAAAATTTTGTTTGCGAAATATACCAGCTCATGAGTGTTTCCCAGCTATTGACCGACATTATTTATGCACTGCTCTGAGCACTGACAAGACAGCATGTTGATATAATGCATAGAGCCAATGAAATTCCATAGATTAAAGTTTCTAAAGTTACAGAGAGTACAGAGAATCTATAAGTTACAGAACCCACAAGAAACATAATCTAAATTCAAAAACATAATTTCCGCTAAAATAACTCTGCATCCAAAAAACTTCATAATGAGAATTATCATTTTATAAGTCGCAGACATCGCGTCACCATTTTTTTTAATATGTAGTCTTCCTAAGTGGAACTTTAACTCTCCAGAAATTAAAAAGACTAGATCAGCCAGAGCACTTTTAATCTACTGCAAATGCCCCGTTCGGGGCGATTTTAATAAGAAAATCTTTTGAGAAAGGGCAGTTTTTGTCGAGGTTCCGATGTTAGAGGCCAGACAGAGGAACAACGAACAGTTTCCAATTGTTTCCCATTCTTTATTATAATTCTCGTTGAATGTTATTGAGCACCTGTAGAGAGAAAATCATGGCACAACGCTTGTCAGTTAGATATAATTAGCGAATTAATTCAAAGCGCACTCTTTTCTTTAATCCCAATGAACCCAAGCGACACTAATCTATTCCGTACAGTCCACTCTAAACATCCGACGCGATTTAAAATTTTCTTAAATCATACGAATCAATTGCACGACTTTAAAAGAAAAATAAAAGAAAGTCGTGTCGTTTAATTAACAGCGACCTTTGTTTTCCACATCCCCTCCTTTCCTTCTCTGACGTATTAAGGAAAATAAATCAAAATCCTCAAGTTCTATACACGAAACTGATATGATAGTGATGCCCTGTCGAATGCTCAGTATTTATTCCAAGTATTTACTAGTACCAGGAATGATACTTCAAATCTTTTAAGTGCAAGTTCCTACAAGTTCCCATACTAGTACTTAACATTTGTTAAGTACAAGCCCAGGTACTGGTACTGGTACTTATAAGATTTAAAAGAGCTTTTGAAAACTCAGATCAGAAATATTGAAAAATCTATAGCCAGCTAAATAACTGGATGAGGTTTCCATTTACGAAATATCGTAAATATGTTTGAAAAACATAGGAAATGAAACAGAATCGTACAAGCTTTTGCTGTTTTAAATTCTAATTTTGTAAATTGTTCATACAATATTTGAATTTGCGTTTAGCAAAATAAATGTCACATCAGATTATGATTGCCTTTATGTAGCATTTACAAGACCTGTAAATGAAAATCATCGCTCCACAGGTGCGGAGGAAGAGAGCGGGGTATTGCACTTGATTGCCAACTTTTTCAAGAAAGGATATCGGTTCGGCATGCCAATTTCTGTCCTACTGTTACTCATATATTGCGCTAATTTTTTTTCTATTTTACTGAAGGCGGTAAGATTTCTTGACGTATTTAAATTATTTACAAGAGCTGAAGTACTTCGCTTTGTGGCGGTATTTGTAGTAAGTACGTTAAGTACCAGTACTTGAGAATTTTTTTAGTACCAGTACTGGGACCTGTACTTCAACAAATTTTTTAAAAATTCAGGTCCTGGTACTGGTACTAATACTTAAGTACCAAAGTACTTAAGTACTTCACAGGTCTGAAGTTAGATACACATTTTAGATCAATTATTTACGTTTTCATTAAGCACTAATAAAGAGCTATTAAAGTCTGTATACGCTTTAGTTTACGGTATTTGTGTGCAAACTTGTTTAGCTCCTGTTGCGCTGCTAGTTTGTTTTTAATTATCTCATTTTCAATGTTTAGGAGTTCCATGTTATAAAACTCAAAGCTGCTTGCAGTAACTTGTATAAATTTGGGCAGAAGACTTTATTAATTTTTGTTTTCAGTCTATTCAAATTTACTACAATACTCTTGTTTTGGAACAAATTACTTTATTATTTTTGTTTGTTTAGCCTGTATGATTGAAATGTCTACATTTGAAAACATTTTTATAATTTTCTACAAATGTCTCTCCATGTTTTAGGTACAACTTCATAAATGAGTCAACTGACTGTGCCAAAGGTAGATTTCAAACATGTTTTTGAAGTTAGTGATAATGTTGTCCATCACTTGGTTGTAAATATATGTATCTTCCAAAATACGGGTGTCCCATACGTACCGCATTTCCTGTATACCCTGAATTCCTCACTCAATTTCGAGAAATAAATTGTATGGGAGGAGAGCCGGAAAAAGCACGGTGTGGACGGTAGGGGGATTTTTGGATTTTGGAATCTTTTTATCCTAATACCAGGTAACTTTCTTGTTATACACCCTATGAAGGTGACTTGCATCTCAGGTGATAGTAAACCCTCTACGGTTTCCAATAAATGCCCAACCACCTCTCAACCCCCTTTCCATCGGCAGTTATAGGACGTCAAAGTCAAAAAATTGGAAAATTTTGCAATTTATTTTTCAATTTTAACGATTTTCCCGGTAAAAGGCAAGATAAGTATAGCATTTTCTTGCAAGATTTCGAGACCTCCGAATGTTACCTTTCATTTGATCGTGCACATGTACCTACCTAAATGCTACCGTTTTTGAGATATTCCCGTTTTTATGATGCATAATTTCATGAATTTAGCTAATTTGCGTGGAATTGCATAAAATTAGGCGCGATTTCTATTATTATTAGCAAAATTAATGAAATTATGCACCATAAAACAGGAATATCTCAATAACGGTAGCATTTAGGTAGGTACATGTGCATAGTCAAATTAAAGGTAACATCCCGGGGTCTATCTTTTCATAAAACTGTATAGTAATCATGCATTTTGGCGGGAAAATCGTTCAAATTGAAAAAGAAATTGAAATTTTTTCCAATTTTTTGACTTTGATGTCCTATAACTACCAACGGAAAGGGGGTAGAACGGTGGTTGGACATTTGTTGGAAACCGTAGAGGGTTTACTATCACCTGAGATGCAAGTCACCTTCATAGAGTGTATAACAAGAAATTTACATGGTATTAGGATAAAAAGAACCCAAAATCAAAAAACCCCCTACCGCCCACACCGTGCATTTTCCGGCTCTCCTCCCATACAATTTATTTCTCGAAATTGAGTGAGAAATTCAGGGTATAAAGGAAATGCGGTACGTATGGGACACCCTGTATAAATGGCTCTGTATCTGATGGAAAGTCTATTAAATTACTTTTACCTAGAGTGGGCTTTTTCCATCTCCTTTTCCAGACTCGAGTAGACTCTAGATCAATTTATTGTTTTTCTGTGAAATTCTCGGTTTCCCGAAGTATTTGTTGCCTATTCCATAATGTAACGTAAGTAAAATATTATTGAATTTTTTAATTACGCAGTAGATATTTCTTCCTTATAAAGATGAGTTTACAGCTGATTTTACAGCTGATTTTTTACGTTTTTTGATCGCGTTGATATAGATGACGGATTTTTAGCTATTTTTCAGGAAAACACCGATCATTTTTTTTTGAAGATAGAGTTTGTATTTCTTTTGCTCGACGTTTCGCGTCCAGGTGCGGCCCTTCTTCAGGAGCTCTACATAAATAAAATTGCACATAAGTCAGTTTTCTTGAAAACTAATAAATAAAGAATATAAATACATACTGAGCAAATTAAAACCATATTATTAGTCACCTACATATATAAACGTTTTCTTCTCGACAACTGCTCACTTTCATATTGTTCTCGTAGCATGTAAATTGTTTTTTGTTTGAACTCTATTTTAATTTATTAACAATGTATTTTATTTTAGTTTTATTTTAATGTAATCAGTTTTTCTTAATATTTTTAAGAAAATCATTTATACGTGCAGACAAAAAGGGTATGTCAAAAATTTCTCAAGAAAACTGACTTATGTGCAATTTTATTTATGTAGAGCTCCTGAAGAAGGGCCGCACCTGGACCCGAAACGTCAAGCAAATGAAATAAAAAATCTATCTTCAAAACAAAAACGAACGGTGTTTTCCTGAAAAAATACCTGAAAGTTCTGCATGATTTTTTCCAATGGATCACGTCTTTGTCAAAATTTAGTGGAATTAGAACAATCTCAGAATAGTTTTAAAAATTTTAAAGAGATTTTAATAGGTTTTCTTCAAGAAAATCACTCGTTACAGTCTTTTCGATTCCGATCCGAACGGATTCAACTGAATTAGGCCTAAGATTTGTTACGGCTAGGCAGAGTCTCTGAAAACAGATCACAATTAGGTATTCACAGTATAGGAAGGAAATTAAGTGTTACCTCTGGTGGTGTCGTGTAATGAATTAAGCCTTACATACTGTATCTATTTATCATTTGTAGGATAGAATCGACTGCAGCTCCGGAAGCAACTCCAGAACGTTTTCCACAGCTCTTCGACTGACTTCACTATATAAAGCCTAGACGCTGCACTAACTATAGCTTGGATCTTGGTCGCAGACTCACCTGGAAGAGGGTAAGAGGATAAGTAACCACGATCAACCCTCCATATACACACTGCAAAAGTCACGCACAAATCAAGACACCACTAGTTTAAGAACGAGCTTACATAAAATTGTAACGATTGATGTTGAGCGAAAAGGAGCTGCGCACGGATTTACAAGGGGACATAACATCCCTATTTAATAGGATACAACACTTCTAAAATTATTAACGTGGTCATGAACTAAATGTTTTATGCTATCCGAACCTTTTTCAGAATTAAAGATGTCCCAAAAAGGAGTATAGGTAAACCTAACCTATACTCGGGAAACTCCCCAATTTCCACACGAAACTTTATATTAACGAAGACACGCACCAATGAAAAGGGAAGTAGGCAATCCAAAGTCCAGGTTAATTAAAACATTACTAAATCAAAAGCCCCGGAAAATCAACATTTTCACACGTGAATCCTTCTGTAAAAATTTCCTTTTTTTGGCGAAAATTGAAAAAGTGTGCAAAAGAAAATTTTTCTGATATAATGCCACTAAAGAAAAGGCCGAGAAGAACATTTTGGCTCAAAAATAAAGAAAATAATATTTTAAAATTCGACTGATGCGAAAATCATTGGAAGGAAGTGTCACAATTAGGAAATGGTGGAAGTTATTTTTCCAATAGGGGGCAAAAACAAGTAAATTAACCTCTTTGGTACGTCAGACAGTCAGTTTTTTTCTAAGTTTCCGCAGAGTGTAAGAGCATTTTGCAATCTATTTGTCTCGTGTGGATATTGGAGTTTTTAAAAAGAAAAGAAAAAAGAAAATAATATAGAAAAAAGGAAGGAGGAAAGAAAAGCTTGAGGAACGAAAGATAAGTGTTGCTTCATATTATTCTCTTTTAATTTCTTTCATTGTTTTGTGTTTCAATATTAAATCCCCGGCGTCAAGTTAGTGCGCAGCTTCTTTTTGCTATCGGCCATCTTGCGATTTCTATTAATACCATTGACATATATTTTCTTCCTTTTTTTTGGTCTTCGTTAAAACATATTAACTTCATATTTTCTTTTCAATTAATTTCATAATTTTTGTTTTAATCAATTTTCTTTTAATAAATAATTTTTGTTTGGTCGATGAAAGATGTATACGAATCCTTGAATTCCTTAATTATAGTGAAATATACTTTTTTTTATAACGTCAAAAGTAGCTGGGTTTCTTTTCTTTCTTTTTGTTGAGTTCGTGGACTCCTATAAAACCACGTCGCGCCCAACAAGGATCGTGTGTAATGTGTAGTGGGACCCACCCCTCACCTGAGCTTACCTGTTACACCTATTGGGGTTTGTAACAGATTATATGAATTGACGAATATTTTTTGGGAATTTTCATAATTTCCTGGAGGGGAGGCAGTCCGCATTCTGGGCGGCACCCTGCCCCTACCTAGTTACTCCAATGTGTGACCCCACCCCAATTCCAATTCAAATAAATTTACGCCACTACTGCTCAGAGATCTTTTTAACACATCGACGTAATTTATAGACATCGTTTTTCAAAATAGACGTAATACGAAGATCAATCAATTTAGTTTTCATTAATTGCTTAAGTTTAAAACAGATGAGCTCGATATAATTGTATACATTTATAAATACCCATAATTATATTTCAATGACCTTTATAAACAGAAGTAAAAAAAGTAAAAAACAAGAACTAATTACACATTTGATCTCAATGATCGTTGAGAAATTTGTCAATATTTAATTTATCCATGGTTAGACGAACGCTCCAAATTTCCCTAGGCACCAAATTATATCTGCTAGCAATAATTATTTTACAAGTATTTTTTACTAATTTTCTACCAGAAGGGGGCTATTACTTGTTAGATTTAGTTAAAAATATTTTTTTTTGTCTTCTGGATATTTGAAATTCGACACACTCTGTACTTAATATATTTCCATGAAGATTGCCTTGAGCATGAATTTAACTAATATTGATTGCCATGGTTATTTCTGCTCTTTTTCTACCTATAATTTATTCTTCAGTCGTACAACTCCTTTCCTCCTCCTCCTCCTCCTTCTATGTGGATGTGGTAAAATGCAATCAATTATTTGGAGCTTTTTGTTTTTCTTTTTGATGAGTGAATTTATATAGTGCGGAAAAGGTGAGGACTGAGGAGAGTATATAAATGTTTGAAAATAAATTGCATTTTAGTTCGGTTTAATCAAGGTGAATGCTGCAACCGATTATTAAGCCACTACAAGACTAATAGACGTTTATAGTTAGTTAATAGCGTAATCAATAGCGCTGCGGGTTAACAATAATCGCGCATCGTTTGAATGCAATCTCTGAGTAATTATTTGTGTCGAACTATGTACATAGTATGTAAGGAGAAAGTATGTTTTATGCAGCAGATTCGAATTTGATAAGGTGGCGGATGGATTCATTAATTTCAATTTTTAGAGTTTTATTCGATTACTGTGAAAAAATATATTAGCTGATGCTTAGCTGAGAGAAAGAAGGAGTTGGATAAAGTACTCCAACAAGTGGAGTCAACCTACTCATATATTGAATGATTTACAAAAAAAAAGAAGGAAGCAATAAAGGAAGTTTATAAAATTTATAACAATTTTTTTTATAAAAAAGGGTATAATCGCACCAATAAAAAAGATTATAATCTTTAAAATTTAAATGTCGAGTAAATCTCAAATTTATGAATGAATGTCAAAGTAGGTAGTGTGGTGATTTGTGTTGGCAGGACACCAAAGCAAACCTCACTTCGTGCACTTATGTAGTAATAGGAAGTACATAGAAAATTTCTCAATTCTTCAGTTGATTCTAGTTACGGATAGAGATAAGATAATTATGCAAGACCAAATCACTTCTCACAGTATAAGGGATCATCATATTCAGTATTTCATCTATTGTGGTTATAATAATACCGTCCAAAATTCCTTAATCGATGAATGTTTGCATTACCGCCGGACACTATTTTCTAAAGTGTATGAATGGAGAAAATACTATGATCACGTATAAGGCTTAACCAAAATGAACTTAACGTTACTTAAGTATATCAAACGTGGCCTTAAAATTAAACAAACGTATACAAAATAAACTTAATCGTCGATAAGGAAGATTTTGTTAAGTTTAAATGTCAAATGTCAGTAAGTAATGTGCAGTGAGAGTCGCTCATTACTTAAGGACGCGTGTGTTATGCAATTATATTAATGAAATATGCATGAAATCGATAACGTTCTTATTTTTATTATAGAAGAAGAATGTGAAAAGAGGTGGTCCCTCAAGGCAAAGGCTTGGGAAGGAGCTAAGAAAGCGTAATATTGCTGTTAGAAGTGTTGTCGACTTTTTTTTCAGATTAATGTCCATAAAAGGCACAAATCTTAAATTAAATCAACTTTCATTTATTTATTTGTTTGCCTTTACCACTTTTTAAAATTGAAAACATTAAATGTTTCCCTTACGGAATGTGACGTCTGGTTAGGACAAAACTGTCAATTATCTGTAAGTAAACCTCAATCTCGCTCAAATTCGTAAAGTTGTTTACGTCCATTTTGGTTCAGCCTCTATTTGTTCGCAAAATAAGAACGAAATATGTTCCAACCGATGGGTGCCATTATTAGCTCTCACCAAAGATTCGAACCTTTTTTTTTTTTGAACGAGATGAAGACTGATACCAGCAACGCACCCAGGCCTTGGGGGGGGGGGGGGGGGCATGGGTGTCCCAAGTCCAAAAGGAGTCGGAAAATGGGGCTCTAGTCGCGTCGCGCGCCTATCTGAGCACTTAAGAACTGTTATTATATATTTACAGGTTTTATTGTATTTCATTGGACTTAGTAACAATATACAGATTACATTTTATACATAATTTGTAAATTATGTTAAAAAAACTGACAATCTGGGGAGGGTCCGGTTCGTCCCCCCCCCCTCGGTGCGCCCCTGACTGATACTGATAATGCACGTACAGTGGTGGAAATTTACATAAAAACGACATGATGTGTCGTAAATAATTTTAAATTGCATTATTGTTGGCAACACCTTAAGTTTTTTTTTCTTATTTTTCTTATTTAGATCATCCATCAGAGTTCAGACTCTTACCAAGAATTCCGTTATGACTTTTTCTCTCTCTCATATCATTGTTCATCTTCTCATTTACTATTTGAATGCGCTAATGAATATTTGTATAATTTTGGTGGAAATTTATATAAAAACAGTTGTAGTTTAGTGTTTTCTTGGTTTTTAGTATCGAAAAAATTCCTGGAATTACTTTTAAAAGGTAGTAATATTATCTCTGATTATATTTAGTTATTTAATTTTTGAATCTTTCCAAAAATACAGACATGCCGCGTGGTAAAGTTTTAAGTTGTCACTTATAAGAACTGTGGACTTTCAGTTCGGGAAATTGCAAGGAAGATCGAAAGATCCAACACTGTCATACACAACTTTCTTAAGTTGGGCAGTAATTATGGGAAGCCTTCGAAACACGAACGGAACAAAAAATTGACAGCGCGCCAAGTTCGATCAATCGTCCGTGAAGCAGCAACAAATAAATTATTTTCATCACAAATAGTGAATAAATTAAACTTGCCAATAACAGTCCGACGGGTGCGGCAAATTTTAAATGAAAATCCTAATATTGAATTCAAAAAAAGTGTCACAAAGCCCCCTCTAACTGCAGCACATAAAGAAGCCAAATTAAAATTTGCTGAAAGCCATATGAGCTGGACAATAGAATGGCGAAAAGTTCTTTTCGCAGACGAATAAAAGTTTAACTTGGACGGCCCAGATGGCTTTCAGTATTATTGGCATGATCAGAGGCTTCAGGAAGAGGTGAGCATGAGTCGAAATTTCGGTGGGGGCAGTATTATGATTTGGGTTGGATTTTCTGCTAATGGAAAAACCGAAATTGCATTTGTTCCCCGAAAAATGAACGCAGAAGCGTACATCGAGATGTTAGAGGATGTGACGGTTGAGCGCGCTGAGGAAATATGCGGCATGGACTTCATTTTCCAGCAAGACAATGCCGCTATTCACACTGCGAAGAAAGTTAGCCTGTGGCTCGCTGAAAAACAAATCACGAAACTAGATTGGCCTTCAAGGAGTCCAGATCTTAATCCAATTGAGAATCTCTGGGGAATTATTGCAAGGCGTGTTTATGCCAATGGACGTCAATTTCACAACATTAACGAATTGAAAAATGCAATAAAAGAAACATGGTCGTCGGTTCCACAAAATGAATTAGAGAATTTGATCCATTCAATGTCGCGACGCATTTTCCAGTTAATTAAAGAGAAGGGAGCTTCTACTGGTTACTAAAAACTAAAAAGTATTTTTATAGCATCTATTTCATATTTTTAAAGAAGATATTTATGTTGTTTTTATGTAAATTTCCACCTTATTTAAAGCTTTTTTTCGGGTGTCTCGCGCCATATGGAATAATATTTCATAGGGTGGTAGCGTACGTAAATAAAATCAAGTTTTTCTGAAATACGGATGCGCTCCCTCCTCCTCCCTTGGTTTTTCAACATAATCTCAAAAAAGAAAGACTTTTTAATAAGAGATCATTTAGTTCCGGACATGCATGGGATAAATCACTGCGTTTGTATTTTATTATTCATACTCCACACTATCCAATTATATACATATGTACCGTTTACTTATACTATACAAGCTACGGGTAGAAATATATAATTTTATATGCAATTTTCAGATTTATTTATACAAAATTCCAAGAATTGAGTAACTAGAGCTCTTTCGAAAATAAAAATCTTTAAAAAAAAACAATTCTTCATAAAGCAACCAAAATGAACCAAGCCGTACTGAAGAGTAATCGGTTCCTGCTGATATGAAACGTCCTGTTTTTCGATGAAATTTCGGTTTTAAAAATATTTTTCGTTTTTGAAAAAGTTTCTGTCATTAAATTCTTGAATTGCAGACTTGGCAGCAATCTTGGTCTATGAGATTGACCAACAAAATGCTTTATGAATTTACTTTATATTGACTCCATGAATTTCTAAGAACTTCAGTATGTCGACGTATGGATTTGTTTTGATGTAAGGTAATATAAATTTTAAACAATTCTTTTGAATGAATTGAATTAAATGGAGCAAAATATCCAGCGCTTCATACAAATTACGTCCATCAGGGACTCATTCCCTTCACTAAGATTTAAATTCAATCGAGACAATTTTTCTGAATTAAGATGAAATATAGCAACAGAGTCATCTATGTTTTCGATATTATAAATGCAATGTATACTTAAAAATAAAATGATTTCCCATTAAAATCAGCTGTCACAGCAAGCAGCTGATTAAAAATTTAATCATTTTGTCAAATAAACCGATTCGAAATGTTTCTGCTCTATCGTATGTTAAACTTAAAGTGGATTCCTGCTGTGGTAATATTTTCGCAGTCAATGCTGCATGATCAATGTTCTGATGAAATATCTAGTCTGATTCCTGCACGCAATACTCGCGCTGCAAATCGCGCACATCCTTTTACCCTTCGAATTAATTTCGTTCGTACAGTAAAATTCCGTGATGCTTTTTTACCACGAACTGCGCGGATGTGCAACAGTCTACCATCTTCTGTTTTTCCTGCGGCATACAATCCGCGAAGGTTTAAGAGTGACTTACATCAGCACCCCCGCCACTCTCCTCATGTTTCCTAATTACTTTCCCTTTTTCTTCTTGCCAAGTTGTGCTTTGCATCATAGAGTATCCCCTGAGCTTGGATTAATAATATATAAAAAAAGAAAGAAAAAAACTCTTCTCACCTTTAAATCTTTCGCTAATATTGAAAATACGCTTAATCTCTCTTGATAATAAGAATTTACAAAACTGTTAAATTCTGTAACGGTTTTAATTTTCACATATGTCATATGCTAATTATCTTGAAATTGCTTAATTTTCTATTGTATTGCTGCGTTCCTTTTCTCATCCTGAAGGAATCTGGGTAAATCGACAGAACGAAGTATTAATCTAGTTTTGTGCACATAGATAAAAGGAACGAAACAGAACCATTTCAAGTGTTTGATATTTCTTTCAATTATTTAAAAAAAGCAAGTATAAATTCGTATAAATTGTTATTTATCAGAAACAAAACCATTTTTCAACAAACGTCAAACTTAACCTCAACTATTACCACCCTGGATAAAACGAAGTAGATTTCTCGTGTAACAGACTGAAATTTATTGAAAATAAATTCAATAAATTTACAAAATGCATGTTTTTTTAAAAATGTAAACAACACATTCACGGAAATGAAAATCGTTCTGCTTGAATCCAGGAAAAACTTGGGTGCACTCGGTACTTTTCGGGGTCCGAAATAATCGAGGACAGATTGTAACTAAATCGTTCGGCCAGAGAAAATGAACGACATGGATTCTAACAGATTCATTCTGAATGAGAAAAGGAACGCAGCATATTTGACCTCTAAGAGAAATAACTGATATCGAAAACTGAAATGCTGACATATTCGGTATATTATTATTTACTTATTTTTATACGGTTTTATTTAGCTTACCTTTCGCGTATTTGCTGTTTTAAAATTTGCCATAGACTTTCCAATATTTCTACATAAACGATTCTCATGTCACTTCATACACGAATTTCGTCCCCATCCTGATGTTGCAAGCGTATTGCCCGGCTAAATCGTGAGTACTGAGGATCTATTGACTTTGAATTGATATTGTGGGTACCAAGTATGGACTCATTGAACTCCGGTTTCCAACTCCTCAATCCTGATGCTGTAGAGGTGCTACCCGTCTAACCATGAGGACTCAATGAACTGCTGATTGAGGCACTTCGAGTGTTGAAAAGGATGAGGAAATTGCGTTCTTTGCAAATATAAATTCAAGCTATAACTATTTTTGAAGAGAGGGGTGGGAGTATTTCGAGACCCGCATAATATTGGAGTCTACATGCAATTTTCAGCCTATTGTATAAGGGCAGACAATTTTTAAAAGACAAGTACCGAGGTGCTGTGTCTGTTACTGGCACTTTTGGACATCATAGGCCCTGTTTATATGCGCAAGTTTAGCCAAGCTAAATTGGCGGGCTGTGCTAAATTTCTGCATATAAACACTTGTTACTGCTACAATAGCACATTAGCACTGCTTGAGAAATAACATTGTAGCTAGCACATAAACCGCATCTAAATACATACCTACTTCCTTAAGTTTGTTGTGTTTATTTATAACCTCACTTTTCGTCCAGTGGGCAGTAGTTGGTACTGAAAGAATATATAAATTTTATTATGTTAAGAGTTAAAAAATGGATTCAACAAAAAAAAAAGTAAAAATTGGGTTCATGACGTTATTCAAACATTCTTAGATATCTGTATCGATATCAAGTTGCCAAAAATGATGGACTTTTATTAGATGGTCGCCCATGCTCTGAATTGCCACAAATAGGTTTCGAAAGTGCTGATGTATCTGTACCGGAAAATGAATCAATTGGTAAGAAATCTGCTTAACAAATATGGGGATATATATTCAATATAATTTTCCCTTTCAGATTCTGTTTGCAACCAGGAATTGCTACAATCATTGGCTAGTAACAGTACTCCAAACAATTCCCGTAGACAGTGAAGATCCACAAGAAGTACAGTTGTTTTTATTGAATTAAATTAAATGTCATTTCTGTATATTTTCTCTCTATTAGGGGAAATTATAAACGGTTTCTGGACGAATTGAGAAATCTGTAGATCATTTCCTTTTTTTGTCATTAGTGATAATAGGTATTTGTGATGAAATTTGAATAAACATTTTATTTTGGTAATCAAATTTTAATTTACAAGCTTTCTTTTCTTTTTTCCTGCAATAATTAACAATAATTTGCTTTTCTATTTCAATACTTGACAACATGTGAAGTTTAAATGACAAACGCTCTGACAGATGAAGTAAAACGTAGAAAAGTAATAGCGCTATATAAGCTGTGCTACGTAGCAAGCACATAAACAAGGCCATAGTAGTTCATTGTAGTGTAGACAGCAGGCAGTTTAGGCTTTGCGTTGCATTGCTGTACTGATGAGAACGGCATGCACTCCTGATCGAAACACACAGTATGCTCTCAAAATTTCTTTATGAAATTTTGATTTTCGGCTAAATCGCCTGTAACTGACACAGTACCTCAGTACTAGTCTTTTATAACGATTTTCATTTAAAATATACGCAAGCCCATAAGTCGAGTTAATATTCAGAGAAATCGCACTAAAACTTAAAAATAAAATCGGTAAAAAAAACTTTTAAGTTAAATGGTTTCATTTTACGTTATATTAGAAATAAAATAAAACCGAGGCTTAAGCTTGCAGATTTCCTCTGTTTTCCACTATAAAAGCAAGTGATAATCAAATTGTGATCCGCACTTGAATTCGAAAGTCAGAGATGAGGGCCAGGAAGCTCTCGGCTTTACTTAAGTCTGATCAAAGCCCCTGATTACTTACTCATTCTGTTGGCGCAATGATTCGGACGTCACTGCTCTGGTGTTGCGCATTTGTGACCCATAATTATTTTTTATTTTTTAGTACAACATCTAATGTATAAAATGAAAACTGTTTAACTTAAAAGTTTGTTTTTTACTTATTTTATTTTTTATTTATGCAATAATGATGAAATTGATATGTGGATGAGAACATTGAAGTTTTCTTTTAGCATTTAAGGAATCTTAACTTCAAAAATTCCATCAATGGAACTTAATATTTTAGACTTCTTTGCCGATACTTATAACCCGCTTCGAATGGTCTGAGTAATAATATTGAATTATGATGTTCGATTATGTATAAAAATCTTTCTATTTTGTGAAATACCTATCGGCGTATAGAAACGAAAGCATGAACCTACTATTGTAGGTATGAGTTTCACAAGAATTCGGACTTATACTTTTTATGAACAATTTTCCTTCCAACCCTCCTTATTTGACACCTATATTTATATTTCTTTAATTGAGATTATTATTTTTTATGCGGGAGGGGAAGAAGAAGAGTGAAAGAGTGTAGTTTCCGGAACAAAAACTTCAAAGTGTTTTCTTTATATGCTGGTACAGTGGACTCTAAAAACTTTGTCAGTTTTTGAGCCTTTTTTTACTTTATGGATGGATGGATTAAAGATAGGCTTTGAAACTTGGGATTAAAGGACTTAAGCCCCTACAAGACCCATTGCTCACCCTCAAGATTTACGAGATATTGTTTATAACAAAATTTAGAATAACCCTCCCTTCGTGGTTTATGCAGTTCATTTGAAGGATGTGGATCTGTAACGCTTACAGAAAAGTTTGTCGTCGTTTCATCTTTCCGCTTCTTTTACATACAGGCCATAGACTTGTCAACAATACATAATTGACTCTTAAAAGAGGAGTGCCCAGTGAGAGTGGACACAAGGGTTCTCAGGGTTCAATTCAATTTAATTCAATTTATTTATATCGGTTAATGTACAGAAGATTCACAATCTTTTGTTTGTACAATTATAAAAAAAAGGAACGAGAATTTTCATAGGTTAAACAATATAACCTCACAATTACTAAATATTTATAGAACACAGAATAAGAAAGAAACGAAAGAGAAATTATAGAAGTAGAAATACATTTATTCGGCCTTGTACAGAAGATTACAAAATCTTATGACGTATAATTAGGTGGAAAAAAAAACATAAGTAACATTAAAATTAAAGCAAAAATAAGATAATAATAAAAACAAATATAAAAATAAATAAATAAATGATAGAAAAAAAACAAAAAAAAAAGGAAATCCAAAGATGAAAAAGAAAAAGAGAACTTAGATATAAAGGGCCAAAGAAAAGAACAAAAATAAAAAATAAGTAAGTAAATAATAAAATAAGTAAAAAACGAGTTTTCAAACAAAACTGAGGCCGCATGAAAAAGTAGAAAATGAACTTTTTTTCACACACAGAGGTGGACTCAGATTTTTTGATTGGAACATTTCTCTTGAATATTCTATCTCTTCATGAATCAAATCACTTATTACCTCTGATTGATCATACTGAAATATATCGGTGATTGTCAGCGAATAAAATCTGAGTCCACCTCTGTGTGTGAAAAAAAGTTTATTTTCTACTTTTTCATGCGGCTTGGCCTCAGTTTTGTTTGAAAACTCGTTTTTTACTTATTTTATTTTCTGCCTTTTTCACGTTAACTAAATTGTTATTACGTGCTGCATGGAGATATTTTAAAACAATTTTATGAACGCTGAATAGACACTGATTTACCAGTTTTTCGAAAAAATTTATTCGATTAAAAATTATTATGCAACTCATTTCGCTCTACAACTTTGTCTTAGGTTGCAAAACGCTCAAACGCTTCATTGGTCGGAAAAACTCCGGAAAAGCATTTTGCATGAATTTTCCTCGATTTTTTCTGCAAGTTTTCACCATTGTCGGTGAGAAAGTAATGATGCCAGCATAATTGATAAATGATCCAGCATAATTTAGAAAACTTTTTTGCAGGAAAATTTTCCGGAAAAGTTGGAAAATTCCGGAAAATTTTCCGGAAAAGTCGGAAAATTCCGGAAAATTTTCGGAAAAAACCGGAAAACTCTGCATTTTTCCTGAAACAGATTTATCACTAATCAAATTTGTACCAAATTTTCAAATGATTTTTCCCGATTTTCCGGGTTTTCCATGGAGATTTCCGGTTCAAATTGATAGATTCAATTGTCACGCGACATGAACCTGTGTGCCAAATTTCAGCTCGCTATGATGACGAAAAGTGGGTCTACGAGAGTGTCGAAAATAGTTAAGAAATAGACAAATTCGTGTACGAGTTAAAGGGAATGGCTGGCCTCAAAAATATACAACAAATTAAAAACAAAAGACAAGACAAAAAGAAATAAATAAATAAAATTAAGAATTTAAAACAATACAACAAGAATTTTAAGATCTGAGAATAAATACCAATCACAATCTAATAAGTAGTTAAGGCAATCATTGACTAGCTTAGCAAAGGTCAGGCCGGAACCTGTGCGCTGAATTAAATTTGGAACAGCGTTCCATTTTCAGGCAGCTTGAATGAAGTAGGAGCGCTCACCGTACCTAGATGTACATCTAGGGACAAGGAGTTGAAGACCACTATTCGAGTGCAAGACCTGTAGGCTTTCGGAGAGATATGGACGGGATTTAGTGTAAATTAGCCTATGAAGGAAGATAAGCCTCCGACGAGTCAAATAGGCCTCTATAGAGTTACCGCCTGTAGGACGTAGCAAGAGCAGATATACGAGCGCTCCGAGGAAGTTTATAAATATAACGGATGACGTCGTTAAAGGCTACAGTAACTCTTCTTTGACAAATTGAGTCTGGTCTGCTAAAAATAACGCTCCCATATAAAATGGGGGAGAATAAGACTCAACGCCAATTTCCTGCGAAAATCCAGGCAACTGGAGGAAATAGAAAGTTGACGAAGACTGCCATAAATTTTTCCCATCAAAGCGCTGATGTAGTCGCAATAACTAAATTTCGAATTCAGTTGAATGCCCAAATTCTTAACTGACTCAACATATTCAAGCGTGGAATTATTCAACCGAACTGAAGGCAAATCAGATATAGGGAAAACGGTTCTATATACCGAGACAGTAAGACTTGTTTGGGTTAATGGCAAGCTCATTACCCATTCCCCATTCGTGTACGTGCTGTAGGTCATCATTGATTCGAGCAATACAGTCCTCGACCAGGCGATATGGGTCTGCTAAGGTACAACTGAACGTCATCGGCATACAAATGCACAGAAGCGCTATTCACAACAGAGGCGAGGTCATTTATATAGAGGGAGAAGGGAATAGGGCCTAGAACCGAACCTTGAGGAATGCCAGCGTAAAGGGACAATGAAGCGGAGGTAGAATTCTGCACTTTTACAGCTTGCGCACGATTCGAAAGGAAAGCAGGAATTAACCCAACGGCCGATGAGGAGAAGCCATATTTTATGCCAAGTTTGACATGACTCACCTAATCAAAGGCCTTACTGAAATTGAGTAGGACCAGCACTACTAAATGATCATTGTCAAGAGCCTTATGAATATCATCATATCCTGATTGTCAGCCTGACAATGTGTTCTCTGCCCCCCATACTCCATGATTTTCGTGTACATAATTTTTTCGAGTGTTTTAGCAAGAAAATTGAGTACACTAATAGGGCGGAGCTCACTAGGTAGGGAGGGACGCAATTTCTTTGGAATGGGAACAACTATTGCTTGCTTCCATTAAGAGGGAAATCGCGAAGTGGTAACACACAAATTATAAATATGCGTTAAGAGACATGACAAGTAGATCGCTAGTAGCTTTACGAACTTGGGTGGTGAAGCATCAGGTCAAATAGAATTAGACTTAATGAAATACAGGGTTAATAGAACCGCGGGGCCATCCACACAATTAAAGGAGAAACCCTCATGAGAGAAGTATTCCTGAAAGTTGTAAACAGGCGTAGTTGCAGCCACAGAGCTAGAGGCAAAGTAGTTGTTTAGGACATCAGGATTGAAATTTTCAACTGGTGGATCCTTCCCATGAATACCGATAGATATTCAGAAGATGTATAAAAATTCTTATCCCACTGTATATTGAGAAACAAGCCTATAATAATTAATGCAAACAGATAATATTACTAAGATATTTGCGTTTTGAGCAAGGAGACTTGTAAGTACACTGTGACATTAGCGACCGATTAAACATGGGCTGGAGGGTCATTCCAAAACTGAGATGCTTGAATGAAGTGATGATATGGTTCTGTGGAGAAGTTAAAAGCTGAATTTTTTCGCTAATATAATAAAGTTTACCGGTGTTAATGATATTATAAAGGAAACTTAATACTTTTCTTTTATGGTAGGAATTAAGCGACCGTCCAAGTAAATGACATTTAAAGGTGGAGATGTAATGGAACTTACGGAGACCAAAAAAGATAAATCTTATGCAATCATTAAAGGCCACATCAATTTTTCGAGCACAAACACTATCCGATTTGGAAAAAATCGAGCATCCAGAAGTAAAGTAGTGTATGCTTTACTGATCATTTTATTAATGTAATTACATCATTTCATATCTGTCTTCAAAGTAATCTCAACTTGAGTGATCTTGTTTAAAAGAGGAAGAACAGAAGCACTGATGAAATCATATTTTCTACAAGGAACCCATTATAGAAGATAATGCTTTGGGAATTCGCAGGATTAAGAATTAGGCCATTACGCATAGTGCAGTATCCCCCGGTATCCTCTCAAGGTCATCATTCAATCGCGCGATGCAGTCCTCAACTAATTCAATAGGTCTATCTAAACACTCATCGTTTGCATACAGGTGAACGCTTGCATTTTGGACGGTTTAAGGAAGATCATTAATAAATAAGCTGAATATCAACGGCCCAAGAAAGGATCCTTGTGGAACCCCACACCGAACAAGAAGTATACTAGATAGCGGGTCTTAACCTACCACCTATTGAGAGCGGTCAGAAAGAAAACTTTTAATTAATCTAATGACCGACATCTTAAAATTGAAGTATGCGGTTAGCTGTGGAGAAGACGGCAATGAAAAATGATATCAAATTCCTGTGAGAAGTCAAGCAGAACTATAGCGTGTAAGTTATTAATATCCAGAGCAGCTCTAATATCCAAAGTAATCTTTAAAACTGCAGTTTCACACGGATTGTTTAGTCCCAATAGATTTTTCGTTGAGCTTGGGTTGGGTTTCTCCAGCAATCTTAGACATACGGTTTTGGGCGACCTGTATGCAACGCTTTTGCTAAGGAGGCAGATTCTGTCAATCTGTCAAATATCTTTCGATGATTAGTTAAACCCAGTACTTTCCACACCACAGACCCATAGGCTCTTTACTGTATGATTTTAGTTAAATAAATTTCTTAATTTAATATTATATTTTAAGATAACAAGAAAAATTCCGTGAACTTTTGACACACGCTCTATTCCTTATAATATTTGCTGAAAATTATGCTATTTATCCTATAACTCTACGTGGATTGTAAAAAGATATTAACTTTTCTTTTACCTTTATAATAAGCTTTTTTCCATTCAAATAACTATGCAATCACTGCTTATACCTAGTTTTCAAATTTTTCGTCATATTTTCGCAATCCAAGTTAAATATAATTTTAAATACCAGCACGCAATGTTTTAAGTTTTTATACAGTTTCTTCATAATAATGGAGATAATATCTTTTGACTGCTTTGTTTCAAATTCAGATTTCTTTCAATTTTATACGCATGATTCACCTTCATCATCATCAAGGTTTTTCTATATTTCGTCGGAAGTTGTTTGATGAGATAAATTAAAACAAAATTTAAAAAAACAAAAAAACGGAAGTCAGTCAATATATACTCAGTTTTTAAGAGGGTGAATATTTGGTTGTCACGGTCCAAAGTAGATAATATGTAGACAAATTATTCGCACGCGATAGTTTCACTTTAAATTTTGTATCGACTATCCAACATAAAAAATACAAATTGAATTATAATTATGTGAAAAATCAACTTCATAGGAAATGCTGTTTTTTTTTTAAATTCTGTTGAAAAATTAATGAGCTTTAAGTATACCTTTTTAATGCAAACTTTCAAACTCTGTAGTGTTTTTTATATGTTTTAATAATTATTTTTCAATATTAAATCGATTGATGGTGGTACGGAGCATATACATACATACATACGATTTTGAGTCTAATTATTGAGTGGTTAAAAGTGTTTTATTCAATGTTTTCTATACGGCCCAATGTTCTACCAGAGATTTAGAGATTTGGTCATATAACTCGAAAAAATATCTAAGAAAAAAATATGTAATTTAGCTGTTCTCCATTTAGGCGAGTGATTTGTACTCATTTATTGATAGTTCATTTGTATGCAATGGTCATTTATTTATTTCTTTACTTCCTGTATACTATTTGATATATTTATATATATTCTTTTTAATTTTTTCATTTTCCTTCGTTATTTTTATTGGAAATTAATAATTTTTTTAATATGCAATCTTTTTGCATAAAGTGATCTAATTAAGTATTTTTATCCATATTTAAAAAAATTATCTTTTATGTAAACCAAACAGTTTTCGTTCTTGTATCCATTTTCATATCTAACACCTACCCAGGGGCTGGACTCCGCAACTGTGAAGAATTTGCCAGTGTACACTTTTCAATTTAGTTATAAGAAATGAGTCGAAGAGAAAGGTCAAGATAAATTCAAAAATTTATTATACATATTTGAAAATTTGTAAACATTCTAGACAGAATTTGATTATAGTAAGAGAAAGTTAAAGGATTCCGAAAATCCTTTTGAAACAATATCTGAGGAACAATTTGTTGAATTGTATCGGTTTCCAATACATCTGTGTATACAATTTTTGGACAAAATCAAGCCGTTATTTTATACAACGGAGCGTATTTCTGAAATTCCTGTACATTTGAGATTTCTATGTGCATTGCGTTTTTTTGCTAAGTCTCTAATCAGTATGTTTACTTTCTTGGGCAGCAAGAGAAAGTGTCATTTAACAGGACTTTTACAAACTAGCATCGTTCCCGGGAATCGTGGTCTAATTGATGGAAGTCACAGTGACGTAGAGCACGTGTATTATTGCCACATAGGCGGTCACTTAATAAACGTTTTAATAGTCTGCGATTTTAATTGCTTTATACGTTATGCTAATGCACAGTTCCCAGTATCATCGCATGACGCTTATATATGACGCCGTTCTGCATTGCAGGAACATTTAAGAACGAAACATTCTCGTGGAGAACGAAATTTCTGGCTTTTGGGAGATAGTGGCTTTCCTCTTCAACCCTGGCTAATTACACCTATTAATTCATCGTCTAACCAAGGAGAAGAACGGTTTAATACTGCCCATAAAAAAACACGTTGTATTGGAATTTTAAAAAGTAGATTCCGGTGTTTTTCCAAACACAGAGTACTATGTTATGATTCTGTAAAAGCAGGACGAATTATTAATGCCTATGTGTTGTTTTATATAATGTCTTGCTAAAAGCGAACGTACCACTGCTTGAACTAACAGAGGAAGCTTATGAGCAAACTGATGAAGATCATATTATGATTGACGATGAAAGCGGTGATTATACGTTATCAGAAGGAACACGTGTTCGTCAAATAATTGTTGACAACAATTTTACTCATTTTTAATATCTTTTGTTATATGGAAAAAACAACCGTAAAAATTTATTGAAATAAATAATAATAATTATTATTATAATTTTTTTCTTCTTTTAACTCTAATTATTTCATTTTTACATCCAATTATTTTTTTCTTAATTCAAGCCAGGACTTGGCCACTCTTCTTCAGCCTCGAATTTTTTTTGTTGCAATTCGTAATTCTTTTTTATATACAACAATTTTTCTTTCTCTATTTTAGTTACTCTTTAATTAGGAGTAGGTATACCGAAGTAATTTCAAAAATCACACTCACTTTTGATCTCCACTTTGGTCCATCCTTAATAGCTCCCTCTAAACTATTTAGTTTATCTGTTGATTCAGACCATTTTCTAGCCCTTAAATGTGCTCCATCAATCGATTCGAGCCTGAAATGGAAAATTTGTAACTTCAGAAATTAAAAATTAAATTAGAATAAAATTATCAAAATGCCATTAACGTATTGTTATAAATTTCTGCAATTTCTCGTTAGAGAAAAAGAAATCGCAACTGTCATTGGCAAATTCTACGTTAATTTCCATAAAATTAACTAGAAATTCTTTATTTGTTCCTCGCTTGCATTTTTCGCCTTAACTGCAGCCATTTTAGCTACAAATTTTAAAATAATATTAATAAATATCATAACAAATAATTTTGAATATACCGCTCGACAAAAACTCACGGTTCAATGAACTTACCTCTTCAAAATTCACAAACAAAATGCCCGTGAGAAAATATCAGTTAAAGTGTACACAATTTTGATAGAAAAAATTATTTCCACTTTTGCGGAATCGGAACAAGGTTGTGTACACGCGTAAACTCATAGTTGCGGAATCCAGCCCCTGCTGGAGTCCACGTTTCCATGACAACAAAAATCAAGAACAATTTATTCGTTTTGTTATTGACAAACCTTAACTAGTATTGGTTCATGCAATTTACAAACAATTTTTCAGCTGTAATCTATGTGAATCGACAAAAACATGTACAACAAAAGAGCGATTCGAAATCATTTTAAATAGTGCAATTTTATATAAAATTTATATAATAAATCTAGTGAAAACTAGTAAAAATGCTTGGAATTGGTGAATTTCTAGAACAGTTCGTCAAACAGCAAAAATGATTATAACAAATTTCATAGGACTTCAAATTCTGAAGAACTTGTCAATATATTAAAATCGTATACGACTGATAGTTTTCACAGGATACGTAAAAATCATAAATTTTTATATGGCAACACGAAGCAGGGGTTGCCCGATTTAGTCCAATTTTGACATTTATTTTACTATTGCTACGAAAACAACGTGTACAAAATATATGCTCTTTACGTCCAGTCAGTTCACAGCAAGTGTTCAAATATATTGTTACGTGCCACGAAGTGAATCAAGCGACATCTGTTAGGAATGGAAGCAACTTTAGGTTAGAGTCATCTTAGTAAACTTTGGGTACGGAGAACGTAATATTCAGGAAGGTTCTAGGATAATTCGTAGAGTATAAATACGGCGCTCTGACAGCTAGGAGGCGGAGTATTATTTCAGACAGCGAAGTGAACGAAGTAAACTATTTGGATTGCGATAATTAGAAGTACAGTACTAGCGATAAATAAAGAGTTGATTTGATAATTATTTGTGAATTTGTGAGAGTAAACAGTAAAATTAAATAAAGAGAGAACTTTTGAACTATATCTGAAATATTGTGTTTTAAATAAAGAACTAAGGCCACGCTCGTAACAATATAGTGAAAAACAAACAAAATTTTTGTATGGCAACTCTGCGAAGGAGTTACCCGATTGGTCCTATTTTCGAACTTAAATTTGCGTTTTTTTAGAAGCCGTGGCCAAAATTTCAGCACTCTAAGTGAACGCGCTTTTGAGTTCTCGTGAGGACGGACAGACGGACGGACATGTAGAAATCAAAATAACTTTTAATATTATGCGTCTATTCGGTCTACCATCAATAATTCTAGGTGTTACAAACGGAATGTCAAACTTAGTATACTGTCTTATGATTTCATAGGGTATCAACTTTCTGTAAGAATTTGCTCTCTTCAAACCAACATGGGCTTATTTCGGACAGGACTACAACCATTAACTTATTGGAATTTGTCTCGGATACCATTGGCGGGTTGGCAAAAGGCTCTCAGACAGATTGTAATTTAGTAAAGCCTCCGACAAGTTATCTCACTCTGTCATAATCTTCACAATGGAAAAGTATGGGTTTCTCCCAACATTTCCAAAATGGACAGAATCTTATTTAGATAACAGAAGATAATAGAACATACCAAATTTTATTCCGCTACTCCATCTCTAGAGTCTTGAAGGCTTCTGCTGGTGTACCTCAAGGGAGTCACTTGTGTCCGTTTCTCTTTATTCTGTCTATTGACGACATTGCCTCTGTGGTGAGGTATTTCATATTTATTTAAAAAACAAACAAACAAAAAATTTACAATTGGTGCGAGAGCAATAATGTGGTACTCAATATCGATAAATGTGAGGTTATGACTTTTCATAGGAATCATACACCAATAACTTATGATTTGAGTTCTCGGATTCTTCGATTCACCGTGTGGACTCTTTTTGTGACTTGGGTGTCAAATGTGACCACAGATTGAATTTTATCTCCCATATAAACTATATGGCATCAAAGAGTAGTTCTATGCTGGGTTTTATAAAACATTGGTCCCGAGAGTTTTCGAATCCTACCATAACATTGCGTTTGTACACTTTTGCTTTGTGAGATCACTTCTTGAATACGCTAGCCAGGTCTGGTCTTCATTTTACGGTGCACACATCGACCGTATCGAGTCTGTTTAGAGAAACTTTTTACGATTTGCTCTCAGGCACCTACCCTGGAATAATTCATTAATTCTTGCACCCTATGAGAATCGTTTGAAACTTTTAAATATGCACTCGCTTGAGAAATGTCGCATGGTTGCCGATGTAGCTTTTGTGCACCTACCCTTAAATGGGAGTATTGACTCTCCGCTGTTACTTAACAAAATCTCTTTTCGCGATAGTAGGCACAATTTGAGAAGGCTACCTCTGTTGTATGTTAGCTCTTTAAAGCCTAGCTTTAGCATGTATGAACCTGTTAATCGCATGTGCATTACTGTTAATATTAAGGCTGAACATTTTGCTGTTGACTTTTCTAAGCATGTATTAAAAAAACGTCTTTATAATATTTAATCTTTTTTGTTTAATGTTTTTGTGCATTGCATGTAATTTTATCCGGTGTTCGGTTTATGTTTAGTTTAACATACTAATACTAACACCGACTAAGTGATGAAACGCGTGTAGTGTTGACCATTTATTTATTAAACGTGTTCATGCTGCGAGCTTGTGTTAAGCGGGTTGTGACAGTCAAAAAATAAAAATACATTCCAAGTAAAAAATAAACGTTGACATAATACTTTTGGGTAAAAAACACTTTCGCAGTACGAAAACAGCGATGCTCGGCCGGAGAAAAAGAATGAGAATGGGTTGAAATCGAATGTGTCTGAATGATAAAGGAAAGCAGCACTCAAAACAGGCAAGCTAAGTTTCGATTTCTTTAAGCATTTTCATTTTTGTAACATGTTAATTTTTATGTTTATATTAAACGAATGCTCTTTGTTATAAGTAATAATTACGCTTTAACATAGAAAACACTAGAAAAGACAGGAAAGTTTCCCAACTATAGCACTTAGTCATCCTTGTTTTGGAAAAGGTGCATTGGTGAAGCTTTTGAACTGGGCACTGTGACTTAATCTGACAAAATCTGAACTAGCTATTTCAACTGTGGTTCACTCAAATACCTAGATGTGATAATAGAGTTCAAATTAAATTGGAGAATAAATGTGAAACCTGCGTGAAAGCTTTTGGAAAAAAATGGGAATCCACTCTCGCATTTAGCGAGAGATGTACATCGCTAATAAAAGACCTATCATTACCTATGGAATTTTGGTGTGGTGGAGTATTGTAGTGGGAGAGATTCACCTGAAAATGCTTCCCCAAATAAAAGAGCTTCCTGTTTAGGCAATATGGGAGCTCTTCGAACAGCACTAACGGTAGTAATGGAGATTACGCTCTGGCTCCTATCCCCATGTAATTCATCGTAAATGTATAGCTGAAAAAAGTGTACTGATGAGACTAAGAGACTCAGATTGCTGGATAACCGAAAACTTTGGTCACAGTAGAATACTAGAGATCTATCCTGAGGATTGTATATGGGCAGTCATTGATTACACTATCTCACGGCAAGACTTTGAAAAAAATTTCTCAACTAGCATTTCTATTAAGGAGAAGTGGGAGGATAATCGTGTGACAAGTGATTCTCATATACAGGGGTGGTCAATAGAGCAGGAGGTGATAGTACTCACCTGGGCAAACAAAAAATTGTATTTCAAGGGGGGCCATATAAACCATTTCGGAGTTAGTTAGTTTTATACAAAACACCCTGTATTTAAAAAAAAATGGTCACAGTTAAGAGCTCATTGCATGCAGAACTTCATGGTCTTTCCAACGACTGCTCAACCATCCCGGTACTCCTCTCATCTGAAAATTTATTGGGGTCTTAACTAAAAATTTTTTTTCCTTTGCCCTCTATTATTTTTGCAAAGACGTCATTAAAGTCAATTTTTTTTTCTTCTTTAAACTGTAAATTGTAGGCTGTCCTCTTTAATTTGACGCTATGTGATATCTGTAGCCGTTAAAAAGTTATTAGCTTTTAACATATTCTCAAAGCTATTTTCAAACCGATTCTCAAAAATAATTTGTTCCCTCAGTGACTGCAAACACCAGTCGTTGTAGATGCCATGAAGTTCTGCATACAACGAGCTCTTAACTGTGATCATAGGACCTGCACTTTCTAAGATACAAGGTGTTTTGTAAAAACCTAGCTTTTTTTCTTACTTACCCTGTAACTCCGCAACGGGTTATATACCCCGCCATACATTTTTTGTTGTCTAAGTGAAGGCTATCACCCCTGCTCTATTGACCAACATGGAGGAAACACCCAGTATGGATGGTTTGAGAATGGATGTCAGAATGGAGTCCGGAGTATACTTAGCATCCCTTCAAATACAAGAATCGTAAAACTGTAGTGTCTTCCAAGCGAAGATTCTAGCTATAAGTAACGGCTATCACGGCTACTAGAAAGAATTTATAACGCACCTTGTGATCGAGATATCATGATCTGTATTGACAGCCATGTTTCAATCAAAGCTCTGGACTCGAAGAGCATTAGATCGTGCCTAGTCCAACCCGACACCTAGCCACAGCGATGTACCAAAAAATACGATAGCAAATGATCTGGCCAGGAAAGTTTCAGATATAAATATATATGCTTAGGGAAAGAATTCATAGATAGGCCTTTAAAATCAGCGAAGAGGATTCTAGATTTACAGACTGCAAGCTGGACATAGTCTCAGATAGGGAGAATCAATTACATTCACTATTTCAAGACAGCTATATGGCACAAGATATGTATGTTCTAAAGACGTGCAGTTATCACGGGACATTATCTCTTTGGCAAACATGTGTTACGGTTGCAAGCACCATATAATGACTTTTGCAGAAGCTGTAAGGACGAGAAACAGGTTGGAGCACTCAACTCAAGCTGAGGAAGGAATAAGCTTGGTAGCTACTTTTTTTGTGTGATCCCAAGCAAATACCAAATGCGCAGTTGGATACTTTTTGAGTTTCATTAACTTCTGTGGCTGGCTGTTTTTAATGCACTCCCAGTATTAAACAGGTTGGTCCCGATCAGGCGCGTTTACAGGGGGGGGGGCACTGGTGTCATGCGCCCCCCCCCCCCCCTCAAGCGTGCCACCTAACATTTGTGGTAATGTGAGTAGTAATAGTGGATTGGGTATAATAAACATTCGCTCGTAAATTTTTCTTGCGTTTTTATACAGTCATATATATCAATCATACCTATCACAGGATAGTAAGTAATTCTGGAATGCATATTTATTTTAGTATTTGATTGTTTAGAAAATGGCACGTAGTGCTTAGCCCAGTTATGAAGATGCTTTTATATTTTTGTTGCGCCCATTATTCATATATATGAAAAAGAACACAATTTCGAGCTTAAAAAGTGTTATTGTTTCTAAGAAATTGGTAAGCGATCATAGTAAATTGTTTTTTACCTATCAGATTTTCCGACGGTAGATGGCAGCGGGAAATTCGCTGTCAAAACAGGTAGTCGAAAAGCGGCGATTGTGAAAGAAGAAGATACTGAGATTTCATTTGTTTTATTAGTTTTGAGTGTTTTGAAACAGATTTTTATCGAGAATATTTTATATTATTTTGAAAGAATTGCAAAGGACCAAAGTGTGGACAGTTAAAATTTAAAATAAAGAAATTAACTTAATTAAAATCAAACTAAATGCCAAAAATATCACAATTTTACCATTTGTATTTAAGCGCCTCGAAATATCCATCCAAACCATGCCTTTTTTGTCAACTCGTCTATACTGGTTGTCTTGTATATATATCATAAATTATTTTATGACTTCACAATTCCTCAATCAATTTTTCATCAAAATTCATTGTTTTGACAAAAATAAATGCCACAACAATTTCATTCGTTTGATTTAGTTGGCATAATTAGAAATTGATCAATACCGACGGCAACTTCGTCCACCGCTGACCGTCACCTGTCGAAATTTGGGGATTTGCATAAGACGCTGTGCTTTTAGGTCGCTGTCATATTGGCGAGCGGTGAGCGGCGAGCGATTAGCTGTGAGAGGTAAAATGCCGCTTAGCCAGGCCATCGCTACGAAAACTTTCAAATTGAAGAGCGGTGAGCGTGGAGCTTTGTCGCCGAGCGGTGTTTTCACAGCTCAGCTGAACTGAGCTGTGAGCGATGGCTGTGAACGTTGCCCATTAGTTGTGTAGTAATTTATATAACAAAAACTTTCCCTCTGGACTTATTGGCCTTTAGAAGTCTATTTTTTTTTCTGCAGGCGAGTTCTAAGTTTTATTAAAATTTAATCGAAATTTTTAATTGACATTCGTAGAAATTCAAAAAATTGCTCAGAATTTCTAGGAAGATTTTCATATAATATGATATTTTCAAGACTCCAACCGGTTTTTAATTATTTTAAAATTGCTGGTCTTTTCCGTTTTTTTGCTAAAAACAATCTCTTTAACCGTAAATTATCGAGTAATACCATTTTTCTCATAAGCCTTGACATCATTATGCAGTAAAAGATTTACCATGCAACTAATATCTAAAGCGGATCAATGTGAAGGCTTAAACACAATTGCGACGACAGACGACAAACGACGACGATATATCGCTGTCAAACTTCTAAAAGCACAGCATCTTATGCGAATGCACCAAATTGCGACGACCGACGTTGAGCGATCGACGACATTATCACCGGGATTGATCAGTTTCTAAATTTGCCGTCGTCGCTGCAGTCCTACCAACAAAATTAATCGAATAAAATGGTTGTGGCATTCACTTTTGTGTTTTTTAGGTGGTAGCACGCCGCGGTAATTTTAAAATAATGAGCTTTGGAGAAAAATTGATCGAGGAAATGCGAAATCCATAAAATAATTTATAGTTTACAAAACAGGCAAGATAAGTGGACAAAAAAGACGTCGTTTGGATGGATATTTCAAAGCGTTTAATTTACTTAATTTCCGCATTTTCAGTTTTTTCCACACTTTGGTTCATTGCATTTCTTTCAATATAATATAAAATATTCTTGATAAAAATCTCCTTTTAAAACGTTTGAAACATTTAACAAATGAAATTTCAATATCTTCTTCTTTCACAATCGTCGCTCATCGCCTGTCGTTGCAGTTGTGTTCTCAATTTTCCGACTGCCTGTTTCGCAGCTTCGCTGTCGTATGTCGTTCTGTCGCTCTGTCGTCGGAATTGTGTTTAAGCCTTTAAAGCTTTGCCGCGTATCGCGCACCGCTCAACGCTCACCGCTCACCGCTCGCCAATCTGTGGGCGGCCTTAGAAGTTTGACAGCAGCATTTTTTTGTCGTTTGCCGTTACACGTCGCAATTGTATTTAAGCCTTGACTTAACAAATTTTGTTTTACGGTTCTTCCAACTTCCAGTAGAACCCTAGTTCCATGCAATCTACGTCTACCGATCCATTGATTTTTCATAGCGACACTGATTCAAGACTTGTCCAAAAATGTTTACGTTCGTAGGGAAGCATTAAATTTTTCTTAGAAATACACTTGCAAATTGTTCTTAAGAATTTGAATGATTAACTATTCACCGACAATGGTCCAAACGAATTGGTGCATTGATTCTGGTGATTCTCTCTTTCGGACAGGGGCACAAGCATTCAGTTTTCTTAGAAAGATCTGAAAATTTTTCTTTAGATTTTTCATGCACTATTGGTGGCGGACAATGATTCCATAGAGTTATGTTGATTGGCTTGGCTGATCTTGGGCGCTAAAGATATTTATGAGCGTTGGCAAACATACATTTTGTTATTAGAAATTTACTTGAACATTTTTCTTTCGAATTTTTATACACTATTGGTGGCTGAAAACCATCAGTTGGATTAATTGGAGTGCCGCTAAAATTAATCCTACAATTTTTCTTAAGAATTTTTACGGCAAAACTATAAAAGTAAAATTCATTCACTTTCTTTGCGGTGGTTTGCGTTTCTTTGCTTGTAGGTACTTTCTTATTAATTAAAGTAGTGTTGTTTAATTTAACTTATTGTATACTTTTAATTTGTAGGAGAAGGATGAACTTGCTACACTAGTTAGCAATGGAGGTAGCGAAAATGGAAAGCAGAAAACTGATAAGCGCATTGATAACTTTTTTCAGAAGAAAGCAAGATCAATTAAGTTCCCATCAAAAGAAATAGTCAGTGACATATCATGCACTTCTACTCCTATTCCTTTGAATGTGACTCAAATTGCAAGCTCTCACTCTCAGTCATTTACTACACCCGTGACAGAATCGGTTGCATCACATCAATGTCTACAATCTTTGCACGAGAAAGAGAATCTAGATATGAGTCCTTAATGTTTGTCCACTGTAATATTGACATTTATGTGGATAATATTATCGACAGGTTTTCCAAATCAAACCGAAAATTGGATTTTGTGATATCTAACTTAAATATGATAAAAAAAGATTAAAAGCGACTACTTCCGATTTTTTTCTCCCCTTAAATATTTTGGTTGTGACCCCCCCCCCCCCCCAGGCTGAAGGTCTGGATACGCGCCTGGTCCCGATGAGGTGGCATCACAATGGACCATCGCTGATGTAAGTGTGGCTGATCATATATATTCCGATAGCCACCACCCTAACCAGTATTGGTTTCTTACCCAAAACAAAATTTTTAACATAGATACTTATAGACAATATTTTCCAGTGTACGGTGTGGGAACGGGTGGGAATGGAAACCCTAATGTATATGTACTATCATTTTTTCTGTATCTTTTTTTTGCTTTTTTTTGGGATAGAAAGAAACGTATGAAGAAATTAGGGTACGAAAGGTAGAAGTTTTTGTAGAACTGACATACGTCGTAGGTATATTCTGTTTAATCTGATTAATGGTTTTTGTTCCATTATCCTAATAGAAATAAACCCAAATAGATTTGGTAGCCCAAATCATGCAATGTATAATATCCAGAAAATATTTTGTTCGTAAAACTATATCTACCTTCCCAAAGGAATGCTGAGTAACTTTTGTGAATGAATGTTGATTATAGTTATAGTTAATAACATTAATTACCGTAATGAACTATAAAATTATCTAATTAGGTCAACATTTTCACCATTAATGAATTTGTTAATACCGTTAGGTACTATGTAATTGGTATATTTAAAAGTAGTTTTTGCGTATTCATGTGAGAGCCTAATTATGGAGCTGAATTAATGGGAAGTTCGAACATACTACAGATACGAATATTACAACCTTTTGGGAGTAAATAATTTAACACAATATGATAATTGAATCGAGTCACAAAACTGACACGTAATTAATTATAATTGTGATTAATACGGAAGCTTATTTCACCGAAACATTGGAAATTTGTCAGGCTTGTATGCGGGATGTTATATGGAAATGGACGCATATAGTACATACGTCTACTTCTCTCTGTCATGTACAATGTAAGGTTACATTAGTAGGAAAAACAAATTTTAGGTTTGAAATTATATAGTAGAATAGGAGTTTAGGCCAGTAGTTAGAACCAAATTAAAGGTAGGGCATCAAAAATTTGATTTGAAGTAGGGGCAAATTTTCGGTGCATTTGGGATACATCGGTTCAGGTGAAGGGACATCTTTTTGAAGAAATAAGTTTTTAGAACCCTCATTTTATTACATTTTTTTATAGATGAACTAAAAAGGGTGCCTACAATAAGAAGAAACAAAATGGACCAAACAAGAAACACGACATGGTAAAAATATTCAATATAATTTGCAGTCTTCGATTTACCGTCGTAGTACTTCGTCAATATCCGATTTGTCTGTTCTTTTCCGTTCAAGCACCAAGCTTGCCATCATCTCGTGAGCTATTGACATTTCTTCAGGCTTATTGATAGCAATTAGTGTCGAAAAGGTAGATTCGTACGAAGCAGTACTATATCCGATTGTTGCGACTGATGCAAATAGTTCATACGTATCTCGCGAGAATTCCCTTCGTCGGTGTAGATTTTCTAATATTTTTTTGCTCCGATCTCCTCGACCATTCAACTCATTCAAGTACCTTTTCACAATAGTAGCCTCTTTTATGGAAGTAATTTTAATACCTGAAAAATAATTGCAAATACGGATTTGTCTTTTGAGGCCATTCCCTTTAACTCGTACACGAATTTGTCTGTCTATTTATTTATATATTTCTTTTTTACTATTTTCGACACTATTGTAGACCCACTTCGTCATCACAGCGAGCTGAAATTTTCCACACAGGTTCATGTCGCGTGACAATTGAATCTATCAAAATTTGAATCGGAAATTTCCATGGAAAACCCGGAAAATCGGGAAAAATCATTTGAAAATTTGGTACAAACTTGATTAATGATAAATCTGTTTCAGGAAAAATGCAGAGTTTTCCGGAAAATTTTTCCGGAATTTTCCGACTATTCCGAAAAATTTTCCGGTTAAAAAGTTTTCTAAATTATGCAGGATCAAGTTCCCTATCAACTGGCATCTTTAGTTTCTCTCCGACAATAGTGAAAACTTGCAGAAAAATTGAGGAAAATTCATGTAAAACGCTTTTCCGGAGTTTTTCAGACCAAGGAAGACAAAGTTGTAGAGCGAAATGAATTGCATAAAATTTTCATCGATATGATTAGTGATAAATCTGTTTCAGGAAAAATGCAGAATTTTCCAACTTTTCCGGAAAATTTTCCGACAAAAAAGTTTTATAAGCTATGCGGAATCGAGGAAAATTCATGTAAATTTTTAAAAAAAATTCATAGTAATAGGAAAAGTCTGTGTAAAACATGGAAAATCGGGAAAATTCATGTTATATGGGATCAAGTTGAAATACAGCTAAAAACAGCGCTGTTTAAAACATAATTTGAATTTCAGAAAACAGTTGCAGTAATTCAGCGATTTGATACTCGAAAATTTTTTGTTTTCGGATCGGCACCAAACATGACTTAAAAATTGTTTTAAAATATCTCCATGCAGCACGTAATAACAATTTAGTTAACGTGAAAAAGGCAGAAAATAAAATAAGTAAAAAGCGAGTTTTCAAACAAAACTGAGGCCAAGCTGCATCAAAAAGTAGAAAATAAACTTTTCTTCACACACACAGAGGTGAACTCAGATTTTATTCGTTGACAATCACCGATATATTTCAGTATGATCAATTAGAGGTGTGTGAAGAAAAGTTTCTGTTCTACTTTTTCATGCGGCTTGGCCTCAGTTTTGTTTGAAAACTCGTTTTTTACTTATTTCATCTCTCATTAATTTCCTCACAACAATTATATATATTTAAATGTTAAACAGACTTAAACTTTGTCCAACTCATCAAAACACAAAACTGAGCCTAGTAGATCCTCATTGTCTGCAAATCTTCTTTTCATCTCAGCTGTTATTATGTCTACAGTTTCATAATATTCCGCCATAAATAGCGGAGCTCAAATTATGCCTTCAGTGTTTTAACGAGAGGATGGACCATACAGCACTAATCCTCCAGATGTCTTGCATTTACTTGTCTCTTCTCTTTTAGGAACTATTTTGAGATTTTTCTACAATATAGTATTCTCAGCTTCTTCCAAAAGTGTCTGAAGTTAGAAGAGATGTATCCTCTGGTTAAGAATTGCTTCCTGGACGCATTTTATTATGTGGCATCCTTCAATCCGTGGCTTTGACCCTGTAAAGCCGCCTCAGCCGGTTGCAGAACACATAATATTTTTGTTTTGCTACGATCATTGCTAGTCGAATTTCCGTTTGATGTCAATACTTTTTGCAATATCATCACCATTGAATTTTCGATGTTTTTTTTCATCTGGAGTCTTCAAAATCAGAGAATTATTTTCATATATTTTCATAATGTCCTGTTTAAGTAGTCGATCAATCGTTTTACCTTCATTCAAGGCAGTAAGAGCTAGGAGGTAAGCAGCGCAAACATGGCCGAGTAGTGGCTGACTGGTCAAGGTTGTCGATGATACAGACTCGGAATTTTTAAAGTGGGGCACTGTCGTTTAAAGGTCGTGCATTGCCCCCTATGCCCTCCCCTAGCTACGGCCTTGTGGGAGTTAGGATGGGAGCAACAGAGTAGAGACTGACCGCATGCATCCCAGTTTTGCAACTTTTAATTGACTTCAACAAGTTTTCCATATATGTATATGTCGTTGTATAACTAGGTAACTAACTTTAATGCTAGTCTAGATACGATTCTTTTATGTATGCAGCCTAGCAACTGCTACTACTGGCCAAAAAAGTCATTCTAACAGCATCGTTTCCCCTATCGTTGACAACACAAGTTTTCCATCATGGACATTAATTGGATTTGATAATATTAGAATTTTAGAATTCTACGAGCAAGTATATGTATACAGCATGTTTCTGTTGCGGAAATTTTATGACAAGGGGGGGGGGGATCTCAACAGTTTCGGAGTTACAGAAGAAAATATTCTATAGTATCTCACAAAACACCATGCATCTGAATCTTTCAAACGACTGCTCACCCAGCCTCGTACTCCCCTCCGTAGTGTAGGTGGTCTAAAATAAAAGTTTCGGATTTTCTTTTAAAATAAAGCTAATTAACGTAACTTGCTTTATAAAAAAAAAAACTGTAAACTGTGAGCTCTCCTCTTTAATTTGACCTACGAATGAACTGAATCCGTTAAGGAAGTATTAGCTCTTAACCTAGTCAGGTCACAAATAATTTGCTCCCTTAGTAACTGAAAACACGTAATTTCAAACAAATATCGTCATATTCCGTTATAACCGGATTAGGCTAAGAGCTAATAACGGCTACAGTTAGGACACAGGAGAGTCCACAGCCTACAGTTTTTATATAAAAAAAAATCATTTGATTAAATTAAAAAAAAAAAACCGAAAATTCAAAATCAAAGAAAGATAAAAAAATCCAAAATTTTTATTTTAGACTGTGATAACTCCGGTGAGGAGAGGAATACTGGGCTGATTGAGCAGTTGCTAGAAAGGCACTCAAACACTTTTTCTTCGATAAATTATGATTTTTTTTTTAATTTTGAATGTCACTGAAAATGTGAGAGAATGTGAACAAGTTTTTATGCAGTACAATTTGCATAAAGAAACTGAAATCTGTCTGTTGTTGTTGTCGTCTTAAAATATCAATTTTAAGACGGCAAGAATAATTGTATGTACATATATATGTACATGAAATTTAACTGGGAAGAATTAAACAAATGTGTGTGTGCACTGTGTACATACTAAGAAGAAGAAGAAGATACTGTATGTAGGTAGGTAACAAAACCGTCGAGAAATACTTCCCAAGCCATGAAGTAGAAATCTATCTGTGTGCGTGCTGGTCCAATTCTCTAACTCATTGACAAGAAGTGAATAAAATTGAAATAAATTTTGTGAAATTTGATATGAAAAATTATGTTCTTTCGATTTTAAAAGTGTTCCTTTTGATATGGGGTTCGTTCCACTTTAATTTAAAAATGCTCCACTTTATTTGAATATTGTTGCAGTTGCGTTTAAAAATATTTCTAGTGGTTTAAAAATTGTTTCCGTTGGTGTGAATATTGTTGCACTTAAGTTGAATAATGTTCCACTTGATTCTGAACCTTTTACGTTTGTGGGGAAAAGGGTATAATATGCCAAAAACAAAAAACAAAGGACAGGCGACATCAACGGCCAATGAGACTAGAATAGTGACGTTTTAAACTGGACTATAAACAATTTCGTCATAGGAATATTTTCAATTTAGCATGTTACACATGTTTAACGACTACCGAATAGCGTCAGCATAATAAACGGTTTCGATTTATCAATCACAGATAATAAGCATGCATCATAGATAATAGCTGTGCTCTTTTGTGTACCTTGTTCTAGAACTCTCATATACTGGAGTACAGAGCTGTAAAATAATGCATTACTTTTGGTAGTGCAGTACTTTGTACTGGTACTTCAAAGTGAATTACTGAAGGAAAGCAAGTGTTTGATACTTCATATTTTGAAGTACGGCAGTATTTTCACTCAGTATACTTCATCATTCCATTTTGAAGTACGTATATTGCAAAATACTCGTAATGCAATACTTGGTTATGCCTCTGAAGTACCTGAAGTACGTTCAAGTACTTTGAAGTACACCGAAGTATATTGAAGTACGTGCAGTACATTGAAGTATTTCGTATTTCGTTTAATCTGACAAATCTCAGATAAGATGCGAAAAAAATAAAATTTTATTTAAATATGCCTATTTATCCTAGATTCTAAAATATTTTTACAATTATTAGTGTATTTGAAGATATTTTCGACTTATATTGCAAAATATAGGAAATAAAAATAGTAATTTAACTAAAATTGAGAAATTGTTAGTAAACAATTTATTTTCGATATTTTCAACAATGAATTTTCTGAGTGTACGAGATGTGTTCAGAAAGTAAAATGACTTTTTAAATTTCCCGGGCTGCGTACACTCCATTAAAGAAGTTGCTGATGACGTCTGCATTTCAGTTGGCTCGAGCCATTAAATTTTGTCGGATGTATGTTTGTTTTTGTATGTTTGTTCGGAAATTGCTAACTTTTGACCAGAAGAACCGTCGCAGGAGTATCGCTCAGGAGTTGATTCTGATTTGCTCAAAACGTTTTCATAACTGGTGTCGAAGCCCCCTGTCACTTTTTCCTCTTCCCAAAACTGAAAAGACCCATGATTGAGGGGATAAAACTGCATCGCTGAAAGAGCTCAAGGCTATACAATCCAATAGAATAAATCGTATTGGCGGAGGTGTTGCGATATACATCAAAGATTGCTTTAAGTCAAAAGTAATTAACGTTTCTGCCAGTGGTGGTGTAGAGTTTATTTGCGTTGAGTTAAATACCGGGGCAGAGAAATGTGTTTTGGCAGCTGCATATTGCCCACCTAACATTTTCAGTGAAACAACATAAGTGAGTTTGAGCATGCATTGTTGTCAGCTACACAACGTTATGATAATGTAATAGTAGGTGGTCATTTCAATGTGAATATTCTCCGCCGAGATCTGATATCCCTTCAATTTTTAAATTGCGTATAGTCGATTCATTTAGACGTAATAAATTCATTACCTACATATTTTCACACCTCCAATCTATCACTTCTAGATGTTTTAATGACAGCTGATAGTATAGTAGTAAAGTCTTGTTTCATAGCCAAATTAGTTCGCCAAGTCAGTTTGATCACGATTTTCTTTATTTACGCTATGATATTGCCTTGAACTCAGATCGTACGTCCAATAGTTTTACGTATGTACCGTGACTACCACAATATAGATGTGCATGGTTTGTTTAAAGAAACCTGGAATGATATTTATATTTCCCCATCTGTGGACGAACAAGTGGAAATATGCACATCTTTAACAAGCTATCTCCATGATAAATTTGTGCCAGTAGTAAGCAGGCGTAAACGCTGCGGTGGCTGAACGTGGTTCACGAGAGAAATAAGTGTTCTAATTGTGGAGCGTGAATACTTAGACCGTCGATATAAACGGCTCAATACCGACCGGTCGAGATGTTTATACAAAATTGCTCATAACAAAGTTACCTCAGCTATTAGACAGTCTAAGCGTTTATACTTAGGCTCCAAGCGTAACCCCACCTTCCAACCAAACCTCCTATGGAAGAATTTGTGACAATTTGGTATTACTGGTAAAGATCGTAAGGAGTGTAGCTTCAGCCCAGATTATCTTAATCAATATTTTATATCTTCAGGTACTACTCGACCGTATATTGACTCCGATACTAGCTCAATCATTGCACCTATCAGTGATCAGTGACTTTAGTTTCCGCAACGTAAGTCTAGAAGAAATGCTTAAAGCTATCTATTCTATTAAATCTGATGCGAGTGGTCCAGATAACTTACCTCCTTGTTTTATTAAACTTCTACTTCCTTTTATTCATCCCTATATTCTACATATTATTAATTCCTGCATTACGTTCTCTAATTACCCTCACAGCTGGAAAGTAGCTATGGTTCTCCCAGTAGCTAAAAAGCGACAGCCTGAAGCACTCTCCGATTACCGACCAATAAGTCTTATCTACTTTCTGGGCAAGATCCTGGAAAAGATAATGTATAACCAGCTTGCGAGCTTTTTACACAACAACATGCTTTTAACTAAATGGCAATCAGGTTTTAGGCCTTACTACAGTTGTGAAACTGCTTTACTTAAGATAACTACTGATTTAAGAGCTGCATTACATAAAAATCTCTTTAGTGTTCTTCTCCTATTGGATTTTTCTAAAGCTTTTGATTGTGTTAAACATGTAATTTTTCTGCGTAAACTCTCCACAGTTTTTAATTTCAGTGAACCTGCAATCAGTCTAGTAGGAAGTTTGCTTTCTGATAAATACCAAGTTGTCAAAATCGGCAGTAGATTATCTGATGCGTTAGAGCTATCTAATGGTGTACCACAAGGGTCAGTTTTGGGCCCACTGTTTTTTAGTTTATTTAATAATGACCTCGCAGAAGTGGTAAAGGATGTAAAGATACATCTGTATGCTGATGACGTACAGATATATTTATGTAGACCCATAGGACTTCTGGAGGATTGCATTGGACGAGTAAATAGTGATCTGCATAGAATTTATGAGTGGTCTGCCACCAATGGATTATTACTTAACTGGTCCAAGTCCCAGTGTATTTCGCTTTAGAGCGGCCCTTTGTGTTCTGTAGTACCTGTGCGAAGCAAAGTCTAAATCTTGGAGTGATTATAACCGAAGATATGAAGTGTTGTGAAAATGTCAACCTGATGTTAAGCAAAGTCTATGCTGGTCTTCGAAGGTTATGGCTTTTTGCTAGTGTTATGTCACTTGATATGAAAATGAAACTGGTTAGGGCGCTCATAATACCTCATTTTACTTATGGTAGCATGGTATACATGAACCTGGACAGTCACTGTAAGCATAGGGTTGAAGTAGCTTTTAACGCTTGCATTAGATTCGTCTTTAATATACGCAGATACGACCATGTTTCACCTTTTAAATTTAGACTGCTGGGTTACTCCATCGATACTTATTTAAAACGTAAAGCTCTTGTATTTATACATAACTTGATTTACAAAAGCAAGCCTGATTACCTGAAAGAAAATTTGGGGTTAACAACCTCACAGCGAAATTTAAACTTAATTATTCCGCGTTTTCACAAAACAGTGATGGAAAATTCTTATCTTGTCCAAACTGTGCGGTTGTGGAATTCACTTCCTGCTCGTATTCAGCTTGGTGGCTCTATCAGTGCTTTCAAAGAGAGTATTAAATCCGTCGCGTTGTAAAATGAACGAAAGAATTTATAGCATCGCTACTTACTAATCTGTCTATTTTCTATATCTATTTTCTTTTCTAAATTTTAGTAATAGTTTAGTTCTAGTTAAGAATATTTGCCAAATCAGAATCAATATTTACTGGATGTAAGTTCATTCCATTATTATAACATTGAATTTCTTCTACTTTTCTATTTTCTATTATGGAATTTATCTTTCTTAATCACTCTTATAGCTATGTTTCTATTACTCACTCCTCTAGTTATACCTTCTTTTTAGTACGATAAAAGATTGTAAATCTTGTGTACGTAACCAACTTGAATAAATTATTATTTTTATTATTATTATACAAAAAACTGCTTTGAGGATTGGAAAAAGCGTTGGCACAAGTGTATTATATCTGAAGGGGATTACTTTGAAGGGGACAACAATAATATTGATGAATAAATAAAAAGTTTTTGATAAAAATATAAAGTCACTTTAGTTTTTGAGCACACAACCTAATTTTGGCACCAAGGAGTATTTTCATCAAATTTGATGTCTCTACCACTATGAAAATTAACGGACAGACATGCATAATTTAATATAACTCTTGGTCCTGATCACATTTGTCTTCGGAACTTAACTATATGTCTACGGCGACTTTCTTTGCTCTATTGAAGTGCAATACTATAGAATTTCAACTGAAGTTCCGTTTAATAAGTCAAGAAACATTTTCAAATAATAATCGTAGATGAAAGAAAATACTCTAAGAATTGTAAAAATGTTTTAGAATCTTGAATGAATTGGCATATTTAAATAAAATTTTAGTTTTTTCCCATTTTTCTGAGGTTTGTTAGATTAAACGAAATACGAAATACTTCAATGTACTTCAAAGTACTTTAACGTACTTCAGGTACTTCAGAGGCATTACCAAGTAATTGCATTACGAGTATTTCGCAATATGTACTTCAAAATGGAATGATCAAGTATACTGAGTGAAAACACTGCCGTACTGCAAAATTTGAAGTAGGTACTTAATTATAAGTGAAGTATCATATTTAAGTGTTGCTTCATATAAATTTCTTCACAAGAGTTGAATTACCAAAGTAAAGTGAACAAATTGTTTTGTCGATTGAAGCAAACTATTAGTACTGTTCGCTTCATTTCAATCATCTATGAAAATGTATGAGGTGTTCTTTTGTGTGTATTTTTTGTCTAGCTCTTTTCTGCAGACACAAAAGAACGCAGCTAATATTAGAATAGAACAGATAAAGTCTTCATTGTAATAAAGCGTAGTCTCAAGATATACCATTTTTGAAAATCCTAAGATTGAATTCGAAGCGCCTTTGCCTAAGTGATGATATTTGTAAGAGCCCATTAAATTGTCGAAGGTACTAGAGAAGCTTATCTACAGGCAAATACTTGAGCACGTGGAAACCAATAATCTTCTGACATTTTGGCAATCTGGTTTTCGTGCGGTCCACAGCTGCGAGGCCGCAGTATTAAAAGTAACCTCGGACATCAGAACCGCCATGGAAAGGCATAATTTTGTTGTTCTGGCTCTAATAGATTTCTCGAAGGCTTTTGACAACGTAGACCATTGCATCCTCCTCCACAAACTTTGCAACTCTTTTAGTTTCAGCGCATCTGCAATTGCGATGATTGATAACTCTCTGAAGGGGCACAGTCAGTGTGTGAGGACCAAAAGTTTAGTATCTAATAGTCTACCCTTGCTGTGTGGAGTACCACAAGGATGTATCTTACGTCCATTGCTCTTTAGTTTATACATAAACGACTTGCTGAATGTTACGCAAGATGTGAGCCTCCACCTATACGCAGATGATGTAAAACTGTACATATGTCGGCGTATTGGATTTATTGAGCGTAGCTCGCTTAAACGACGACTTAGAAAGAATCCACTCTTGGGCTTTAAATAACAGACTGCTATTGAATCCTCAAAAATTGCAATGCATCACTTTCTATGACAATAATGATGTATTACCCGAAGTCCCACCCGTGGTCTTAAATGGGTACTCGTTACCTATTTTAAGCAAAGTAACTAACTTAGGAATTGTATTAAACCAGGATATGAAGTGCTGCAATTATGTCAGTTTTACTCTCAGCAAGATATACCTATGCAGGATGGCGGCGACTATTGCTTTCGGCCCACATCTTATCCAGAGGTATGCGATCTAAGCTTATAAAGGCACTTATTTTACCACATTTAGCAGCATCATCTATCCTAAACTGGATAGCCTATGCGCTCACAAGTTAGAGGTTGCATTTAACGATTGCATACGATTTATATTTGGCTTGAGGCGATTCGACCATGTTTCGCTCTTCAGGACTAACCTGTTGGGCTGCTCTCTTTCCAGCAAATGGCCTTAACTTTCCTATATGCCTTACTGCAAACTAATAAGCCGCGTTATCTTAGAGAATTTTTTCAATTGACTGCGTCCCAAAGAGATCGAAATCTAATAATGCCTCGCTTCAATAGGTCAGTAATGGAGTGTTCTTATCCTGTTCAAATATCCCGTTTATGGAATGCTCTTCCTCATGGAGCTCAGACGGCGGGTAGTGTCAGGAATTTCAGAAGGCTCATCAAGGCACACACGAATTAACTCTTTCATATAATTTTTTTTCTTAATCTTTTAATATGTTTCTCCCTCACAATTGAGACTCCAAAATAATCATCAGTTAAGAATTCTTCAGCATTATAGTATTTTTCTCATCTTTATTTTTTTTCCTTCTCTTTTTTTGGTTTTGGATTTATTTTATTTTAGATATATTTTTTAATGTTAACTTAGAATACTATTTGGCTCCATCCACCTAATTGTACTCTAAAAGCTTATATAATCTTGTGCACGCAATACCGAAATAAACATTTATTATTATTATTATTAAATCTACAATCTACATAGCGTCAGATATAGCTGCTCATGGACTAACTCTCATAAATTTTTGTCCAATCTCCTTTCAGTAATAAATATTATTACTTAAATTAAAAATTAATAAGACTTTTTTTATATTTCCAGGTTCAAATCATAACCCGACCACATAATGTGCACTCAGTCCAGCTGTTAACAAAAAACAAAAAAAGTCTTCTGTTGGTAAGTTTTCCACAGGCATTTCCTGCTTTTACTTTCTTTTTTATTTTCCAAGGAGTTCCCCTTCGATTGTATGCAAATCTCATAATTTGACAGGCAACCAGCTTTAATGTCTCATATTACGTCAGTAGTGGTGGCTGAAAAGCCTAATTTGCATATAACTTTGTTCGAGGTGTCGAATTTAACTTCGACTTATGCTGACAGTTTTTATTTGCATCATAACAAAAAAAATCGATTCTCGTTAGATAAATGAGAAAAACGCCTTCCTTAAATTGAATTTAAAATCAAATCGAATCAAAAGTCATATCCTTTCTCTCTCTGAGAGATTTAAATTTTTAAAATTATTTTTAATATCTACATAAGTAGGTACTTAGAAATTTTACATTAAGACCCAAGACCTTCGTTCTGCAAATGCCTTGCTACTTGTTGTTTTTTGTATATACAAAAGAAAGGTTCTTAACCTTTTCTCTGTTACGGTCTTGTGGGAAAATTGACAGGGTCTGATGCCCTGGAACAATGCATGTAAAATAATGAGAGTAGATATATATGTATCTACTTATATGGGCGCTTGCATAAATTATAATATCTAATTACACTTTGGTCTGAACTCTTTTTTTCCTTTTTGTCAATTTGTGCTTTTTTATGATTTAATCCAATTTGTACAACCGATCATCCCGTCGTGTCTCGTTGTATGTGAAAGTTTTTAAAGTTTCTGGGTGACGACGGGGAAGAAGAAAATTTTCAAGCTCATTATAAACAAAAAACATTTTGTTCAATTAATGAATTATTCCGGTTTTTCCTTGTATGTCTATTCCAAAGCAGTTAACAACATAAGTCCAATTAGATCTTGAATGCTTTCTGCACTATAATTGGTAATATCGTGTGAGAAATGCTATTGCATGACAGTTTTTAACCTTTTTGTGCGATTTTCTCGGCTCCGATTGAGATAGATAGATTTTTTTTCTTCTCTTGGTTAATAAGATTATGCGATCTTTGCGGTAAAATGTTGAAAGATTTTACTTACTCATGTAGTTGAATTATTTAGATTTACATTTTAAATATCTTAGTGTTAGATTAGGTTAGAGTTATAATTATAAGTATGACTACCGAATTATCTGAGATCAGTCACACTTAAACCTTGGATGGTCTGTTTTGATGTCACTTTATCGCCTGGAAAGGACTGTTTTATTTAGATGAATGTCATAAACTAAAATATACAGGGTGTCCGTGTGTGGTGTTACAACCAAAGGCTATGAATAGGTCATGCTTAGATAAGCAAAAATTGTATAGGAGGGCGGAGAGAAATCCTAACGCTTTCGGAAACTTAAAAATATTTGGGTATATTTTTATAGATCAACCTGTAACTTCTGAATGTTACACCCTGTAATGATGATTTAAATTTTTTTTAGATAGATATTCGTTGCACCTTTCTAATGAGCTGTAAAATTTTTCTCCTGTTTCTCTCCGTTGAAGTTGTGCCCCAACAAAATTAAAATTACGGAATTATAGCTCGGTCTTTTTTATTTAACTATTATTCTTAAAAAAAAAAACACGTCATCTACAACAAATTTTTATAGTAAACTTAGGAATCCCAAAAGCTTCGCTTTAAAATAATCTATCACACTTTGTACCCAAGATGTAAACCTTTCTGCACTTTTTGCACTTTTTCTTAAGCATATCCAGCGAAAAAGTTAAACAAATGCCAGAAAGTAGGAAATTATCTTTTAGGGATGAGCTTTTTAAATCATTTTCGCTGGATATCTTCAAGAAAAAGTCCAAAATAGATAAGAAGATAGGTAGATGAGGGGAAAACTTTATAGACCAATGGAAAGGTCCAACGATTATCTATCTAAGAAATTCAAAATCATCATGTTCAGAAGTTACAGGGTGATCTATAAAAACATACCCAAATATCTTAGAGTCCCGTTATCTCTATATCTATCCATAACCACAACACAATTTACGGTACACTCTGTATAGTCACAAGGCATTATGAAACTTATTAGGTTCCAATTCTTTGTTCGCATATTTCCCATAGTTCCACAGTTCAGAGAAAAATTAACTAGTGTAACCGTACCAGCGCAGCGGTCATAATCATATCTCTATCCGTAACTAAAACGTTGCACCATATCTGTCTCTAACGAAATGACTTCAACCATAGACAAGAAATACCCAGGTATCGACGGTGGAACTAAGAAAGTGATGTACGAGAAGAGCTCATAGCAAACCTCAATAACTCACTGATCTCGGCTAAATATATCATGGGTACGAACCAAAAAAGTTTTTCAATATACGCAAAAATTGATTTATTTCTTAGAATTGAAAACGACCATATTTCTTCAGAATTCGTGTGCATTATTTGGTTGCTGTAGATGGTCCGTACAAAATTTGTCTGCAATCTTGCTAGATGAGTTTGTTGCAAGAGGCGGCAAGTGGGGGGGGTGTAGGTAAACATTAATGCAACATTTACTTCTTTTAATAGTTGGATAAGAATACAAAATTACAAACTTTAGCCAAAATTTATTGGCAGAGGTACAAATCGCACGCCTAAGCGGCTATTACTAATCGCCACAACCAAATTAGATTTTGCATTTTTTTGGTTTCCGCATTTAAGAAAATTGAAAATTTGAACAAAAAATGGACTCGAAAGATATTGTTTCGCTCATCAGAAATGTTTTAAATATGTTAAAGTATTTATTGAGTAGACAGTGAAATTTCAACTTACTCCAATAAATTCAGTTCGTGGAATGCAAAGAACGACATTGCGTATGTACCTAGAGGCAAAAAACGAATAATTGCAAGAAAAAGTTTCGGTTTCCCTGTTTGCCTAGTCGTGAAATATGAAAATAAATATCGTTGGGATTCAAACTAAGATAAAATTTTTGTTGTATGGAATATAGATGTTGCAAGCATTAATTTATTTATTATTGAGTTATTCAGTTCGGTAAATGCTTTTAAAGCAAAACTAAATCTTTTTGCTTCACAATTAAAAAGGCAAAATTTTAAATATTTTACATATTTAGAAAAACATGTTAAACTTACTGGTGAATGTAATATTGAAATATTTTATTCTGAACTAGAAAATTTTAATCAAGAATTTGAGGGACGATTTGCAAATTTCAATAACCTTCCACCGATTTTTGAATTTATTTCATTTCCTTTTTAAGAATTCGATAACGAGGATATTTCATCAAATCTAGCTCATACTTTTCAATTGAATTCGTCGGATCTAGAGTTAGAAATTTTAACAATAAAATCAGATATAATTCTGAAAGCACGTGCAAATGAATATTATTTTTGAAATTAATTACAAGAAGAAAAATATTCATTATTGAAATCGGTGGTAATGAGGATATTTGCATTTATTGGTTTCACTTATGGCGTTTTCTCAAATGAAAACCATCAAATCGCAATTCAGGAGTTCTCTGACTGATGATCATTTAATGGCATCTATTCGATTATGCATCAATGATTACAAGCCTAAATTTACAAGTTTTGTTGATAAAATGGAATGTCACGCATCTATGTACATCAAAAAAATAATCCGAAATATTTATCAATAATGTACATTGAACAAAATAGTAAATACAATGTAATATATTATTATAAATAAAGGCTTTAATTAAATCTTTATTTGTTTTTAATTTAACCCATTTTTCGAAGTCGATCGCGCACAAATGAGAAAAATTAATGTCGATCATACCAGTATTAAGTTTGCTCACCCCTGGTCTACAGTACCCAATAATGCACACGAAGTCTGAAGAAACATGGTCAATTCAATTCTAAGAAAAAAAATCAATTTTTGCTTGAAAAATTTGTTTGGTTCATACCCATGATATATTTAGCCGAGATCAGTGAGTATTTCTTGTCTGTGCTTCAACAATGGGGGTTATGTTGATTTTAATTACTACAATTAGACTCAATTGACTTTTCATCAGTTGTTTTGTTAGAACGCTTAAATGTCGGTGTTTTAATTTCTGAAATTAAAAGAAAAATTAACCATTCATGAATGGTACAGTTCTTAGTTAATTGCTTTATTGCAAGTCAAGGATAAATATAGATTTACGAATAAATCGACTCAACACTCTGAGCATCACTTTCTCCTAATTTCGAAAGAATGTTGGATTTTTTTTTTAATCTCCGATCCTAAGAAACACTGCAATATTTGAGTTCTTTTTTGTTTTATTTAAAGTTGGCCCGATGTTTCGACTCTGTGGTTTTGAGTCCTTTTCTAGGGTCTCCAAATCATCTAACGTTGTAAAATTTTAAAAAGTAAAATATTGGTTTACCTTACGTATCTATACAGGGTGTTTCCAATTAGGAGGTCCATAGAGCGGGAGGTGATAGTACTCACCTAGACGAACCAAAAATTGTATGGCAGGGGGGGGGGCAATATCAACCGTTTAGGAGTTACAGGGTGATTCATAAAAAAAGCTAGGTTTTCACAAAACACCCTGTATCTTAAAAACTACATGGCGTATGGTCACAGTTAAGGGCTCACTGTATGCAGAACTTCATGGCCTTTCCAACGACAGCTCAACCAGCCCCGTACCCCGCTCCCTTCAGAAGTTATGAAGGTCTAAACTAAAAATTTCGGATTTTCTTTCCTTTCCTTTTTTTTAATTTGACCTCTATTATTTTTGCAAAAACGTCGTTAACATAACTTTTTTTTATAAAAACTGTAAACTGCAGACTCTCCTCATTAATATGACCTATTACACCTAATGTGCTATCTAAAGCCCTTTAAGAGTTATTAGCTCTAAACCTATTCTCAAACCTATTTTCAAACCTATTCTCAACGATAATTTGTTCCCTTAGCACGTCATTTTAAAAAATATTGTCTTTTTTCGGTGTGACCTGAATAGGCTATGAGTTAATAACTGTTTAACGGCTACAGTTAACACATAGGATGTAATAGGTCAACTTAAAGAGGAGAGTCTGCAGTTTACAGTTTTTATAAAAATGCAAAAATAATAGAGGTCAAAGTAAAAAAAAGGAAAGAAAATTCGAAATTTTTAGTTTAGACCTTCATAACTTCTGAGGGGAGAGGGTACGGGGCTGGTTGAGCTGTCGTTGGAAAGGCCATGAAGCTCTGCATACATTGAGACCTTAACTGTGACCATACGCTCTGTAGTTTTTAAGATACAGGGTGTTTTGTGAAAACCTAGCTTTTGTTATGAATCACCCTGTAACTCCTAAACGGTTGATATTGCCCCCCCCCCCTGCCATACAATTTTTGGTTCGTCTAGGTGAGTACTATCACCTCCCGCTCTATGGACCTCCTAAGGGGAAACACCCTGTATAAAAGTACTCGGCTATACAAATAACGAGAAACACGACATTTATGCAATAAATAAAGGACAGGAATAAATAAACTAGCATAAAAACGATGACGATATTAGACTAAGATCACAAGAATTCGGGACTAAAAACGATAATTAGCGACCATCAGTTGGTTTTGATTATCATGTCAGATGTGGTGTATTATTTGCTGGTATGAGTGCTTGTTGGTTTGTGCCTATATGGGGTTGGTATTGATTAGTTGGTTTTGATGTGCTCTTTTTTGGTTGTGTGTGTCTTTTTATGATATTTAAAAGATTAAAAAAAAAAATAAATAAACCAATACTCTAAGGAATTTATAAATAAGGCTGAGATCTTCTTAAATTTAGCCTCGATGCTAAGTAATTGTGTAAGAACTGCAGAAAATCAAATATTTACCCCAAAAAATATGACCCTTAAATTTGCGAAATGCTCTTTAGCCACTTTTAATTAGTTTTTTCCAATCGCTCTTTCTATCACCACCAAAGATTTCTATTAGAGAAGGTAAATTCCCTTCTATTCCTTTGTTCTTTCTTAAAATTTGATGATCCTAGGTAAACTATTGTTCCATTTCCATATCTAATAGCCTGGCATTAATTTACGAGAAGTTGTATATGGAAATTCTTTCCTGATATTTGGGTTTTTTTTCGGACAAACTTTGTTTTATTTACTGATATTATTATACCATCTCTTAATGAGGGCAGTCAAGTTGACTCTATTCTGATGTGAAAATATTAACCATAATCATAATCTGATAGAGATATCACATTTGGGATTTCATCAGGATGCTAATTTATGGCTCCCAATTCTATTTGAAAGCCAGGCAACCGACTATAGTTTTCAATGGCCACAAACTATTTCCCTAGAAAGAAATATGTGGTGTTCTTCAAGGCATAGTCTTTATTCTTTTCATCTTCCTGATCTATATCATTGCCATTCCATATCAACTAAAATCAAACATCGAAAAATGTACGGTTATTTAGTTTTCTAGATAGTTTCAGTCCCTTCTCTTTTGTTACACTATTACCAATGTCTTAATCTACTGGAATCAAAACCCTCGAGAATACTTCACAAGCCATGAAACAGACTCCCTCACTACCACATGAAAGCCCCAAAGGAGTCCTCAACATTCTTAAATATTTGCAGTGTTCTTATGAATGATTGACAAAAGTTTGATTTGAAAAGCTCTTGCGTCTAAACTAGTATTCGTACAGAAGAATGATCTTCAGATGATCTTAGGCTTGCTTTCTTATCTTCCGAACCAAAATAATAAAATTGTTATACCTTTCCTAACAAAATTATTTAGAAAGAAATATTTGAACCACATGACTACGATTCCTCAAACATAAACTCTCAGCTGAGTAATCATTGTATATGCCGCTGTACCGTCATGGCATGCCGTGGGCTTATAATATCGAATGTAGCTGCCTACATATTCCTAGTCCGGCTGAGAGTTATTGAGCGTACAATGGTAAGTTTACTTTTTAATCAAAATTATTTTATTATTTTGTTAAGTAAGGTATATAGTAAGTGTAGCCTTTGGAAAGGTGAGAAACCAAACTTTAAATTACTAGAAGAGTATTTTCCTGTGTGGATAGTAGTTTAGGCTCTATAGCACATATAAACTCAATGTTTGACACTTTTCCATAAGTATCAATATAGAACATTTTAGAGAACGGACTCCCAACGCACACATATAGTATTCTGTTTCATGGCTTGGGAAAAGTATTCTTGAGGGTTTTGACTGAATCAATCAATCAACTCACACATTCTCCACTTGGCTGCTGTTTGAATGTTCATCTGGTTCATAAGACTTTAATATTTATCTATAAACTTTGAAAAATCCCACCTACTTGTACAATCAGCTTGGATTCATACGATCTTCTCTATAGAAATATGAACATTCTGATACCTCGACACAGACATTCCATTCTGGAGAGCTCTTTCATCCTTCGTACAATACATGTGTGGTACTCACTTCCTGCTTATTTGCAAGTAACGCGCTCGATGGGTGTCTTATTTTTTATTTTATTATTAAGCCAAGCTCAGGGTATACCCTATGATGGCACAACATAGCAGGAAGCTGATCGCGAAATGAAGTGGGGAATATGAGGAGAGCGGCGGGGTGCTGATGTATGTCACTGTTAAATTTTTGCAGATTGTGTTTCGGAGGAAACACAGAAGATGGTAGACTGTTCCACATTCGCACAGTTCGGCATAAAAAAGCATCACGGAATTTTACTGTACGGCCAAAGGTAGTTTTAAGGGTAAAGGATGTACGCAGTTTGCAGCGCGAGTATTGCGTGCAGGAATCATTCTACAAGGGATCAGACTAGATATTTCATCGGTACATTGACTATGCGACATTGACATTGCGACGGTGCTCGAATGAGTCTATATGACAACTCATTGCCAAATCGGCAATTAGCTTGAAGGCTCTCTTTTGGACAATAACGAAGGAAGCTAAGGCTCTGCGACCAGCCCAGGCCCAGATATGGAAATGTATTCCATTCTAGGTCTGATATAAGACTAGTAGAGGAGCGCTAGATTTGACGGGCTGAAATCTTTCTTACATTTTTCAGAAATCCGAGATATTTCGATGCTTTTTTGGCAACAGAGAAGATGTGAGATGTCCAGCTTAACTTACTGGAAAAATTAATGCTAAAAATGCATAAGGACGGTGTACCGTAAATCAGTGATCCATGAAAAGAAACAGGAGTACAAAAATATGATCTTGTTTTAATGAGATGAGACAGCTTTTTAACTTAGATGCATTCAATTCGACGTGATTCACTTTACCCCAAGCGATGATATTGGCAAGATCGTAATTCAATGATCTAATCATGCGATCTCGTTTATCACATGCGGCATTACCTCTGGAGTCGGCAAGAGTATCAAGAGTACTGTCATCGGCGAAATTATGAAGACAGATGGAGAGATAACATAGCCCTGGGGCACATTGGCATTTATAGGGTGAGGTTCAGATGAAACGCCTTCTGGTACAATCCTGACAATTTAATCTGATCTCGACTCTACGACTGAAGTTTTACAATTTTCTCTCAATTTCTAATATATTAACTTTATTTTATTTTCTTCTTTTTTACTGTTTTTCTGTTCTTTTGTAACTTTAATTTTGTTATTGTACTATGGCCTGAGATTAATAAACTGAAATTTATATTTAATATAAAAAACTTCTAAAGCGTGTCGCCTTATCGAGATTTATCTTTCGGGACGGCAAGTTCTTCAAAAGTCTTCTTCCCCTGGTATATTATACCCAAATCTTCGATATTTTAAAATCATCGTTCGTAAACCTCATGCTCGTGCTCCGAGGTTTCGTGAGCATCCTGACAGAAGCGGCACGATGAAGTCTCAGCCAAACCCAGCTTGTTTAGGTGATACCTCAAGGGGCAATGGCCTGAAAAGAGCTTAGTGATCATTTTGAGCTCTGTTCTTCTAAGGAGTAGGAGTTCATTTGTTTTTCCGCCAGAGGTGTCGATAAACTTTTTTGCCTGACGAAGTCCTTGTAGCCTTTCCCAATACAGGGATTTTTGTTTATTCTCCCAGTTATTTAGGGTAGCTTTGAGGTAACACTTTGAAGTGCCACAAAGTGGCTCTCGTCCGACAAACTGAGTTTCCGCTCCTCTTTTGGCTAGGCCATCCGCAATTTCATTGCCTTTGTGGCCCTCATGTCCAGGTACCCACATGAGGATAACTTTGTTTCTCCTTGATAGATTTTTGAGGGTTTGTAGACATTCCCAGACTATCCCTGACTTGACAGTGTAGGACTTTAAGGCCTTGAGGGCAGCTTGACTGTCCGAGAGGATATTAATGGTTGAGCCATTTATGGCTCTTTTAATGCAGGTATTGGCACATTTTTCAATGCCTAATACCTCGGCTTGGAATACGGTAGGGGTAGAGCCTAGAGCCTTTGATATATGGCATCTGGGGCCGTATACACCCAATCCGACCCCACTGTTTGCTTTTGAGCCGTCTGTATACCACACCATCGATCCTTGTTGGAAGAACGGTTTAGTGGAGCGCCATTGTTGTCGGTCTCCAAGAACCACTTGGAATGGTCTTACAAAATCCACTCTGGGTGTGATTATATCAGATATTGTCGTCACTTGCTCGAAGCATATCTGTTTTAAGATACTTAAATGACCAACCAGATCGCCTGGCTTTAACTGTTTCTCCGTTTGTACTCTAATAGCACTGGAGATCGCTTCCTTTTTCACCTGCAAATGCAGGGGTGCAAGGTTTAATAAGGCTTCCATGGCTGCTGTAGGACAGGTTCTCATGACACCAGTTATTCCCAGAGAGGCAAGCCGCTGGGTTTTGTGAAGCAGAGCCTCAGCCGTCTTTTGATTAGTTTTTGGCCACCATGCGAGGGCCGCTTAGGTGACCATGGGTCTAACAACCGTGGTGTACGTCCAGTACATCATTTTTGGCTTCAGACCCCATGTTCTGCCAATGAAGCGACGACACGTGTAGAGGATCGTATCGCTCTATCCGTCACTCTGGACAGATGCGAATTCCAGGTAAGTTTCTTATCTAGGGTTATCCCCAGATATATGACTTCGTCTGAAAATATCAATTCCGTATTATCAAGAAGAGGAGCCGTTAGTGAAAGCTTCGATCTTCTTGTGAACGGAACGATAACCGTTTTGTTGGGGTTTATGCTAAGGCCTTTGTTTAAACACCACGTGCGGACTTTGGAGAGGGCTATTTGCATGAGGTCGGATATGACTTGATCATGCTTACCCCGTATTGTAATTACTAGGTCATCCGCGTAGCCTTGAACATTAAAACCCTTCTCTAGCAGATCATCAATCACGATCGACCAAAAGAGTGGAGAGAGAGCTCCTCCTTGTGGGCAGCCTTTTGCTGCGGTGATCGTGACTGAGCAGTTCCCTAGAGATGTGGTTATCCTCCTGCTTCTAAGCATGGAGTCTATCCAGTTTACCGTGGAGGGCTCAAAGCCTTTATCCTCGGCAGCTGATTTAATTGCATCGAAGGAGGTATTAGCGAAGGCTCCTTCTATGTCCGCAAATGTACATAAAGCCACCTCTTTTGCTTCGAGTGCTTTTTCGAGGTCTTTGACTAGTGTGTGAATGGCAGTCTCAGTAGACTTGCTAGCTTGATAAGCGAACTGCTTAGAATGAAGTGGTGATTTAATCAGAATTTCACTTCGAATGTGTAGGTCTAGGATTTTTTTCCATGGACTTAAGCAAGAATGAAGAGAGGCTGATGGGTCGGAACGATTTAGCTACAGAACTAGCTCTTTTTCCTGCTTTAGGTATAAATACCACCCTGACGTCTCACCAACATTGGGGAACGTACCCTAGAGCGTAACTGGCTCGAAAAATGTTTTGTAGTGGAAAGAGTATTACTTCAACACCTTGTTGTAGTAAGGCGGGAAAAATGCCGTCTTCTCCAGCAGATTTAAAGGGCTTAAATGTGCTAATGGCCCATCTAACCTTGTTAGGAGTGAAGATTCTTCCCGCACGGCTTTTGCTCCTGTTAGAGACTCCGTGCTTGTCCACCTCAATCGGGTCTGGAGCTATTATTCCTTGATCGGGAGTGAGAGAGTCGGGAAAATGAGTTTCTAATAAGAGCCTGACTGTTTCCTCGCAACTCTCGGTGTAGTTCTCATCTTCCTTTTGAAGTGTGCCTATACCATTCGTGTGATCCTTCGAAAGTACCTTATGGTGCCTGATAGTTGCGGGCAATTGATCTATGCTATCGCAGAAGGTCCGCCAGGTTCTTCTTTTGGATCTCCTTAGTTGTAGAAGCTATACTGACCTCTACTGAAGAGTCTTATTAACTTGCACCGAATTATCAAGAGCGTTACATAATCTTAAAAAAGCGTCGGTAATAATCGTTACATTGTAGAAAATATCAAAGATGGACACTGAAAATATAAAGAAAATTCCATTTAAAATTTTGCACAGACAGATTGAAACCTCGGTTTAGGCTATTATCAGAAATATATGCAATTATCAAAGATAAAGATTCAAACATTATGACATTCAGGACAACTAAGCTACATACTAAAGCGGGTATGGACTGTCCCAAGTACGGAGCGACCGAGAGTGTTCAAGCTAGCTGACAGAATGAAACAACAAAAATTAAAATGACTTAAAAAGAGTGTCATTAGTGAGTTTGTAAAGAGATATCCACCGTGATCTAAGCAAATCTTTGTTTTTTATTTTGTCCATGACGCCTCTTGATGCCATTTTGATGTCATTTTGATGTTTGTCAATAAATTCGTTTTTCTAACAATTTTTTCTCCCAAATCCATAATTAATCAATCCCGACATTAGAAAATTTTTCTTTTCTCCAATAAGAATTAATCATGTGTGTGTGTAGGTTGTTTTCCTATTAACTTCTCATTTGCATCGAACAATCATCCCATCATCCTATACATTTCTCAATCAAACGAAACGAAACTTCCGTCTATATACATCCGTCAACAAAAGAATTAACATATTTTTTGATAATAAATAAAACTTTTTGATTATATTCTTGAATAATATGTGAAACCCTTCATGTTTTTGCGATAACGATGCTATGTATATCACCGCCCATATATAAACTGCATTAAAAATTTTTTTTTTTCTAAACAAAGTTCTCTACCCACATCACGACTCTGAAATGCAACAAAAATCTCTCTTTATTATGCGCACGCCACTTTGTAAACTTACAATCAGAGCCAAATTTATGATATTTATCAATGTCGATTTAATTTTATGATAAAAGAGTGATTTAAATCAATCCTGTCACTAGAGGTAAGCACACATATGCCAAATGTTAAGATTTAAGCTGAAAGATGGATCACATCAAAAAAATATTCTATTCACGTACGTACTCTGGTTGGTGGTGTACAAAAGAATCTTTCACAATAAAAAAAAAACAAAAAAATAAAATTTAAAGTCTTTAACTGGAAAGCTCAAATTTTCTAAAGAGAAGAATTAATGTTTTTAGAAAAGTGTTTTTGTGTTAGTTCATTAGCATCCCATCATTCTGGTGGTCTGATCTTGGAATGAGTCATTCTATTGGAATCAATAAAGTCTTTCTATAGGCAACTAATCTTAATTTTCAAGCCAAAAGTATACTCTTGGGTTAGTGTATGACTTTTCGAATGAAGTAAATATTAGCTTTCTACACTATCAGCTTTACATACATTTTGTTGTTCAAAGACAGCGGTAGTCTCATTCATTTGTCCATTTATGTTGTTTTTTTTTGTTTCAATAAAACAAAAATGAAGAAAGTGAAGATCTTTTAAGAGAAGCTTAAGCTTTTATTAGAGATGCTGAAAATTGTAAAGTTGTAAAAGTCATGGCGGGGTTTTCTGTATGAATAATTTATGACTGCCTGCACTAGACCGAATTTATTACTGACTCGCTAGCTATTAAGCAACGACTTATGGTCAGTTTCAGTTTTACTTTTATTGTTGCATGCAAAATAATTCTCGACGAGTGTATGGAATTGTTCTATCGGTACTGATCATACCGTGAAAATTTATAACTTTGTTTTAGACTGGAATTCATATTGAAATATAGGACTGAAAGCAAAACAAACTCTATATCGATAATTAAAATATTTATGGCCAATTTTACAGTCAAGTTTAAATCAAGGTTTAGTTTAAGCCATCCTCCATGTTTAAATGTAGTTTAAACCCAAATCGGATTTCCCAGTGCATTCTTGGTAGTAGGTACTCGTTAAATTGAGAACTAAATTAGTTATTGCCGCCATTGTGAAGCAATTTTTATATCAATCAATCTGTCAATCGGAAAAAGTAAACAGACAAGAAGGCGAAAAATAAAAAATACGTAGTTTAGTTATATTAACTAATTTTGATGGTGGCATATCAAAAAGGACTGCAAATTTTATTAGAAGTGAAATTGAGATAATGCTTTCCCTTGTGAATAAGGTCTGAATTACAATTACAACTGATATGTCGACTGTGACTTGATTTTAAGTCGAAGTCGACACTGAGGTGAAATTTGTAATTAAATTAGAGCTTCAATTGCTTGAAGAAACCAGAAGTCCCGACTTCTGTGATTGAACTGAAGCCAACACTAACTTTGGTCTTTGAGCAAAGTTTATTTCAGTCGCAGTCGCAGTTGCAATTGTATCTTGCCACATGCATTTTCCATTTGGTTAAAGTCGTAGTCGACTGATCAGTCGTAATTGTAAGTCACGCCTAAAAAAAGACATACAGTAGTGTTCAAGAAAACGTAGAAGTATTGATTCGAAGACAAATTGACAAAGTTCTTTACTTAAACTGAATCTAGCATAAAAATCAGCATCGTCTCAATTATTAAAATGATTTCGCTGATTTCTTATTACTCTCGGACGTCAACAGAATTTTAAATTTAACTCAAACAAGTACAAAAGTTAGAATTGGTCTAAGACCAATTCTTAGGATACACTGCGCAAGTTTGATTTTTGAAGTGGATTTTGAATATATCTCTAGAACGGTTCATCGAACAACAAAAATGATTATAATCAGTTTTATAGGATTTCATATTCTGAAGAACTTGTCAGTATATTAAAATCGACTACGACTGATAGTTTTCACAGGATACGTAAAAATCATAAATTTTTATATGGCAACACGAAGAAGAGGTTGCCCGATTTAGTCCATTTTTGAAGTGATATTTACTATTTTTATGAAAATACTATATAAAAAGTTTTAACGCTCTACGTTGATGCGTTCTCAGGCAGTGTTCAAATATGTAGTGAAAAATGTAATTTTTTTATTGCAACCACCCTACGAAGGAGTTACCCTATTTGTCCTATTTTTGAGCTTAATTTTCCTTTTTTTTTTAAAAGCTCATGTGCAAAATTTCAGCTCTATAAATACACGCATTCTCCAGTTATCGTTGAGGACTGATAGACAGACGGATGGACAGACTGACGGACGGATAGACGGACATGCAAAAATCAAAATGACTTTTAATTTTATGCATGGGTGTCCAATCAATTTTGCTCTACCATCATTATTTGTAGGTGTTACAAACGGTATGACAATACTAAGTAAAAATTTCATCTAGGGTATAAAAAAGTCTCCTTCATCGCTAAAAATGTCTAAATCTGAATCCAAGATAAAATTATTTTCTTGACACAAACAAACAATATGCTACTGTCAAAATAAAATGTCACACTTATCAAATACTTTTATCTTGAGTTTAAACCGAGGAATGGCACGGTTTAAACTCAAGTTTAAACCGGGGCTCAAACCAACCTGCGAAACTCATCTGCCGAGTTTAAACTAAATATTTGGTTTAAACTCAGACTGTGAAAATAGCTATTGAAGTAATAACATTTCTCTACAATTGAATCAATAATTTCAAAAAAATCAAATGTTCAGGAAACAAACAAAAAGTTGTTTTAGATTTTTTGAGCGGAAAAATTGTATCGGTGGGTAGTACACATAGTACAGTTATTTGGTAGTTTTACCTGGGAAAGTTTGCAGGGAGTCTTTTGAAAATGGTATTTTTATAGATTTCGATATTTACCTTTCGAAATTTTACTTTGCCACCTCGTATCTTTGCCGCTTGTACCGCCATATTAAAAACAGTTTTTTGGCAATATCTCATTCCCGACTCATTTTACGATGAAAATAGTTGCGTAAAAATTAAACTAGAGAAAATTTCCTATAATTTATTTACTAACCAAGTGGCGTTTTTTTTTTGTATCCCCAATAGGCCTAATTCATATATAATGTACTAAATATTAAATTGAGAATTGCCTGTAGACTTTTATATTATACGGGTCTCGAAAGAGTAAAAAACTCATTACCACTTTTCACTTATTAGTTCGAAATGGATGCCCAAAAACAATTTTAATTGTGAAGGCAACCAATTTTCCAAAATGATTCATATATAGATTTTTAAATAAATCTATAGGTGTATATCCACCAGAAACTTATTGGCATCTGAGTTCACTATAGTGCAGACAGCAGGCAGTTTCATGGTTCATTACTGTCCTGATGAGATCGCCCTGTTACTGCTGATCGAAACACTTTACACAAGGTACCTATACTCCCAAAAATTTCTTTATAGAATTTTTGGTCTCGGCCTTAGGCCACAGAAACTGACAGTATCTCGGTACTTGTTTTTTAATTTTTTCTGCTAATATGCAGTAGGTTGAGAACTGCCTGTACATAGACTGGTATATTGTACGGGTCTCGAAAGAGTAAAAAACTCATTACCACTTTCCACTTATTAGTGCATTCTCTTTCGTTTCTTCTTCCTAGATTTCATCATCATTTCTTCCTCTTCATCGCTATCTCTAGTGGAACTTGCAAATTGTCACAGGAAGGGTTGGATGGGGTACAAAGTGGCGCGGGTAAAAAGTAGTATAAAAGGGCCATAAAATACATGCAAGGAATGCACTTGGCGTGGGGTAGTTTTTGCCACATAGCTAGTCGCTGTCAAGCATTAGGTAACAGCGCACATGTAATAATTTGGTAAAAAGTAAAAAACATTGTGTTGGATATGTTAGTTTCTTGCTGAATGTGCTCATCATGAGTAAGGAAAGTTTGTAATTTTCGTTGTGAGCACTCTGGTATTACTCAAAACTATAAATTTTTTTTTAAGAACTTTTATTTTTAATGATTCTAAATCCAATTTATAAATACAAGAAAAAAAAACAACCGCCTCGTCCGGGATTTAAAACCGGGACCTTCCGCTTGCCGGGCGACTGCTCTTACCACTGAGCTAACCAGACAGATGATTTTCCTTCTTGCATTTATCAAATTTGTAACTAAAATTCTTCTTTCTCCATCATTGACCGATTCTAACAAGTGTAGGTTCGATTCCCGTCTGCGGGAAAAATAAATATAAATGTTTTGTTGTAATTGTTTTCTATGGGGGTAAAAAGTGCCGTGGGGGTAAATTTTAGGTATAAGGCAGACAACAAAGACTAAAGGTAATTGCTACCTTTTAAAATATTAATAACAACCTGAATTGCAAAGTGGCTACAAAGATTTTTGCAAAAGGTAAATTTAAAAATAACATTTTAAAGTGATGCAACCAAATTAAGGATAGACAAATTATCATATTAAATTAGAATGCTCTTCTGTGTTGAATATTTGTGATTATTTTTGAAGTTATGAATAAATATCGATAACAACGTTATAGATTCCTCTCTTTTATTCTTTCTTATCAGGTTGAAACAGGTGGAACTTTTTACCCGCAAAAGGGGTAAAAAACAACGAACGACTTGTACATTTAAACATTTAAAATCAATTAATAATGTAAAATAATTAAATTTTTCACACATGTTTTTTTTTTGTATTGGTACATGAAACCCTAAACCCTGCTTGTTTAAATTATCATATAATATGACCCAAAAGTTTATGATATATTGATGATAATTCAAAAAGTGGCACTTCCAGCCTCACTCTACCATACCATTGCAATTTGTGCAAATAACTGAGCACTTTGATCCAACCTTTCTGCATTCATTATGCTCCCCGACATCCCTTTTTGCATTTCCAAGAAATCAGTTTCAACAAGATTTTCAGAGCTGGGGGCCCGAGACAGGAATTAGGCCATTCTTCTTTTTTCCATCCCTATCATTCATTTTGTTCAATTCTACAGGGTATCCCGTAAGTGGTTTCATATCCGAAGGCTACGGATAGGTTATGTCTAGACGAGCAAAAAATTGTAAGGTGGGGGAGTGGAATCCTAACGGTTTTGGAGATAACGGGACTTAAAGATATTTGGGTATGTTTTTATAGATCACCATATAGCTTTTGAGCTTTACGCTGTATGATGATGATTTAAAGTTTTAATCGTTGGACTTTTTCAATCGCCTATAAATCCCCCCCCCCCCCTCCCCCATCACCCATACAATTTTTTCTCGTCTAAGCATGACCTATCCGTAGCCTTCGGATAGGACACCACTTACGGAACACCCGTATATACAATTGCTATAACCCAATTTTTGAGTACTAAATGACTATCCTATAGTAAGTAATATACATTAAATTAACGGGTGTTGTGTTTTTTTTTTTAAATACCTTTGCTTAGAGAGGAGAGAGGGAAGTTAGAGTGGGGGCTATCGAAATACGATTCGTAATGTAGCTATAATGTTTGTATTTTAATAAACAATTTTTCATGATTTTGTTGTTGTAGGTATATATAAAGTTACTGAAAAAAAGTAAAAATTTTATATAAAAATATTAAGAAATAAGATAACGAAATATTGACGTATATGAATACGTTGAATCGACGTATGATTATGGTTTGCGTAGGTACAAATATCGTTGGGCTTCTAGGATTCTAGGTGTTGCTGGTTTGGTGCAATCACCTTTGCTCGAGTAATTATTAGAGGGTGAGAAAAAATAAATGTAATTTGAGTACTTTCTTATAATCTACTTAAATGTTATTTTTAAGTAAGTGTTTATATTTACGGCGATACTTTTCTTATTCTTTTATAGCTTGAATTAATTTGCGATTGAACCAATTTGGATATTTTTGGTTTTTAGATTGAAATAATGGGACCCCAAGGTCGCAATATAATTATCTAGAATAAAAGAAAAATATATAATGATTTATTTACATCAGTGGAAAACTTAGAAGAGAAGTCAACTGTAGCCAGATATTCATTGATAACAGTGTAATCGGCCATGTGAAAGAAAAGTTTATTTGGAGCGCTCACTGGTAATGAGTCATGTCGTTTAAATGAGATATCAACATCGAGAGGTGGATGATGTTGATCGATACGGGAAAGTACTTCAAGAGAAGCCGATACCCTAATAACTTTTTCGGGCAAATTGGACCAGATTAAATCTAGTATTCTATAATTATGATTAAGTATCGCGTTAAATTGTCTTAAATGACACATGTTAGTGTTATTTTCAAGCGAAGATGAAGCGGAATTAATAAAACCAGACATACTCATGCACATCTCCTCATTACTATAAGCCCAAATTATATCAGGTAGGTTAAAATCGCCAGTGACAATAACTTTAGACATTTCAGAAAGTTGCAAGCATTTGTCACTAATATTAGAAAAAATTGAATCGTATACATCAAATGAAGTAGAAGGAGGAATATAAATACAATATATATGTATAGCCGAAGATAGCCATGCTTGACGACAACTCAAAGATCCTCGTTTTCAGACTCCATTTCAGGACCGTGATGTGAATTTAAAGATCTATTAAGGACAATGAAAAATCCTCCTCCATCCTTATTGGTAGTCAGACTTAGGTTTCTGTCCTTTCTGTACACCAGATAGCGATGATCGAAGAGTTCACTACTTAATACGAAGTCTTGCAAAAAGGTTTCAGTGAAACATATAATGTCGTAATTGTTCGCCAAGATGGATAGTTTTACATCCTTAGTCTTAGTTTTTTCTTAGACCTCTAACATTCTGATAATAAACTTTAAGTGACATATGTATTAGGAAATAGAGAGTACATATATAGCGTGTGGAAAAAAGAAAAAGGAAAATATTAGAATTATGTAGAGCTTTTCTTCAAAATGAAGTCAAGACTTACCTCATTTTTAACCAGAAATCGTTTACTAGTATTATTTTGTTATAAATATGTTTTTCCTTTTGTTGACCATAAGTATTTAAAGTTCCCTTCAACCTTGAACAATTTGGCTTTATAAAAAAGCTGCCTTTTAGATTTTGACAGAAATTCATTTATAAATATTTTAGGGTCTATATCAAAACCTCGATTAATGGCATTAATATCTTTTTTTATCTTATAGGGACTAATTACTCAATCTCTAACAAATTCCGAACTGTATTTGACAACTATAGGTTTATTAGCGTTATTATTTCTGTTTATCCTGAATCTATAAGCTTTGATGATGTCTCCTTCAGTCAGAGGTATTTCAATTGCATGATGAATTTTTTGTACTATGTTGAATACATTTTCCGATTCATCGGAGGGAACATTGCGGAATTCAAGCAAATGACTAAGAGCATTATCTTTTAAGACTTCAAGGCGATTTGTGATGATTGATAGCTCATGTTGAACATCGGCCCTCTCCTTTTCGAGTATTTTAATACGACTCTCCTGATTATCAACTTTTTCAGCCATAACTTTATTATCGTTGAACCCGCTGATCAGGGAGTCCATTGATTTATTGAATTCAGCTTGTCTGCGTTTGATTGACTCAATTTCAAGTGACATTTTCGAAATAATACTTTTTTAAAGACGTGAAGCTGGTATCATTATCTCACTTAAATTTTTTTTTTTTTTTTTGTAATATTTTAGTCTTCTTTTTTTTGATGAAATAAAACCATATTTTAGTTTTAATTTTAAAGATGAATAGGCCAACCGCTCTTACACATACTTTGTGGATACTACATATTTCCTGCATAAATTTATTGCTACCTCTTCTATATTAAATCTTGCAAATTCTAGAAAAAACGCCAATTTTTCCCATTATTTATGATTAATATATTTCGGTATTTAGAATGGAATCTAACATCCATAGAAAATGGTGTACTTATGAAAAACTGATTTTTGAAGACCCTCAGGGGCTGGTTTGTCGTCTTTGCCCGGACCAATTTGTAGACCCCTATCTACGTTCTAGGGAATTGTTAGATTTCTCAACCTCTTTAAAAACCATCCATATAGTGTTTGTACAAACCACACGGCTGGAGTTATCGATATTCGGATGATAGATAGTTCCCAAAGAGAATCAAAAAAATCAAAACAAAAAAATCAAGTTTATTTTTATTAAGCCTAGTTTTAAAAACATCTTCACCCCAAGTACCTATACGAATCGTATTAAGCCCAATTTTGAAATGCAAATTGCACAAGCTCATTGGTTGTATGGCTATGCCTATACCAAGGATACCCAACACGTATAGTTACTTCACTATGAAAATTGTCTTGTCGAAGTCCTATATATGTACGTCCATCGCCGTTGCATCGTACCTATAGATTTTCCATAAAACTTATACTATCTATACACAAAGTTTCAATATTGAATTGAATTTTACCATTTTATTCAAAGTAAAAAAAAATAAATAAAAAAAAATGCATAAAGAACGCACGGCAGCCCTACACTGTATACAATATAAAATCGTAGAGGAAAGTACAAAAAAATCGAAAACGACTTAACCGCCTGAGGGCTGTTTCATGCCCTCATCAAGACGTTCGAAGATAAATTGCTGAAAGCCAGATAGAATCTTGCGTGAAACGAGACAAGTTACTAGACTAGTCTGTATAAAGCCGGCAGAGTTGGTTAACTTCCCACACACCAAGGTATGGCATAATTAAATGACAAAAGGGTGAGGAAGTATTTTTACGTGCCAGGTTATAGGCCTGTGTATTCTGTACATACCTATAGTACATATGATATGTAGAACCGCACCTCGTATCTACTATCTGCGCTCAGATGATAACTCATGGTGCCGTTGTTTCTTACTTCAGGTTGAGATTTTTTGCAAAAAAAGCCAAAGTATCTAACATCGGTATCTACATACATACTAGCAGAAAATATTTTATTATTGGACAGGTATTACACCTATAGGTAAAAAGTACCCATGCAATAAAATTAACGCGCTTAAATAAATTTTACCAATGCTCACAAATCAATAGTGAATAAAGGGAACCTGGCAACCGTGTCATTTTTTTGTTTTGTTTTTGCTTTTAGGCGAGATATTTGCCATAAAAATTAATTAAAATCCATCGTCGCGGCAGACGTTTTCCAGGTGCTATTTAGAGCTGCTGCTGTACATTTCACGTCATAGAAAGGAAACGATTGATTGCTTCCTGTTGCTTTCTTATCGTTCGTACCTGAAAGTTTCAAACTTCTATGTACCTGCCTGCCTACCTATGTGGTAGCATAAAACTAGTCGTCCTTATCAATTTGAGTTGTTTTTTTTCAATTTTATTTTTAATGGTTTTATGCGAACCGGATCTATGTTTGTAGTAAGTACTTTGCCAAATGTTCTCAGCTCAAAATTGTGTAAAATTAATTTACTTCGTTCAGCCAACTGTTACGAACGGATATACGGACTTCTGACTATGGATATACCTTTGACCACGCAAATACTTATTACCTTGTTTATGAGGTACCAATCGTTGAGCACGATAATGTTGGCAAGTACTAACATAGGCAATAGATAACATCAAGACGCGCTGCTAATTTCTAATCAGCAATTTAATGCAATGTTTCATGTCTGCTGATTATATACCAACCTTCTCGTCTTGTAGTTAGTTATACCAGAGATACGCAATATTCTTGCTTATCCATTGGAGGGTATAATTTGTCCGAATGTTTTCTATATGTTCGGCATTGGTTTTTGTTAATATGTATTTCGAAATAACAGATTTTAATTAAAGTAAAGTCGGATATGGAGGGATTGACGTTTGCTTAAAACTTTAAAGACACATTCGTGGACAGTGTCAAATTTATAGTATCTAAGTAAGGAGTATTTGAAAATGAAATGAAATATAGAAACTGGGGCTATCAGAGGTATATTTCATAGCCTCTGAGCACCTCGACTTAAAGGATCCTTTCTTAAGCTACGCCCCCTGTCTTTTTAGGTTAAGTATACATTGATACTTCATAGTAAGGTTATTATCTCCTTTCGGTTTGAATTTATTTTTGATTGGGCTGTGAATTACTTAAATTAGAATTAGCATTTATTCACTGTGTGGTCTGTTGTATATAGTTTTATCCCATAGGATAATAACTATTCCACTTAATTTGTATTGATGATTGGAATACTAAGGAATTCCTTGGGCCGGGTGCTCTGAGTAGCACGAGGCTAATGGTTTTGCATAGCCAGAAGAAAATCTAGAAGGATTTTCTTTATCCTCCGTCAACCTTAGCTAGAGCTACAGAAAAGAAAGAAAGTTATTTAATGCAATTATAATATTTCCTTTTCCTGGAACGCCGTAATGCTATACATCGGCGTCGAGTCTGTTCCCTGGTTTGCTCGGAAAACGTTGTAGAAATAATGACTGCTATTGATGCTATTTATTTATTTATTATTTTCTTTTAAATATTTTTACATGTTTCCTCTTACAAGATTGAAACGAGAGTGACTTAAAAAACTAACATTGTTTTACTTATTTTTTATTATGCCTACTTACTAATACATAGAAACTACTTGATCACGCTGCACAAAGTGGATTTTCAGGAACAGTAATAATTTAGAAGTGTCCTTAACAATCAGGTCAATACAGTGGCTCAACGCATAAAAGTACTTTCGTTAAAAATGTTCCGCGTCGCCACAACTGTACACAAGATATTATTTATTTATTTATTTTTATATTCCGTCTACCGATATACAATCTTACAGACTATTTATATTACGTGCAAAAAAATATATACCTACAAAAATAAAAATACATGCATTACGTGAAAAGTGAATCAAAGAAAAAAATTAAACTTTAGTAGGTATATAGGACTAGCATAAATTTAAGGGAGATTTAAAACAAAAATGAAATAAAATACTAAAAAACTTACAGATAAATACTAAAAATTTGAATGATAATAAGACCAAAAAGGAAAATTACAATACATCTAAGAATAGAACAAAGTATTTAAAATAGGCATAGTGCAATGTATTAACTAGAGCTAAGTACAAAATTATTTACTTCATATACTACGTACAATAGAATAATAAAAAAAAAATTGAACAATGTCAACAAGCTATTAACCGATGAAGTGATCACAAGTTGAATTTATGAGAATGAAGTCATAAAGCTACTTACAGATTTTTGAGTTGAGCACCTATTGTCAACAAAGTCAATCATGCCACTACAAAGATTAGATTGTCGAATACAGCGACTAATTGGACCATTAAGGCACTAATTAGTTCTGTGAAGGGATTCGTACAGAATGGAGACGAATCTCAAATTCCTAGATGGAATGTAAAAATGAATGAGCTCGAGCAGGGAAGGAGAAACAATGTTATAAGCCAACAGATCTCTTATGAACATAACATTTCGAGTCATCCGTTTGGTAGGCAATTTTTGTAAGTCAATTAATTGGCATCTTGCATGATACAGAGGTATATCAGCACTCCAGTTAAACTTCCTCAGGGCGAACCTGGTGAATCTCCGCTGAACGCCCTCGACTCTATTGCTATGAACAGCATAGTAAGGATCCCACAAGACAGAACAATACTCAAGGATTTGTCTCACCAAAGAAATGTATAGACTTTTGAGTGTATAAGGGTCCAAAAACTCTGCAGCACGACGCCTGACGAAGCCAAGACGAGAGTTAGCCTTGCTCACGATGAAATCTATATGCTGGGAGAGTGACAACTGAGAATCAAGCAAGACCCCAAGATCAGATGATAATTGTCAATTGGGTATCCATTAATGGATAAATCAAGTAGTACCAGTGAAGGTAACATGCTTGCACTTTAATAAATTCAAAGATAAATTATTTAGGCAGCACCACCTAGCAATATTAACAAGGTCGTGTTTAAAGTTAGCTACATCTCTAGTATTAACAATCCTCATGAAAATCTTTAAGTCATCAGCAAAACCAAGGCACGAAGCAAAACTAAAAATTGTAAAAACATCGTTAATAAAAATTATAAAAAGAATAGGAACCAAATGACTGCCCTGAGATAGACCAAAGAGTACACCAATAGAACGAGATGTTATGTCATTAATAACAATCATTTGCCTCCGGTCCGATAGATAAGAAGAAATCCATTTTAGCAAAGAAAAATGAAAATTAAAGACACACAGCTTCGCAAGAAGCAGGTGAATGTTTACCTTATCGAAAGCTTTACTGAAATCAGTGTAAACAGTGTCAACTTGACCTGAATCCTCCATAACCTTCAGTGAGAAATTAGCAAAGGATACAAGATTAGTCTCACAACATCTATCCTTAATGAATCCATGTTGATGGGGTGAACTGTGCTCCTTAACAAGGAAAGAAATTTTATTAGTTACAATACTTTAGAACAGCTTGGGAACAACAGAGAGCTTACAGATTGGACGATAGTTAGAAACATCGCATCGTATAGGACGCAGTAGGGAAAGCTTCCACTCGTCGAGAAAAACACCTGAAGATAAAGAAATATTGAAGATATGGTATAATGGTTGAGATAAAACCTCACGACAGCCAAAGACAGCCGGAGTCCCATCAGGACCTGAAGTGGAGCATGTGTTAAGCTTGTTTAGGGCATCAATAACATTATCAACCGATATATACAATGATCCGAAATCAACGGAGGAAGGTATGTTCGTCATGAGGTCACTATCTAATGGTTGACCCGTATCCATAGCATAAAGAGATTCAAAGTAGTTCGCAAAGATATTACAAGTATCACTGATGTTATCTACTATCCTATCATTATAATGGACGCATGAGGGAATTCATTAAGAGTTCCTTTTTCCATTAAGGTAGGACCAGAACCTTTTAGCATTATGCTTAATATCAGATTCTATGGAATTCAGATATTGATTATATAGGAATTTGTTTAAGAATTCATACTCCTTACGAAGTGTTTTGAATAGAATACCATCATTAGTATTACCAGTAGCCTTATATTCCTTATGGGCTACATTGCGAGCATTCTTTAAGTTAGCCAATCTACGATTTCTCCATGGATGGCCAGAACTGCCCCTCCTCGATGCTACGGGCACATGAGCAACAATAATCTTATCAAGAGTTGCGACAAATTTAGAGTAAGCAAGCATTAAGTCACATTCAGACAACAAGCTCTGCCAATCAATTAAATTAATTTCATCATTTATGGTAGCATAATTGGCTTTTTTAAAATTTTAAAAGTGTACAGAATCACGTAAATCAAGACTACTACTAGCATTAAAGTGTAAAACAAATCCTATGTTAATTTCAAGTGCAAAATGATTAAAAGTATCTTTAGAAAAGTTAAAATAGGCTACATCGACAGTACAAACTATGTTATCACTAACAAACACTAAGTCACGAAATCTACCTATCGAATTAGCTACACTGTTAATCTGATAAAGACCCAATGACATCAATCCATCAATTAAACAGCGTTCAAAGTCCTTCAATACATTATGAGGAACAAGCATCTTTTCTTCATCACTCCACAGCCAGTGAATATTGCCAGCATTAAAGTCTCCGAGTACGCAAACCTGATCATTTTCGTGAACCATAGTCTCCAGAATCCAACCAATATTTGAGATATGCTTCTCATAGATCCCCACATGCGAGTTAGGTGGAAGCAGCGAGATTTGCAGATGATACACGAACACAGATCTGTTCAATTTCATAGGACGAATGAAGCAATGGAATTTCGCGTGATTGAATTGTTGAGTTTATTGCCAGCAAGACACCTCCACCACGGCTAAGTCCAGATTCAGGAGCACGATCCTTGCGGTATACCAGATATGCTGGGTTAAAAATTTCAGACGAATGAAAAGATGGGTTAAGCCAAGTTTCAACCATCGCAATTATATCATATGAATGTTGAGAAGAGCTCAGGTAGATGTCATTGACTTTTGTCCTAACACCGCTCACATTATGAAAATATATAACTTATATACAGAGTGTTTCCACCTAGGAGTTCAATAGAGCAGGAGGTGATAGTAGGGTAACTGCATTAGTATCCGGACAGCTCTAGTATTCGGACACTTTTCAATTTATTTAATAAAAATAAGAAAAGTACACGCATTGACCTTAGCCTTGTTTATTTGATATTTTTAGGTGCACATCCAAACTTTGGGTAACAAACGTGTCGGCTATGAGAGTCTGAGTATGTACTTCACATCAGTAAGTTCAACACGTGTTTCATGTAACGTGCAATTAGTACATTGGACATCAGAGAAAGTGGGATAAAATTATTAAGTATTGCTTTATTTAGTTTAACTGTCTTTTTATTGATTCAATATTGTATTTTATTAGTATTAAATTCATAAAATTTTTGGATGTCCGATAACTAAAACAGGAAAAAACAATTTTATTTAGTTTCCGGACAAGCTGTCCGGAGACACTGAAAGTATGCTTCAAATGAGATTGCTTCCTGCTTACTCTCTAATACAATTATAAAATATGTTTTTTATAGTAGAGAAAAAGTAAACATGTTTTTTTATTAAATCTTTAGTATTCGGACGTATTTTAAGAAATTCCATTTCTGCTGACCGACTATTAAAATAGCAGTTTCAGTGTCCGGTGTCTGGGTAGTGAATAATCATAATAATTTTCAAAATAATGGATGACAGTATTTATGCATACAAAAACGTATAAAACGATCCGCTAATAATGATGATGAAATGACTCACAGATGTCAGAGAAAATAAATTGCGAATTATGAAGTGTGCTGAAAAATAATTATGGAGTGTTGTTGGCAAGTGTGTGCGAAGAAGTCCTGGTTATTCCCCCATTTTATTTATGGTAGTATTATTTTTTCGTCTCTCGACTCCATATGCCGGGGAGAGCTTCCAGTAGCATAAGGCGTTTATTTTGAAAGTGCTGCAAGTCCTTTTGGGTATAGTATTTCTATTTTGTTCAGACTTCTTTAATAAATATAATTGGTTAATAAATTTATCCTGCTTTTAACTTCAAAACAAACAAAAGTTCACTGTTAGAATCTTATAAATATTTTTAAATTATTTTTTTAATTTATTTAAACTAAAATAATTAAATATTTCATGACCACTTTCAATACCTGGACCAGAACCTAGTCCTCCCTATAACGACTTAGCGACAGTAAGCGTTCTAAGATTAGATAGTTTCATTAAGCCCAGGCTGTCCCTATGTCAGCCTGAACTAGCACGATCTCAAGATGAGGTTGAGATCCGTGAATCAAGTCGACCCTACGTTGACTTGAAGGTAGTAAAGGGAATAACTGCCACTGATACTACTGGTGGGATTTGCATTATCGGCACTGTCCCCTTGCGTGGACCTAAAATGTATTGGTTCTGGAAAAACAAAGATCTTATCTAGACTGTATGTAACTCAAAACCAAAACAGCGAATGAATAGTTAGTCCGTCCGTCTAAAACGAGAACGCTGTACTTAGAGAGGAGTTGAAATTTTGGACACTGGCTTTAAAAAAAAACTTAAGTTCAAAAGTCGGGACTAATTGGTTAACTTATTCGTGGGATTGCCATACAAAAATTTCGTTTTCACTATATATTTGGACACTGCCTGAGATTGCATTAACGTAGTAGCGCTAAAATTTTGTACACGGTGTTTTCATAGAAATAGTAAATATAATTTCATAAATGGTTTAATTCTGGTAACCCGTTCTTGGTGTTGTCATATAAAAATTTACGTTCTTTACACATACTGAGAGAGGAATCAGTCTTAAACATTTTTATTGTACTAAAAAGTTTTTCAGAATATAAAATCCTATGAAATTGGTTATACACCTGACCCTCGATTTACACGGTGCATTCGTTCTCCAAAAGTACCGTCTAAACCGAAATCGTGTATACCGAAACCGTATAAATTGAAATCGTGCAATTAAATTCATGTTATATATTGAAAAAGTATGCATCTAAGGTAAAACAATATTATACATATATTAATATATTATGATATAATAAGTATGTAGTTGTTCATAGATTCAGGCGAACATACATATTAAATCGAGAAAATGAAAAATTAATTAGTATTACATGAATTACTTGAATAAAGTTAGAGGCTATCCACTCTATTGAAAAAAGGTTTTCTCTTTAAACAATCTACGCTGGCTGTTTTTATCGATGTAGAGGTGCCTTTAATTATGTCCTTCACATAAGTGCACTGAAACGGTAACAAAACATGGAGTGAACCAGTCCCTAAAACACTGGGAGGGATAAGCAGAGTAAAAATAGTCCACAGGAGCATCCTCAAAGCGATATTTTATCACCTTAATTGTAGGTGCTCATTATGGATGATCTCTAACACTTACCCGGATGGGTACAAAGCAGTATATTACGCCGACGATTTGGTGATTTTGGTCACCGGTAGCTGCGAATCTGAACTGAAGCGGATTGATGTAAAAAGCTATCCAAAGGGACTGGGCTACGGATTTCGGACTTTGCATTAAAGATTGAAAATAGATTTTTAGATATTGCCCTCTATCGTTTGGAACTCAAGGACAGAGTAAAATAACTTGCTATCATATTAGATAGAAAATTAAGCTGGAGAGCGAATCAAGCTCTTCGAGGCTTCACGATCTACTGCAAATCCATAGAGAAAAAGTGGCGACGTAAACCAAGGACGATCCTTTGGAGAAGATTCAAAGATTATGTCTCCTTAGTGTAAGTGGTGCTCTCAAGTCAACCAGCACGAGGGCTCTTGAGGTCATCCTCAACACACTCCGTTTATGTACATGTCAAGAAGGGGGCGTCAATCGCTGCGCTAAGGCTGCACCGCAATCGGAGCTGGATTCACACTGGTACAAGGGTTCCACATGAATCCATCTTTGAATTGGTGTGGTCCATGGTACCTCCTCGAGACTATGCTGAGGAGCAACTTTAATTCGAAAATTACAGATAGGGCAGAATGGGAATCACATTTTGTGCTCCAAGCATTGACAAACCATATCATATATACAGACGGCTAAAAATTGGAAGAGAATACCGGAGCAGGTGTTTTCTGCGAGAAGACTCACATGGAAATTTCCATTCACTTTGAAAGCCATGTAACGGTTTTCCATGCGGAAGTCAAGGCCATCTATGAAGCGGGAAGGTATCTTCTAAACTCAGATACCTACTAAGAACAAGGAGATTGCAATCTGCTCGGACAGCCAGGCAGCTGTTGTTAAAACCTTTTACAACCGCCAAACTCGTATTTGAATGTAAAACTACCAGCGGGAATAAAAGGCAGACGAACTTGCTCGTCTTGGTGCAACCTCGGAGGAAATCTCTTCCACAACTGGGATCGCACCAAAACACCTTTACATCTACTATCTCGACTTGGGCCGACTGCTTTTGCTTGGATGACCTCTCAGGTAGTACCACAAAGGATTTATGGGGCTTACACAACCCAAATGAAACGAAAGAGTTACTGGGACTAAGTAAGCCAACCCTGAGAACTGTACTGTCAATTCTCACTGGATACTCTCTTATCAGGGGTCACCAGCATAGGATGGAGCTTGTGGAAGATCGGTATGCAGAGGATGCGGAGAGGAAACTGAAACGGTGACACATTTTCTTTGTCACTGTTCGACCCCCTCAGGAAAACGTTACAGATTCCTTGGCTCACACCTTCTGAAAAACTGCATGAAGCCCGAAAGAAGGGTTGGGAGGCCATTTTGAATTTTGTTAGAGCGTTCGGTTGGGACTGCAATTGCTCATTAGTCTGGAGGATGAACAATGGGCCTTGTTGTAGCCTACGTTCCAGGGACCCTTTTCGGGTCCCAAACTTGTTTCATTCCAATCGCAATCCATCGCTATGTAGTACACTAATACACGCTCCATAAAACGCTCCTGGAGAAAATTGTTCCTATTACTGAAAAAGTCTGCCGTTTGCCATCGAAACTGTGTTCTGCCCTTAATTCCTATCCTATTTCTTGCTTCATTCTGTTCTGTTGCATTGTGGGCCTTGTTCCCCTCTATTGAAAGCTCAGAGCTCAAGCATACATCATTTTCAAGTTCATTCAAATGAAAGCATGAACGCACAATATTTTATTATAATGCATCCTATTCGAACTGAGCAGGCGAGATAACTGTATACTTACTACGCAGTAAATTTTTTGGATGAATTCTAAGTTTGCGCGATTGTTTTAAATTCTTTTTTTCAAAAAACTAGTATAATGTAAATGGAATTTTACCTGATTTTTTCAGTCGTGTTAAACCGAAACCGTGCAAATTGAGTACCGTGTAAATCGAGGGTTAGATGTAATCATTTTTAGGGTTCCGTACCCAAAAGGTAACAACCGTAACCCTATTACTAAGACTTCGCTGCCCGTCCGTCCGTCACCAGGTTGTATCTCATGAATCGTAATAGGTAGACAGTTGAAATTTTCAAAGACTGTGTATTTCTAGTGCCGATAAAACAACAAATAATAAAAATTAAATTAAATTAAAAATTAAAGGGCGCCCCGCCCCCATACAAGAAACGTGATTTTTTCGGCGTTTTTTCCTCGTTTTATTCTCATTCATTATTATTATAATAAGTAGGCATTTTTTTTTAATTACAGCATTATTATTATATTATTTTTTCAAATGACAGCATTATTTTTTCACATGATGCCTACTCTCATTTGAAAAAATAAATGAAAAGTACACACATAGTGTTAAATTTTGTACGATGGTACGGAACCTTTCGTGCGTGAGTCCGACTCGCACTTGGCCGGTTATTACTGTTCGGCGAACTGTTCTAGAAATAGATGAGAAAAACTATTTTAACAATCCAACTTGGACAGAGGGTTGACATACGCAATTATATACACAGGTATTAATCTAGAGTATCAAAAGAATATTGGTCTTTTAGACCAATTCTAGTTTTTTTACTTGCTCAAGAAATGCGAATGGGTTTAGTTTGATGTACATATGTATGAGATCGATTTTATGCATCCATCTGTCAAGTAATTTCACTAGAGAGAGCCGATACTGACCTGCAAGATACCGTGCCCTCTATCAGTGTACTTACTGAAAGTGCCTGTGGTAACTACAAAAATTTTAATTTTTCCATTACTGGAGCAAGACCAAAAAATTTCCTATTGTCGAAATTAGCAACTCCAAAATAAACTCAACTGAAACATTCTAGGAATGGGGAAATCAACAAGGTAATTTTTTTGTTATTCAGCTTACTCTGCTTTGAGCTTTATCTGCATGAGAATTGTCGCATCCCAGCCAGTCTGGATAAACAGGTTTCCCGGGTCTTGCTATATATCTGTATGGTGAGGATATACATATATATATATACCTATATTATGCCTCCTATATTCTATTTGTAGTAAGTATACCTCCTGTAAGTCTCACATGGATTCTTAAAAGAAATGCACCGCTTTGCACTAAATTCAATGAGGGCAACTTTGTGCATCTATGAAACTGATACGTGCTGATACTCAGCGCTCAAGGTAGCTTTGTAAGGATTCATGTCACCGCGCTTCATTTGCCAGTAAATAATTATCGTGGGAAATAATTACCTCCGGCTTATACATTACATATATATACATAACATTTACATAGCGTGTGTACTCTTGCATGAGGGCAGTTGACTATAGGAATTTAGTTCAGTGTTAATGGTAAATATGTATGTGGGTAAAGGTAATTTTCTCAGGCCAGTTAATGCTAAGAACAACAACAGGTGTTGAAGTTTGAACAAATAATAATTCGACCGAAACGTATTTGACATAATTTACCGTGTACGGACGTGTCTTTTATACGAAAATATATTTCGATTTCCGCAGTTGAATGGATATTTTGCAAGTTTTATCTAACCGAATCTGACTTATTTTCTACGTTAATATATAACAAGGATTCAAAAGAGTTGAAAGTAAAGACCGAAAGCGATTTAGATAATGTCAAACAAATATACAGTCTAACACGAATGTGTTGGTACGAAAAGAATTTTCTATATTTGTTATTTGTTTAAGGGGCACCACTATTGTGACTGCTAAAAAAAGGTGATTTTCGGGAAATTATTGAAAGAATAGTATTGCATGGAATGTTTTGTATAAGTTGTGTATACACAGTAATTTTTGTATGAAAATATTAAATTTTCAGCGAGCTATGCGCCGTCTCCTGGGTCTCAGAAAAGAAAACCTCTCCCACTGCTGCATAGTGATGGGGAAAATTAGTCGAGTGACCAAAAACATCGATGTTTTTATAACCGATTAGCCGATATTATTAGTCGATTATTTTCGTGCGATTTTTCTTACACATCGATTAATTTATCTTCGGTTTTTCGTGTTTTTTAATATTAAAAAAAAATCTCATTATTTTTCTCATTCCTATTTCCCAGTTTCATATTTTCATAACAGCTCATATATTTACCGTCATCAAAACGACGGTTGCTGTTTTAGAAGCACTGTAGGTATTGTGTGCAGGCACCCACAAAAAAAACTCTACAGCCGCAATAGTTTTTGTAAAATTGTAATTGTAACACGACATGTTTTCCTGCTGTTTGTACATCAAGGAATTCTGGAAAATTATGTGTTATCGTGGTGTTATCGAGATTATTAATATCTTTATTAAATTTGGCAGCTTTTATGCTGTGTTTTGAGAAATAGAATGTTCTAGGAGTTTTGAAAAATTATTGAATAGATGTGATCGTAAATAACTGTTATTTTTGGCAATCAGCTAAAAAAGTTCCATTAAGACTGAAGGGTATACTTGAAACGTAATGGCAAACTGTTAATAATTGCTAAAAAACTTTTAAGTCTCATAATAAGATGTGCAATAATTTTTTTTATTTTAAATAAATAAAAGTCTTCGGTAACAGTTATAATTAACTTAAAAAAAAATGATTGAAACTCTTATTATGAGACCTTATTTAATACAGTTCAAAATAGGGGCTTTTAAGCTCATTTGGCGTTGTGGAAATAATTTGTTGTATCGACTCACTCGAGCACCGCCGTAATATCGTGATGTTTTTTATCCGAAACTGTGCGAATGTGCAGCTGTTTACCATCTTTTTATATTTCCTCGGGTAAAAAATAATCATCTTTATAGGATGTATAACAACAAATCTACGGTGTGTTTTGTAAAAACCTAATATATTTCTTTAATCGCTCATAACTCCGAAACGGTTGGGATACCCCTTACTCCGCCATCTAGTTTTTTGTTTGTCTATGTAAGTACCTACTATCACCTCCTTTTCTTTGGACCACTGAGACGGAAACAGTCTGTATAACAGGTATCCTGATAGACTCACCGATGGTTGGCCACGTATTTAAGTTATGAGAGCAGGCGTTAACTTAATATGATATCATTCGTTTCTATTTTCTAATTTTCCTAATATGCGGATATCCGGATATCTGGGTCTGCGGGCTATCGGATTCCTGAAACCTAGAATCAAATACCAAGATTTGCAAGAATAAAATATCTGTGATAGATCCATTATGAGACTTAAATAAATAAAAGTCTTCTATAACTATTATAACTGAGTGTAAAATATAAAAGTCCCGGTCAGACTGTTATCGAAAAATTGAAAAGATAAAAATCTTATGAGACTTTTATCATGGGACTTAAATGAATAAAATTCTTTGATAGCAATTATGGACTGACTGAAATTAATAAAACAGTTATCCTGACACTAAAAAATTAAACGTCTTATGGGAGTTTTATGAAGAGACTTTTATTAATAAAAGTCTGTGATAACACTTAGAACTGAGTTAAAAGTACAAAAGTCTGTGAAGACTGTTATTATGAGACTTTCAAAAATCAAAACAAAGTTTTTGGGACTCCTATCATAAGACTTAAATAAATAAAAGCCTTCGGTAACAGTTTTGAATGTTTAAAAAAAATACATTTAATTAAAAACTATTATCTTATGACGTAAAAAAAAGGTAAATTTTAACTATCATTTCAAGATTTTTTTCAAAAAGTCCCATAACATTTACAGTCCCCAGATGTGATATTATCGAGATGTGTTTTGAGAAATATAACGTTCTAATAACGTTATAATTCTTAGGTAAGCATATTTCTGTAATACAACCAAAGGAATCTCGGTCGTAATTACAGTTACAGTGCTAGTTTATGGGTCTAGAACTTTCACTTATTGTGTGACAATAGTAATACTATATTGAAATTTGAAATATTTACTGAATTAAAAAGATTGTGTATATAATATGTCGTCAAAGTTCATTAGCCACTTTTTTTTTTAATGAAAAAATTTAAAAACAGTAAATATTTATACTATTTTTTCAAAATGAAGTCTAATTAGAATAATTGATTTTTATGATAAGAAATAATGTAATGTCGACAGTTATATTTGCCTTTAAAATTGCTTTTTAGAATAAAATTAAAAAAATTCTGTAGTGTAGAAGTTCAACATTATAAAAACATCGTGTAATGTAATTACATATTTTATAAAATACATACATACTATATTTATAAAATAGATAAATATTTTACAAAATAAAAAAGTATACATAATATTTTAAATCTCTTCGGTGTTTTAAAAGTCTCAGGAATAATCCACCGTGTATCTGACCGTGTACATTTTCTTTAATATCGCTTTATTCGCTTTTTCTTGTTCAGGGCAACCAAGTTGCTTTCTACGCTATCATCAATCGCTCACAGCGTTACTTCAAAACGCTTTCGAAGTCACACCTATAGCGTGTTGCTCTGAAAAGCTCATATACATAATTTTTTTTAACGACTAAATTTAGTCGATTCATCGATATTTTTTTGGCGATTCTTTTTAGTCGTCGATTTTTTTCTGCAATTAGTCGAATTAGTCGATTCATCGATACGCTTTAAAATTTTCTCCATCGCTACTGCTGCAGTGATTGCGGCCTTCAGAGTACCTAAAATCAGAAAAAAAGTTTGTTAAACCAGTGGCAGATTTAGAATTGAACTTAGGGAGGGGGGTCATCTTATAAATTAAATTGAGCAAAAAAAAACATCCAGCAATTAAAATGAGCAAAAAAAATATTCCAGCGCAGTACTATAGTGAGGTACTAGGAAGGTTTCCGCTTTAAGCGGTGTGGATGATGTGTCATTTTTTAGTATCGTTTTTTTACAAAAAGTAATTTTTTAATAGAATAGTAGTTTAGGTTGCAAACTACAGGAGTCATTCAAACCAAACGTTTTTCAGTTTTACACACTGGCATTATATAACATGGACTACTCGATATGCTATTTCATACGGGTACAATTTTCTGTGTCAAAAATAGCTCTTACGTTGATACCAACATTGAAATAACCAGTGGCGCTGGCGGGAAGTTGAAAAGTGATTTTAATAAAACCTTTCGAATTTCTGTTGATTAACTATGAATATATTGCCTTTGGTAAAACACTTTTTATCACTAATTAACCCAAATAATTAATTTAAAAACATTTATTTCGCCGAACGCACTTATTTATTCGTTGTTTGCAGTTCTGTCTCAGTTGGTACTTGGTGCTTCGACCAAAAGAGAATTCCATATAGAAGTGAGCCCACTTTCTGCAGTGTATTTCCAGCGACACCGTACAAGTAGATATGATGTCTCCCATTCCAAGCCCGGACATACTTTTTAAAGTTTGAGTGGCCAACTTTTATAAATGAATTATCTGACTACCTGCAAAAGCATGAACTGAGTGATTCAGAACTTGAAGCTTCTCTGTGGCAGCTCCTAAAAAGTCTCTCAACATTTTTCTATTCGTAATTCGTTCATAGTTCATACATACATTCATTGTGCTTTTATATGAGAAAGATGGAAAATGCATTACTTTCCCGTGTTCTACACTTTTTCAATTCTTTTTTTTACCCTAATTATTGGAAAATATACTTTTTCAAAAAGTAAAATAAAAAACAAAAATTTTGACGGAATTCCGTAAATTTTATTTTGTAATTTTATGAAAATGGACACCCAATTCATTGATGTCTATTACGAGAAAATTTGCAAATTAATTCCACATCATCTTATTGCTAAAGAAAAATCAAGGTTAACTTAAAGAGACACGAGTGCAATATGATCTGCGAATTTTCTGAAAATTTCATTAAGATATCTAAAAACAATAAAAGAAATCATTTTTGTGTAATTGTAATTTCAAACTTTTTATATGAAATTTTGAAGTGACGCTAAAAATGATCGTATTTCCCAAACTAAGAGCTGAACATCCGCAAATTTTTGATATGATATGTATTAATGTTCGATCATTTCAAAAATAATATTTTTTAGGTCAAAGATCCAAAATTAATAAAAATTTAGTTTTTCTTCAATGTTTTTTTTAAATTTTTATTTTATTTACTTTTTTTTTTGGAAAGCCAATATTTAATACCAATAATTTAACATACCGCACGAAGGTAACGAGCAACCCGGCCTAAAGTAATCAGCATATTAAAAAACATTGACCACAGTGATAACCATAAATTTTGAGTCACCCTATATCCAAGACCTCAGGTTGTCAGGCTAAACAAAAACATATGAGTCGAGTATCTTTTAATACTTAATTAATTCTAAAATTTTCGCAAATTCGGACGGGGGTCGGGTCTGAAAGTTTATAATTTTGATCGTTTTCATATCGAATTGCTGCATATGTATATGCCAGACTTCTGGGCAAGTTAACTCGTTAAAGTTAATTTTTTCATTTATTTTTAGAAAGGCTCATCGGACAGTAAAAAGGGTTATAACAAATTTCATAGGTTTTGGGCATTCTGAAGAACTTTTCAGTGGATTAAAAAAATTGTGGGTGGGACTGACCGTTTTCATGATATACATAATTTTTTTTAATTATTGTATAACAACTTCACGAAGGCGTTGCCCGATACAAAATACTTTTAAGCTATTCGCGTATAAAATTTCAGCACTTGCCGTCAATTCATTTACAATCAGTGTCCAAATATAATGAGTGTAATTTTGGAGGTGTCCAAATATAGTGAGTGTAATTTTGAAGGCAGCCTTACAAATACCTTACCTGATTCATTCTATTTTTGAACTTACACCTACACCTTTAAAAGGCCAATGTAGAAAGTTTCAGCAGTTTAAGTAAATGCGTTCTTGAGTTATCGTGCAGACGGACGGACATGCAAAAAATCAAAATAACACTTAATATTACCAGCAATATTCTATGCGCTACAAATGAATGGTATCTTCATTATACTCAAGGATTTCATCATCTGTTGAAGGCGGTACCTTCCGCACCTTGTCCGACTGTTCTTACAGGAATTAATGAAGCAGATGAAGCAGATCTCTTTCCCTCTTATATTTTGTAATTTTCTAACTTTTTCAGCTGGAATTAAGCAGAATCGATGAATTACAATTTATGTTTATACTGAACCTAATTTATAGCTTTGTAAGTACAGTAATAAATTAAATCTACCTATATGTCTAAATTGAATAAATGAACCTAACGTAAAAACAATAACGTGAAGAGCTACTAGTTGGGTCAAATAATTTATTCGCTACAAATGATACTAAAAAAATAAAGCCGGGTTGCTAGCAACAAAATTCTGAAGAGCTTTCTATCAGGGGGCCATCAGCTCGTTTTAAAACGAAGCTTTTGGTTCATATTTTTATACGGCCGCTTCAAATCTACTTGAACGTTGTCGCTGGTATTTCTATGGACGTTGTAAGTCTATATTATACATATCAGTTGTTTTATATAAGAACACTGCAAATATTTTAGAATGGTAGGAGTTAGAACTAAGCTAGGGCTCTGATGTGGTAGTGAGGGTTTTGTATCACCCAAAGTTGGGGTCCCAAATTCTGAGAAAAACCTAGACAAATACATCACATGTATACAATAATATTCATTGTAATAAATTTTAATTTTTTTAAGTTTTGGAATAAAAATTTTTTTTAAGTTGAATTATACTATAAATAAAAAAAATATAAAATAATAATTATATTTTCTCAAATAACTCAATTAATTAAATATTTTTTTCTTCCAATTTAGGGGGGTCATGACCCCCCCCCCCCTATTGGATCCGCCACTGCATTAAACTAGAAGGTATTATCTGTACCATGAAGTAGGATTGTGAAAAAAAATTAAAATCCAACAAAATGGCGGAGTTTTGAGAAAAAATGTCCGGAATTATGCCTAAAATCTGATGGGATTTTTCCTTGATGAGGGTACAAAATACTTCACACAATCTATTCGATTAAGTCAAGATAACTTTATAAATTTTTTAAAACTAAGGCTTATTTTGAAGATCATAGTATGTGCAATATATATGTTTGTATCTGTGACTGAAATTTATAAAAAAAAAATGCCTTCTGTATCTTACGACAACACTGGCTGAAAATGGTAAAATCTATTAATGAGCAACGATAGAGGAAGAATGCTTTTATTGTATCTTTAAAAAATTGAAAGGGGTAGTTTAGACGGTGTAGTTTTTGCGCGCCGCGCACGAAAATTGTAGGAGAGGGAGATGAGCGGAGATGGGGGAGGGCGCGCACAGAACAGCGACTGAGCATCGAGCGAGCATCGAGCACGATCATGAAGTTTTTATCAATTCCTCTTTCACTTGTTTTCTATTCATACGGGGGAGTTCAGAAAAATTGTTATTTTCAGCAGTTCCTCTTTCGCATGTTTTTGCATTTGGGGGAGTTCAGGAAATTATTTTAACATCAGCTGATCATTCAAAGATGTCGTTGAAAAATATTATGTGCAATTGTTAATCCGGGATGCTCATTTATTGAAGTGTGGACCATTGATGTGTGATTGTTGGGTGATTTAAATTCGGGATTTTAATTTGTAAAAGCTTAAAACAATTACAGTGAAAATATTGTTTGATTTTCTTGTTTTTAAATTGAGATTTTTTTTTAAAAGTATTGTGTAAAAAGAATATAATGAGCGTAAGGTGGGACCGCCAATTAGTGGAAAAACTGTTGTTGTGTTATCAAAACTTTGAAAACTTGTATAACACTAAACACAATGAGTACGTTTAGATCGCAGCTATTTAGGACTAGTTTTACGGAAGTCGAATTACTGCTGCTGCTCCTGCTGCTGTTTAGTCCGCTCGTATTAAAGCTTTGACAGTTGTCAAAACTGTCAGATCTGCCTGCTATTTCAGGAGAAAAATGAAAAATAATATATTGAGTTTGTTTGTACACTGCATGCACAAGAAAATGGAGCATAGAAGAAAATTTAAAATCAGAATGAGGAAATACTGCTATTTATATTACTAAATACCCAAGATAAAACATGCAAATTTTCAGGCTAATGGCAAAACATTATAAGATAATCTGCAACAATTATTTATTAATTATGTATAAGGGCGTCACTATTTACAAACAGCCTCGCATTACCTTATGCGACGTAATGTCTCCATTTAATACTAATTTTTGTAGGTCAATACCGCATCAGAAACCGAATTAAAGTAGGACTAGTTTTTCGTAATACGGCATGTTTAGACCACTTAATATTAGTACTACGTAGGTCGAACTACGTAATACTAGTCCTAAATGGCACGGGCTAAACGGGCTCAATGACTATATAAAAAGAGACAAGAGAGAGAAATCCCTTGAAATAATTTGCAGTGAGCTGCAAAAAAGCAATAGCGCAATTACGGTGCACCACATACGCAATAATATACAAATATTGCGTGGACAGTAATAAATAATATATTTATAATTAGAGTTTTGAATGCTATTATTATATGTTAATAAACATACCTTTCAAAATGCGCAAGATATTTACTAAAAAATATTAGCAGTCCAAATAATTTTCAGTTAACGTGAACGCCACCCAGAGAAGAATGTCAAAGACGACGAAATAAGCGATTAAAGAACTGCTCTTGTTTTCGTGCGCGCCGTGCAAAAACTATACCGTGTTAACGCACAGCAAGTTTTTCCCTTCTTGAACAAAAGAGAATAACCGATCACGCGAAGCAAAAACTACACCGTCTAAACCAGCCCAAAGAAAACTGAAGAACTGAGGCTTTTGTTACTCTTTATGAAACAAGAATTGATTGTTGAACGGAACACTTACGGTTCTGGGGATAGTGTGACTCAAATTTATTACGAATGATTCTTTTGAGCCGGATAATTGTTTCGGATTTTTCAGAAGTAGCAGATCCGATGATCTGGATCTTTCAAAAGATCCGTTTTGCACATCTCTAAAGGGTACTGTCATGAATGGGATTGAAAGTAAGGGAAAGCAAATCATTAATGAAAATTAAGAAGAGAAATGGAGAAGTAACAGAGCCCTGGGAAACATCGGCATTTATTGGTAGAGATTCAAATGAAACGCCAACTAGTACAACCCCTAATTAGGCGATCAGATAAAAAACTTCCTAAATAGAAGAGTAGGGGAGAGACCAAGGGCTATAAGTTTGGCTAAATAAAACGTCCAGATTTCAGACTCTATCAAAAGCCTTTGAAATATCTACGATTTTGAGCTCACTAAAATTGTGAAGACTACGGTTCCAACATTCCGTAAAATAAGTCAACAAGTCTCTAGATGAACGTCCAGTCCGGAAGCCATATCGTTGATGAGTTGATTAGTTTCCAGATACTTCATTAATTTGGAGTTGATGATAGATTCTAAAATCTTTGATATAATCAAGTGATCAATTGGTCGATAATTTTGAGGATCGCTACCCTGTCCTAGGAATAGGCTCAACGTGAGCTACTTTCTAGGCAGCTGGAAATTTTCTTGTCGAGTCAGACAAGTCAGACAAGTAACAGAGTTTGCGCAGAGGATTAACCAAGTTTGAGGTACAGTTTTTAATTCACAGGAACGATAAACTACCAGGACCTGCGGCTTCGGAGACGTCTCTTTAAGGACCATGAACGCATCTCTCGTATGGATGTGCATTGGATCTTGTACACATCAACACGAGAGATGCGAAACAGGTGTCTGTGAAGTGGGCGGAAGACGAAAATTTGAAGCCAGAATATTAGCTTTATCTAGGGTGTCAACAACCACTTCACTATTGTTTAGTAGTAAAAGTATGTATAGAGGAACTGCTGAAATTGCTCCTGATGGTTTTGACCAGAGGTTCAAATCCTGATTGAAACTAATTTTTCACCTTGATTTTCAAGTTTTTATCCTTTTAGCTAATATAAAACTTTTTATCTAATAAATTTTTCTTTTTGTACCTAGATGGTTTTTAAATAATTTTTTTTTTAAATTATTTTCAGAACATTCAGCAGCCATTATGTTTTGAGTAATGGAATACGGTAGTGTTCTTAGTGAGCCTGTAAATTCACCTGCACACCGAGGATTTATTGCAGAACGTTCAGCTTCAATGGTAACTTTAAAGAAATTATTATTTTTTAATTATGAAAATATTTCTGCTTTTACTAATTCATTTTAATAATTCACTGTATTCTCATAAAACAAATCAAATATGGCATATATCCTGTAAAACTATTAGCTTTTCTCATAGATTCAGACACTGTACATAAAAAAAATTCAAAAGTTCTGAAAAAGCGTAACAAAAATAAGGGAAAAGGAAGATTATATCCTAAGCGCAACAAGGAGAAAAAAGTATAGAAATAATACTTAATTTATTGATAAGCTGCAATTTCTCACTGATGAGATAAAGCTTAACTTAAAAAATGGAGCAGAAAAGAGAAAGTTTAAATTTTAAATCTCTTTCTAATTCTAAAGCGGGGAGGGAGCAAGTGTGCAGTAAATAAAAAAATCGGGAGCATCCAGTTCTCAAAACTTATTTTCATTTAACCCACTTATAAGATCCAGGGTCTTTCAATTAGACCTAAAGATATCCGGTAACCGGATTATCTGGAATAATTGGTATCCGATTCGGGTTATCCAGATGTTGGGAGGACAGTTGGACTGGCTCTTCTCATTGCTCTCTGGCGTATGGGCTGGACTTAGAAAACCCTCTGGCCAATATGCCACGTGACGCGATTGTACCTGAGCTTCGTTTCGGGCGTCGTTTCTCTGTGAGCTCACCTGTAAAGGAACCGTGGACTGAGGAAGTGCCTTATCGAGCCTTCCCCGGTCCGTTCTAAAAATTTTCACCGACGGCTCTCTCACTAATGAGGGTGCTGGGGCAGGTGTCTACTTTCCTGAGCCTAATATTGGAAGAGGGTACTCACTTGGTAGGCACTCCACTGTCTTCCAGGCTGAAGTCTTCGTCATATCAATGGCAGCAAAGTTAGCCCTTAATATGCAAATCAAAGGGAGGACATTGCTATCCTTTCGGATAGTCAGGCAGCCTTGATGGCTCTGAGTAGGCCTCGGATAACATCTAAGTAACTGGGGGATTGCAGGTCATCTGTGGATAAGCTGTGTATCCACAACAAGGTGTTCCCTGATTCTCCGTTCCTCGGACCGGAACCCGCCCAAAGCGTTGCCACCTCGAGTATCGGGTCTCTCATCAAAGCGGATGTTGATAGAAAGTATCAATAGAGATGAGTACTTGCAGGTGTACAGAACTGTTTCTTGATGGGCGTAATGGGAATATCTCCGATTTTCTCATGGGGCTCTGAAGGAAATAATGTAGAATTGTGGTTGGCATCATCACCGGCCACAGCTCACTTCCGCTCATCTAACAAGTATGGGAGTTTTTGACAGCCCTGAGTGTCTGTCCTGCCTGGAGGGAGAGTCAGAGACAACCGAACGCTTTTTGTGTGCGTGTCCGGCCTTCGCCCGGTGCAGGCTGGATACTCTAGGGTCTGCCCTTCTATCTGTGGATGAGCTGAAAAACCTGCCTCACCAAGACCTGATGCGCTTCATTAAGAGGCCAGGAAGGTTTTGGTGAATGGCCTTCTAGCAGGACAGCACAATGGGCCGCTATGGCCTCCGTGCTTGGGATCGGGTTTCCTGTCCTCTGCCTTTAAAAAAAAAAAGTATATATTTTTTAATATGAGGCGCATTAGCTCTGTATTTTAAATAGCCAGCTTTCCCACTAGATCAATGCACCATCAAACAACATCCTGTTTCCTTAATTTTGCTCCTCAATTCTTATTGCTATCAACCATTGTTTTCCTCCGAACATCAGCATCCTTTGGGAAGCCATACATTAGTAGTTTGATATGTTCTAATTTTCTCATAAACAAAATAGAGAAAAGAATTAACTGTAAGAGCTGAATTTAAAAATTTATTCATATTTCTTTGATTATTTTACAGATTTTCCAACGTTAATGTGGGAAAACCAAAACAAATCGGGGAGCATGAAAAAAAATGTGCCCAAGATAAAATTATTTGACAGCTAGGATCAAAACCTGTACAAAAAAATAATTTTGGCTGCGTTCGTATACATTGCGTTGCGGAAAGTTGTTGGTATGTGCAAAATGAGTGTTGCATTATTATAAACGCACTTAACTTTACTTAATTTAACAATAATGAAAATGCACAAATATTAATCAATAATTTTTATTAATAATTAGTAAGTTCACTGTGCCACTGCGCCACAATGTCCAGAAGTCTTTTTAGCATCGATTCAATGTGGGGCCTTAACATTTCTCTAGTCAAAGTTAGCCAAGCTGCTTCAGCGGTATACATGTATCTTTAATCTCACGCATAAAAATCGCCAGACTCAAAATGGAAGGTCGCGACGAATGGTGAAAAGCACTCCACCTCCTAGAGGAATATCCAGTGCCAAATGATGACGGTCACGGCAAAATATCAAGAATTCGGGACCAAAAAACTCTAATCTGTAATCTTTCCAAACAGCAATTCGTCGAACTTGTAAAATGGCGAGTCGTCATGGAGCGAAGACCTGTTACACTGGCATAGTACACGGAGATTTCGCTAACAAGTTTTTTGCTGTAACAAAAGAGCAAAGAACGGCCCTTTGGAATAAATTCACACACGATGGAATTGCAGGGCTATATATCAGGAGAGAGGATCGACTGAAATAGATTTTCCGAAACTAAAATTCTGATAGACGCAGAAAGGGTTTCTCATGATCATGTGGAGCATATATGTATTTTTTTTACATTCAATTAAAGAGCTCGGATTGCAGACACATGATGAAATATGTTTAATAATCTCAGATTTCGTCTCCTTATCAGAAATTTTGTACACAATCGGAGATATCATAATAGAGGCCCCGTCACTCAAAGTTAAGATCTCGCCAATGGAGGCCCCATAAGTATCCTCATGTCAAGCTACAGACACTTGAGGCAGTAGAAATGTTATTTGAACATTTGCAATGGTTCCTTTCTTTCAGGCGAAGACTTAACTTTACTGACAATATATTCTCAGTGGAGGGAGGAGTTGAGACAAAAGAATGATACTGAGTAGGAGAAGACTGTTGGGGCTCAGCCTATAGAGTTTCAGAATTGTGCAAGACTCTTTCAAAGATAAATTCCCAATATCATGAGCCATAGAACCCAAAAGCGCAGAATTCTTCAATAAAGCTGATGAACAGGAACCATTATTGCCCTTGACCTGCTTAATAGTGAGCCTGATATCCTCAATGATACTATTAGCACTGCACGTTAAAGGCGCATCACATGAGTGCTTTCCAGTATCTCGCAATCGAATTAGAAATCAACGCATCAGTCAAGCTTTTTCATGAGTCTTATACCCTCTAGACAGACTGTCTCCATAATGACTCAATTTGAAATTCAGTCATTTCAAGGAAATGAAGAGGTGACAGACTATGAACGAAAATTATTTCATTTGGAATGTCATTGACAGTTCCTCAATGTGAGTAAAGATCATGGCAGAGTTTAATAATTTCATTAATTGCTATCAAGAAAATTTGCGAGTATTTGCTGTAGTTGCAAAGCATTTAGTAGAAAGCAATTTTTGTTGTTGAAAGAGACCAAAACGAGAAGAAAACAGCGAAGAAATTCCTTTCATGATCGGCTGATCCATATTCCAATAAATTCAGCTCATTTTAATGACGGTAGGTGGCACTTTTACTTCAATTTCACTAAATGGAGTAAAATTTGGTCCATTTGAAAATGAAGTGAAATATTGCAAATAGGTCTTTGATGGACTTCATTTATGTGACACACTGCACATTTGATTCCATTGAATTAGGGTATTAGGATGTGACAAGGCATTCACTAAAAGTGGTGTGTCCAAAAGACGAAGGTGGAGTATGTCGCTTCAAGCATGTAGCGAGAAATATATTGCTGCAAACTCCGTCATATGCTACCTCTTTGCCACTAATCTTAAAGGAGCAGACTTTGCAGAGTGCCATGACAAACGAATAAATTTAATATAACTGGCATTACATTTAGAGAAAATTAATGTTAGTACTCACTTACCCTATAATATTTGCTTGACAGGAACTTATCTATCCTATCCAGTGCCGCATTTGTATCTTAGGCGCCCTTAGGCAACGTATATTAATGCGCCCCATAATTCAATTCAATTCAATTCAATTAATTTATTACTGGCATCTACACAATTAAGTTTCTAATTAAACTTATATCTATGCGCAGGAGATAATTAAAATACAAATAACTCTACAGCTAAACTTATGATATACATATGCTACAATAATAAGAACAAAATAATAATAGTAAAATGGAAAAATAAAAATAAAATTAAATAGAGAGCAATTCAAAATGACAAAAAAAAAAAAAATTTAAAACAAAAGCAGAAAGGAAACAAATATCTATCTATCTTGCAGGAAGCCCAACAAACCCACACAAAAACTATGACCACTGCTATTACTCTTGAGTTCAAGGGGAAGAGTGTTCCATAGTCTGATGGCTTGGACAAGGAATTGACGCTCAGAAATCCGATTACTGTAGCTTGGCATAGTTAGATTCATTGTCCTCTGCGACCGCAAAAAACTGAGCTTTTGATACAAACAAGTTGGTCTGCGATATTGAATCAAGTTACGTAAAAAAAGTATCATGCGAAAGTCCAGATATGTACGAAGTGTGCAACCAAATATTGAATTCACATAAGCAGAAACATGGTCATATCGCCGCAGCCCAAAACAATAACGAACCGCAGAGTTGAAAGCTACATTAAGTTTTCTCTGGGAAATTGAGTCAACTGCACAAAACAGCTCACAGCCGTAAGTAAGTAGTGGTACTACAAGGGCTTTAGTTAAAAATACTCGAGTCTGAACGGGCGTATACGATGCAGATAAAGATAGTTTGCGAAGAGTTGCATATATCCTTGACACAACAGAATTAACATGATCCGACCAAGTTAAAGTTCGATTCAATCTTACACCAAGATCTTTTACCACGTTGTTATAAGCAATCACCTCATTGTTCATACTGAGTTCAGGGCAGCTATGTATGTCAATTACGGTTTTATGTATAATTATGGCACTGGACTTAGAAGTGTTCAGAACCAGCTTGTTTTCAACAGCCCAGTTATAGACATTTCTTAAATCAGAATTCATGCACTCGACTGCATCACAAATTTGATTCTTATGCCTAGAAATGTATAACTGAACATCATCAGCATACAAGTGGTATCTACAATGCAGAATAACACCAGTAAGATCGTTGATGAAGATGGTAAACAGCAAAGGTCCTAGAATAGATCTTTGGGGTACACCACTAAATACTGGCAGAGAATCAGAAACTCTGCCGTCACAACAAACCTGTTGCTGCCGGCCTGTGATGTAACTATTAATAAGCTTACATGCTGGAGTAGAAAAATCAAAATGTGTAATGAGTTTATTAATTAAGACAGCATGATCAACTCTATCAAATGCTTTGGAGAAATCTAATAGGCTTAGAATAGTTAAATTATTTGCCGCCATTGCTTCGCGAATGTCATCACTTATTTTAATTAAGGCTGTGATGCAGCTATGTTTAGACCTAAAGCCAGATTGATAGCGTTATAATAGACCACTATTTTCAATATAATGACACAGCTGATGTGCATTAATTTTTCGAGCACTTTTGAAAAAAAAAGGAAGTATTGAAATAGGACGATATTCCTGGGTACCTAATTTTTTAAGAACTGGAACGATTTTAGCCAACTTCCAATGGATGGGAAATGTGGAAGATGAAATAATATTATTAAAGATATAAGTTAGGTGTGCAATTAGGAAAGAAATTATTATTTTTATAAACTTCGGGTGAATACCATCAATTCCCATGGCATTGGATCTAATGGCCATTATAGCTGTATACACTTCAATCTCCGTTACATTTATGAATGAGTACCCGTTATTTGGATCATACCGATGAAAAGTTGTTAAAACTTCTGCCATTTCTGCCGCCATAGATTCATTGGAGGTGGAGTGAGTAAAGTCAAGATTTAATTCATTCAAATCCTTAGAAACAATAGAGGATTTTGATTTACCCACACCGATGTCTCTTAAATTCATCCACAGCTTTTTATTAGGGAGCTTCACATTGAACTTCGATCTGTAAAAAATTGTTTTTGATCGACGGATTTCGCTCGTTACTGAATTACGTAGAGAACGAAAAATGTTCCAACATTCAGGGGTTCTAAAGCGTTTCCACCTTCTATAGGCCAAATTACGTTGATATATTAGATTTTTAATTCTCGGTGTAAACCACGGAGAGGTTGGATCAATAGTAAGCCTTCTTTTAAGCGGTACAAATCTGTTAAAAAGATAGTTTACTAAAGATCCAATATAATCAACTTGATCATTGACTGATACCAAGGAATATAATTGATTCCAGTTCAATGCAGATGCCTCTGCATATAGGCTGTCGTGGTCAATACTAGAAAAATCGCTGTAATAGAAGGATTCTTCTACAGCATCCGTTTGCCCCACACCATATATGAAAAATATTAAATCATGCCTGGAAAAGTTGGGAACTGAAAGTTGGTTAAAAAATTCTACCTTTTCAACATTATTAACAATGAAAAAGTCTAGCAATGACAACGAGGTAGAAGTAAAATGCGTTGGACATGTATTATTCACAAAATTTAAGCTAAACGACTCAATCATATCCCTGAAGTATCGTGCTGTTGCATTGGAGGTGAGTAAGTCTATGTTGAAATCACCACATATAATTAAATGGGCATACTGATGACTAATGTCAGCAATTAGTATTTCTAGTGCACTGATATCCGATATATGAGGTGGTTTATAGACTGTACGGATTAAGCATCTTTGATGGTTAACAAGAATTTCAACAAATATGTATTCGACCTCTGCCAAAGGATCAGAATAAGCAACAAAGTGTGAATGGAACGTATTATTCACATACATCGCAACACCACCACCCACTCGGCCCGTGCGATCATTCCTAAAAACCTTAAACTTTTGTAAGCTGACAAGATCATTGTCAATATGTGGCCGCAGCCAAGTCTCAGACACACAAATAACATCCATATGTGAATTATTAAAAGTATCTCTAAATTCGTCAACCTTTGGCAATAAGCTCTGGGCATTAAGATGAGAGACTTTCAATCCACGGCTCCTATTACACATTATGTTCAACAAAACGAGAGAATTATTGACCAGTCCATCAGACACTGAAACACCTGAACTATTCATATTAAAAACAACTTAAAAACAAAGATACAAGTAAATGAGAGCAGAAGTCACAGCTGATACGGAAAATATAGCAGGAATACCTGTTGAGACTTACACTGCAAGATAGATTAACAATAAACATAAAATTATAGATTTCAATAATTGGCAAATTAATTACAATACTTTGTGAATATAAAATATTAGAAGTGTTTACCACAAGCATTATGATATGTACAAAAATACTCTATATCAAACTAAATCTCCACTCAAAGTTACTACTATAGTAATTTCCAATATTAAACTACTAAATTCATTTAATCACTAACCCAAGTTACTCTACAAGTTGATTAAAAAGTTCAATAAGATGTACAGAAGCAAAGAAAACTAAAACGAAAACACAAAGAATAGGTAAATTCAGCAATAATAAATTATGTTTGTATATCATGCAATTTCATGCATCCGAAAAGAGTCTAGTTTTGAGATATCACTTATGATAAGAGTTTCACCTCCGGGATCTTTCCGTACGTATATATTTCCACCGATAGAGAAAACAGATGCCAGCTGTTTTTGGCGCTTCAGTCGCAATGCTTCTCGATAAATTACATAATTTGACCTAGTAAGACTTTCCTGAATAAATATGCGATTAAATGATTGAAAACCAAGGTCACGCAGAGTAAGATGTGCATGCGAGGCCCTTTGCTTCATGAAGAGCTGTAATAAAAGTTAAAAAGTACATATGTACAATATAAACTAATTATATGTTGTTTTTTTTAAATTTATTTATTTAGTAGTAAGTAAAAATGTCATAGTGTACACATTAAAATTTTCGCCTTGATTTTTTTGTCAGCAAAATCATCAATTATATCAGTATAATTAATACTTGACATTGAATGAACGAATTCAATCAATGATTTCTATTGCTCAACAGCAATCAACAAATCAATTTCTATAGATTGTAACTTTAAACTAGTGGCATTAAAGCGTTCTAAAATAGATTTCCAAAATGTCATCATAAAAGCACATTCGAGACGATTCATTTGATAATTAATATTTTGAGCTTGGCTTCTAACTTGAGAAGATACAGTTTCATCTTCTGATATTTCTTTTAAAGCTTTATAAATTCACGTCCAGTTTTCATACAGGGCTTTGCATGCATCATACCGACAAGACCATCTTGTATCAGAAAGATTTTTAATGGTTCGTCCTTTTAAAACATTAGTTAACACTAACCAACGACTTGTTGAGGAAGAAAAAAAATTAAACAGTTCTTGCAAAAAATTGAAAATGGATGCTGCATCTCGGCAACAATCTGCCGCAAATTTTCCAACAAAGTTCATTGAGTGTGCTGCACACGGTATAAAATGTGCTAGTTCATTGTTGATCTTAATTCGTGCTTGAAGTCCTGAATAAATTCCAGACATGTTTCTTGCGTTATCATAGGATTGTGCTCTCAAATTTTTTATTTCAATTTTATTTTCATTTAAATATTGTGTTATTTCTTTCTCCATATTTTCAGCATTATGTCCTACATTTTCTAAAAATTTCAAAAAATGTTCCTCGGGAACTCCATTTTTTACATATCTAATAATAAAAGCAAGTTGATCAGTATGTGATACGTCAGGCGTAGGGTCAACACTAATTGAGTAATATTTTGCTTCTCTTACTTCGTTAATTATCTGTTGTGTTACCTTAATATTACAATTTCTTTGAAAACAATTGAGGATAAATATGATGTTACTCCTTTTCCTGGATTTCCATCTTTTGCAATATGCGCATCTAAAAATGGGTCAAATTCGGCAACTAATTCCACTGCCATTAAAAAATTACCATTATTGATTTTTCCAATGATTTCAGTTGATCCTCTTAAAGCCAATGTTCGGCTAACAAGTTTTCGTATAATGTACACAACTAACTGTCGGTGCTGTGATGTATTTTCATGCTGAGATAAACATTCTGCTAGATTTTTCAAATCAGAATAACCCGTTGTTGCCAGTGCTGAACAACCACCTCCTAACAATCGACAAGGAACACAATAGATTGATTTGTTGCTTTCCGAATATACTAGATAATGTCGCCGTATGAACCCCCCATTTTGCAATTTTCTTCGAAAAACACTTTCATTTAAATATCTTGCTACTTTATCGGTATAATCCTTCTTTGTTGATGAGAAATCTGTAGGGATGTTTTGACTAATGCAATTATTATTATTACATAAATATGTAATGGTAGAGTCATCATACCGTTTCCATGTAGCAGGATCAAGGTTTATTTTAATGTTGGTGTGATATTCGGATGATTCTTGAACAACTGGCAGATATATCAGTGTTTTGTCCTAAATTATTTTTCTCAGTATTTTTATTTTGTTCTAAATCATTTAATGTTTGAATATCAAGTGATGAAACATCTGTGGTGGTTTCGTTATGTATTTCCAGAATAGAAACACGTCTTCTTGCCTGTTCTTGAACTACTGTTACTGGTTTTTTAATTAAAAATCCATCAAATTTAGTTGTTTTTTCAATAATTTTATTGAGCTTTTTTTGTTTTTCTTTTGCTAATTTTCTATTTTGATAACTACTATTTTTCTTACGCCCTTCCATTCAATTTATTCCACTTTAAATTTTAAACAATAGCTCGTAAAACAAGTAAACTACTAAAAATGTAAAAACAGCTTACCTTCAATTAAATAACTTTACGAAATTTTAATTATATACTAAAAAATTAAGACCAAATTCAAGTTTAAAAAAACAAATGACATGAAAACATTAAAATGCAATATTTTTCAAAAATTTTGCTTACTACAAATATATTTTTAATAAATTTGAACTTCTGTAATATACAAATTTACCGCTGGTAAAAAGTACCATTTTTTATACCCTAGATGAAATCTATAGGGGTATACTAAGTTTGTCATTCCGTTTGTAACACCTCGAAATAATGATGGTAGAGCAAAATGGATTGGACACCAATGCATAATATTAAAAGTTATTTTGATTTTTGCATGTCCGTCGGTCCGTCCGTGCGTCTGTCTGTCTGTCTGTGAGCACGATAACTCGAGAACGCGTTCACCTAGAAAGCTGAAATTTTGTACACGGACATTAAAATAAAAGTAAAATTAAGTTCGAAAATGAGAAAAATCGGGCAACTCCTTCGTGGGGTTGCCATACAAAAATTTCGTTTTCCACGATATATTTGGACACTACCTGAGAACACATCGACATAGAAAGCTGAAATTTGGTACATTGTGTTTTCATACTAATAGCAAATAAAATTTCAGAAATTGGCTAAATCGGTCAACTCCTTCTTGGTGTTGCCATATAATAATTTTGGTTTTTTACATATACTTTGAAAACGATCAGTCCTAGACATTTTTATTGTACTAAAAACTTCTTCAGAATAAGAAATCCTATAAAATTGGTTATAATCATTTTTTCTGTCCGACGAGCTGTTCTAGAAATATATGCGAGAAACCAATGCAAAATATCAAAATTGCTCAAATGGGTGACCATACGAAATTTCATACGTGCATTCATCTAGGGTATCATAAGAATTGGTCTTAGACCAATTCTAGCTTTTTCACTTGTTTCTATTATAAGATAGATGTCGTTTTGTATCTGTCCACTCACTTTACTGAACATTTTTATGTGCGGGCCATTAAAATGCTGGTAAAACTTTGACATTTCTTTGATTGTACACAAAGCCCGCACATCACGTAGAACACTTAATTCTTAATTTCGATTATATAATTTAATTATAATTATCTATAAATTTAACATTAAAAAAAAAATTATTTTTTAAATTAAAATATTATGCTTCACAAAATTTGCTGAAGAAAAGAAAATTGTAAGCGCTCTTTTCTCTTAGCGCCCCTAGGCAGTTGCCTAGGTTGGCCTGCTAGTAAATGCGGCCCTGATCCTATCCCTACAAGTTAGATACAAAACGGTGATTTTTGTAATTGAATTACGTTGTAAATGTTTGTTAGTATGCAGTTTCTCCTTCTAAATTTAAATCTTACTTTAAGATTTTGGCATTCCTGAAATCCCTATTTTTTGTAAAAACAAAAAAAAATAAAAACGATCACTTATGAAAGCATCACGGTTTAAATTCTCCACTTAATATGGTCATAAAAACAGCAATAAACTTACCCACAGTAGCTAAATCTACTTTTCCTTTGACAAGGGAGGACTTTTCAGATTTTTTGTTCTTTTTTTTCGAAATAAAATTTTATTGTCAACAGAAAACGAATTAACTTTTGAAGGGTAAAACAGTTTTCAATTTAAAAATAACAAATACGACTTAAACCATAGACTGGCATCTAAAATTGATTACCCAACTGGTGTTTATCTTTCCGCACCTCAAGTATTTAAGTCATCTGTTTCAAAGATATATCATGTGGGATCTTCTCTTTTTTTTTGCTTCTTAAGAAATTTGCCTTCAAGCCAGGGATGAAATGTTAAAGGGGATTTGTTTGCATGTAAAAAGCCCATCTGCTGACATCTAAAAAAGGTGAAGATTTATGAAATACTCAATTGGAAAAAAAGGTTTTTTTTTTGTTGCTAGTGTATGTACATAAACTGTTGGTTTACTTCGTTTTGTAAACATGCCCTAGAAATGTGTTTTTTGTTTTTCACCTGAACTTTGAAGTTTTCAATTTGGAAAGAAGTTATGATATTGATTCACAGTTAGCTAAATTAGGTTGTTTTAGCTTTTTCCCTAAGGCACTAAAATTGAAGTTAATCATTCTGAAAAGTTTGGTTCTGTACATAAAAAAAGGGAGAAAACAAATTATTTGTTCTCACGTGAATTTAATTTTTTTTGTTCCTGTATGCTTATGCTTCAAAAAGAATTTTTTTTATACTTCTTAAAGAATTTTGTTCTCAAAAATTTAATTTTTCATAAATTTTGCTGTTTACCTTTTATTATAACCTAGATGTAATCATAAGGTAGACTAAGTTTGGCATTCCGTTTGTAACGCGTAGAAATAATGGTAGAAAAGCAAAATGGATTGGAGACCCACGCATAATTTTAATAGTTATTTTGATTTTTGCATGCCTATCTGTCCGTCCGTCTGTCCGTCGATAACTCGACATCGCGTGCACTTAGAGAGGTGAAATTGTGCACACGGGCTCTAAAAAAATAGTGAAATTAAGTTCGAAAATGGGACAAATTTGGCAACTCCTTCGTGGGGTTGCCATACGGACATTTAATTTTTCACTATATATCTGATCAGTCTAGACGTTTTTATTGTACTGAAAAGTTCTTCAGAATACGATTGGTGACCATACGAAATTACATGCAGGCATTCATCTAAGGTATCGTAAGAATTTGCCTTACAAGGAGGGGGTCCCTACCCGTTATCATCGATTTTATCTAAATTCACAGTATATGTTGGGCTTGACTAGGATTGAAAGTGACGCAAGTAGGAACTCCAGATGGACAAGCGATACCGTAATAACTAATGTATAATGTAGATGAACCCGGGGTTAAAACTAACACTTTTTGGAAAGCTTTGATAATTACCATCTTGCGGGTATATTCGCATATATTTTTCTTTTCGTTACAATTATCTTGTTATCTTTCATATACAAAAAACCAGAAGTCATTATCACAATTCGTTTATGAGCATTTTCCAATATAAGATTGCGAGGTTTGGTAAATTACTTTCAATTTACATTTAATTAGCAGCATAAACAGTAAAGCTACCACTTTTATCTCTCAGCTTAATTCCAACCGATTTTCAAAATTCTTTTAGCTAAGTTCATTGTGAGTTTTATATGATTTTTTAAAACTATTACGACAATCGTATGGCAGCGGGTTACAGAGTGGTAACCCTTGGTAATTTACTTATATATTATTATAATAAAAAATAAATAAATAAGTAAAATAAATAAATTACTTTTCCAGTGGTGGGGTGTTTATTTTATATTCTACCATCTGTGTAGAATATTCGAAACACAATCCCATCAAAATCGGATGATAAATTCAATGTCAAAAGGTCATTCATATATACACCAATGGCAAAATGTTTCTCATATCCCGAATTCGGGTGTTTGAGGAAGGTGGGGTAAATATTATCCGATTTGTAAAATTCCTAGTTCGTAGTTTTTCTGTGATTTTTTTGTGATTTTTCGAACATATTTTTCCTCCCCTTCTGATTAAGTTGCGAAATATAATTTTCGGCTACCAAAATTCTGTCTGAGAACTTCATTACGAAATGTTTTTCTACTTATCAATTAATGCAATTTTTTGTGGATGCGCTTTTACTAAGAGATTATCGGTACAAAATTTCAGGAAGATCGCATGTCATTTACCTATTTAAAGAAAAAATGAAATCTATAAAAAGTGTTCATACCTACTTCTTGCCATCTATACCTTTTCCGCTCAAACGTAACGGTTTTCGAATCAAGTGCAACATTTTTAAACTCAACTGGAACGAAACCCATATCAAAAGAAACAGTTCTAAAATCAAAAGTAATACATAAGTTTTCATATCAAATTTCAAAAAATTTATTTCAATATTATTCACTTCTTGTCAATGAATTTTTTTATTAATAAACAAAATGATTTATGTGATGTAGTTTAAACTGATGCATCAATTCAACAATGATCATCTGTAATCAGCTGTAATAGTTGTAATAGTTGGAGTAGCTTTTTCAATTACATGCGTTAAGCTTAAGTCCACATAGGGAGAGTGGTCAATTAATCTAACCCGTACTGAATTTTTCATTTTGGAACAAATATTCTCAGTAGTATTCAGCATATGAGAATGAGGTGGTAAATGTTTTTTTTTAAATGTGCGAAATCTATTCTACTGATTCTCTAACTTCACGAGTTTTGTGGATTTCGGCATTATCCATCACAAGCCAGCAAAGTTTCAACTTTAAGCGGCTGTATTTTCTCAACCAAGCATTGTTTTAGCAAGTAAGTCCTAAATTCATAAATGGAAAAGACATTTTTGGTGGTTTTTATTCAAATATAGCCGCCTAAAGTTGAAACTTTGAACTCCCGCCCATCCCAGAGCTTGCCCCTTCCGCAAAAATGAAGATACGGAATAACGAAATCTACGTAAATATCAAGTTTGGTAAAAAGTATTTTTTCGAAATTACCCCCTCCATTTTTCGAAATTCGAAATCTAAAAGTACCCTATCTAATAGCCAGTTCAGATTCCCGTACAATGACATATAAATTGTTGTCGTAGGTTAAAAACTGTAGGAGGAGATAGAATCTTACGAAAAAACTGAAGATTACTTCGATGGGCACATCTTCCAAATGTTTGCTTATAACTTTTGATTGTTATTGTTGATAGCACTTAGGGAGGTCATTTTGGAAAGGGGACATAATGCGCAAATTTTTTCATAGTTTTGCCAATTTCGTGCAATGGTGATATTTCGAATAAATGTACACTGAAGCGCGACAACAATTTTAGTGAAATAAAAAATTCTAGAGAAAACTGTTTTTTTTTAAAGAACTGAAGGCACAATTATAACTAATTATGCATTCTTAGAAAGGGCAATATGTGTTCTCTTAAATAAAGGTTTGAACGTCACAATCCATTGATTACAATAGAACTTAGAACGAAATTACTCTGAAAAGGTATGCAAAATCTCGAATATAGATATTATCGATTTACTCGATATAAAAGTATCTAGACTTTTTTTGACCCAAATGACCTCTACTTTCATTCCCTTAAAGGATTAAAGACATTTACGGAACACCCTGTATAGTACAGTATATAATATAGAATATAAAATTTAACAAGATAGAAGTAGTAGCTTGATGTACAGCACAGTACAGTACAATATAGCATAGTCCAGTGCAAAGTGCATCTGGCAAATAGACCTGCATAGCTTAAAAAATAAAATAAGACAAGATAAATGTGCAGCGCAGACAGTTGAAGCTTCTGAATGATGGATATCCGATAACAAATAAAAGCCCGGGACCGGAGGTTGTGAGGCAACTGAAGTTTAAATTAATGACAATTGGAGACAATATTGACACAGGAATTAGTGATAGGATGGAAGGCAGAAGGGCATTAGATACCTGCTGTCAGGAAGTTCAGAGCTTCAGACTTAAATGAATTTAGTGAGGCACTGACTTAAAGTTGCCTTTGTTGGAAAATGTAATTGTGTTTGTTCAGTCCTCCGCATCCCATGATGAATTTCCTGCCAATAATTCCGGCAGACCGAACTTCCCCGATGTACGTCCTGCCACATATCTCATTCGCAATATTCTAAAATTATAAATTAAAATGGAATCACTAAGTGTCAGATCTTGGATTAACAATCCATAAAACACTTATCTGAAACACTAATCCAACAACATTCCTCAGTGATTTTTCCAGCCAAATTAGGAAACAACCGCTAAAAACTCTTGGGAAGCTCAGTTCACCTAAAAGCAATCGAAATTAATAAATAAAATAAATAAATCAATACAAAAATGCACAAAAGCATACGCACTTTCTAATATTTACAATATTGTCGATGATATCAAGTGACATTACGTCAACCAGCTGTCTGTGGTACATTCAGACATCGCATCAATCGTCGCTAGGGCAACACCAAGAGGCGAGAAGACATAACTGGTTACAGCGGCTATATAAAGCCGACGAAATTCAGTAGATGGCACCGGTAGATTACTATTGCGGGTAATCACATTTCAGCCACGTTTACTCAGAGATTGTCTCTGAAGAAAACCAATACCTTATGTCGTTTTCGTTGGAACATCCAGGTTCGCTCTGGAGGCAACCCCGTTCAATCGAACGGTTTCAGAGTGCACCTGAAAAAGTTCGCTTGTGTATGTATACTAACGTCAAAGTAGCTATGAACTTTTTGCGAAAACTGGTTGGTAATTTGTTTGCGAATAATTTTGAGGATAATATAATAATAGTAGTGGTCTTAATAAAAATTGTTGACTTAAAGTTAATTAAATAATATCAAATCACAACTAGACTTTGTTTGTGTGAGTGAACTCATAGTGTACCCGAGTAAATTTTCAGAGTGAAACCGATGCTTTTTGGGTTGCCACCAGAGGCAACCCGTGATGTCATTTTTGCTTCAAACGAACGCTTTGACAGCACTTAGGTTGCCTCCAGAGCGAAACTGATGTTCAAACGAAAACGACATTAGAAACCATTGATTCCTAAACACTCCCAAAACTCCACATCCTATTCTCTCATATCTCCTTCCCCGCCCTCCTAATAACAACTAACTCCAAAAGGAGAACGACATGAGGTACGACTGATAAGGTGCATCAACTGTAAATAAAAAGAAGATAATAAAACGGAAAGTTTCGAAAATCACAAAGGACACCAGTCAACAACAGGAAAAAAGACGACATCAAACCGAACTGAGGGCTAAAGACGAGCCCCAACGAACAAATGAGGACAAATAGAGAAAACATCGAAGGAAACTACGACAAAGCAAATAAAAATTCGGCGCAAAACACACTTGACTTGACTTGTAGATGGCGCCATTCTTTTGGCAGAGTTGATCTGTATCAGAGCTAATCTGAGTTATAAAGAATCGTGCTTCCTACCTTGTTCACAGAAATAATTCTGATCAGGGATAACCTGAGCTTCCTATCCTTTTATACAGAAGATAATTCTGGTCAGGGTACAAGGATAACCTGAGCATCTGATTTTTCTAACAGATCAATTTACTACACTGGTGCCCTCCCGCACCAACAGAGGCATTTTGTCAATTAATACATATTGAAATTTATTTTGATGTCAATTGCTCAGATCTTTTTTTTTTCAGAATTAAAGCAAGCAAGAAGGCGTATCGTTTTTTTTTAATTTGAATTTTTAAGTTGTTTATTTTTTTTTTTTTACTTTTGAAGTTTTGAATTGTACTATTTTGTAGGTTAATTTGTTTCTGAATTTTTTATGATATTAGGTTAAGCAAGTAAAACTGAATTTTTTTTTTAAATAAATTTTATATTTGGATTTTAAAACTGAGTTGTCCTTTACAAACCGGCACTTCCTCCCACGTCCGAGACTAGATCTCACAGTGTTTCATAAACAACAATTTTTACGAATTTATATTTGCTTTTATCAAATGGAAGAAATGTCAAACACTTGAAATTGTTCTGTTTCGTTCCTTTTCTATGAGCACAAAACTAAATTATGACATCGTTCTGTCGATTTATTATACAGAATCATTCAGAACGAGAAAAGGAACGCAGCAACTGTGACGTTTCTTCCTCTTACTGTATGTAAATCTACAATGGCTCGTGCGTTTCATTTAGCCCTTGCTTGAATATGCATCTTATATCCGCATTCGCCTATAAAAATAATATTAGATTGGTTTGTTGGAGAATTTCTAGAAAAGTCCAAAGCGTGGTTTTTGCGAATGAGTTTAGATGACTCGGCGTTCATTTTATACACTTCAAATCGCGCCGCTGTAATGTGATTTTTTCAGTATTTTAAGACCATTAAATATTGTCGTCACAGATACGCTGATAGAACTTTCACTCAAATTTGTCTGAATTTTCTTTAATGTTATGTTTAGCCACATCTCTACAAGAAGAAGAATTGATAAAAATTTTCATTAACAAGAAATGAGTAAAATTCAAAGAAATTTTGTGAAAATTAATAAGAAAAATTATTTTCTTTTGATTTTAGAACTGTTTCTTTTGATATGTGTTACGTTCCACTTGAGTTAAAAATTATCCAGATGATTTGATCATTGTTGCAGTTGAGTTTAAAAATGTTCCTAGTGGATATAAATTTTTTCCCCGTGATGTGTGAATATTGTTGCACTTGAGTTGAAAACTGTTACGTTTGAGCGGAAAAAGGTATATCAGCAATCTTTAAAAATGCACGGAAATGCTACCTACAGAATCGAAAATCTACATACCTCCTTTCTGGTTGGCATTTAACCTGAAAGAATTTAGCACTTTCGTTCAAATTCTGTTGCAATTTAATCGCGACAACTCCTGAGAAAATTTGCAATTTGAGCATTTTCCAAGAGTTAAAATACAAAACCCCGAGCTCCCATATATTATGCATTATTTCAGTTTCGTTTGGTCATCTGGAAACCCCACTTGCATCACTTGCATTTCTAGTCAAGTCCTATTTATACTGTGAATTTGGACGAAATCGGTGATGAGGAATAGGGGCACTCTCCAATGAGAGTATAAGTAGGGCTTGACTAGAAATGCAAGTGACGCAAGTGGGAACTCTAGGGGTCTATTCTCGTCGGCGACTGCAGTCGACTTTAGTCAATTTGACTCAGAAAATGTCGTTCTGGTCGTACTCAGAGCGTACATGGACACGGCTCTTTTAATTGTATGTGTAGGCCGATGGGACATTTTAGGGAGTGTTCATATATACCAAATTGCGTTCATGTCGTTAAGTCATTTTGAGTGCAGTCGACTTGAGTCATTTAACTTCGTGCTCCTGAGGTGGAAGTAAGTCAACTCGCGCGGGAAAGAGGAAAGTTTTTAAAAATGGAAATGGATGATAACAATTTTATGGTGATTGATGAATCAGATAAGACCTAAAAATGTAACAAATCTCATAAAAGATTTTAATTTCAGGAAGCTGAAACGAATAATTAATAATCGAAGCACAAGTTTCTCGTCTGGCGTCCATTTCCTTTTTTACCTCTTTGACGTTTACTCACACATTCTCCAGGCCAAGTTAATTTGACTGCAGTCTTTTTTACTAAAATCGACTGCAGTCGCCGACGAAAGCAGATGGCCAAACAAAACCGAAGTAATGACAGAAGGACGAATGCGTGACAAGCAGCGCGGTACAAAATGTTGTCAAATACGTAGCTTCGCTCCTAAAAATCAAACTAACTTGATTTTCGTCCAACTGCTTTGCACACCGTCAAATAGACATACGCATAACCAAATCAGCGTGAGAACATCGTTGTCCTTGTGTAACCATGTATGGGTCCCTTAACATAGCCATTTTTAAGAGGAAGTATAAAAGAGGGTTCGATACTGTCTCTGTATGAGATTTAATGGGGAACATAAAGCAGAAGTCCTCCAATTTTATAGCACATAGTAACTAACTATATCATGCCGGTTGTATATAATGCAGATAATTAAGTAATCGAACTAGATGGTCGGTTTTTTTTTCTAAATCAGTCCTTAGTTACCCATTTGCAGAAAGACAAATTGGACATTTGCAACAGTACTGATCCATGCCATAGGTAAAAATGTTGCTGTAATAAGTCTAATTGATCATTGGATCATTGATTATTCGAAGTCAAAATAAATATTTGTTATCTAAACTCGATCAGTATTTTTGCTAACTAATTAACTCAACAATATTCATATTCTCTTACTCAAATGGCTTGCAAAATCATATTTGACATGCGTATTAAAGAATTTCAATTTCAACAGTTATTCCAAGGTTATGGAAATGATATTATTGAAATTTATTGCCGATCTGCCGATCTGCCGATCTCTGGCGCCCTCATACATTTTTATATCAAAATTATCAAAAAGTAAAAAAACAAAAAAAAATCTGCGATATTAAAATTGTGGCGGTGCTGATGGGTTTAATGTCGTTATTGCTAATTAGTAATTCCGAAATTAATTTTTACGTCGCTATGATATAAAATCACCTTTGTTGTTACTTACATAATAGGAGGAGGCACGCAGTAATTATCATACATAACTCAAAATTTAATCAAATGCGCAAATAAAATAGTGAAAATTTGTAGCCGTAAATTCGGGTGTTAAATATGAATTTCGTAGGTTGCAACGCATTTAATATAAACGCATAAATGGGTTGCGTAGTTTTCTGTCTGCAGGAGGGATATTTAAGCATAATATAAATTAGCATTACTATTGCAAAAATTGTTTTGAATCTACTAGATGAACTGTTTTTAATGTTTTTTTGGCTATGCGTCAGGGAATTGGTAGTGAGTATTAAACTGAGAATTCAGGGTACCAACCTACACCATTCAACCGCCCCCGTTTCGAAAATAAGCGTGCCACCGGCTATATCTTTGCAAACGTGGGTCGCGGTGAAAGGTACAAAATGAAAACTAAGTGCGTTTTAAAGAAAACAATCTTAGCTTCTAACAGGAGTAAGACAGACACAAAAATTATAAGGTTTTTATTTTAGTTTTTTTGCTTTAAACACAAAAAAATGAGGTACAAAAGCTGAAACTTGAAGATTGGCAGACCGTTTCTTCTAAACTACATACTGTGTAGAAGAATCACTGACACATTGAATCAAAGGACAGGAGATTCTCTATAAATTAGCACCCCGACCATCTTTCTACTGTTTGTCGTTTAGAAGATATAACTGTTTTAGTACAAACCTACGTTTCACGTACCCTTAGTCCTTTAACCCCGATTATCTCGGAAAGGGTTGAGAATGCACCCCTCTCTGCCATACAATTTTTTTCATTTCTCGACATGACCTATCGCCTCCTTCATTATTATCCACCACTTGTGAAACACCCGTATAATAAGGGAATACTCCTTTGAGGCCCGACCTTTAGGCCCGACACCTCCAGAAAACATGAGAGATGTCTTAAACGATGCATTATAATACTCTGAACATATTTTATCAACAATGCTTATTTCAATTAAGTGGAGGAAGGGGGTGGGGCGGGTAGTAAAAAATTGATCTAGTATACTTTGGAAAATGTAGTACAGAATCGAATTCCCTAGGTCCTGAGAAGAAGTTTGAGTACCCATACTCCCATAATCGGAGGCTTAAATAGTGATCCCCATATTGACTTTTTTAGTATTTCCTTCTTTTTTATTCGAACTGAGGTACTAGATTTTTCGCACCTTAAATCGACTCTAACTCAGTAGGGTATGTTACTTTCGGCTTTCACTGTTCGCCTCAGCTCATTAGCAGCTATAATTCATAGACGAAAATTTTTCTCAGCATGCTTTAAGGGTGGGGGGTTGGAACCCCCGGCGGGGAGGGTAGTTTGAATACGGCGTGTTACATATCAAATTAAAGGTCTTGCCAAGTACTATCGGCTAGTGTACTCTTTCGATTCAGAGAAGTTTCTCGGGATGTTTTTGGCGCCGGAAAGCCTATTTTCATTCACTTGGGTCACATACACCCCAGTTACTACATTTCGCATATAATTGTGCAGTTGTTTTTTTTTTGCCACGGGCATTAGTGCTCTATTGTGAACCATTTTTCTAATAGGAAGTCATTTTCCACGACGCACCAATCACGAGAAGTAGAAAAATCTACTTGTTCACTCAAGAAAGTCGCTCAAGCTGCATCCGATTGCCAAAGCTTTCCCCCCTTAGATAGAAATAAACATTGCATCGTTTAAGACATCTGTCATGTTTGGAGGTGTCGGACCTAAAGTTGTCAGTTGTTCGACTAGTTATAACTCCCGTGACAATGCAATATAGTATTTCGTTCTAAATCCAATATGGCGGATGCCTTAAGATGGCTGATTACCTTTCCTTTCACACACCCCTCTATATAGGTATCAAATGAAAGGACATTACGAGTAGGATAGAATTGTAGACTTTGGTCAAGATGACAAGATTAATCCAATATCAGTTTTCTGTCAAATTTACCTATGGCACGGTTGAATGCTAGCAATATGGGCATTTACTGTACAAAAGATTCTGTCGATCATGCTATCGTATATATGTACTTGGGATCAAAGCTATTCACAGAACGTCATTCATTATTTTTTCAAATTTAGATTTTTTTTCCACCTCGTACAGGAGTTTATTCTATAACAAAAATAACGACGATGATAGCAAAAATTATTAAAACAAAAAAAAAAAGAGAAAAAAACTTGATTGGACAAAAATCTTACAATTTCTAACTGTTAATTTACCGCAGTAATATTTCTACTTCCATTTCAGACAATTATATCATCGAAGGGGCTTTCTGGACAACCGAGAATGTCTCAACTGGAGACTCTGGAGGCCAAGGTAAGACTGTGATGCTAAAAGTTCGGTAAATTCTGACCACAGGCAGGCAGGCAGGCACAATTTCTATAATGATCCGATGAGAAAATCACAATTATTCAAGAGATTTGTGATAAAATCTAGCCATATGCAAATCTGGAATGCCTAACCATCTGCACATATATACATATATGTATGTTCATACGATTAGCTAACTGTTTGCGCATCATGTGCTGTGCGCCGATTTCTTTACACAGCCTGAGTCCAAGCATTCATTGAACGGAGTGCGTTTTCTTAGATGCAAATCTCCCAATTTGAAATGAATGCGAATTCGAAACTCTTCTTCTCATCTCGTGTTATATTGTCGCAAAACAAAAGGAAAGAAATCGATGGCGCCTATATGGAGTAAAAAAATAAAATAAAAAATCGTTCAGTTTGACATATATATGTACATATGTGTAGATGTTTTTTTTTGTTGTTATTGAAAAGCCTTGTTTGAGGTCCAACAATATTTGACTACTTATTAGCTCGTGATGTCATATCGAATCGATGAATAATGAACAAAATGTTTTGTTTAGTTAAATATAGACTGTGGAATCTGAGGCTGGAGATTATCTTTTATTGTTTATTACTAGCAAAAATCTAGAAAATCCAGTTTGGGTATTTGTGGCAGGCAACAGCTAACTCCATCCATATGCCTCCTCCTTCTATGCATACATTTTTGCAGTTTCACTCATTTCATTTGGTTTGGATTCGCTGCCGCATTTAATAATATTTTGTATTCGTTGTCATTCAGTTTATTAACAGCTCTCTTAGTATAGTCTAGTTATAACAGTGTTTCTTTTTTTTCGTTTTTTCTTTTTTATTTTGGATTACTATATAGATGGCAAATATAGAAGTGTCTCTGAGCTCATCCAATCCGGCAAGACGTCGTAAGGGTACATCATTGGGTGGTACTATATCAGCAAGGGCATCACCTCGTCCGGAATCAAAGGAATTACGTACAGCCCTACAAGATAGAGAAGCTGTTATACAAAATTTAAGAATTCAATTATGTTTGGGGAAGCTACCACGACCGACTGGACCACCGTTGGATGAATCTGAACGGCCAATTGCTGAACAGAGATTGTCACGTCTTAAAACTGAGGCGGAAAACAAAAGAATTGCTATACGCAATTTGAAGGGTGCTCTAGATAGATTGGATATAACAGAGTGAGTAGCTTTTGTTGTTTTTCTTTCTTATACTTAAAATTTATTTACCTGACTCATATGAGAATTGTTTTTAATTATTCCAATATTTGGCTGGCTTTTGACTGTTTTGGCGTTTCTGATGTTTTTGTTGGTTTTATTTTGTTTTTTTGTCATCAATAAAATGTTTTCGGTTAATGTGTAAATCATGCGTGCCTACATAGAAAAGAAGAGGTGCCAGAATTGAGGACTATGTAATTTTTATTTTTGATCAGATTGTTAAGAAGTCGAAAATTAAGAAAATAATATGAACACCACCCACTTTATAATGACGAAGATCTTAATGACCTTGAATTGGTTTGCCTTTCTCATTAATAAGTGTAGCACATGTATAGGAAATGAATTGTTTGGGTTACTTGTCGAATGCCGATTTTTGTAGTCTTTTTCACCGCCGTATTCAATAGACTCGTGACTTGTATCTCATAGTTTGGCGCTATTTGTATTTCGGATTAATTGTTTAATCAATTTGTTTCGCCAAGTGACATGCCCCATGACTTGATGAAGAAAGTGGTCTCTCTGTTGCATATCCCGGCATGAAATCGAAAGCTTCAAAGATTTCTGTATTACATATATTGAAAAATTCCCGTAGCCCCACTTCAATGTAAGCTGGTGTCGCTGGGTAGAGATGATTTTATTATACCCTAGATGAAATCATAGGGTGGACTAAGTTTGTCATTCCGTTTGTAACACCTAGAAATAATGATGGTAGAGCAAAATGGATTACACACGGGCTTTTTTAAAAAAAGAAAATTTATGTTCGAAAATAGAACTAATCGGGCAACTCATTCGTAGGGTTGCCATACAAAATTTTCGTTTTCCACCATATATTTGGACAGAGAACTGAAATTTGGTACATTGTGTTTTCATAGCAATACAAAATAAAGTGTTAGAAATGGAATAAATCGGGCAACCCCTTCTTGGTGTTTCCATATAAAAATTGTTGGTTTTTTACGTATATTGTGAAAACGATCAGTACAAGGCATTTTCATTGTACTGAAAACTCCTTCAGTATATGAAATCCTATGAAATCTTTTATAATCATTTTTGCTGTCCGACGAACCGTTATAAAAATATATGCGAAATACCACTTCAAAAATCAAACTTTCACAGAGAGGTGACCATACAAAATTTCATACGGGCATTCATCTTAGAATATATAGCAAACAGGAATGGTTGAATCGTGTAAAATTCGTCAAGAGCAGGTAACTATACATAGGAGTAAGTGAGATGCTGGATAGAGAAATTGTCAAAGCTGTAGATTAATTGTCAAATGTGCTTTTGTTTTGTGAGCAGATTTGGTCAACTTAAAATTCTTTTGTGTAATTTAACAAAAATACCGAATCAATTCTTTTCAAAACTATTTATCTTTGAACTTTATTTAGTGCAAAGTTTTATAGTGCCACTAGTGCCTGTTGAAATCTTCATATCAATTAAAAAAACAGAAATGAAGTGTTCGGTCAGTGCTTGCAAATATAAATTGGATTATAAACTAGGGAAGCCTGTTTGAGGCAACTGCACTACCTAAATTATCTTTTTTGTTAATAGAAACAAAGATTTATATAAATTAATTATGTGAATTGTTTCAGAATAAAGTAGGAAAAGAACATTTTTGACCACAGATGCTCCGCACAAAACCTTTGTTTACTTTTTGCAAATTGACAAGTTGTTTAGAATAGGGATGGCGTCTAAATACATGTAAAAATGGACTACCAACACAACCAGGAATTCATTACGCAAAATCTGGCTTATCACCATTCCTGTTTGCTCTATATTCTAAGGCATTCATCTATGGCAAGCGTGGCCAAACTTTTGATCGCTACGGGCGAGACATGTTTTTTTAAATTATAGGCGACGGTATACCCAAGATCGTATCTGTTAAGTGATCATAAGAACAGTAGTAATTTAAAGCCAAAAACAGGATTAAATTTAAAAGAAACATATGTGATACTAATACATATTCAATATCAATTTATTTTAATAAGAGAATTCTACTCACAAACTAATTAGTTTATAAATAAAACAATATGTTCTCTTATTGCATATTTTCTGTAAGATTTTCATATTGTGGTTCATATGTACTTATAGCTATTCGTAAATATGTTGCCAAATGGTCATCTGTCAAATGGGAAAGATGTTTTGCTTTAATTGCATTCATGGTAGAAGGTTATGTTTCGTAGAGGTAAATAGAACCGAAAATGGTTGATAAATGCACATCTCCATAAACATGGATTTTTCGCTGCACAAAGTAAATTCGAATAACTATTGTGAAACGAACTGTTGAAACTCGATTATCCGGGATGCCTGGTTTCGAAACTTTCCCGGAAAATCGAAAATCCCGGTTAATAGATCGAGCTCAGTAAAATAAAGGAAAACACGTTTTTTTTTTTATAACAAACTCAAATTATATTTTAATACAAAAAAAAAATATGTACATAACACAAATAAAGTTTTCACTCGAATATACACATACATAAGTACATAAGTAAAGTTGATATTTATTTTTTAGGCAGATACATTACTATGTATTTACTGCGGGCGTCATCCTTTGGAGAATCGTTGGAAATCTTGTTAGACGAACACTTCCCCGATGGTCCAGACGAGAGCCTCTCAGCTCCGCGTACCGAAACCCTCACTTTCGGAGACGGAGAAGTTGCCTTCGTCACGGACGAATCGGTCAAATGGGCAGTTGACTCTTTCAAACCGTTCAAATCCCCAGGCAAGGACGGCATCTTCCCAGCCCTCCTTCAGCACTTGGGTGACCCTCTGATTAGCAACCTAACCAATCTCTTTACGGCATGCATCAAAATGGGCTATACACCGAAGTTGTGGCAAGAAGTCCGCGTTGTGTTTATTCCGAAGGCAGGTCGGGTAGACTACTCACCTGCAAAAGCGAATAGCCCTATCAGCTTGCTTGACTTCTTTCTTACTTAAAACCTTCGAACGCATCTGTGAGTGGGAGCTGAGACGCTCCATCCCCAGAAGCAGACTATCACAGTACCAACATACTTAAAGGGAAAGTCCGTCGAGACGGCTCTCCATGAGGTGATTCACTCAATTGAAAAAAGCTTCCTCTTTAAACAATCTACGCTAGCTGTTTTCATCGATCGCCTTTAATAACGTTCTTCTACATAGGTTCACGGTAATGCTAACAAAACATGGAGTGAACCGATCTCTAAAAAATCGGATTACACACATGTTGCATAATAGAGCAGTCTTTGCTGATCTTGGCGGGGCAAGCAGAGTTAAAAAAGTTCACAGGGGTGTCCCTCAAGGCGGTATTCCATCACCTTCGCTATGGTACTTATCATGGACGATCTCCTGCTAACACTCACCCGGATGGGGTACAAAGCATTATGTTACGCGGACAACTTGACAATTTTAGTCACCGGAAGTTATGAACCTGTACTCTGTGGATTGGTGCAAGGCGCGATCCGACTAGTCATGCCTGGGCCACGGATTACGGGCTGGGCATCAACCCACTGAAAACTGACTTATGCCTATTCACCATGAAAAGGAATATCCCCAGTTTAAACCTGCCCCTGATTGGCTCGACACGCTTGGAATTAAAAGACAGGGTGAAATACCTAGGTACTATTCTAGACAAAAAGTTAAACTGGAAACCACACCTCGAAGACAGAGCGAACAAAGCTCTTAGAGTGTTTGCAATGTACCGTAGAGCAGTAGGGAAGAAGTGGGGACTCAAACCGCGGATGATTCTATGGATATACACTAGTGTCATTCGACCCATGTTAACCTACGGTTCAGCGGTGTGGTGGATAGCAATGGACTTCTCCAACCATCGCAAGATGCTGGAGAAGATTAAAAGGCTGTGCCTTCTCAGCGCAAGCGGCGCTTGTAAGTCAACTAGCATCCGAGCTCTGGAGGTTATCCTCAATATACACCCGGTGCTAGTACATATCAAGCAGAGGGCGTCGACTACCGCGCTAAGGCTGCATCTTAACCTTGGCTGGCTTCATGGGGGAACAAGAGTTCCACATGAATCCATTTATGAGTTCATGCAGTCTATCGCACCAGGCATTGACAACAGTGACCACCTCCTCGAGACCATGCTGGAAAGAAATTTTGATAATAGAATTCCATCCAGGGCAGGGAATCACTTTCCGTGTTTCAACCATTGAAAAACCCAATTATAATATATCGATGAAGGCACCGGAGCGGGAGTTTTCTGTGAGGAGCCAGAAATTAAGTTCTTCATGCACCTTGAAAACCACTCCACGGTTTTCCAAGCAGAAGTCAAGGCTGTCCTTGAAGCGGGAAGACACCTCCTTAACTCAGACACTGAGAATAAGGAGATAGTCATCTGCTCGGACAGCCAAGCAGCTTTCAAAGCTTTGTCTAAACCCTTTATAACCTCCAAATAATTAATGGAGTGCAAAACCACCCTGAATTCCCTTTCTTGGAATAACAGGGTGATAGTGCAGTGGGTGCTGGGGTACAGCAACATCAGCGGGAATGAAAGGGCAGACGAACTTGCCCGTCTTGGAGCAGTCTCAGAGGAAGCTGCCTCTACAGTCGGGATTGCACCAAAACACCTTGTCTCAATCATTTCAAGCTGGGCTGACCGCCAACACAGTCGCCTGTGGTTAGAAGATCCCACAGGTAGGACAACAAAGGAACTGTGGGGTACACCAAACTCAAATCAAACGAATAAGCTCCTAAAACTCTAGAAGCCAACCCTGACAACTCTGGTGTCCATTCTCACTGGGCATTCCTCTCTCAGGGGCCACCTTCACAGGATGAGACTTGTTGATGATCCTATATGCAGGGGTTGCGGAGAGGAGTCCGAAACAGTGACCCACTTTCTATGTCACTGCCCGGCACTCTCAGGAATACGTTACAGAATTCTTGGTTCACACCTCCTGGAAGAGTTACATGATGCCGGCAAGAAGGGCTGGGAGCCAATACTGAAATTTATAAGATCGTCCGATAGGGACCTATGAGCTTGCCTTGAAGTTTGTTGCTTGTTTTTCAATAACCTCTCTTGGATCCTGTATAATTGCATCGTATCTTGCATTGTGATTTCCTGAAGATTTTGGTCTCCCATGATGTTAATGAGTGTAGTACATTCTGTTATGGCTTGTGAAACCGTAGTTTCACAGTAAAATATTACCCCAAGTGTTTTTTTAGGACGTCAGTAGTGAAATCCTCCCATGCATTAAAGAGACACCAAATTGCATTTTTTATATTAAATAATATTTGAAAGGAGCATATATCTAAATTAGTTTCGTTATTTATAAATGTTTTCACTACGTGTTTCCGATAATAACACTTCAAACTTCTTATTATTCCTTGAAAAAACTTCACGATTACATTGTCTCTTTGAAAATCAGATTCTCCTGGATGAGCGGGACAGTTATCTAACAATAGTAAAATTATACTGTCAACAGCCGGACCAACTTCTTTTAAATGATTCTTTGCTTCAGGTACAAAATTATTATTAAACCACTGTAAGAAAATTTCCTGTGTGACCCACGCTCTTCGGTTTGACTTATATATCACCGGAAGATTCTTAGTATTATTCTTAAAAGCTCTTGGTCGAGCACTTTTTCCGATTACAAGCAGCTTGCATTTGTGGTTCCCGCAGCATTTGAGCAGGTCACAAAAGTAATACGCTCTTTACTTTCTTTTAATCCTGCTGCTGAACGCTCGTCATTACAGACCAATGTTCTTTTTGGCAATAGCTTCCAAAAAAGTCACGTCTCGTCAGCATTATAAATTTGCTCTGAACTTAAGTCTTGTTTTTCAATAAAATTGGGCAGTTCATCAATGAACATTGTTGCACTAATATAATCCGCAGACAATTTTTCACCAGTCGTTTTAAGACTATGAATACCGTGAAGGCTCTTAAATTTACCAAGCCATCTTTGGGAGTATTGACAAGCTGATCGTATATTAAGTTTTTCGTGAAACTCTTTTGCTTTTACAATTATTAAATCTCCAGATATAGGAGTGCCTTGGTAACGTTCCTGTCGGAACTATTCATAAGTCGCCTTGTCTACCTGTGGATTTTCAGAGGTTATCAATACTTTGCGGTTTTCCAGGCCTTTAACGGCGTCACTTTCTGCATAAAATTTTAGGATTTTGTCCTGATTATTTTTTAAATTATACAACGTTTGTTCTCCCACGCCGTAGTTTTTTGCTAATGTCTTTACGGTATTTCCAACTTTCTGAGAATGAATTATTTGCACCTTTTTTTTTTAATTGATAAAACTTTTCTCGCTCGTTTTGTCTCCGACATTGTAAATGTATGCAGAAATATGTACGTATTAATTTATTTTGGGAAAACAAGCTTAATAGTTTTATTAAATTAACTTACCTCAAAAACCAATTAAAAAGAGAGTACTGGAAACGCTCAGCACTTCAAGAAATTTTTGGAACAATTATACACACTTTTACTGAAATGCAACCTTTATAAAAATTAGGTTGTTTTCCACAAACGCGATTAACACAATAGATGTTTTCCTTTCCTACTGTAGGACGATATGCACTTTAAAACTGTAATATGGCACAAGTTGCTTCTACCACAGGAAAATTTTTCTACGAAAAATAGAAGGAAAACCAATAAAACAGGACAAGCAAAAACAAATTTTCGACGAAATAGATAAAAGCAAGCATTAAAACAGATTACCAGCATATTAAATACGACCTTAAATGGGCAAAAGTGTGCCTTCTGCATACCTGTAAAAATACCAACCAACTTTTCTCATTTCTCGATATTACCGGATTGTTCATCCCGGATAATAGAGTCTTTCCCGGATAATAGAGAGAAATCAAAATAGTAGGAAATATGATTCATGCCGGATAATAGAGTTTCCGGTTAATCGAATCACGGATAATCGAGTTTCGACGTACTTCATTTCAAAAATATATCGCAGTTTAAGTTAAGAATTTCATTTTCAACTAGTATTTGGTCCACATCCAAAAATTCCTTTAATCTTATTGCTAAATCTTTCATTTTTATATCATTACTGAATTGGAATGAAATGAAAAATAAATTTAGAAAAAATATCGAAAAGAATGAAGAATTCTGTGCGGTCGGTGTTGAATTCATCTCTTATTTTGGTTTTATTAAAGTTAATTGCTAAGAATACCGGTTCTACATTAGTAGGAATGCAGAAGGCATAATATTTCAAAAAAGGATTTAGAATCATTTGAAAAAATTATTTTTAAAGTTTAAGGGAAACTAAGGAAACAATGCGTCTCTTATCAAATGATAATTGAATTGTTTAGAATTGAAAGTACGTATGTCCATATTTTGATGATTTTTGTTTTTCATCGAACTAAATTGTATAGAGGTAGAACAATTTGGTGTAGAAACCTCACATGTCCATATCTAACTGAAGTACCCTTATCCAAACAATAAATCAACACGTCCAGGTCTTGTGGCTGTTCAAATCTCAACTTAGACCAGGACTTTTGGGATTTGGACATACGCCGATTCTTTTTTAAAGAATTCCTTATCGTCTAACTTTTGAAGATTTGGAACGAAGAACTATAATAATCGGGTGATAGACCAAATCATAACAGTTACTAGAAAAGTATTTTAAAAAATCTAAATCATGTATTTTTCAAATTATAGACCTTTCTTTTGTTTTTGAGAAAATGTACACCCTGTGATGGTTTTTTAGCTCCTGTTGCAACAAATCTTTACTTTTTTTCAATTTTATTTTTCTTATGAAATCCCGAGTAGTCCTGATGTAATCTGCTGCTTTAAATTCTAAGCCAACTGTTCCAGCTTAGAAGAAAATGTCACATTTTGGCGAACCAAGACAAGAAAATTAATATTTCGCCCAACTTTAACTAACTGTAATGAAAAAAAAATGTACTACGCCAGTCTGGCAAGTAACTTTAAAAGTTGACGCATTTAATAAGGATTCTAAAATGGTATAACACTTGCTACAATGTTACAAGATTACGCCAAAAAAAAAAAATTTCTTCAAGAAACCCAGTTTCGAGAAATTTCTTTTCACCTACTAAAAACAATTCTAGTGTAACCAAAACTTGCCGTAAGACCGTAACTTTAAGATTCTAGTTTGAGTGAGACGGAGAGTCATTACATGAAATGCGAGTGAGCAAGATAGTAACTCTAGCTCGTCAAATCATTGAGTTTTTACAAATGTGCATCGTCTAGTCTCCACAGAGGGCCGACTTCCAACCAAGTACATGGTGAAGGAAGAGTTCCTTACCTTACGAGGACGTAGTTCTTCAAGCAGTTGAAGGAAACCCAAGTACTTTGGTACGTGAAATACAGGAAAGCACAGGAGTGCCCAAAAGTATAGCTCACCGAATTTTACAGAAACATGAGCTCCAGAATTACGGAAGCAGTTGAATTTGTCAACAATGGAAGATTTGCCCGTCTGATAATCCGATCCTTTTTAAGAAGATGTCGAACTTGTATTGGAGCTGAAGGAAGGCAGTTTGAACATCTTTTGCAAAATAATAAATCTTACCATCCAAATAATTGGTGTTTAATTTTAAACTTAAGGAAAATTTATCCTAAGTTTAACAAAAAGTTAGTATCTCTACCTTGAAAGCGTCACTATCTGTCTCACTCACACTTCACGTAATGACTCTCCGTCTCAGTCACACTAGAAGCTTAAAGTTACGGTCTTACGGCAAGCTTTGGGTACACTAGAATCATTTTTAGTAGGTGAAAAGAAATTTTTCGAAACTGGGTTTCTTGAAGAAACATTTTTTTTTCCGTAATATTAAGTGTGTGAAGTGTTATACCATTTCAAAATCCTTATTAAATGCGCCAACTTTTAAAGTTGCTTGCCAAACTGGCGTAGTACATTTTTTTTTCATTACAATCAGTTAAAGTTGGGTGAAATATTAATTTTCTATTCTTGGTTCGGCAAAATGTGACATTTACTTCCAAGCTGGAACAGTAGGCTTAGAATTTAAAGCAGCAGATTACATCAGGACTACTCGGGATTTCATAAGAAAAATAAAATTGAAAAAAAGTAAAGATTTGTAGCAACAAGGTGTACATTTTCTCGAAAACAAAAGAAATGTCTATAATTTGAAAAATACATGACTTAGAATTTTTGTTATATTTTTCTGGTAACTGTTATGATTTGGTCTATCACCCGATTCCGGCTTGACGTCGACTTACGGGACACCCTGTATATATATTTATTTCATATCGAGATGGGTACATATCAGGCAGACGGGCAACTAGGTCTTAGACCAATTATAACTTTTTTGAGGCCATTCCCTTTAACTCGTACACGAATTTGTCTGTCTGTTCATGTCGTGTGACAATTGAATTCCTAAAATTTGAACCGGAAATTTCCATGGAAAACCCGGAAAATCGGGAAAAATCATTTGAAATTTTGGTACAAATTTGATTAGTAATAAATCCGTTTCAGGAAAAATGCAGAGTTTTCCGATTTTTCCGAAAAAAAATTCTGGAATTTTCCGACTTTTCCGAAAAATTTTCCAGTAAATTTTTTTTCTAAATTATGGATAGGATAGGATAGGATCAAGTTCCCTATCAACTGGCATCATTACTTTCTCTCCGACAATGGTGAAAACATGCAGAAAAAATCGAGGAAAATTCATGTAAAACGCTTTTCCAGAGTCTTTCAGACCCAGGAAGCGTTTGAGCGACTTGGAACCTAAGACAAAGTTGTAGAGCGAAATGAGTTGCATAAAGTTACTTTTGTGGAAAACTGCGTGGAAAACCGGGAAAAGCGGGAAAATCATCGGACAAATTTTCATCGATATGATTAGTGATAAATCTGTCAGGAAAAATGCAGAATTTTCCAATTTTTCTGGAAAATTTTCCGAAAATTTCCAGAATTTTCCGACTTGTCCGTCCTACTGGCATCAATACTTTCTCTTCAACAATCATGAAACCTTGCATGAAAAATCGAGGAAAATTCATGTATATTTTTAAAAAAATTCATAATAATAGGAAAAGTCTGTGGAAAACATGGAAAATCGGGAAAATTCATGTTATATATGATCAAGTTGGAATACAGCTAAAAAGCGCTGTTTAAAACATAATTTAAATTTGAGAAAACCGTTGCAGTACTTCAACGATTTGATACTCGAAAAATTTTTGTTTTCGGATCGGCACCAAACATGACTTAAAAATTGTTTTAAAATATCTCCATGCAGCACGCAATAAAAATTTAGTTAACGTGAAAAAGACAGAAATTAAAATAAGTAAAAAACGAGTTTTCAAACAAAACTGAGGCCAAGCCGCATGAAAAAGTAGAAAATAAACTTTTCTTCACACACAGAGGTGGACTCAGATTTTATTCGCTGACAATCACCGATATATTTCAGTATGATCAATCAGAGGTAATAAGTGATTTGATTCATGAAGAGAAAGAATATTCAAGAGAAATGTCCCAATCAAAAAATCTGAGTCCACCTCTGTGTGTGAAGAAAAGTTTATTTTCTACGTATTCTGCAATGATAACTTCCTGTTCATCCCTCAATAGCTGTAATAAATATAAATTGAAAGCTTTCTTTAAAAAATGTAATGATAAATCTAACACTGAGACCAAATGCGATATATAAATTTTAAGACAAGCATAAATAGGAAAAGATTTTCTTGTGTGCAAAAACGACACAAATAACTTTATGCAAAGTAAAAACGCGACAATTTCAGTTCCGTGTGTGTTGTTTTTGCCCGGAATTTTTCGTTATTGTATTTTTTTCCTGTCAGCGATGTAGACACTTCCGCTGTTTGTCCTATCTCTTGTGCAAGGCTTTTGAATTAATATCATCTTAGACTTCTGAAAGGGATGTTAAAATCCGCTGCTCTTTCTCGAATGGATTTCTCTTCGATTTTGACGACCTTAACAACTTGCAAAATTACATCATTGGGGCACTTTACCCCTTTTAGTTAAATATGCTTGGCATTTTCTATAATAAAACAATTATATGGTAGCTGTGAAGTCAATATAAAACAATGAAAAGAAATTATTAAGTGTGCCAACCAAACCTGAAAAAAATCAGCTAACTAACCACAAGTTAGTTTTGGGAAGTTTTGATGTGACTTATGATGAGATTATTGAAATACTTCAAAAAATAATGCACAGACAAATAAAGCAAAAAATTCTTCATATAAATAAATATTCCTTGCCGCACGTACAGAATTAGTTTATCACGGGCGATAATAAGTAAAATACAAAATTTTTATTTTTATGTCTCATAATATTAAATATCCACGTTGCGTCTAAGCACGTGCTTGTTGAACACTGAAAACAATTATGGGGTATCGTTCTATGTTATCGACTTGGGTAGTGGCTCGATCTGTTGTGTATACTGAGAATTGTGACAACTATATCCAGTGTCCCCTAATCTGTATGAACATTAATTGCTTGTATTTCTGTATCCTGAATAGAACAGCATCGTTGACAGCTTTGCATCCTGTTTGGAGTTTACCTTTTTTTACCGTCTATTTATTGAAGCTGTCCGTTGAATGGATTTTATAAATGTCGATTGGCAGACAATTTGAATATGACCACAACCTTACTACATATTTAATATAATTTGCTCTATAAAATGGAGCATAGCGCTCGGTAATGGCAACCAAATCCCTGTTGTAATGACTCCATCGGAAAAGAACTAGCAGAACTTGATATTCACTTGAGGATTCCACTATATTTTCTCAAGAGAGGGTACCTATCAACCATATGACCAGGTTGTCTGTGAGGATTATCAAAGTCGGCAATAATCAGCTCTTATAGGAGAACCTTGACAGAGGAAATCAAACCCCTATCTGGTGGCATCCCTTGTGAGGTCACCTTTGTTGGGGATTTTTTCTGACCAGTGAGGCTTTAACTCCTCTTTTGGTAGAAAGATAGATTGATAGAAATCGCATATGGCTGTCATTTCCTTTCAGTGGCTTTTTTAGCACTGATACTAGACTATGAAGAGCGTACTCCGCTTCTTGTGATTGTCTAAAACTTTGATGGGGTTAGGCTAATAACTCTATAAGACCTGGTTTAGGAAGATAACAACCCTCCACCTTGGGGTGTTCATGTAGCTGCTTCTAACAATTCTGATTAGGCTCAGTCCTTCTGGAAGTTTTACTGAGAAAAATTCGTTATATCAAACAATTTGAATGGCTTGTAACAGTCAAGGGCCATTTACCCATCCTTGGGGTGAAGATTTTGCCATATAGGCTTGGAAAAATGAGTTTGCAGTAACAATCTTACTATGTATTTCTTCCTGAATACTACTGCAGTTATCATTGGCTTTTTGTAGAATATCGTTACAAGTACATATGAATTATCCTTATAGAGGATTTTTTAATATCTATCGCTTGTAAGTTGCCAATAAATTAGAAAAAAACTTTTTCAAGTTTTTCTCATCTTCTCAATTCTTTATTATAGTCATTCAGGGACTGGTTATAAGCACTTGTTTTTTTGGCCGTATTGAAGAGTCCTTTAGAGCTAGCTCTTAATTTGTCAGTTTCGTATTCCTCTAAGGCACATCTAGTATAGGATAAATTTATCAATCTATACAATTGGGAAGAGATAAAATCTAGGACTTTGTGGTTCTCTATTTTCCTACCACGGAGCTCCTTTAAATTCGCTTTGATGTATTCTACATATGAACATCAGTTAGTAAGTTGAGGAATTGTTGTCTTTTTGTTTGTCATACAATTGGATATGTTAGCTTCGAACCGCAAGGGATTGAGTATTAATATATAAGTAAAATACAAATGGTCACAGAATGGAACCCTGAGGCACTCCAGTTGAGATTTTTTGCGTGTTCAATAGTCTACCCACAGACCCTCCTAACCTGAGTGACATTTAAAGAAAAAATGGTTCCCGGATTAATATCTCGGACTAATATCTCTTGATACCAAATGCATTTGAAAAGTGGTTGTGTTCATTGTGAAGTGCAAATCGGTTCAAACTTTTAATTGAATGCAGCGCTGGTCATTCTCTCATGATATTTGATCTGTCTGTTGATTAGTGAGACAAGAATATAGTGCCTGTGATGTTATGTTGAAAATATAGTTTGGACAAAGTCATTCGTGCGAACCCAGAGTAGTCCAAGAACATCTGAACTCATCTCAAAATTCAGCTGCTGCAGCCTAAGTCGAACTGAATTTATAATTCAGTTCATGAAGATCCCCATCAGCTGTGATCTGCTGCGTAATGAAAAGTCTTTACGTTGCTCTATAGAGCTTGAAAGAGGGGGCAAGCTGCAGCTGAATATCTGACATAAATATTGACGTTTTGCAGGCCACTAGATTTTTTATCCTCTTATACATACGCAGCTCCAACTTCATCTGTGCTAAGAAATTTGTATCGATGCGATAAAAATATGTTATTCCATGGAAAACTGCAAATTTTCCATTCAAAGTTTTTCTTAAAGATTTCTGAAGGCATAGATAAGAAGTATTTGCTCCAAAGGTGGCTGAGATTTAACCTAAACATTTGAAAACCCACTGGGTGCCACGATTTCGATCTTTTATGCTCAAATCGGTACCAACCCATTACGTACATTATTTGCTGATTTCTTTTTTTTTATTGTAGTAGGTACTAATGAAAATCTCAATTTACAGCAACATCGACATTAGGATAAGACAGGCAGAGCTAGAGTATGCTCTAGGACGTGAAGAGCTTCAACTTTTGTCTCTAGTGGAGGAAGCACGAGCATTACAGGCTCGCTTGGATAAATCAAAGCCAGAAGCGAATACCCTGTACAGGTAAGGAAAATCAATCACAATTATGTATTATATAAAAATGTTTAAAATGATCCGTTTCTATGTTGTTGCTCTTTTTTTTTAGCATTATCAGTTCTGGAGTAAGTTTAAGTCTTCATGCAATTCAAGCTACTGTTGGGCGATGGGCGGCCATATCTAAGTCAGAATGTCCAGGTCTCTATGTCGAATGGGCGCTGGATGGAGAAGGTTTGTTTAGAGGAGATCGAATTCTAGAAGTAAATGGAAAAATCGTAACGTGCCGTACAAGAGAAGAGCTCCAGAAATATATTAGCACATCTGGAAAATGTCAAGTAGTTGTACTACGTAAAAAAACGGCTCCTATTCCTCATCAGCAACTTATACAGCAGCAAGAAGACAATATTCGACTTCAGCATCGAATTTCTTATCTTGAAGAACAAGTGCGAGAGCTGCAAACTACTAAAGAACTACCTGCAATCAATGGAACATCTGGGCATGTGACTAGCATCAGTATTTCATCGCCACCATCTACACCACCTGATAAGCCACAAGTTTTTCAACGTGGAAGCTATGTAACTACCCTAGTGGGGGGAAAACCAATTGAACTTACAGGAAATCTAACAAAATCTCATGTTACAAAAACTCTTATCAAAGAAAACGGAAATCATACGGACTCCGAAAATAATTACATCCCAATTCCGCCAGCCCGGTCGTTATCAGCTTCGAAAATTTCGATAAACAGCGACATGCATCTCAACAATAATTGCCACCGGAGAGAGCGTGTCGAACGGAGAAATGCTAAAGCTAATATCGAAGATGTAAACCATAATCAGCATCAACAACAACCACACCACCACCACCACCATCACCATCATCACCAAAAACACATTTCACAAAATTATCGTGGAGGTGGCAGCAGCAGTCATGCACGGAGTGTCGAACATTTACATTGCAATGGGTATGTGTCTCGGCTGTTTTGTGTTTTAGTACATAGTACATACATTGATGAGTGTACAGTCTGTAACAAAATTAATATTATGTTATTTTATTCTATTGTTTTTTTTTTTTGCTTTTGCAGTGTTGATAAACGAAAGGAAAATCTTCATGTGGAAAACTTACGAAAATCTGGAAATGATTTACGAAGTGTAAAAAGTTTGGATTTTGACAGTGATAGCAATGATCATCGACGAAATGTTGATTATACATCTGAACCGGTCGCCCCTAGAGTTCGTCCAACTCCACCAAAGAAGCCACTCAGACTTTCATTGCAAAGAGCGCAGAGTTTGCAGACAGTTGAATTGAATATGCAGACTGATTCTGAGAGGAAGCGACCAATTAAAAGGATGCACAATGGAACAAAAACTTTCGATCATAGTTTAATTGAAAACGCAACGTCCATGCAAACAGCATCCCTTGGACGTAACAAGCTAATTTGAAATAGCCGTTGAGGGATTGTTTGTTTCTTGCCACCCACCGTTTTTTCTTATTATGTACTTTTTTTTCTATTACTACTTTTCTATCACCGGAAGGAAGTAGGCGCTTTATTTATGTAATTTTCAGGTTTTTATCACTAGTTTTAAACTATTCAAGCCAACTTTATTCCTAATTTTTAGTATTTATTTTGTGTAATTTCAGTGGATCTGCAATCAATGTTGTGCAAAAGCGACTTAAATCTGTTAATTTTAAGCGTTTAACGAATTTTATTCGAAAATTTTGAAATATTTCTTGAATGTGATTGTTACTCTTTTTACTATTTACCTAGTGAAATATATTATAATACTACTTACTTACACGAGAATTTTGATGTTCTTTAACGGTTATTTATTGCTTTAGAAGGAGGCACGAGAACTCTGAACTCTTCAATCACGGATTGATGAGATTGTAATGTTTTTTTATTAGTATTTGTGCGTTGCAAGTGTGATAGTTAATTGTTTATTTCCTAGAATGAAGGGCGCCTCATTACATTTATGCCTAGAAGACAGCGTTTTTCTATTTTTGTTATTGAAGCAAATAACAGTTATCAACCTGCTGCCCAGCATAGAAGTACTTTGTACCATGTAGTTTATGTGTAAATTCAATCTTTGATCACATTTAACACCCAAGTTACAGATCATACCCAATTGAGGAATCCGAGAACTCATAACTTTAGAACATATAACTAAAGGAAGCGAAATAAGCCCGAAAAATGGCGGCATTTCGTACTATGTGATAGAATTGTGTTTATGTATTCGTTATGCTCATGGAAGTAAAATATATGAAATATTTTTGAAGGCGGGTTAGGCGTAATTGCTTATAATAAACTAAAATTGAACACATTGAACAACAAAAAAACCAACAGTTGGGAGCACAAAAACGCAAACAAAGAAATATTTGGAATACTTATCTTGATATTATTGTTTCCTTATCCTTTTTTCACATCTTTTGGACGTATTTGCGGAAAAGAAACATTCTATTTTAATTTGAGCATTTCACCTTGCCTGAAAAAAGTCTTTCCGGGATAATTTCGGTGATTAATTATACAGAACCGCACAGCACAATATTCATTGTTGAAATATTCACTCACACGTTTATAACCTTAAGTCCAAGATTTAATCGCTAAATTTTCACTTCAAATGTTTTTATTTAAAATTAACACAATTTGCGGAACAATTAAATTGAAAGTTTTTTAATTAGAAAAAGTACAAAAAACAAAACCCGGCACAGAAAACACGAATCTGACGTTTAATTCGAGATAGCACAATTGTCATTAGCAAATTAACTTGGTTGAAACTTGGTCAAGGCTTGGTTAGACTTGGTTCAGTTCTTCTTGCTTTTCCACCCTTTCGCTTTAGAACCGAGATTCCCTCACACTGATAGGGTTTTTACACGATATTTCGCTTCTTTAGTTAAATGTTCTAAGCTAATCATAAGTAATTGGTTTCTGATTCCTGTGGAAAGTCATAAGTTCATTTTGTCGATATTGACTACTAAATTCTTGTTTTTGCACCAATTGTAAAATTTGTGAAGGTCATCCTCTACCTGTTCACACACGTTAAAAGATTTAATCTGACCAAAAAGTTTAACGTCGTCAGCATAAATCAAGACTCACAACAGAGACAATGTCGTCAATAAATAGAATAAAGAATAACGGGAACAAGTGAATCCCTTGAGGTACACCAGACGACGTCCTCAAGACTCTAGAGATGAGATGACGGAAATTGATTTGTAATGTTCTGTTCATCTAAGTACAGGTTTGGTTTCTAAAAGAATGCGACGCGACGGTGCAATTGGGCGACAGAAACACGTTTGCGCTGATCATGGTGTAATTACGCCTAGTGTGGTTTCGAACAATTGTATTCACTTTATTGCCTCGTCTCCCCAAGTATTCTTTCCAACAAATTATGTTCCAATCGTAAAAATACTTGATTAGCCATCGTAAAAAAAAAACGTTAAACTATGATTTTGCGCCGACGAACTATTTGATCCCAGCGCAATTGCGGCCGTAAGGTCGATCGCAATTCCGTTACGCTATTCCTTTGAACCATTACTACTAGTTTCTTTAATTGTGCCGCCGCATTCTCTTGGAAACCAAGGCTTAAGACCATTTCAGAAATGAAGCGGGAAACCCATACTTTTCCATTTTAAGCAGTATGACGGAGTGAGATAACTTGTCGAAGGTTTTACTAAAGTCTGTATAAGTACAATCTGTCTGGTAGCCTTTTGCGAGCAAGCCCGCCAATGGTATCCCAGATAAATTCCAACAAGTTAGGGATTGTAGACCTGCCCGAAATAAACCCATGTTGGTTTGAACAGAGCAAATTCGTCCTGAGTTTAAATGATAGTTTCCAATAATTTGGGCATGCAAGATAATTTTACAATAGACTTATAGTTAGAAATCGACAGGTGCTGAGCTCTGGTCGGTATAGGACGTGTCTAATTTTACTCGTGCGGAAATTGGCGTATAACTATAGTGAAATGTAAGGTTTTTGTGGAAAATGTTGTTGTTTTCATAAGCGCTGTTCTAAATTGGACGAGCTAGCCTCCAAGCTTATAAATAATAACTCTGATATTTCTTGGGCACGTTCAGTCTATACTGTTGTGCCGTACTGCAGTTTATTGGAGAAAATATCGTTGCTTCCCTCTAAAAATTTAGATTAAGACGAGATTTTGTGAAGTATAAGTCTTTATCAAATAATTCCATGACCTTAGCTTTGCCTAAAGTGATTCATCGGAGTGTGTTGACCTCTACGTTGAGAGTGTTAAAAACAAAAATAGCAAAAATTCTTCCAAACAGAATTCTAATTTATCTAAGCAGAATGCATCGTGTGCTTTGCCGTTATCAGGGAACATTTAATGGGTGCAGTCTCTTGGTGGAAAACAGCCGCCACAGTCAGCGCTTGTTACAATCACACTTGTTGGTGTGGTTGAAGTGTTTTCAATGTTCGTATTTTGATGTAACGGTCTCGATTGCGGAAGTAGCTACAGCTAGTGAATACCTGCTGCGGAGATAACTTCTTAGTTGAGGTTGAGGCTACCTTTTTGATAGATAGCAATCAAATTCAAAGTAATTTATTGAGTCAATTTAAAATTTTCGTAACATGACTTTATGTCTCTATTTACAGTTTTATTGCTGCCTGGCTCACAGATTTGCCTGGCTTACATTTGCTTTTCACTTAAATGAATAATGTTACACAACATTAACCTTAAATTTATCACATTGAGTAACTAGTTAAAGCTACGATTAAGCGCTTGAGTGTTCATACACTTGCTTCCGGTGTATATATATATCGCATTGTCTTATTGACACTAAACCTATCTTAACACTACATAACAAAGATAACACGAGCTTAGGCTCTATACTGTGACAGTATCATAGTAAATACAAGTTAACAATATTATTGGGCGCAGCCAAATTCAAAGTACATAAGAAAATAATACAAAACAAAACAAACAGAGTAGTAAGATAAAACTGGTAAGAATAGTAGTAAATACACTTCTCTTTTACTTTTGCTTTAGCTCTTTGGTTTAATAGGGATCCATTCAAAGCTTAAAATGTTTTCAACTTTTCAGTCTTTTAATTCTTTAAATTCTCAATTTAAAGTTTTATTTTTTTAATTTTTAATTTTAATTCATAGAATCTTATATTTATTTATTTATAGTTCTTACTTTCTAGTCATATAACTAATGCTGATGCATCTAACTACGAGTAAGTATAAGTCTATCAGTCTCGACCTAACAGTGCTATTATCAGGATGTCTCTGTGCCCGAGTAAGGTACCTTATAGAAAAGGATACCGATTCAGTATGTCAGTACATGCCCCCCCCCCCCCCGGCAAAAGCTCCAAGCACTAAATTGGAGAAATTATTGTCAATATTAATAATAACGACACTGGGATATTTTAACCCCTGTAATTTGACGTGGATGCCCTCTCGTAAAACGGTACTTTTAGATCCCCAGCAGTGTTACTGGAGAGAGATTGGCGGGAATCTGCGTGCAGCATGTTAACAGGAGACAGATAGTAGTTGTCATCTAGGGAGTCGTTTCTGTTTACGTTAAATATATTTTTGATTAATGGATTATCGTGGGCTTCCATCCTTGCCAGAGCTTTTTCAGATATACTTAATAAGTATGTTATTAGCGGTGGTATTTTGGCCTCGTTATATATTCTCCTGTTAGAATACCATTTATGGCTGTCTGGTTTTCTGAATTTGCCAATACAATGTCTAATGACTTTCCTTTCAAAAGATTCCAGTTCGTTGGCGACGTTCGGAGTAATCTGGAACCAGGATGAGAAACCATAGCTAATGATAATTTGATATCTTATCAGTACCATGAGATTTTTAATTGTTTAGGTTTACTCTTAAATCCGCCACTTTTTCGGGTGTGATAAAAATGCTGTTGTACAGCATAGGTGCTACTGCTGAGTTCGTTTCGGAGAAAAGTGTGAGAGTTTGTTCGGCTGTTGAGATATAAAAAGAGTTCAATTTATCGGCTAACCTTGTCTCGGTAGCTCTATCCAGTTCCGGAGTTTTTTCTGAGTAAATTTCAGCGAAGTGATTTTGAAAGGCATCAAGCTTTTCTGCTGTGGAAATTAGGACCCTATTTAGGTGTCTCAGGTTATTGTTGGCTATGTTTGTACCGAAAAATTTCCTCCCCGAGATTCGGTCAATCTCCTTGAACGCCTGAGGAGATGGATTTATGTTTCTGAGTCTCTCTTGGAAGGCTTGGTTTAGTTCCAATTTGACTCTTTGGTTTATTATTTGGTTTAGACATCTAATTCTTGCGTTGAGCTCACCGTACTCCCTGTTCGCTCTATTTAGATTCCTGTGGTAGATACGTTTCAGGCTCTTTAACCAAGTTTTCCTAGTTTTGATTAACTTTATTGTTTCCCTAGAAATGTGGTTGTATTTGTGGTCTCTGTCGTTAATAGTTTTAGAGTGTCTTTTGGTACAGTTGTTTATTTTGGATGTTATAATTTTAATATAATTATCTATGTCGTCATTGGTCACATTCGCTTCCACCGGAATCTCAACCCCATTGAGCCTCAGGTGAAGGTCGAAACGAAAAGCTCCCCAATCTGTTTCCGCGTAACTTGTGTAGCTACGTGGAGCAATTGGAGTGAGCGCGCAGTCGCTTATATTAAAGTTTGCTAACAGACCAAAATGGTCTGATGGGGACTCAATTGTCACACAGGTTGAACAGTTTGTATTATCAAAGGAGTCTAATAGACTGGACGAGATCAAGAAGAAGTCCAGGACAGATGATGATCTTGGGAAGGTTGGGCCCTCAGGGGCTAATACATCAATATTTAAAAAGGGGCCGTTATTTATCCAGTTCACTATAGTATTCCCATTTCTATTGGTTTGCAAGTCACCCCAGTTGGGGTGTCTAGCATTGAAGTCACCTCCTAGAATAGTCAGGTCGTAATTTTGGGTGATTCGGTATAGATTTTTTAGTTCCTCCATTAGGGAGGGACCCGCATTACTGGGTACGTATATGCTGCCTATTAGAAGCTTCTTAGGGTTATCCATGTTATCTTTAAAAGGAATTACCACTAAAGAGGAGGAGAGAATTTCGTTGTTGAATGAGGTTTTTTCGTGTTTGATATCGTTTGCTATGATGGTGGCAGTTCCTCTGCCTGCATCATTTCTTACAGTGTCGTAACCTTGAAAGTGTACATTATGTCTGTCATTCAATCTCGTCTCGGAGATGAATGCGAAATGAGGCTTGATGTCTTTTAACATAAATAGTAGGGAAAGACGTTTCCCATGAGAGATTATGGAATTGATATTTATAGACAAGATTTTAATTACTGTTTGCTGATTCATCCCAGAATAGATGCCGTGAAATTTAGATAAGCTAATGCTTTCTCCTCAGTTGATTGAATGGCCTTGTATTTTGGCCAGAAACCTCTAATGCTCTTTATGAGCTCCAGAAAGGACATGTTAAAAAGCTTCTTGGCTTCATTTCGGTAATCGTTGAGAACGTTATCTTCTCTAGAAATAGAATGCATAATATTTGGAGCCCCCCCCCTTGCCTTTAAGAGCGCTGGCGTAGGAAATATTTGGAGTGGTTAGGTTGTTAACCACCCTGTTAACTGACTGTGTTCGACCTCTTGCAATTTCTCTTGCCTTACTCTTGATCTGTTCTCTTTTGGTCTTGTACTTTTTGTATTCAGGACAACCCTGGTAGCTTGCTGGATGGTCACCCGATTGACAATTCGCACACCTCGGGGGCGGTCTATTCTCCTTCGCGGAGCTAAGACACACATCCGAGTCGTGCTTATCGCCACATAGCACACACCTCGGGGAGTATCCGCAGCCCTCACCCGTGTGCCCGAATCTCTGGCATCTAAAACACCTCAGCACGTTGGTTGATCGTTTTTTTTCCCAATATATTCTTTGGTATAGAATATATCTAATATTGATGAGTTTCTTCACTTCTTCCATTGACTCTGTTTGAACCACGAATATATTTAAGGGTACTCCAATCTTTCTTGAGTTAGGAGCACCCCCTCAACGTCTACATCCTCATCGAGCCCCCTAATCAGAATAGAGGCTTTCCTCGCCTCCTTGGGCGTAAACGAGAAGGCATCCACCGCCGAATCTCTGAACAGAGCCAAAAGCTCCCCGTGCAGGCCCACGTGACTGACGAAAACTTTAGTTCTTAAGTAGTCTGAGTTTATGAAGTGGGACTTAATTCCGCTCAAGTTCATCTCAGTGATTTTGTCTTTAATGATTGAAGTTAGCAATTTTGAATTGACTCCGAAAATAAAAATTGGCGGGCACATTTTGGACACCTTGATTGTGTTAGTGTTCGCATTTACACTCTTAATATTATTGACTGAATTAATATAATTACTAGAATCTCCTTGGAGCCTACCTTGACTAACCTCTGTGGAGCTTTGTTGACTAAAAGCGTCATTTTCATCCGCATCGGTCATCATGTTGCTATCGTCTAGTATAGCAAATTGATTCGCATTGACGTGTTTCTTGATGTTGGCATCCAGAGATATCGCCTCCCCAGAACTTCTTTTTCTTCTCTGTAGAACTGTGGTGAATCCATCCGCAGCCTGCTTTAAATTCCTTTTAGTTGTATCTCCTTGGGAAATATTAGAATTGGAACCGTTCTTACCTGACATATCTTTTGATGTAATATTAGCCATTGATGCCACATTATGTATCGCATTGGGCTGCGACTGTTTGGAGAAAATATATGTTTTGCCCGGCGGCCGTAAGCTACTGCCCAGAGTATTATTCTTCGGATTTAGGTTCCGTGTATCTCTTTGACTGTATTGTTTAGGGATACCGGTAACTTGTTGTTTGGTGTTGGTTATTAATTTCCCCTCCTGAAGTTTGGTAGTAGATTGACGATTTGTGATTGTGTCATTCACCACCTGTTTCGTAGTGTTAGTGCAATTCACCACCAATTGCTTTTGTTTAGCGGAATTCACCAAATCCCCTACATTGACTCCATTTTGCCATGTGGCGTAATTTAGCTCAACATTTTTTATAATTTGTTCTTTATCAACTTCAGACAGTAAATTCGAGGGTAATATTAACCCTCCACTCGCACCATCACTAAAAGGTTCCATAATTGGGATGTAAAATCACTGCTTAGGGCTTCGCAGCGCGTATTTCCGCGCCGAAGCCTCCTGTTAACCAACTTTCCGCTAAAGGCTTATAGCACCAACCAAACAGAAGAAATTAATTTTATTTTTTTTAATTTTAATTTTAATTGTAAACTTTACGATTACTGCACTTTTGAGAAATAGATATCTCCGCAACTCACTAAACCAAAATGATTTGTAAAATCCTACAAAGTTCCTAGTACTCAAATGCGACTGGTCTCTCTGGCATCCAAGATGGAACTCCGATAGATAGCAATCAACGATGGGTTTTTGACGTGAGGGCTTTGAAGATATCGTTCGACAATATCTTGCTGAGACGAAACCTGGAGCGATATTTATGGATAGTGTCTTGATATGATACAGCACTGAGAGCTGCTACGGTTGTGCTGAGAGATCGTTTAGTAATCTCGTTTCTGCGGGCTGCTTAACAGGAGAAGCAACATGACCTCGTGATCGTGCAGATGCGTGAAGAACACAGCCTGTTACTGTGTACGGAATATTTACAGGCAGGACTCTGGTGTACCAACAGCTTGAATAAATGCTAAACCGTAAATGGCTAAAAATATGTCTTTGAGTACCTATAAGAAAGGTTATTTGACTACATAGACACTTGATATACATATGTATGAAAATATAGTCGCTGCTCTATGTTGTCCCAATGACAACCTGAGCGGTGACCTAATGCTGAGCCCCAATGTGTCAAGGGTGCACCTACGCAGATGACAATACTGTGAACAATGATCTTCGGTTATCGACTCGTTCAAGTCAAACCAATGTCACCTAGATTGCTTTGACAGCGTGAGGAGTATCGTCTTTCTTTCTAATGTGTCTGCGAGCTTCGCTGCGAAAAGTCTCCTGTTGGGGTGAACTATGCTGGATTCACTGAAAAAAAGTTTATTTATTTTCTTAAAGGGCATTAAGTTGAAGTATCTTCGTGTTATAATCGTTTAACTTTTACTGTATAAAAACAGGAAAGACTGAGGAATAACTGAACAAACTTGATCCCTGATTAACATCTGAACAATTAATAAATTTTACATTGTTTATTTTTTTACATTTGATTTCCAGCCTACCTAGCTACGGCTCACTGCGTTCAGAAAGTTATCGCTAGCGGTGATTTTAGTACTGAACCTAACCCGGTTTATACAGTTTGGAACAAGGGTTTAGAAATGGTCGAACCGACACAGAAGCATCGCCATAAACACTATATAAAAAAAAATCTAATTCTGCTAATGAGTCTCCGACTGAGGAATTGCACAGTCTGTAACCTGCAACGATATAATGCCTATTGCAGCTGTGATATGTAAAGAAAATTTGATGAATGCTGTTGCAGTCTCTAGTGATGGTATTCCTACTGGAGGAGAATCTACCGAAGGTAATACTGACATCGAAACTGCTAGAAATTCTGGTGGTGATGCAGCTACTATTGTAAACACTGCTGATCTTGTTGCTGATAGTATGGTTGGAGGGTCTCCTACTTGGATTACCACTGTGGTCGATGATTAGTTGTATGACAATAAAAATTGGACTACTGCTTACCATAATAAGCGACGTAAGCTCAAGATTTTACGGTCTGTACGCGTAAGTGACTTCACCTGTCTCGGCTTCTACCTGAAACGTCTGAAAAGCGTAAATGTTTAAGTAAATCTGATGTGGATGTTTCTTTCTTGGAAATTTGTTAATTTTAAACTGGGTGTTCCTGATCACTTGTTTACTACATTGCTGAATGAGGATGTCTGGCCGTGTGGAGTTATTGCTCGTAGATTTACAAATCTGGCAAAAAACAGGACTGTGGTGTCACTACTAACTCAGAAAACATAGGTGAAGCTCCTCAATTACCTGTAGGCTTATATTCATTAACATTCTATTTTCAAAATGTCAGTAACCCTTATTATAGTTGTCGACTCACCGAAGTGACACGCTCCACAGTTACTCTCACTTCACTTCACTTTTCGTATTGTCGTTGTCGAACGGTGTGACGTGACATTTTTCTTCGTAGCCTTATTATCGTTGTCACTTAAAGTGGCAGATAGCGTCAGGGTATGAATTACATTTGTAGACAAAAGTGAAGTTTGTCTTATTTCATGGTTGTTAATTTTGAAAGTGTTGAAAAGAAAAAAAATCATAAACGCGATGTATTTCACTTATTCAAATTCAATTTTCAAGTTCAATTTTATTTGCAACAATTGTACATGTAAGATAAAATATCTTATTAATGTGCTCAAGCCAGAATAAATTACAAAAATAGTACACCGAGAATTATAAAAGGAATAACATATTTAAGTATTTAATTAAGTTATTAATGCGTAATACTAAATATAAAGAAGTGATTACATAACAAACTTACTAATATTACCAAAAGAAGAATTCATAATTAAGAAAGAATAGAGATGGAGTAAACAATTAGTACGCTACATTTGTTTTAACTACTAGGCGTTAATGCCTTGAAAATGCTACTATTTATTATACTCAATGAGTGGAACTGAATCAAATTTTTAACAGAAACAGGTAAGTTGTTCCAGTTTGTAATAGAATGGTTGAAGAACAAGCGTCTTGTCAATAAAAATTGTGATCTTGGTACAATGAGATTCAGTGTCCTACTTGATCTTGCAAATTGGAGTTTTTCGTATAGATATAACGGAATATGATTTTTTTTTATCTTCGCCAAAAATACCAGCGAACGAAACTTGAAATACGTAAATAAGCCACAACCCAAAATTGAATCCGAGAACGGAGAGACATGATCATATCTTCGAAGACCATACACATACCTAACCACAGAGTTAAAGGCAATCTCAAGTTTACGGAAATTATCGTAATCGAGTTTGCCAAAGACCTCACAGCCGTAAGTAAATACCGGTATTAAAAGCAGACGTACCATCAGTAACCTTATTGAAACCGGTCTAAAATTACTAGATATCCATAGCGCACGTAAATCACCATAAATTTGACTAACAATATTGTTGATGTGGTCATCCCACGTAAATAAACAATTGAAAATTATTCCAAGGTTCCTGACAGTGTGTACAAGGGGAATAACAGTGTTATTAATCATAATTGGAGGAAATCCTTCTGTGTCGAGTTTTGTGCGATTTATGACCAGACATTTAGATTTTGCTGGGTTCAGCTTTAGCATATTAGATACGGACCACAAGTGAATTGATTGAAAATCTTCATTAATACAGCTAGTAGCATCCTCAATAAGGCCAAGGGGTCTAGAGAGGTATAATTGCGCACCATCAGCGTATAGATGCATTTTGCTATGATTAACTTGAGAAAGAATATCAGTGATAAAAATTGAAAATAGTAGGGGTCCGAGTATCGATCCTTGTGGCACACCGGTTAAGACAGGAAGAAATGAGGACTGGCATCTATTTACTAGTACTGCTTGGGACCTATTACTGAGATAATTATAAATCAATTTAACTGCTTGAGAAGAAAATCTAAAAAGCCTTCTAAGTTTGTAGCAAAGCAGACAGTGGTTAACCGAATCAAATGCTTTTGAAAAGTCGAGAAAAACTAGAACTGTTAAGTCTCCCTTGTCTATAGCACGAGCAACATCATCACTCACTTTGAGCAGAGCGGTAGTACACCCATGACTATTCCTAAAACCCGATTGACAGTCATGTAGAGACATATTTAAATGTAAAAATTGTGAGATTTGAAGGTACATGACTTTTTCTACAATTTTCGAGAGAAAAGATAGTATACTAATAGGACGATACTCAACACTACCTCCAACGGAGTTCTTGGGAACCGGTATAACTTTCGAAAATTTCCAAGCAGCTGGGAAAGTCATGGTAGAAAAACATGTATTATAGATGTGAGCAAGAGGTTGAACAATATAATCCGAGCATAATCTGATAAATCTGGGATTCATACATCCTACTCCGGTCGCATTAGAAGTAATACTACACATTACTGTCGACACATCACTTGTAGTAACTCGGTAAAAATCAAAATTAGATTCATGATCAGTGCTGAAATTGTCAGGATCCGACTCATTGATATCATTGTCTGCTCTAGTTGATGTAAATTGAACATTTAAAGAATGTGGATCAAGGGTGCACTCATTTTTACTTGATCTAGTAGTAATTCCACACTTCCTCACATTATTCCAAAGGACCTTTGTAGAAAGATTGATATTTAGCTTGGAAGCGTAGTATTGTCTTTTAGCATTTCTTATTGCTAAAGTTGTTCGATTTCGAAGAGTGCGATATTCTTGAAGAAATGCTATTAACTTATATCTCTTCCACTTGGCATAAGCAAAATCTCTAATTGATATAAGTTTGCGAATATGTGATGAATACCAAGGACATTGTGGATTTACTATGGTCCTAGTAACTAAAGGAACATGCCTATCATGGAGAGTATGAAGAGCAGAGTTAAGAAAATTGACTTGGTCATTTACACATGGCATGAGGGATACGCAATTCCATTCAATTGATTCTGCATCATTGAAGAGAGCATTAATATCAACTTCATTGTAATTGTAGTATGAGTATGATGTGGGTATGTTTATGTTTTACGCTTGCATTTTCCTTTTCCTAACACACATCTAACATCTGTCACTTACAAAAACCAAGTGAGTGAAATTGTCACTTGATTATCACACATCGACATTTGCCTACTTAATACGACAACAGTAATACGTCCAAAATCATAGTTTTCGACAAATGTCACTTTAAACGACAATCATAATACCATTTCTATGTCGTAACGCCATTTCTCACTTAAAGTAACAACGATAATAAGGGTGAGTGGCTTACGGAATAAGATTAAATGATATTTATATTGACTCGACCCAGTTTACCTATAATATAATCGCATTGGTGGAGACGTGGCTTCAAGATTTCATATATTCATTGGAGATTTTTAATAGTAACTTCATAGTGTTTCGTAAAGATCAATCATTAGACTCGGGTTTTAGTTGTGGTGGAGGTATTTTGTTATGGTAGTATGTTGAGAGTGACTTGACTTGGACGTGAAGTCCAGACTGGCAGCATGAGCTGACAGATTACTCGGTGGACAGCGTTTTCTACAGGGCGGCACGCTAGCTCGCCTAGGCTATTGCCATTGCCGGAGAGTGTGGGGAAGTTCCAAGAAAACCTGCCGCTGCCACCAGCCATATACAAAATAAATTCGTGCCTGTCCATCCAAAGGGCCGGCGCACACATTCCGTCCTGAAGGGACCCTTACATCACTTACCTACATCCATTGGGAAGGCGCAGATGTTTGGCCTTCTCTGCTTGCCCCAACCACCCAACTGACTCTGAAGGCAGATAATTTTCCCTGTGCTGTCCTGAAAAGAGAAGAGTAGCGGACCTAGACGACCATCACACTAAGAAGGCTCCAGGAGAGTGAAAGGAGAAAACAAAGGCTCTCAGTACGCCATTACGTTATAACATTCTTATTTTAATTGACTTGAACCTTAACCATTTATCACAAAGTAACAGCGAGAACTTATATTTACCAAAAAGGGGGAATCTAACAAAAGTATATGGTTTTAGCTTGTTATACTCAGTTCAATACTACTATAGCCCAATAGATTACCTATAGTTGAGACAAAATTCAACGAAATACAAAATTTAGCTCACTATGTTCAATATAATATTGCTATAGACTAGTATGCTACATATGTATAGTCGAGAAAAATTATAAAAAAACGTTAGCATAACAGGACGACACGGATGATTTCTTAGTTGATCACAACGTAATTTAAATTAGTATGTGAAAATGAAAAACTTTATTCATGTTCACTTATTTCCTCCAGGTTGTCATAGAAATAATGATTGAAAAAAAAACTAATTATGTTATTTATTGCATTCTAACACACAGATGCACTTCAGCGCGAGGTACTAATAACATCTAGATGAGTAAAGGTTTCATTTCGCTTATTGTTTTGTGTGTCGACAACCTTGGAGAACTAACTGAATATTACCTTAAGCCAAGCCCGTATATATAGATCATGAATGGGAGGGGTTTAACGTAATACTCTAACACCTTCTACAGACGAAAGAATAACTGAAAATTAACGTGAACTCAATGAGGTCCGTGGGTCTACTACAAGACTTCTGAAATTTGAAAAGGTATGTTTGAAAACATGTTGTTTGACCCTATTTTTATTTCATGTATTTATATCCCAAGAAAAAACTAAGGTCCACTTTTAATAAAAAAAAAAGGAAAAAATTACAGAATTAAACTAAATCTTTTCCATCTTGCTGTGAAGCGGAAAATTATTCATTCATATCAATTTTATCATTTCCAGTCAGTCGTCCTGTGGAATTGCAGGGCCATTATTTCAACCTCCTCAATGTGGAAAACATTCTCTCAGCCGTCTCAGTCGAAACCGGCAGAGTAACTAGGAAACAAATTCGAGTAATGGTCGACGAATAGCTTGTTTCAATCAAAATCAACTGCCACGGGAGTCTTTCATATAGAAAAAAACCTGTTAGAATTTTTTTTGGCGAACACAAAAATGAAATTTAAAAAAATTAAAAAAAACTTCATTTTTTAGGGCATTTGCTATGTAGTTACCTAAAATTCCCTAAAAAGTAGAAAATAATTTTTCTAGCTATTTAAACTTATTCAAGAAGGCTAATAAAACAAATGCCTACTTATGATAATAATAATGATTGAGAATAAAACGAGGTAAAAAACCCTAAAAAAAAATCACGTTTCCTGTATGGGGGCCTCCTTTAATTTTTAATTTAATTTTACTTTTATTATTTGTTGCTATAGCGGCAATAGAAAATTTCAACTGTTTACCAGTTACTGTTAATGAGATACAGCCCGGTGACAGACGGACGGACATCGAAGTATTAGTAATAGGGTGGGTTCCCGACTGCCGTTGTAAGTAACCCTTTGGGTACGGAACCCTTAAAAATGTAAAAATAGAAAAAAATTTATTGAAAAAAATAATTAAAAAAATTTAAAAAGATCTTATGCCCATTGTGGGCTTACTCAGGTTCAATTCTCTCGAATTAATTTGTTTTTTTTTAATAAAGTTTTTTTTTCAATTTTTCTCAATTTTTCATTTGTTTTCATTTTTCTATTTGTAATTTCTATGTTTTGAGTTACTCAATTTCGCTATTTGGGACCTGCTGGTGAGTCAAACCCAAGACTATAAATTTGCCACCCAAAATCATATAGGCTGTGTGATGAAATAACAAATAATTTTTTTTTGCTTCTGTTGTTGTGCGAGCTGCCAAGATATCCTTCTTGAATAAGTATAAATCCTAACCTATAATAAATCATAGTAATCTTGTACACTATTTAAATAAAACTGTGAAGACATAGAACCGAATTGAGGGTCAAAGATGACCGACCTGCTTAGCTGAAAATGCGAGCCGGTTTTTCTATTAATTTAGGTACTCGAAAAATTTTCCTAAGAACTTTTGGACAGCATATTTTGGCTACCTACATTCATGAAAATGCTTAGCCCAAGCACACGAATCAATGCAACTGACATTGATTGTGACTAGACTGCTTGTCGCCCACCAATTCCTATCACATCCGCTCACACGCAATGCAATGCATGGGCATGATGCGGAATGCAGACTCTGTCCTCTGGCTCTGGTGCTGTGTTGGTGCTTTGAAAATGACGACCCGCCAGCCGCCACTCACCACTGGTGACTGCCGGCGGGCCGTCATTCAAAGCAGTGTTCGTAAAATTTGTGAGAGCGGGTCGTAATATCACCACGGGTGAGTGGCGGTTAACAAGCAGAGAGTTCTCATACAATTTGTGAGAGCGGGTCATAATGGAACGACCCGCCATATAAAACATTTCAATATATGAGATGCGTATTCTTTCTGTTAGATGTTCTTTTCTGTACTCACGTTTGCTATCCACCGCGGTGAAGCGCTGTAAGTAAGTAAGTGGAACTAACTAACAAAGGTCCTGGGCCAAATGTTCTCACAATTCAAATTCAGAATATTCTGACGTAACATAACCTATGACGAGATAAATTAGAAGAAACAAATTTCAAGTTCTCTTAAACAATAACATTTTCTCCCCTTTTGTGTCAGCAATGATGAAATTCACGAACTGGATGGTGATGGTACGGTTTGAGACTCGCTGGACAACTCGTCTTGGCCGCTATTGTACTAAAGCAACCTTTCATTTTTCCCATGGATAAATGGACGGATCTTCACTGTGTATAGGTGGATCCGTATCTTGTTGTCGTATTTTTCTGGATAGCTTCCATTTCTGAAGGAATGTTTTTTTTCTTTTTTTTTGTCTTTGTCAGGAAGAGGACATCTTCACCCCGATTTGAGATGGGATCGTAAGCTGGCACCCCTGGTATTTTTTGCGAATTTTGTTAGTCCTTTTGAGGGACAAATCTATACAGCCCATATCGAACACAACGTTATTTCCTATGGAAAATTCCTACGAGTTGCTTTTATTATCGTCTTGGAAAGCTTTCTTTACTTTCAACGCAGGATTAAACCTCCTGAAGGTTTTGGTGGACAGACGAAATTGTCATTTAACTCTTTTTCAATTTTTCTCTCTTTCGCTTATCCACGTACTTTTACTACTCGCCGGAATTTTAGGTTCGCGTAAGCAATATTTTGGAATCTGAAGTACTGATCAATGCAAGTATACACACAAATATCGACTACTTAATTGTCGCTACTTTATTAACTTGGGTGCACTTGGAATCCCCGAAAATACAGTGCTTTGGGTGCTTACACACATTGATAGTTGTCAGCTGCCCTTAAAAGTTGAGTCCAAATTAGATTTCGAATCCTGTGAGGGATTATAATTCTGCTGCCGATGTTACAAAAAAAAATCCGATTTTTCTTTACGGTAGGACTTACTTGCGTGATTCATTTGAACAGCAAGACAGATGTCGACATTCTTCTTCTTTTTATTTTTCGGGTGCGTTCAGCGCGTATGGATCTCCATCCATATAGGATACAGTTCGCATACACTGCTTGCTTGCTGCTATGGGTCGCGTAGACGTGTACCTAGCTCAGTGTAGCATATTGCTACATGCAATACGCTACAACCATAACAATTTCTATAGGAAAAAGGGTTCTTTATAGCTTTGTCTCCTATATTCCACCTAATTCGTCAGTAGAAATATATGAAAAACATTTTAATAATCTCAACTGGTTGACTGAATCTATGCTGCTGGAGAATGATCAGGTCTGCGTCTTTTGGTGTTTTTAATGCTGAAAACTTAAGGCACTTTCACATCAAACACAAGAATCGAAAAAATGTAAACCGAAAATCTCAATTTATTCCACTTTAAAACAAGATTTTTACTCCAATGATTAATAAAATCATGGGAAATAGAATAAACTAATAATTTTACTAATAAAATAGTTTATTTATCTTAGAGTTTTTAAGAAAACACAACTTTTATGATTTATCGGACGAATTTTTCCGCCGAAAAAGTTTTTCGGCCGATAAAACATAAAAGTTGTGTTTTTCTTCAAAATCTGAAATAAATATAACTATTTTCTCAGTAAAATTTTTAGTTTATCCTATTTGTTTGGACTTTATTAATCATTGGAAGAAAAATCTTGTTTTAAAGTGGAATAAATTCAGTTTCTCGGTTTGCATTTTTCTGTTGTTGTTTTTGATGTGAAAGTGCCTTTACAGTCGTCATAGAATGAAGATGATAATGTCCTCGTTCCGCTTAACGTTAAAAACGATTTTGAATGTTGCCTAATTAATGGTCTCTTTTGCTTTTGAATGTAATTCCAAGTTAATAATGCTACAAATTCCATAGGTAGACTTCTTGATTTAGTTTTTATTAGTGATAATTTGAATTATTCTGTAATTGAAGACTGCTATCAATGAAGTCTTAAGCGCGTATAATTGGGATTTTTTGTTTTCCTTGAATAATTTAAGTGCTGCTTATTCATATTTTCTGGAAGTTCTTTACAACTTGTTTCTTTTATATGTTCCTCTCATCTCACTAGAAGGAGAAATAATTCTGGTATGAATTATAGGTTGAAGAGACTGAAAAATGCACGGAACAAAGCTCATAAGAGATTCAAATTGTCTGGTCTGATTGACGATCACACGCTTTTTAAAATGTTGCGGAAAGAATATGATTTTTTAAATAAATTTCTGTATAGTAAATATTTGGCATCGGTGGAGTCGAGTATAAAGGTAAAACCAAAAGCCTTTTGGTCATTTCTAGATAGTAAGCGTAATTCGTATGGTATTCCTTCTTTTATTGGCTTTAAAAATAAAAGTGCGGATAATATTTCAGATTGTCATGTAACCTTTTTGCAGAATACTTTGAGTCTGTATATTTGGAGGACTTAGGCTTTCCCATTGACACTGAGATTACCACTCATTTTTCCTCACGGGTCGATTTAGGCTCAATGAGCAAGCTTTTCATTGGCCAATACTAGGTGTAGCCACTCTTCTGATACAGATAATATGCTAGTCATATTTCTATGTTAATGCCGTGATCCTATATCGGTGCGTCTTTCATATATTTTTAATTTGTTGTTCTCGTCAGGACTATCCCTCAATGAGTGGACAATTTTACTCGTTCGTCCTATACATAAAGCTGATGCTAAAAATTGTGCTAGTAATTACTGTCCTATTTGTAAAATCTTTGCAATTCCGAAGCTATTTATTTGAAAGCATTGTCTCTCTAGTTAAAGAGTACATTTCTATACACAAACATGGTTTTATAGAAAAACTCTCTACAGCATCTAATTTAGTCTCCTACGTCAACTTTCGCTTAAATGTCATAGAAAAAGGTGATCAGGTTATAACACTATATACAGATTTTGCAAAAACATTTGATAATATTAATATTCGATTGATTTTATATAAATTTGAGACGTTTGGATTCCATTCTGCTCTACTTGTATAGTTCTCTTCCTACTTGATCAATTATCAAAATTAATGAGATGTACTCTCGGCCGATTTTCGTACATTCCGATGTACCTCAGGAGAGCCATCTAGGGCTCCTTCTTTTTACTATATTTATGAACGATATCTTTAACATCTTTCAATTTTCCTCTGTTCTAGGTTTTGCTGATTTCTCGATAAATTCTACTAAATGTAAACACTTTATGGCTACTAAAAAAGTATCACCAATTAATTTTGAAGTGTTTATCGATGGGATTATTATTTGTAAATGTTGTATAGCTTCGAACCTTAGTGTTATTCTAGATCGTAAATTTACTTTTTCTAACCACATTGATTACGTAGTAAGTCAAGCAAATGCTACACTTGGTTTTGTTAAACATCGTGCTAGTGAATTTGAATTCTCTGATCCATACACACTTAAGGCATTATTTTCAGCATTCGTTATTCCTATATTGGAATATTGTACGGTTGTGTGGGATCCGTACTATGCGATGCATTCCAACAGAATTGAAAATGTCCAAAGGAGATTTACCAGGTTTGGTCTTAGGAGACTTAACTGAACCGGTGATATACCTCTTTACGATGCTAGATGCCAGTTGATTGGCTTACAGAAACTGTTTCTCAGACGATAAATTTATAATACTATGTTAGATATGGTATATTATTCAATACAGGATTATTTCTCCTGATATTTTAAAGCTTATCCATTTATATATGCATTGTAAGTAGAAGACTGTGTAATGTTTGTAACTGTTTGTATGTTAACGTAGATTTTACTTTAGTAAATTCTTCTTCAGAAAGAACTTGCTGAATCTACTTGGCTCTAGACTAGGCTTAATTTGCCGTTTTATTGTCTAAGAGCTTTCTGTGCTAGTAAACACGGCCTCCTGTGTATGGTCGCCCAGAATGCTTGTGGGGACTGCGATCCGGAAGCTGGCAGACCTGCAAAGGCTTGCCTGCTTGGGAATTACGGGCCCCATGCGATCTGCGGCTACTGCGGCACTTGAGGTCTTACTCAATCTGCCACCCCTGGATCTTGTCATTCAGGCAGAGGCCAAAAGAGCTGTGTGCAGATTGCGCTCATGGGGATGTTGGAAGGACGGCTGGACTGGCTCTTCTCATTGCTCTCTGGCGTATGGGCTGGACTTGGAAAGACTTGAGGCCTCGTTGCAAGAAGGCGCAGGCAGCTGTCATGCTGTGTTTGGAAATTAGCAGAGGGATGTCATCCGCATACGCTTTACATGAGAATCCCACGTTTTTCACACCGTGATGATGCACCAGAGTACTGGGGAAAGCACGCTACCTTGCGTGCAGCCTCTCTCCACCAGCATACTGAGAGATCTTCGACAGCCTAACTTCACAGTTAAGTTTCGTCGTTTTAGCATTTGGTCGATCCATCGCACTACAGTACGGTCAACACCATTCCGACGAGCTGCCTCACATAGCGACTCGGGGTGGCCCTGTCAAAAGCCCCCTCGATGTCCAGAAAGGCTCCCAAGGTAAACAGTCTACGTTCCAGTCCCCTCTCAATGGCAGTAACCATAGAGTGGGGAGCCGTCTGCGTAGATCTGTCCCTCCGGTAAGCGTGCTGTGAGGTATTTAAGGGAGAAGCCTTTAGGGTTACTCCTTTAATATATTCATTTACAACCCCCTCCAGGAATTTAAAAAGGAATGAAGAGAGGTTTATGGTTCGAAAATTCTTCAAGTCCATGTAGGAAACCTTACTAGGCTTCGGAACGAAGGCACCCTGAAAATGGAGTCGATGTACGGGGCCAGCACAACGCTCTCTGCCTTAAGAAGTACAAGCAAAATACCATCTGGACCAGGGGCTTTAAAAGCCGAGAAGGTTGAAATTGGCCATTTCACTTTCACGACATCAACTACCTTGGCAGCAGTGGACCAATATCCACCAATGCATCGAGGTAGGGGATATTTGCAGCATAACTGCAGGTCTTCGTCAAGCCTACAGTCAGGAAAGTGCGTCGAGAGTAGATGTCTAGAGGCTTCTTCCTTCGATGCCGTAAAGGAACCATATATATTATTTCAATGTATTGTTTCTTATGCAAAGTCATTCCATAAACAAGAAATGGCAATTTCAAAAGTGAATTGTTAAATTAGCAATTTCACCGCTTTCCTACTTATCGAATGACCGTTCACAATAATAAACTTAATTTTTTATTGTGACACATATTTTTGTTACTCAAAAATACTTTGCGTCACTTGACTTACTGCTATATTACAAGAATTTGCCGCTTCTCATAATTGCTTCTTGAACTATTAATTGATCGGAAGTATTTGCGAGTCTTATTGTTTTGATTCCTTTTCGTTTTGTTTATTGTTTTTCATGTTCATGCTTCATATTACAAGCATGATACAGCACTTGCACAATAATATATGTGCGTACAATGATGTGCTTACTCATGATACTAATACCCTAAACACACGGAACATATCAATGATCATTGGTTCAATTACGTAATTGGACCAATGATCATTCCTGTTTTGGGGTGGCACACGGCAATGACGGTCTCACGTAATTAGATTTGACAGACTAGATTTGACCCATTAAATGTGTCACTTGTGCATACTGGCGATTACTCCCATATCTTTAATTTTCACAGGCATATCCGCGTATATGTGTCTATTTCTTCGTGCCTTTCTCTGATTTTTTACATAAATGCGCCACAGCTCGCAAAACTTATAATTTACAGCAGTTTTCCACAATCTTGCTTTTTTCTTCGTCTCTATTTCCATTTATAATGTATGAATTTTTTTTAAAGAATTCAATAATTTGGCAAACATGCAAAATTTACTTTGAAAAATGTATCAGTGACAGTGATGGCTGAAAATCAGCTGATTTTTCCAATAATTTGCAGTTTCTCACCGCTGAAAGCGCGCTTATCGCTAAAAGAAATGACAACCAATGCATAATTGCAAACGAATGAGCTTGTGGGGGCGTAATTGGTGCAATGATGAAACGAATGACAATTGCGCCAATGATGCAGTGACACACGTGCTATGCAGTGATCATTGATATGTCCCGTGTGTCTACGGTATAAGCGTTGGGCTTTATTTATTCATGCTGTATATATTGTTGCGAGCGTGGCCTTTGGTTCGTTATTTAAAACACCATATTAAATAATTAATATATAAGCTCTTTATTTCATTCTAATCATATAGAATTCACAAACATTCATTTAATCAACTCAACTCTAATTATCGCTAACGCTGTACTTTCAATTATCGCAATCTAATTACACACTTTCGCCTGTTTATTACTTTCGCTTGTTAACACTGCAACGTCTAAGACAAGACTCTTTTTCTGGCGATGACAACTGTTATATTTATACCCTAGAAACTCTCCGGATCATTCTGGAGAGTTCTATTCCAAAAGCTTCTTGACTATTCTATTTGTTCTATTCCTGAACTTTCCTGTAGATTTCATAATCGATTCTCCGAACCTGAAGTCGTTTACTCTCTCCATTGCCAGTAGATGTCACCAGTTGCCTCTTTCTATTGCACGTAACAATATGTATCAAGATAGATTGTCTATTAAAGCCTCTGTTTCGGATTTTCTTGAATGCTTACTATGCCTACAATATTGATATTGTTGCGAGCGTGGCCGCGTTTTATTTAAAACACAATATTAAATAATTAATATATAAGTTCTTTATTACACTTAAATCATATAAAGTTCACAAACATTTATTTAATCAACTCAACTCTAATAATCGCTAACACTGTACTTTCAATTATCGCAATCTAATTACACACTATCGCTTCTTTATTACTTTCGCTTGTTAACACTGCAACTTCTAAAACAAGACTCTTTTTCTGGCGATGACAACTGTTATATTTATACCCTAGAAACACTCCGGATAAATCTGGAGTGTTCTATTCCAAAAGCTTCTAGACTATTCTATTTGTTCTATTCCTGAACTTTCATAATCGATTCTCCGAACCTGAAGTCATTTACTCTCCGAACTTGAAGTTGTTTATTGCCAGTAGATGTCACCAGTTGTCTCTTTCTATTGCACGTAACAATATATATATTTTTATATTACATAGTAAGTTAGTTTTAGTTGATGCTCTTGTGCTTATTTTGATTTATTTCTATTATTTTAGTTTTAGTATATGGATGGTCTGTTGATTTGTAATCTGTAGACTAAGAATAAATAAATAAATAAAAAGACTTTTTCCATAGCTGCGGAAAAACACCATGTCTCGATCGCTTTTTGGGCAAGTCAGTACGATTAAAAACCCATTGAGAGCAAGTTGATTGAAACCTTATGAGAATCGTTTATGACTGAAGCTGTTATTTCGGGGTTGAAAAATTGACAAAGTAAATGCATAGTCAACCAATTAACCAGGCATTTATCTTTCCTATAGTATATAGTTCACTTAAAAATTTTACACATTTCTGCGCATATTCCGATAGAATCAAGCTCACAAGTATGGCAGCCCTTGAAGAAAATTGTATGGCCCTGCAGCGATTCCGATTCCACAATATCAAGCTTATCTCGATTCACAACAGCAAATTTCTATTATTATCTAAGTTGGTTCCTCAAAGTTCAAAATTGGAAAAAGGAAATGCTTAAGAAGTGATCAAAAATATTGAAAAAGAACGGTTTAAAATTAAAACAAATTATTTATCTCCATTAATGATACATAAACAATAGAAACTTATCAGTAATACAAAGATACTATAGCATTTTGTGTTCTCTCCTCCTTATTATATAATCCATAAGATTTTTTAAGTCCTTGTTTTCCATCATGATGATATTGAACGAGATCCAGGGAAAATTTATCATCAAATTTTTCCTCATATCCGAAGCCATAAATGTAACCGTCAAGCTCACAGCAATTAAAATAAAAACTAAAATCTTCACAACAAATATCTTCGGTGAATTTGTTTGATCGAGTATCGAAGATATATATCTTGCTGTAAGTAAAACAATAGATGCAAGGACCAATCGAAGCACAACGTACGTATTTGTAATCAGATTGAAAATCATTGTAAACAATACTCCATTTCTGTACTCGAGGATCCAGAACTTCGACGTTTTTAGTTTCTCCTCCAATGGCATATAACGTCCGATTTATTTCAGTTAATCCAAAACTCCAATTACTCGTAAGCATTTCTGGACCATAATCCCATTCTCCTTTGCTTAAATCGAAAATCTCTACAGTTTTTCTATTCATTCCACCACATACATAAATTTTGTTGTCAAGGTATAAACACTGATGACCCGCTTTCTTTGTTTTCATAGATGGAAACTTTTTCCACTGCTGTGTGTTCGGCTCGAAGAACTTACAAGTGGAGGTGTTTCCTCCACATATTAGCAATTTATTGTCGAATGATGTATAACCAAAATGTTGTCGAAGTTTCATTTCTTTTTCTATGGTTCTGCCTTCTCCGAGGCCGATAAACAACTTATGCATTGCCAATCCGAATAACCTACGTTGAGCAGATTTATGAAATATAAGACGGTTGGGAGCTTTATCTTTACACTTTAGCTGAGTCAATTTAGCAATCGTCTGCAAAAGTTCGGCATTCTCTGTTAAATTATCGTTTAAAAAAATTCTCGAAATTATAAATTCGTGTTTTAATTCAGCGTAGTCAAATAAATCGACAACTTCTGAAAATACTTGAGAGCAGCTTTTGGTTTCAGAAACTTTACCTTCGGCCCATTTCCAGACATGTTCAAAGATCGTTTCTTCGTCGCATTGTAGATGCAATCTATTAGTAGCAAGTAAAGATCTCATCTCCTCGATAGTCAAGTCGGCCAGTAATGAGCTCTTGAAAATATTATCAGCTTTGCTAATGATATACGCCAAACACTTATCCGCCAAATTACTGATTAAATAGTTTCCAGCAAGCCGCCAATATTTCACGCAGTTGTGATCGTTGAGAGATTCGCTTAGAGCTAGTAAGCAAATTTCAACTAATTCTTCAAGCTGAAAAATCACTGCAAATTTGATAATTTTTTCGACATCTTCGATTTTTTCTTCGAATTCACTGGTGTAGATGAATGAAATTATTTTTTCTAGAACATCTCCAGTTATATCTGGCAGTGAAATGCACTCTTCGAACTTTTCTTTCATTGGAAGTGTTAGTAAATCCTTGAAGTAGTTACTTGAAGAGGATACAACGAATTTATGCACTTTAATTTCGAGTCCATCTTCACTTTTTAAAATCAAATCACAAAATTCATTTTCCTTGTACAATTCTATCTGTCGATTCAAACGATTTTTTCGAAAGTGTTCCAGTATTGTCTGTTTTGAAAGATTAAATCGTTCTGACTCCATTATTATTTTTTTACTATATAAAAGAAAATACAAAAACAAAATTAAATATTTTTCTTTTAGTTATTTTATGTATGCTGTTATACCAGTATTTTTTTTTCTCTTCCTTTAATTCAAACAATGCGCAAAAATATGTAAAAGTTATTGAAAATTATTTTTTTATTCACCCGAATCTCACACAATATTTTCCCCGAACTTCACTTTAGTAAGTATGAAAAGATACTGAATTGGAATGGGTGTGAGGGAAAGTGAATCCAGCCAAGTTGAATGAATTCATAAGTTACGTATGGAGCAAGCGAGATTTCCGACTGTTGTTTTACATTTAAAATGTACATGGCTAGAAAAGGAAAGAAAAAAATCGAACTGTCTTTAAAACTTTTACGAATAAGACAAAAACTGTGAAAGCGCAGATTGCATGCAACGAAACGGAATGGCAAATGATTCGTTTTCGTAAATAAATGAGAAGGGGCGGAGTTTTCTCGTTTTACTCTCATAAAATGTTCCCGCGCTTTTGTGAAAACCGGTTTTCCTGAAATATTGAGAGAAATATCCATTTTTTTTTTATAGCAAAACCAATTGTAGGAATAGTCATTTTTTTTTACTAAACGGAGAAAAATAAAAAAAAATAAATAAAAAGAAAATACACACAAAACAGGATTGAGTCCTTCTTTTAAGTTATTTTCCCTTTAACCCGGAACTGTAGGTAGATATCCTTTGCGCTGAGGATCAGTTTTACTACAGCTCACCTTGTAGTGAAAGAATGATTCGAATTTTTGTAGCGCTTGAAGCAGAAATATTAGCACGATCGTGAGTAAATTCACTGAGTGTTATTTTTCCTGGGCTTTTGCTTGTGTAGTTTTAACAAACTTCTTTGAATTGATTCGGTGGTGAGCCTGCGAGTAATTAAATGCCCATATTAAGATTTCTGAATTATTATTAAATGATAATGCATAGGCGGGGGCTGATATCTTACTGATACGCAGCATACTTTTGCTCTAGTGTTTATGAAGGTGCACAGGTTTGTGGTGTCCCAACCAGGGTTGCCACCATTGAATGAAATTATAGCGGTAGATCTAACGTTTAGAGGGTCATAGATTTCCTGATAGGCTGGTAGATTTAAAAAAAAAAAAATTTTTGTTTGTACCTCTATACTTTTCAGCTAAGTAAATAATATTCAGAAAAAAATTCAAATTTTTATTTATTACTAATACTTTTCTTCCTTCAATGGAAAATAACGAAAAGTCACATTTTTTATTATTACTAATACATTCCTTTCTTCAATGGGAAAGAACAAAAAATTGAATTTTTCATTATTACTAATATCTTTCTTTCTGCAATGGAAAATCACAAAAAATTATATATTCCATTATTACTAATAACTTCCATCAATAACGGAACACTAAACTCAAAGGTCATTTGATATTGCAGATTCAATAAAATTTCTTATTTCACATATTTTCCAGTTATGAACTTAAAGCTTGTAAAATATTTCATAATATTTGCGAAGGGCTGAAAAATATTACTGGTGGAGTTGCTTATTAACTGTATCGCATACATAATGCTTTCCACGGTTTTAACAATTAAGCGATTTCTTTTTTTACTCTTTACAACATTCATAATTGAAAATACACGTTCAGCAGCAGCACTGCTATGCATCAGACTAGCTAAAATACACATAAATCCCGCCAATTCTTTAAAAAGCAATGCTTCTAAAACGTATATTTTTGTGGCTATATTTCTCCAAAATTTAACAACATTTCCATATAGAATTCTATTTCTCTTTGAATAATACTATCAATGATTCCATTGTGAATTTAATACTTCTGTAGGGGGATTTCGACAATGGGAACAATGGTGCATAGATTTCCGCTTTGAATTATTTTCGGGATCACCTATTGCAATCATTGTACTTTTTTATCAGAAAAATCAAATCTTTTTTTTTTTTTTAAATTCATCGCAAACTTTATGTAGTACTCTTTTCTATTGCAAACCAAAAACATTTGTAACCAGTCTAAATAGTACTCCTTATTTTTATAATCCAGATCAAGACAAATACGCTAATTTTTAATAAAATTTAGCAAAATTTCTTCAAATGTTTAAATTAAAATTAAATTTAATTAAAAGCTCTTCTTTAATTTGTTTATAATGCTCAAAATATATGATAAAAATACAAGTAAGCTAGATGAATATGCGTTAACCCTTGAAAAATAAAATCAGCATTTGTATCAACTTTTTTTCGAAATCTAATAATAAAAAATAATGCTTGAGCGGCGTCCACTGCTCAATAGCAAGATTAACAACTTCCTTATAGGAAAGCCATCGTCATTTGGACAAATTTAAAATTTCGGATTTTTAACTCGGTTTTTCAACTACTATATGTATTTATAAAAAATGCTCGTCATCAGCATCAATTTTTCATATGGGATTTAAGCTTTAAAATGACCTATCACACTCTGTACCAAAAATGGAACCCTTTCTGCGTTTTTTTGCCCCTTTTTTTAAGCATATCTATCGACTAGCTCAAAATGCTCATTCTCAATAGATAATTGCCTACTTTCTGGCTTTATGGAATTTTTTCGCTGGGTATGCTGAAGAAAAAGTGCAAAAAACGCACAAAGGACTATGTTTTAGGTACGGAGTGCTCATTTTAAAAAGAACAATTTGGGCTTTTTAAATCCCATATGAAAAACTGGTGTTATTTAATAAATATAGTAGTTAAAAAACCGAGTTAAAAATCTGAAATTTTCAATTTGTTGAACCATAACTTCAAAAGGGAGAGGAGTAGGGTTAACACTTGTACACCATTGGCAAGGTCCAACAATTATAAATCTACGAAATTTTAAATCATCCTCACAGGGTGTAACGTTAAGAAGTTACAGGGTGATATATAAAAGAATTTCTAAATATTTTTAAATCTCATTATCTTGAAGCCCGTAAGAATTTTCCCCACTCCCATATAATTTTTTGCTTGTCTAAGCGTGGCCTATACATAGCCTTTGTAGGCAGTTATAAATGTATATTTGTAAAACTTTCTTGATTTTTTACTCCTTAATCCCGTTGGGATCCCAAGTTAAAATTTTAATATGTTTTAGTGGATCAAATAAGATATAAAATATAAATATAAAATGAACAAAGTCAAAAGTACATACGTCTTACAGAATATTCAAGGATAAACGATAAAATCCTTATCCTTGATGTCCTTTCTCGCGTATATCTTTAAGATTTTATTTTTTTTAGATAGCCTGAAGTACTATCTTTCAAATGAGCTACATTTCACTGTCCTACCATAAATAGAGAAATATATATGAATTTTTAAAGAAGTCCAGGACAGCATTTTTGAGAAGTTTTGAAAATGCCATAACTCGCGAAATACGCACTGTAGAAGGAAAATTTTTAATTTTAATTTTTCACAAACCCACCAAGTATGAAAAATTTCAAAAAAATTGGTGATATTTTTGTCACACTTTTCGTGATATTTGGTCGATTTACTATGAAATTACCCTGATGTTGATTCGCTGTGGTGATCACATTCACATCGTACCAAAATGAACAGCAGGGAAAATGTCCTTTGCAACTTCACTATACGATTTAAGCAATAAACAGCGGCACAGACATTCGCCCTATGCTCACAAGCATATAAAATAAAATACGCAGTAGGTAAAGCAAAGCAACACCATCAATATCAATCACCGTTTACCGACCAGCAACATAAAAGACAAATCATTAAACATGTACAAGTACAATGTCGTTGCGTTACCGCTGTTGCGTCGTTGTCAGAGCCACGCCAATTGTCAAATGAAATGAAATCAACTCACCTTCTTCTTTAGATAATTTCGCATGTTTAAAATAGCGTTTACATTACTGCACAAATTACTAAACCTGGTACCTGTTCGTAAAAAGCTCTAATTGTGAATTTTTTGTGACAGTAATGGCAAATAGTCATAGATTTTCAAATTTTGTTGGCACTAATGGCAAATAGTCATAGATTTTCCAACAAGGGTCATAGAGTGGTAGATAGAAAATTTTGGCTTCAAATGACTATGACTATAGTCATAAAGTGGCAACCCTGGTCCCAACAATGTTTAATTGTGTCTGCGATAGTATTGGCGTATTGGCTTAGAGTAGTGGTTCGCCTATGCCTCGCTTTAGTTTCTCCTTGTTTAAGGGATGAATCATTCGGAGTACACAGCTGCACGTTTAAATTAAATGTGTTATTTTAAATGTTTATTACTGACGCCAATACATCACTGTCACCAAACAAAAGGAGTTCAGGCATGGTAATTTAAGAGGAAAGAAGGAGAAACGTCCTCTTCATGCTGGGCTATGACATTGACCACCTCACCTTACACTTCTTGTACCTGGAAATGTTTTGTGGGAAAAATAAATCCTCTTACACAATGTTTGTTGGTGCAATTCCAGCACGTGCTTCTATTTATTTAAGTGGGAAACACAATTGCACCGTTTCGATCCGATACGTACAAATGTCAAATTTGCTTATAGAGACGTACGTGTAATTGGACACATTCGCCGAAATGGATCGAAACGGAGAAGTTGAGCAAATTTCAACTTTTACGGATGACATAACCTAGAAAAATTACCTGTACAAATGTTTGTGTATAACTCAAGATAGATGAAGAAGTTTTTATTGAGGAAATTAAAAAATATGAAGACCTTTATGACAAAGGCAACAAATTTTACATGGATGTAAAAAGAAAAGACAAAATCTGGAAAAATTTCAATGAGAAATTTAAAACTGATGGTAAGTTTGAACGGAACAATTGTGCTCATGCACGTAACGGATCGAATTGAATCGAATCGAATTGAATCGGAACGGCGGAATTGTATTTGGCACTTTACATTCGTTTTGCTATGAAGAGAGTAACTCTCTGATGTTTTTGAAAAAAAGGAGAATTTTATTTAACAGAAATTTTACATCTTCTTTCAGCACCTTTGCCAGAGCGAAATTTATCATTTTCTAAAAAAAAATTGAGGTAGTGTGACCCGATGTACGAAAAAATTCATTATTATGAATAATTTGAAAAGGACGAATAATCGTCTTTGTCTCAGTCGCACTACATGGCTATGCAGCATTATGCCAAGTTCTTTTTCCCCATGCATGCAAAAGACAAAAGTTTATAGCATATATTTCTTTCTTTCTAGAAAATAAGAAAAATTTCCAGTTTTGTTCTTCTGTGTCTTAAGGCCGTGACACATTAGAAGCAGAGGCAGAAGCAGAAATTTTACATTTCTGCTTTGCCAACCACATTGAAATTTTGTTTTTCTCGCATCAACCTCTTTGAGAATTTTAAAAGAAAGGACGCCAACAATGAAATACAAATTTTAGCTCTCGTTATATTGGCAGTACTGAGTAGAAGCAGAATTTTTTAGATTTGATCAACTTTCAAGTTCTGCTTCTGCTGCTGCCGCTGCCTCTGCTTTCAATTTGTTAGTGCTCGAACAGTTGCATGGTTTCAGAAAAAAATGCTGCTTCTGTCGCTGCTTTCTGCTTTTAATGTGTCACGGCCTTTAACTTGTCATTAAGGCATCTAAATTGTTTAAGCCTTAAGTATGTCTGTTCCCTTGCATCTTGCATCGATGGTAAATGAAAATATTTAGTTCTAGGAAGTAAATAAAATATTCTGTTAAATATGGTAAACTTCATACACATTTATTCCAACTGGCATGTCAACCTTAGAAATTAAATAACAAACGAATGTTGCACAGCTAAATTGAGTAAATTCGGACCAATATTTGTGTGGAGCTCAAGCAGTATTGCCACTTTGGCTACAATCGTAGCAAATGGCTACTTTGGGCAACACTTGGCTTCGGGGATACCCCCTAATGTTTTGACTACGCTAGACAATTTTTGAAGAGGTGGCCAAAATATTTTCAATAATTTTTATTTATTTTAATTCTCAGCACTGTAGCAGGACAAGTATAGTATCATAATTTATGTTGGATGAAGTTCCCCTTCATTGTGAGACACAGCCGATAGCGATTTATATGTTTTTTACATCCATAGTAACCCAACTCAACTGTTTAAAAACTACTTGAACAGCATATCAAAGGAAAGCTAACTTTGCAAAATTCCGACCCCAGTGAAATATTTCTAAACATTTTTTGTACAGATAAATTTTGAAAAATAATTTTTTAAGTACAAATTTTCAGTTAATTACGTTATAGGCCTATTAACCTATATGTGAGATTTTAATTTTTCTATAAGTTTTTTACGTGTGGCTACTCAAACTGCTTTCGGGCTACACCAAAAAGCTATTCTAGAAAGATTTCTAGTGGCAGCACTGGGCTTAAAAATCTTCTAGTGTGAGATAACATTCCAAAAGTAAACAGCTAGCAATGAAGATAATCCTATTTCTTGTGTAAAGATTATTCTTATTCGAGAATAAGCCTTCTTGCTTTGGTGCTAAACATCAACTCGTGTAAATTCACGTGGTTTTTGCCTGAGTGACATTACTTTCGGACATTTTCGGTGTTTCGAAGGAGGAATTTGATAGGAACACCATCATGCCCCACCGCATTAGACCTGATTGGCGAGATAGCAAAAAGAACTTCCTCCTCACTAACATTTCGAAAAGCAAAGCCATCCCCAACAGTTCGAGTTGTAATACCCTGGTCAACATTATGAGAGTGTCCAAGCATAATTCCACGGGAGCCAGCAGTCGATGCGGAATGAATGAACTCACTAAACTCAAGCGGATCTACACACGAACTCGTTACAGTCTTAGATCCAATGCCCAAACTCCTAATTTTCTTTCAGTTAATTGGACCCTCGAAGCAGTGCAGTGTGAACTCTCTGGACTTAGCCCTAATGAGATGACTTGCCGAATTTCGAAGTCGCTTGAAGTTTCTGTAAGTCTCGTCAGTTTTCAGCCTTTTCCAGGCTCCATACGCGATATCGCGCATCTGACAACTGAGCCGTATTATTTTGAATTGAAAGCCGAAAAAGGAAAGTATGCATTTCATTTAAACGATGATAACTTAAAACAAAAGTAAGAGTGGTTTTAACATAAAAGTTGAGTTAGATTTAAAGTGAGACACATTCAAAATTTAACTTTTGTAATAAACGCACTTGCACATTTGAAGTGAAGGCTCAGTGCTTTTACGTAAATTTAATAAGCATTTTTCTTTAAATTGACTGTTAATAAATTTTAATTTTACTGTTTTTTTTTCTCAGTAAATAAAGCTTCGAAAATTCACTAAATCGGGTGCCCCCTTCTTGGTGTTGCCATATAAAAATTTAGATTTTTACCTATACTGTAAAAACGATTAGTACTAGAGTCTTTGTTTTTTTATTGTTCTGAAGAGTAGATGATGAGACCATAAAATATATTAGATTTTTCGAAAGTTTATACCTATGAAAAAAATCGATAAAACCTTCAAAATCTGCCAATGTCATCTCGTTTTACGAAATATAACAACAATTTCCAGCAACTGTTCAAGAAATTTTACCAGCATGAATCATCAATGCACTTCTAGCCTTAGGAAAGCAAAAAAGTTTTGAATTAATCAGAGTTTCTTATCTCTAGACTGTTGGCTAGAACAGAAAGCTGTTAAATCACAGTTCTACAAAAAACAAAAACCCCCAAACAAATGTTTCGTTTCACATAAATAAATATGCCGTGTCACACTCATTAAGTAAAATTATAAAAAACAAAAAAAATCAGACCAAAAGAGGGAGGAAAAGATTATTATCTGTGAATGTTTTCCAGACATCTGAATATGTTTATGGATAAATAGATAGATACTCAGGTGAGCTAGTAAACAGCACTGAAAACTTGATTTTCAAGCTGGTTTTACTGTGTCTGGTGGTATGACAAAATTTTATGTTTACATAAACAACATTAAGGCGTCTACGTTTAGCTATTATATGCGGCATAATCTGATCCAAGCTTTACTCGCAACTTGATTTTTTATTTTGCTTTTATAGTATGAGGTGAAGTCGGTAAACTGATCCCAACAAAGCTTCTCCAGACAATCCGCTTTTCAGTTGCCAAGTGAGACGCGTTAAAGTCAGTTTTATACGGTCGCGACATAGACAAAAGTCGACAATAATTTCGTGTGAAATTGTTTTGGATATTAATTATCTACTAAGAAGGTTAGTAAGGTCCGCCTAGGTTTGATTATTATTTTTAAGAACAAAGTACTTTTGCCGTAGGTATAGTTATCAAAACGTTAACTAGAGAAAGAAGCATTTAACATGAAAGTGAAAAAAATCTCAAAAGTGAAAGTAATTTTTATCCATGGTAGTAATGGCGCTATCTTTTTTATCTCAGTCAGAAGAAGTCGTAATTGAAGAAGACCTTCTCAAAAATATTTTTTATTCATATTTATGTACAATATATGTACTTAGGTATGTAAATATAATTGAAAACGAAGAGAGAAAAAAAATGCATTAAATGTCAAGGAGTTTTCTGTATTGCCCTCAAGTCATGTGTTTGAGACTAACTTCTTCTTTCAGAAATGAACATCAATTTGAAATTATCTCATAAGCTTAGATCCAACTTAATAAAATTAAAAAAATTCTGAAAATTTCTTTTTTTAATCATAATTTTTACCTCTGACGGTTATTCATAAACATTTCAATTTTTATTATTATTTGAGACATTAATTCTTAGTTTTTGTTGCAAGCTCGTAACTGAAGTTAATGAGTGGAAAAAAAAATATTTGTCTCGATAAAACCAGTTAACCTCGGAAATACCAATGCAGGCACAGAATTTCATAATATCTCAGTTTTGAAGTGTTTTGATTTTTTTATTATTTTTGTTTGCAGTGCTGTGCTAAAACAATTTTTATAATTTTTTTTTATTATCGACGAACAAAGATTTACTGTCTTATAGAAATACGGGCTCATTGCAATTCAGTTTATTTTAAAAAGTTCGCGAATCAGTAGAAGATTATATTGGTGATAATTATAAAAATTAGTACAGAATAGTAATTTTGATAATGGATGAGATATTAAGCCTATTCTAAGACACCGACTTTAAGGGCTTTTAAGAAGAACATGTCTCAGGTTTATCCGAGTTTATGCAAACCTGCCCTTAACATCGTTATTGTTACTTAGAAGGTGATAGAATATAAAACTATCAATAAACCCAGGCAACACGATTGCACTGGGGTGTCCTTATCCTTGTGAAAGGGACTACGGAGAAGAAAAAGGAGCCTCGAGTATTCTGAACCTACTTTACATGGATATGGATTAGTTCAAGAAATCTAAATATTTAGGACTAGGTAATCCTAGACAGCAAAAGCTTACCTGGAATTCCCACCTCAACAATAAATAAACAACAAAGTTATGTGGGGATTCAGCTAATGTCAAAGATTTTTCTGGAAAAAATCGTGAGGTCTAAACCATAAAATGAACTTTGATAATGTGCAAATGATGGCGTTTTTGAGGGCTACTCGAAACTTCACATTTTGTTCTCAACGAGTACTGGAAGCAATGTTCCCTCTCATTTTTTCGCTCACTGCGCGGTACAAAAGTAAATGGGAGCAAAAATGTTCAAAACGTATGTAAAAGTGTGCAAATGGGGGTGTTTGAAGAAACAAACAAACAAACAAGAAAGGATTTTTACATTATCGTTCATATCTTTGTTTATATTCTTTCTTTACTAGAGGCAAGACCTACTATGTTTGAACGACATTTTACGATAAACATTAAAATTAAATTTCATTTCTAAATGTTAATCAGAATGTGTTAAGTGGAATATGATAAATATGAATGTAATAAAATAAATGTTTGATAAGTAATGAAAACTTTTATTATATTACGATATTACATGTAAAATAAACATTAAACAAATTTTTAGTAATTTTTATTATATAGTTAATAATATCATAATTACATTACAAATTATGATATTATATGATTTAATTATATTTACGGCAAACCACAAAAATTTAGCACTGCATTTTTTCCCGCCTGTCTTTCATACTTGTCCATTCTTTGTAAACTTCATCTACATTGATTTTGTTTTCATTTGCCAAGTATATTTTAATTCTCATCAAATCATTTAAATGATCGGCATTTAATCTGTTCCTAAGTTTGGATTTAATTAGATTCATAGTGCTGAATCCTCTCTCGCAGTCAGCGCTAGAAGCTTGAAAAGTTCCCATGATATCATAAAGTATCGCTATATTTTCAAACTCCGAATTTTGTAGTACATATTCTACACTGTCGCTAAATGATTTTATTGCTCCTGTCTTGGTTTTTTGTGAAATCAGAAATTTGAGTTTAGAATATTCTTCACATATTTTATTACGGTTTTTTGTACTTGAAAAAAAGTGTGAATATTTACTTCCAAGGCATGCCACATTGTCTTTTCCGAAAGCAAAATTATTAATTTCAATTGATATTATATGTATATCAAAAACTTCCCAATTTTTTACAGCTTCATCAGGAAATCTCATTTCCAAATGATTGCATACTCGTTCAATGAAACGGATTATGGACGCATTGTCAACATCATTTCCAACTTTTGTTAACATTTTTTTAACATTTTCACCCCAGAAAACATTTTCTCCCAGATACTGTGCTTTTAATTTTTGTATTTTTGCTTTTACGTAATTATGTGCATCAATAATATTCAAGCAACTTTTCTGTAAATATTTGCACAAAGTTGCTAATTCACCTAGAACATCATTATGAACAAACAGTGCCACAGTATACTGGGGATTATTTAAAATTTGTAAACAATATTTACAAATTGGATCGTTACTTACATTCACTTGTTCGTTACAATATTCAATTAGGGTGTCGTAATTTTTAATTAAAGCATCCACTGCAAAATAACGAGATAACCAACGCACCTCGTTTAATGGTTTAAATGTTACCGAATCTCGATCGATAACAGCAGCCAATTCTTCAAATTTTCCTTTTTTAATTCGTGATCTACTGAATATAGTGTAAACTGTCCTAAGGAAGGTCTCAATATCTTGCATAAGAAACACATGTTTCTATGCATCATCCAAATCCAAATCTTCTCGGTGCGCAACACAATGTTGTTCAGTAAGAAGTGCTGCCACTCCATTTTTTCGTCCTAGCATAACACTTGCTCCGTCCGATGTAAACATAACCATTTTTTTAATGTCTAGATTAAATTTCTTGTAAAAATAATTAATTTTTTCCAATATAGAAGCACTGTCTGTATGTGTTAGCTTCAAAATACCTCCAAATTCTGTTTTGAAGGTCAACTCACTTTTAATTCGAAATTTAAAGTATAAAATTAATAATTTTTGAACTGAAATGTCTGTACTTTCATCTATTATAAGGGTATGGAAAGCTGCTTCTCGTAGTTCGTTTAAAAATTTTTCATAAGAACAGAATTAATGCATTCAACAAATTCGAAAGCATAATTTTTACTCCTCCAAATTTTTGGTATATTTACATACTCTTCCATATGGTCGTGAATGTCTTGCATGTCTTTTATAGCTAAAATAACATCTTTTATTAAAACTTTAACACAATCGACATCTGATTTTAATCGTTCACTTCGTTCCTTTTTCAAATTACGCTCTTCTGGTGTTTCTAGCAATATATTTAAAAGTCCCCCTTTCTTCAAATTACGTAATTTATTTACGGCGTCCAAATGCGTCTTTTGCTTCAGGTGACGTTTTAAATAATCTAATTTCCATTCTTCCCATTTTCGTCCGGCACGAAATTCATTAGAAATTTTTGCTTCGGCACAGAAGGAACATGAAACTCCATTTTCTTCATTGTATTTAAATATATTTCCCAATTTAATATTTTCCTTTTTATTTGAAGATGGGGTTTCACACTCTACCAACTTTGAAAGCCATTCTATTTTAAATGAGCCGCAGGATTTTTTATTTATAATATTTTCATCGTCGTTTAATTTTCGTTTGGACATCTTTTATTTAAAATAATCTAAAATTAATTATTATATATTTAAGATGAGCTATTATAAAATTTATGTTTGTATATTTAACTTTATAAACTCAATTATAATAATAATAGTAAGATAATATATACATATAACAATATTCCTGTTTTATTCAACAAATTGTTACAACAGTTTACTTTAATTCTTCGATATTTGCACTTCGAAACTAACTATAAAACAAGAGAAGTATACAAACAGAGGCTAGTCATATGTATGTTACGCCGACTGCAACCACGCTCACTGTCAAAGATAACCTAATAAGAAGATAAGAAACAGCCGAACAAAATTGGAAATTTTCTTTGTTTTCTAGAAAAAACAAATAATGTTATATACTTCCGTCTTTTGCATGAATGGGGGAAAAGAGCTTGGCTATGTATTATTGTAGTGCGATTGAGACAACGAGTTAAAAACAAAAATCGCGAGAACGTAGGATTACCCGAACGACAAAATCTTCTTGAACATTTCCAAAATCCGAGTTCGAGAACTATTCATAATAATGTACATCGGGTTACACTACCTCAATTTTTTAAGAAAAAGATAAATTTCGCTCTGGCCAAGGTGTTGAAAGAAGATATAAAATTTCTGTGAAATAAAATTTTCATTTTTCCCGAAAATATCAGAAAATCCAGCATGAGTTTCTACCACTTAATCTCTTCAGAGCAAAACGAATGTAAACAGAAGCACGTGCTGTTCAAATATCATAGGATTTCAGCAAAAAACATTGGGATAAAACCTGTTTTCACAAAAGCGCGGGAGCATTTTATGGGAGTAAAATCCGAAAACTCCGCCCCTTCTCATTTATTTACGAAAATGAATCATTTGCCATTCTGTTTCGTTGCATGCAAATAGCGCTTTCACATTTTTTGTCTTTATTCGTAAAGTTTTTAAAGAGAGTTTGATTTCTATGTTATTTTGTCGTCGTCTTTCTTTCCTATTTTAGCCGTGTACATTTTAAATGTAAAACGGTCGGAAATCTCGCCTGTGTCCTATCTTCTTATTAGGTTATCTTTGACTAAGTCCCCTCTCAACATAAAGTAAACCAAGCAAACGCTGGAAGACGTAGTCGATGTAAACAAAAGAGATTTCGTTTAACGTTCAAAGCTGATTTCAAAAATTTTGATGATCCTCTAAATTTTACTTTTTTTTTGTGATATTTGGCTTTTTGCCATTTTTAGATGTAATTCTTTTATAAAATGAAATAAAAAAAAATGGCCATTGTGCGTAGAACACAAAAACGGCTGCGCAACTTTCGCAAAATTAGTGCGCGGCCGCGCACCCTTGCAGCTTAGAGGGAACATTGACTGGAAGCCATTCTTGTCTTTTACTAGTCTACGTCTTTATCCAAAGCGAATCAGCGGCTAGTATGCTTTGACGGAAAAGATCAGATGATTTCTTATGGTTTAGGACATCTTAACATCCCCGAGCAGGTTCGCATTAAAGGTTTATAAGCTCCAATGGATGTTTTGGTCAAAAGTATTTACTTCGAAAGATGTTGCCAGCTAACACCATTAACAAGAGAAACCAGATATTAGATAGGGGGCTGCAGTTCTCGCATCCCATGCATGTCTGGTATACTGACGGATGCAGGAAAAATAGCAAAACAGGCACAGGAATAAAGGATTTAGTAGAGGATGTAGTAGAATAGTAGAACTCTCCATTTCGCTTGGTGCTTCACCTTCTATCTGTCAGGCTGAAATCTATGCTATAGTATAGAGCAGGGATTCCCAAACTATTATGGGCAAGAGACCCCTTTTCCAAAATGAATTAATACCTCAGACCCCGATAGCCAAATTACTTTAAAATTCCTATCTCTAGTTTTTTTTCCTATTGATACAAAATACTTACAAATTTAAAAACTTTGCGGTTAGTTAACTGAGTAAACTTGAAATCATTTTCTCATCAAAATTTAACAAAATAAGTAGACATAAAATTCAAAGGTAATTAATAATTATTAATACAAATTACGTAAAAATACTTAAGTAGGTAATTATTTTTTGAAATAAACATTAAAATAGCAAAGTAAAGATAAACAAATAACAAAATTCTGTGTGATGGATGAACCTGGTGACTTTCTACCAATCTAGCTAAATCCCGTTTAATATTGGTGAATTGCAGCCTTAAATCTCCGCGTTCGTTGGTTTTCAAACGGTTTTTTTTTTGCCAAAATGTTTGTAACCACACTAAAGTCATTTTCGACTAGGTATGATGATGGAAAAGCGATAAGGTATTTTTCAGTAATGTTCTACAATGCAGGATACTGTGCTTCAATGTTGCATTGCAACCAGAACTTCTGGTTGCTTGGGTTGAACTTTTGCTTAAGCTCCTCGTCTGTGCTGATGGTAATCAACTCTTCTTGCATTATGACATGGGCTTCTTCCATGGCTGTGATATTGTACGGATTTATTATCCATTGAAGAATTTGTAAATTTTATTAGATCCTCAAACCTCTTAGTAAAATCCTTGTGTAATCCGTCCAAGTGAGTGACATATGATAAAATAATATCGTCTTGAAGCATTTCTGGTAATTTTGCCAAATGTGGAAACTGTGAATATTTCTGCTTAAATTTTGTTTATAAAGGATGAGTTTATACAAAGGCCGATATTATTGATTTTGTTTTAATCAAGTTGAGATCGTCACCCTGTTCAACATACCAAATATATCAGTCAAGTAATTAATATGTTTGAAAATTGTTCAGATTTTCTTTCAAATTCGGATTTTTTTCTAGTAAAAACTCCAACAGAGATTCAAAAGGAGCTGAAAATTTTGCTAAGCAAGAGCCTCTTGATAGCCTGCGAACTTCAGTGTGCAGAAGTAACCGAGTAAGGACTTTGTCGTTTTCATCACAAAGCTGAACAAATAACCGAGAGTTCAAAGAATTGCTTCGAATCTTGTTGACAGCATTTATAACATATTGTAAAGACTGATACAATCTAGGACTCAGATTTTTTGCTACTAAATGCTGTCTGTGAATCACGCAGTAGTCGATGAGTGTATTATCATTCAAGCTCCAACGAATTTCAAAACGCAAATGAACTTTCAACCTAAGTGCAAGCTTGTTATTTAGTAAAATATCAGGAGCATGTTTGGACTTGAACTTGATCATGATTTCGTACGTGTTCGTATATGCGTCAAATACAGAGCAAGTCAAAACGTGCCTGAAAGACTTGTACGCTCGAACACATTATTTTGCATGAACTTGTCCACACTTATTGACTTGTTCAGTTTTTCATCTTGTACGAACTTGTGAAGTTTCTTAAAAGTACAACAATGATACTTCCTACTAAATTATTAGTCATTCTTATAACAAGTTGGTACACGTAACACAACTTATACAGTGTCCTGAAAGTTTCAAAGAAGAGCTTGTGTTAATTAATAGGGGTCGATTTTTAGACTTCGTCGACCCCTAAAATCAGTTTTCGTTTATGTCGACCTCTGGGAAACCGATATTGACCCCAAGGGGTCGATATCGACCACTTTGGGAATCCCTGGTATAGAGGGTGCAATTCAGGAAACTCGAATTTGGGTTTGCTCGAACTACAATATCTACATTTGCTTAGATAGCTAAAATACGCTGCTGAATATGTCCTCTTAAGAATTTCAGTCAAAATTAGTTTGGAGCTGCCATATGAAATCAGCATCCACTGACAATTTTCCGAATTTCGGCATTACCAAGAAATTGTAGTCAGGCGAGTTGTTTGATTAGCTTGGTATTGAAGCTAGCGAAATCTGCAATTCATTTGCACTAAATGAGAGTCAAAGATGGGATTCAGAACATTGATCCATAACACCACGCATAAGTACTTAAAAGACACTTCGTTGACAGATTGAAGGAGACATTTACGTTTTAAAGTCTGACAACGAACATTGGTATATTCAACTGCGCATGGCAACCACTATCGTCTGTGGAGGACGGAGCTCTTTTCGTTCGGTGGTGATAACACCCCACAGAATTTGTAACACTGGTCCACGGGGCTCCTCCTCGCTTTGGAACCGTTGCAAGTGCTGTGAGAAACACAAACTCTCTGTTGAAGATTTCCAGCTGGAGGAATGATGGGTGCAGTTTGTTGCGGTCTATGATACTACAAGGCTGCTCTCGTTCTTATTTTTAATTCGGTTTCGGTATCGGTGCTAAATTGAAAAATCGTTCGTTTGGGAAACTATTTTTTATTAGATTATTCTGAAAATTTTGAACTTCTTGGAACTGCCACTTACTCAATATTGGGACTGGCTTTAAATTTTTCTCTATTTTTCAGATCTTTTTTCAAAATTCTTGTGCCCGTTTTTAGTCTTTTTTCATAATTTTAGGTCATTTGTTTCACATTGTTGTGTCATTTTGTTGTCTTTTTGTTGTTTTAATTATTTTTAATTGTCCCTATTGATTGTTCACAGTGGTGTAGATTGAGGGGGCAGAAGGGCTCTGGGCGGAACAGATATGAGGGGCGGCTGGGAGCTGCCGAGCTGGCTAATCCTGCCTGCAGAATCAGGGCCATGTTCATAAGATCAGATAACTGTTTTGTCATAGGGACTACATATTATGTAGGTACTAGTGCCGAATTTCAAGGCAATTAGACAAGTGGAAGTGGTTCAAAATAGAGTTGTAAGATTTGATCTTAACAAATATATTTACATTTATGAGAAGTTAAATAAAAGCTTGTCGAATATTTTATTCAAAATAAGAAAATAAGTTTCACATTTTGATTTTCGAAATGGTCGGTCGCGATCCGTTGCTGCCACCACTGACATGTATAGATATAAATGGACTGACTGATCTCGTGATTCATGTGGCACCAGTTTTCATTTCAGAAAGTATGCTCTTACTGTCAATGCTACCAACTGTCGCAAACTGGTGTCATATTTAAATTATTTGGAAATTTACCTATATGCATTGCAGTGGGATTTACCGAATTTACTACAAAAGTATTTGGGACTATTTCTATTGTTAGTTATGAGTCGAAGGAAGTGTTTTTTAGTAAGTTTTTTTGGTTCGAAATACCACTGAACCTCAAGCAATTTCTCTTTCCCAATCGTTACGGTTCAGTGGGAAGTATGCTCTCACGGAGAGAGACAGTTTTGGTTCAACTAGCAGTCTATTTATATACATTTCAGTGGTTGCGACACAACAAATGCAATTAGTGTGTTCGTTTTGATTTAGGTATGACAGTGAGTTGGAGACATTTAAGCGTGAAAGACACTGCTGGGTTTTCCAACCTGGCCCGCCTCACCAACTTTGACAGTTCTGTAGAATATATGAGATCAGGTTATCAAGCTCCCAAAGGGAAATTTGGTGAGGCCGGCCAGGTTGAGGTTGAGGGTTGAGCTCGAGTAGGTCTACTTTCTACTCTGCTGGAACTTTGTCAGCTTTGACAGCTAATTTTTGTTATAATTTGATGCTAGCATTATTTACGGGAAAAAGTGTACGAGAAATTTGTTGAAAAAAAAGTTTGAGAAATTTATTTAACGTGAAAAGTTATTCATGCTGTAGTAAATTATTTTATTACAAAATAATTTCAATTTTCTAGCTAATAGCTCAATTAACTGCTGTCATACAGAAGTTGTCAAAGTTCGTATTGTGAGTTGCAAAAGTTTGCAAGCTCATTAGGGTGAGGTTCTTAAAGTTATACTGAGGTCGAGGTTGGAAAAGCTAGCACAGTTTTTCTCGCTTTAATTTCTTCAACTTTTTTATTATTGAGGAGAGGGGCGCAGCGTTGATATTGTTTATTTTATACTTTGATAAAATTTCACGTGTACTTAAATTTGTTAATTATGTATTGTCAAGTTAATGTATTTTATACAATTCGTCCTCTATATATTGCACAGAAAAGAGTTTAAGCTTCAGTGCGAAGCTATAACAGATTTTCAGATAGAAGTTATTGACTCTTGCCCAGTGAGTTTATTAAAACTTATTTTTGAGTGGAAATTTGAAGGACAGTTAATATATACATATAATAATAATTCATCAGTGATAAAAACACAACGTGAAATTCGTCGACGATTTCCCCGCCGTCCGGCACTGGTTGGTCGCACAATGCGACCATTTACCACACCCCTCGAAGCAACTGGCGCAACATTGGATAGACCTAAGTCTGGCAGACCAGGAACAGGACGCTCATCCAAAAATGTCGATGCTGTGCGCGAAGATGTGGAAGAGTGTCCAGAAACATCAACGATGCGACGTCGCACGCAATTGGGCATTTCCAGGCGGACTATGCAGCGTGTTTTGGTCAGAGACTTGAACATGTTTCCGTATAAAAATATACTCAGATGACTCATCGGCTGATGCATACTGACCACCGAGCTCGTCTAGAGTACAGCCAGCGCGTCATAAACCTCAACCTTGAAGAGGATGATTTTTTTTTCAAAATTGGTTATGAGCGACGAAGCGCATTTCCATCTCTCGGGGCATGTCAATAAGCAGAATACTCGCTTCTGGGGCACTGATAATCCGCGCATTATTCACTAAACACTTTGACACCCACTGAAAGTTACTTTATCTGGCGTCTGTGTTAAAAGAGTGATCGGGCCCTATTTTTTCGAAGACACTGCAGGTAATGCGATAACTGTCACTGGCGAGCGCTACAGAACCATGTTACGTGATATCTTGATACCAGTTTGGATGAATTGGGACTAGAGCACATCTGGTTCCAACAAGACAGCGTCACGGCACACACAGCGCGACACTATGGACTTAGTGAGGGACGCTTTTCCAGGCCGTGTTATCTCTTGGTTTGGCGATTTGCCTTGGCCTGCAAGATCCTCCGATCTGACATTTCCAGACTTCTTTCTTTGGGGTTATTTGAAATCACTGGTGTATGTGAACAAGCCACAGGCTCTCGCAGCCCTAAAAGAAAACATTCATCAAGAAATAAGGAACATATCGCAGGAAGTGCTACGGCAAGTTATGGAAAATGTCATAAATAGGGCTGAAATGTGCATTAACTCTGGAGGTCACCATTTAAGAGACATCATCTTCAAATCTTAATGCGACGAAATTTCACGGCACAAATATACATATAGAAAAAAATATAATTCTAGTTTTCTAATTTAGAAAAAAAAGTTGTAGCTGAACCATTATGTTTGCGCCACCCAGTATATATACATATATAATGTAGAATTTCTTTTTCTCTTTGAACAAAAAGAAAATTAAGTTCGGTTTTCGTTGATAAAGAATTATAATTTATTAAGGTTATTTAATCTATTTCAGTATATGTGATTTAAAATTTGCTAAATTAGAATACACTTGACCGTGACAAAAATAATCAAGGTTTACTTAGATATTACATAACCCATTCGCTCGCTTATCTCTTATCAAATGCCTATGCAGCTGTCTCTTAATGATGATGATGATGATGTCTATGTTATTATTTACTCCGAACAGTTAAGTGTGAAATACAATTCCGACGTTCCGATTCGATTCGATCTAACCAATTTCGATCGAACGGATGCATGAGCACAGTTATTCCGTTCGGTTTCAAAGACTTGACTTTAAAATTTTGCCAGATTTTGTCTTTCTGCTTTACATTCATCCGTGAAGATATTCTTTTTTTGTCGTTTAATTCATGTAGTTTTTTATTTCCTCAACAAAAACCCTTTTTATCTATCTTTGAGTGTAAACAAATCTTTACAGATGATTTTTCCTGGTTATGTCATCCGTAAAAGTTTAAATTTGCTCAACTTCTCCGTTTCGATTCGATCCATTTCGGTATAATGTGTCAAGTGACATTTATACGACTCGGATCGAAAATAATAGACTCTACATATACAGTAAGATAGTTATAATGCTAAGAGTATTCCTCACAACTCCCATAAGTAGTGCCAGTTGTGAGAGAAGCGTCTCTAAATTGAAGCTAGCTATTTTGGCAATCGAACCGGAGGTAAAAATTAACATAGACGTATACAGGGAGTTTCCTCAATGGTGCAAGGAGCAAGAGGTGATAAGACTCACCTAGACGAACCAAAAATTGTATAGCACGGAGGCAATATCAACCGTTTGGGAGTTACAGAATGATTAAGAAAAAAAGCTAGTTTTCACAAAACACCCTTTATCTTAAAACTACACGGCGTATGGTCACAGTTAAGAGCTTATTGTATGCAGAACTTCATGATCCTTCTAACAACTGCTCAACCAGCCCCGTACCCCTCTCCCTTCAAGAATTATGGTTGTCTAAACTAAAAATTACGGATTTTGTTACCTTTTTCTTTAATTTAACCTCTATTATTTTTGCAAAAAGGTCGTTAACATAACTTTTTTTTTTGAAAACTGTAAACTGTAGACTCTCCTCCTTAATTTGATCTATTACACTATCTTTAGCCCTTTAAGAGTAATTACTTCTTAACCTATTCTCAAACCTATTTTCAAACCTAATCTCAACGATAATTTGTTCCCTTAGCACTTCACTTTAAACAATATCGTCTAATTTCGGTGTGATCTGAATAGGTTATGAGTTAATAATTGTTTAACGGCTACAGTTAACACATAGGGTGTCATAGGTCAAATTAAAGCGGAGAGTCTACAGCTTACAGTTTTCATAAAAAAAAGTAATATTAATGACCTTTTTACAAAAATAATAGAGGTTAGATTTAGAAAAAAGGTAACAAATCCAAAATTTTTAGTTTAGACAACCATAATTCTTAAGGGGAGAGGGGTATGGGGCTGGTTGAGCAGTCGTTGGAAAGGCCATAAAGTTCTACATATAATGAGCTTTTAACTGTAATCATAGGCTATGTAGTTTTTAATATACAGGGTGTTTTCTGAAAAACTAGCTTTTTTTCTTAATCACCCTGTAATTCCGAAACGGTCGATATGCCCCTCCCCCTCCCCTACTATACAATTTTTTCCTTGCCTAGGTGAGTACTATCACCTCTTGCTCTATGGACCACAATGGAGGAAACACCCGGTATATTAAAGTGTTTTTGTTGCAAAAAACACGCAGAAAAAAATTTTAATTAAAAAAGGACGTTTAATTTTGAATCCATTTGAAATAGTGACAGAGTATCGCAGATTTGTTTGATTAATTGCAAAAGTTGTGTGGGGGGAGGGGGTGGCAAGCTTATGTCTTGCACCGAGTAGTTTCAGAAATCCACGCTACCCTACTGATTGTTCATAGCTTTTAGTTTGGCTAGTGCCATTTTTTATGATCTTTGAGCCTTTTGCCATTTATGTTAAGTCATGTTTATATGAGTCAATTAATAAAAGAGCCTATAAACATTAACATAAAAAAAAATTTACTTTTTCACTACATTGTTCGGTATAGATAAAAGATTATTAATATCTTGTACCAGACACTCATTAGAATATAATGATTCATTATAAACTGTAGACAAACAGCCATTTCTTTAATTAAGTTGTACTGTCAAACTGGTTTTGATATACTTATGACATTAAAGAAGCGAAATGGATCGAATCGACGCTAAAAAGCTTACACGTTTGCATCTATTTGCATTTTTTCTTTTCATTTTTCAAAACGGCAGATGCAGAGCTATATAGGTATAGCTATAATTAGTGCATTAGTGTACTTTATTATGATCTGATTTTCGAGCCATATTGACGTATACTATGTGACATACGGCATTTTATTGAATAGTTAGTACTACTCATTCATTAGATCGTGCTGTAGTGTGTTTAGGGTATTATTGTACTATGGCTTACGATAAATAAATTGAATTTGAATCAAAATATTTCTGTTTACTGTTTTATATAGATGTAAGCCTAGCCGGGAAGTTTTCTAAATACAAGGAATTTAAAAATATGACAAAGGACATCATCCCTTCATAGTTTGCAATTTGTTAAGCAAAGAACTTTTGTGTCCATCCTGCCCAGTTCTGTACTATTTTTTGCGTCGATAAGCTGAATCTTCGATTTTTGATATCAAGCACTAGCAGGGATGTTATCCTTGTATGCTATCAATAATAAACAGATAGACGTAGTCTAAATTTCGTAACTTATGAGATGATGCTTTTCCCAGATTTTGTAGAAAAGGGAACATCAAGAGCTTGTTGTACAGTATGAAGGTATGTTCTTCCAATAAATACCCTGGAAATTTAAAGATTTTTTATTCTGTTACTAGTTCATGCATTATGTATGTAAGTACATATATTTTATATAATTATAGTGAACATAAGAATTGAAATCGGTTGGTGGGTACACAGCTCGCTAGAGGCACCATGCCGCTATACTATGTATTTCCTAGATTCAAACCAATCCACTTCCCATGTCCCCAGCCAGCTAGCATGCTGCAGGGTCGCGTCGTTGCTACCGTATGTTTTTACTTTTAACTGTCTTTCTATTTCAAATGTTTAATGGTAGTCAATGTCGAATTTATCAGGTGAGCCCATGCTAATTTTTATTGAATTAATTTTTTTCTTTAACTGGCTTTTTATTTCAAATGTTTATTGGTAGTCAATGTCCAATTTATCAGGTGAGCCCATGCTAATTTTTATTGAAATCATTTTTTTCTTTAACTATCTTTTTATTTCAAATGTTTAATGGTAGTCAATGTTGAATTTATCAGCTGAACCCATGCTAATTTTTATTGAATTAATTTTTTTCTTTAACTGCCTTTTTATTTCAAATTCTTAATGGTAGTCAATGTTGAGTTTATCAGGTGAACGCATGCTAATTTTTATTGAATTAATTTTTTTCTTTAACTGGCTTTTTATTTCAAATGTTCAATGGTAGTCAGTCTCGAATTTATCAGGTGAGCCCATGCTAATTTTTATTAAAATCATTTTTTTCTTTAACTATCTTTTATTTCAAATGTTTAATGGTAGTCAATGTTGAATTTATCAGGTGAACCCATGCTAATTTTTTTTGAAATCAGTTTTTTTCTGTAACTGTCTTTTTATTTCAAATTCTTAATGGTAGTCAATGTTGAATTTATCAGGTGAACATAGCTAATTTTTATTGAAATCATGTTTTTCTTTAACTGTCTTTTTATTTCAAATGTTTAATGGTAGTCAATGTTGAATTTATCAGGTGAACGCATGCTAATTTTTATTGAAATCATTTTTTTCTTTAACTATCTTTTTATTTCAAATGTTTAATGGTAGTCAATGTTGAATTTATCAGCTGAACCCATGCTAATTTTTATTGAATTAATTTTTTCTTTAACTGCCTTTTTATTTCAAATGTTTAATGGTAGTCAATGTTGAATTTATCAGGTGAACGCATGCTAATTTTTATTGAAATCATTTTTTTCTTTAACTATCTTTTTTTTTCAAATGTCTAATGGTAGTCAATGTTGAATTTATCAGTAGAATGCATGCGAATTTTTATTGAAATCATTTTTTTCTTTAACTATCTTTTTATTTCAAATGTTTAATGGTAGTCAAAGTTGAATTTATCAGGTGAACGCATGCTAATTTTTATTGAAATCATTTTTTTCTTTAACTATCTTTTTTTTTCAAATGTTTAATGGTAGTCAATGTTGAATTTATCAGATGAACGCATGCTAATTTTTATTGAAATCATGTTTTCCTTTAACTGTCTTTTTATTTCAAATTCTTAATGGTAGTTAATGTTGAGTTTATCAGGTGAACGCATGCTAATTTTTTTCTTTAATTGTCTTTTTATTTCAAATGTTTAATGGTAGTCAATGCTGAATTTATCAGGTGAACCCAGAGATGGCAACACGAGCTCCGGTCAAAGGAACGGAGAATCAAAACCAGCCCTAGTTAAAGGCTCAGGCCTTTTATTCCCCATGATCCCCATGTGACCAGGGACCCACTGAAGGGATACCTTGTTGTAGATAAACAACTTATCTACAGACGACCTGCAATCCCCCTGCAACTAAGCCATCAAGGGTGCCTGACTATCTGAAAGGATAGCAATGTCCTTCCCCTTGATTTGCATGTCATGGTCTATCTTCGCTGCCATTGCGATGGCGAAGACTGCAGTATGGAAGACAGTGGTGTGTCTTCCAATTGAGCACTCCATCCCAATGTCAGCTTCAGAGAAGTAGAACCCGCTTCGACTACTTCGTCAGTGAGAGAGTTGTCGGTAAAATTTTTTAGAGCGGACCGGGGCAGACCCGATAAGGCACTTTCCTCAGTACACTATTCCCTCACAGGAAGGCTCACAGAGAAGCGACGCCCAAAACGAAGCTCTTGTACCATCGCATCTCGTGGCATACTGGCCAGAAGCGTTTCCAGGTTCAGCCCATACGCGAAAGAGCAATGAGAAGAGCCAGGGGTGGCGGATTAAGTAGGACCTCAAGAGCACAGTGGCCGTAGATCTCATGGAGCCCGTAATTCCCAATCAGGCAAGCCTTTGCAGACTCGCCAGCTTCCGGTTCGCAGTCACCACAAGCGTCCTCGGCCAACATACACAGGAGGCATACATATATGAGCAGTCAGCCAGCTGGCATACTGCAGCGTCGCTTATTTGCTACCGTATGTTTTTACTTTTAACCGCCTTTTTATTTCCAAATGTTTAATGGTAGTCAACGTTGAATTTATCAGGTGAACGCATGCTAATTTTTATTGAAGTCATTTTTTAAACTGCCTTTTTATAACAAAGTTAAGTTTTTATCAAATTAATAAAAATTCAGTTCTTGTATTTACTATGAAATTGCTCTTCGTTTATTGTTTCTTTTTTCAGTGTCTTAATTTCAACTCCCCTGGTTAATTCTACTTCGGTTCTCGGTATGGGGCTAGTCGATTTTGGTGTACTACACAATTTGTGGTAGAGTTGGTTCGGTGATTCTGTATACTACTTCACTTAGCACCTTTGTGATTATATATGAGCCTTCCAAATACCTCTGTATTTTTCGAAATCTGTCTTTTCGGCGCGCATAGCCATACTTTGTCGCCCAGCATGAATGGGCTATCTCGGGTTGATAATTCATATCTATTGATCATGCTTCGAGTGATATTTCTTAAGTTTTCACTCATTTACCGATAGGCTGTTTACAGTTTCTTTAAAATTATTCATATAAGCCGTGCTCTCTTCTGAAAATAGGTGCCTCTCCAATTAATAGGTCAGCTGCTAGTTAGAGCTCTCGCCCGAAGTTATCATCGCAGGATGATGTGTGTACTTTCGTATACTGCAGCTCAATATGACAATTATGCCAAGGGCAAGTAATTATCCCAATCACGTTGGTTTTCATCTACAAACTGGAACATGTAATTACGTAAGACCAGATTGAATATGTCTACCATATTATAAGACTGGTTCTTAATTCCCAGCTTTCCAGACTTCTTGAAAGATGTCGCACTGAAAGTTGTGTCCTTGATCAGAGTGGAGCTGTAGCAGCATACCGAATCGGGAAAATACGTTTTATATGCATTATTATCACGATCTATTTGTTTTATCTGGTAGTTAGTGGAAGTGGAAGGAGCACCAACAGTGTACAGTTGTCGTTTAGCCTTCATTTTCCTATTTGGTCCGTTCCTCTGTTGGCAGACCTCGCACCGTTCATACCAGTTTCGCACATCATCTGAGCATCCCACCCAATTAAATAAGACTTTGACATTAGTTAAAGTACCCTCGCATCCCAAGTGTCCTCCTGTAGGGTTGTTATGGATTAGTTTCAAGACATCTTCTTTCAGTGACACTGGAAATAATATTTGATAGCTTCTTCAAGTCGAGTTGATGCAAACACGGTAAGTGACATTGTGGTTCAAAATCAAGGAGAAGTACCTACATACTCCAATAGGCTTTCAGGATAGGGTCCAGGGAACTTATTTCTTCTCTAGGTGGGGCTTGTCCATTCGTAAGCCACTGTGCTTAGGTGTTGATCCGTTTCTTGGTGGTGATCTATTTCTTGGTGGATGGTGGTTCCCCTTACTGTGACTGTTTGTTTTTTCTCCTATCGTGCGCAATATCGGCATTCCGCATTACGGTGTTTATTTCCTTGACGATGTTGGATTGTAAAGTCATACTCCTGTAAACGCTCAATTCACCTTGTCATTCCGGAACTCTATAAAATTAATATGCCATCTTAAGAAGGCATAATCTGTGCGTTGCAAAAGAAGGATATACGATAAAGAGCAACCCGATGCGCTAACCATTGAACCTAGCTGTGCCGCAGCACAAATATGAACCACAAGTAATTTTATATCATCACATTTAATATAATTTTGGAATTTATTTATTTCGGTACATCTATAGTCTATTGAGCTGTGAACTCATTGCTTCTACAGTCACTATAAAATTTATACACAATTATATATCAGCAGTCATAGAAAACAGCTAGAACGAGACTCTCTCTTAATTTTATTAATATTTTTCAAGTTTTTAAATATACTTTTCATTTAAAAAGAAATCATGCTGGGACTAGAACTCGTTACTGACAGAGTCTGGGCTTTTCTTATACTTTTATATTTATAAAACAATTACGAAAGTAAGTAAGTAAATTGAACTTTAAATTTAGTCTCAGTATTTGAGAGTGGAATTTCATCTGCTGAATGGTATTTACTAAGTAGCAGTAGAGCATTGATGGGACTTAGATTTAGAATTTTTATAGCCCATGGGCTTTTGTATTATTAGCTAGATAAAAAAAGACTAAAAGCAATTTTGCTTCTTTTCGCTTTTCTGTAAACGGTTAAAATTTTTTTCTAAAGCAAAATATAATTTCTACCTGGATACTAAAATGGAACACCAGACAGACGATCGTATCAAACAAATCTCAATGCAAATTCAGACATAAGAAAAAATTTCGTGCTACCTACCACAGTAAACCATCTGGTTGACGACCTTATCATGAACACCCTGTAAACCAGCATCATTAAAATTCACAAAAGGCTAATATCAATCAGATCAAATTTTGCTATCTAACCGTCATAGATGACGTTATCTTTATAATGTGAAATAACCACACAAGAAGAATGGTGTTATACAGCTTATAATATAGGTATTTTGTACAAAGAAAGCGCCTGCGCAAACAGTTCAAAAATACATATATGTAGTCAATTTTGGGCTGCTTGCGAATTAATTCAGTGGTCAAGCGCGCACGCGACATGTGAATCTGAATAACGATCTTCATTACAAATTCATGCTCTGGGCAATACTGTGTGTCAGCGACAATGTCGCCGCTCTCCGTTCGAGATTATGAATTCCGTGACCCAGTTATGTAACAAATATTAATTGGCCACTCTCATTCTGATCTTCAATTACTGTCGTACTGTCATCTGGCTCAGGCTGGATTGCTGGAAATACTTTTATACCTCTCGTACCTCTGCTATCTGATGGTAGATCACTGATCAACCACCTCCGGTGAAAATTTTAGATTTGGAATGAGCGCGATCAGTGAAATTTTTATTTGTTTGTTTGTTTGTTCACTTGTCGTGTTGTAATAATTACAGCAATTGGAATTTAGCACTTCGTAATTGTTGTGATTTGTTTTTTTTATTACTGTCATCACTGTGTGATAGTGCTGTTTTTGGAACTAATTGATTTTTATTTCCATTTTTATCCAGTCCTAGTCATCAGCAGCTTGAAGGTAAAAGGTGCAGTAATGGAGACATTGAATATATTTTTAGCCCTTTTTGTTTTGGGTGCGGTTAACGTTTTAGCCGAGGTTTGTTAAATGCATTTATGAAACATTTCCTTTTTCTAAATTTAAATTTATTTTCAGAAAAACCTTCCCTTAACTGGAATAGCCTATGTAGAAGGACCTGATCGGAGAGTAACAGGAAATATAACATTTACGCAAAATCAGTGCGGCGAGCCTGTTTTTATTAGAGTCTATGTTCAAGGTCTCGAACCAGGACTTCATGGATTCCATGTTCATGAAAAAGGAGATCTTACAAATGGTTGCATGAGCGCTGGTGGACATTATAATCCTGATAAGGTTGGTACTTACGATCACTGACATTATAGATTATGTGAAATTAGGTTAAGATATTTTGCAAGGAGTCTTTTACAATGACTGATATGGTTAGGTGCTTCTATCAGATCACGTGATGACACATTATGTTAAAAAAGGTCTACATTTATTTCCATGATCGGGCACCTTTATTCCTAATTTTCCTTCTTCCTAATTTTACAACTATAATTTATGATTATTGAGTAATTTAGGTTTTATTCCAGATGGAACATGGTGCGCCCAGTGATGAAATACGGCACGTTGGTGATTTGGGAAATATTCGTGCAGATGCACTTGGTATAGTTGATACAACTCTCACCGATCACTTGATCTCTCTAGCTGGACCACGATCAATATTTGGACGTGCTTTAGTTATTCATACAGGCGAAGATGACTTAGGACTCGGTAATCATCCTGATTCGAAAAAAACAGGAAATGCTGGAGGGCGAGCTGCTTGTGGTGTAATCGGCATAAAGTAAATTTTTTTTTCTCTGTTCGATTTCGTGTCACTGCTAAGTTTTATTTATATGTGTGTGTGTGCTTAATATTGCTTTTAGTGATAAAATGCTTCCATACATTTGTGATTTTATTATTTCTGTTTTTGAGTACTTGTCCTTACAATTTCATACTAGGTACGTTCTTCAATGCTAAAATACAAGTAAGATGTCCTTCTAATATGTGCCCACATTGTCGAATATATATTTTTTTGTTTATGTATTTTAGTTGTTTGTGCGTTCAGTTGTTGACATTGAATTTATTTTGATCGATTCTTTGAGAATTTTATCATGGTTTCATGTAAATAATGTGTTTAAGTATTTTCATTAACCTTAATTAATGTGAGATGAAATGATATACCTACCTACTACCTACATCTGTGACACATTGGAATTTTTATTTGCTATTCTAATGGCTTGATAAAAACAAATTTTTTTTTGTAGATCTCCTGCTGATGGTTTTTGGAAAGTGTGTTCGGCTGGTACGCCTGTAAAAAGTGCATCTTATTTTTATTCGATTGCTTCCGTCGTTACAATTCTTGTTTACAGTATTCTTAAGCTATAAGTAAATCATAGCACATTTTAATAAAGATTTCTCTACTGAAAGATATTTACCATAAGTTGTTATGTATATAAATAAAATACAGGGTGTTCTACAAATACCTGATAACAGTTGAGATAAGCTATAGTTTATATAACAAGATTTCTGAATCAATTATAAGAATTGATTTTGTTCTGGTAACCATATATCAATATCTTCTGAGGGATTCATTGCACTGCTGTGTATACCCTTAACGAAAAACCAAAGTGAATAATTTTGCGAATTGCTAGAGCATATTCTCCAGGAAACCATAGTTTAAAAAGAAAGCTGCAAAAATTGGCTAACTGATATGAGGAGCAATAATTTAGAAAGGGGAATGATGACTTGTTGCCTTATAAACAAATACAAAAATGATTTTAATTGTTCGCTTGTATTTGTTTGTTTGTTGATGAATTGAATAATTATCAACGATTTGCAGAATACTTTGTCAAATGAAATAATTAATTTTTTTTAGTAATCTCATGTAAATCTAAGCTTTATTCATTCAGATATGGTAAGTTTAGTACAAATTACAATCAGTGAAAGCTTTAAGAAATAATGCCTGGTGTAAGATAGTATGTAAGTAAAACCAAATAAAGGACCAGTTTTGTACACAGAAAATCAACAAAAAAAAACGGATATGGCGTCATATAAATCATATAAAGGTTTTAAAACGAGATTTTATAGGCAACATAATACAGACATCAAAGCAACATAATATACTAATTTTGTATTGCCACATGAGAAGTTATTATTAATATTATTTAAAATATATTATTGACGAAAATCTCGCCTCTCTTTTGCTATTTCTATTACACTATCTAATATTTATTTACTTATTTATTTTATTTTAAGTCTAGAGAGAAAAACTCCGACAGGCTGAACGCAAAAACTAACTTACCATTAAGCCAAAAGGAATAAATTTATACCTACTATTAGAAAACAAATTTAAAGAATATCGAAAGAGGTGATTATCCATATATGTGCTCTGTACAATATTTCTGAAACTACTATGTTCTTCAGTAAGGTCTACGAAAGTTCAAACCACATTCAAATTTCGAGAGCAATGAGTGATGGGGTCATTCTGGCCATAAGAAGTTCTATGAGAAGAAACGTATAATTAATCTCTAGATCGAATAGAGAAACCACGCACAGAGATTTTATATAAGGCGATCAATTCGGATGAGCAAATCTTGTAGCAGAAAACATCTGGGACAAACATAATAATTACTTAAAACCTTTTTACGAGACTCTAAATTAACTCGCACCTCGTCTCATATGAAGGAAAACCAGCTTCCCAGTTAAGCTCGTGCAAAGCATGACGAGTAAATGATCTTTGTATAGATTCAATGCGTTTAATTTGCAAGGCAGTATAAGGGCACCAAGTTACTAAGGAATATTCCAATATGGAGCGTAATAATGAAACATTTATATGTCCTCTAAATTGCAATTGTCTTGAAAAACAGTGCAGTTGGGCTTAATGAAACCAAGCATTTTAAATGCCTTGCAAGGGACGTAATCAACATGCAACGAGCAATTTAACATGTTATGTAGGCCTGACTACAGATGCTATGATAAAAGCTGAAAGTTTTACACTTGCTAGGATTATTTCCAAGCCATTTAAACAATAACAACAAATAACAATTTTATTTAGGTCATTTTGGAGATGTAGAGAATCTCCTAAATCTCTTTTTAAGAAGAAATTTTTTTAACTACTTCATTGATATAAATTTCAAACAAAAGAGGCAACCCTAATTTAATTATAAATTTTCGGGATTTAACAAATTAATATTTGCAAATTGCCAGCGATTACTTAAATACGAATTAATCCACATAAGAAGGGAGAAATGAAACCCAAAGGCATACAGTTTGTTAAATTTTCTGCTGTTACTTTTTCAAGGCTCTGATCATTTAAAAAAGTGGCTAGTCATGCTGAAGTTAGAATGGCTGCTCCATATTTATTTTCTTTTAATTTTATTTTAATCTCAAATTTTTATCTAATACCAGTAGATAGTTATTCACAACTTAAAACTTTTTATATGTTTCCAAAGGTTTGTTTTTTTATTAATCCCTACCCCATTCTTATGATGTTATAGCGTAAAGTTTATAATTGTAGATAATTGAAAATTTATTAATAAGAAATATATAAATACTAAATCGGCATCACCAAAAGGATTTGTAGAAGTGGAACTATCGAAAATAAATATGGTTTAGCTATTCTGACGGTCACAGATAATGTAAATAATCTGAAATATTGCTTTAATTATCGTCCTTTCCATGGGCAAATAAATGTCAATATATTTTCCGCAATCTATATTTTTTTCAGGTGCAAGGCAACCGAAAACCAAGGATCGATCTAAGGCTTAAGGCTCTGAGTAAGTTACAAATTTAAGCCCGATTTATTTTATTTTAAAGCTTTATTTCCTTTTTTTATGAAAATGTTTTGTACAAAATTTCATCACTCTACAACGTTGCGCTCTGAGGCAGTGCCCAAACATGTAGTGAAAAATGAAATTTTCGTATGGCAACCCTACGAAGGAGTTGCCCGATTGGTCCCATATTCGAACTTGAATTTGTGCAAAGTTTTAGCATTCTAATAGAACCAGTTCTCGAGTTATCTTGAGAATGGATAGACAGGCAGATAGATAGACAGACAGACAGATGGACAGGAAGACGGATAGATGGACGGACGGCCATGTAAAAATCAAAATAACTTTGAATATTATGCTTGGGTGTCCACTCCATTTAGGTATTTCTATACTTTACAAGGGAAATGACAAACTTAGTATACCCCATAGCTTTTTATCTAGGGTATAATAAGTCCGCCATTGAGACATTCGAATTAAACTGCCAGAACCATTTGCGTTGTATGACTTACAATTTATTATATGCAAAAGCCGATATATAAAAAAGCTATTCCAGAAGGGCTTGAAAGCTTATCTTGGTATAAGTTGCACAAGTAGAAGCATGGCAGCAAAAGCGCCAACTTGGAAAAAGCAAACTGCCCAGGAGAACATTTTATTAATATCAACACTACTAACGCAGGATAACTGGTCTGTACTCATCACCAACGATATTAATGCCCAATTATTAAACAACATCGATCATATTATAGAGTTTAGCAGCACCAAGCCGGCCTTAAATATCGACAGAAGACTCCCACTAACAAACAGTTCTGCAACACGGCCCGCCAAATCCCTTGATTTTACCCACGAGAAACTTACATCCGAAGCAGGAATAATAAAAAAATCAAGCGGTCAAGATGAAATCCCTAATTTCATAATTAGAAAACTCCCTCCCCCCCCGCCTATTTAGCCAAAATCTCTCTATAATTTTCAATCAGTACTTTAACTTAGGCTACTTTTCCACGGCTTGGCAGACATACTGCCCACCATTAAAAGTAAAAAACCTCCAAACTTACAATGTAGTTATATCCCGATATCCCTGCTGCCTGCAGTAGGAAAAATATTCGAATGCTTCCTTAAAGATAAAATTCTAGACCATTGTACGGACCACAGCATCATCCCAATTAATCAATTTCGTTTCAAGCAATCCTGCTTTACGACCCACGCCCTCCTTAATCTGAAAACGGACATCAGTCACTATCAACCAAAAACACCCACAATTGCTTGTTTATTGAACATGGAGAAAGGCTTCGATTCGGTCTGGATCTAAGGTCTGATTCAAAAATTGTGGTATACCTTCAATTTCCACCCACACCTATGTAAAATCATACTCAGCTTCCTCACCAACAGAACATTTAAAGTAAAAGTAAGCCGCGAGCTTTCTAGAGAATTTCTACCAAAATTGGGCTTCCTCAAGGATCAATTCTTTCACCCATTCTATATAATATTTTTAGCTCAGATTCCCCAAGTCCCCAAATATAACACCCCCCCCCCCATAAAACACTGCACTACGCAGATGACGTTATCCTCTATTATAGCTCAAAAAATCCATAGCCAAAATCACTAACTACTTGTAAGTAATTTCTGACTAATTCAACAAATGGAAACTCAAAATAAACATAAATAAATGTGAATCAATCGCCTTCATTGATGTCAAATCCTCCAATACGTGGATATTCGCATTGGCAATGCAACAATTGCCCAAAAAGAGATAGTGAAATATCTCGGATTCACACTAACTCCCCTAAAATTTTATCGTCACGTAGATAGTATTAAAATAAAGCTACTGCAGCTTGTCTTCTCTCAGATCAATCCTCAGTTCCGCACTAAATCTGAAAATCAAGCAACTAATTAGACCCATCCAGTGGCGTAGCTAGAGCTTTTACCGCTTGGGGCGGTCCCCAATTTGCCGCCCTTTCTAACTTAATCAAAATCAATAATTTTTGTCTCTCTTCGTAAAATGTTAAAATTAGTGTTTAATTTTTTTGTTATTTGTTTCTCTTCTTCTTTCTTTCTTTTTATATTTATCAACATTTAATAAAGACCGACATTTTGTATGTACCGAAATTGCCCAAAAGCAATGCAGAAGAATGTATATTTAAAATTAATATTTAATGTCATTTTATATTATTTTAAGTTACTAGCAAGGATGCCCTCAAGTTTTTCTCAGAAATTTACTGTACATTTTTTCTTTAGATTTTGTATGCATTATTGGAGGCCGGTAACGGCACACATGAAAATATTGTATTTGAAAATAAGTCCAGTCGACCACTGAAGTGAATAAAAAATCTGCCAAAATAGTTTTTTTTATTTCCTAAGAAGAAATGAATGTTTATTGCTCATGAAATTGCAATACAGGGGTGGACTAGTTATATAAAAAATTTACGAAATACGATAATAAAATTCATTTAAAACTTAGCCGACCGTGCGCGCCACAGTGACTCGATGATTTCCACAGCGCTCGGGAAGTCAAACTACGCTGTCCACCGAGCTTTTTTCATGTTACATCATCACATGAGAACGGCTCGATCGATTTAGCTCATTTCTTTTTATTGTGTTCGTAAAAGATTTTTAGGGAAAGAAAAATTAGAATCGCCACCTTCTTCCTGGTGTTGCCATACAATACTTTGGTTTTTCACTATATATGTATTTGGAAACTGCCTGACAACACGTCGGTTCAAATTTTGTATGCGGGCTTTACAAAAAAAGTAAAATTAAGTTCTGAAATGAGACAATTCGGACAACTCCTTCGTAGGGTTGCCATACAAAAATTTCGTTAATAATTATTTATTTGTAGAGAACTAAAATTTGGTGCAGTGTTTTCATAGCAATAGAAAATACGAGTTCAAAAATGGACTAAATTTGGCGATCCGTTCTTGAGTTTCGGTTAACGATTTCACATATTGAATTAAAAATATATAATAATTTATTTTAGTTATTTATTAAAATCATTTTTATAATAAGTATATTTGTTCAAGAAGGAATTTATTTGGATTATCCGGTATATAGCAAAAGCTAAAAATCTTTTTAATTTGTTATTCTATCACACAACCTATTATATTTTTGGTGGCTTCTTCTTCTTTCAAACTTTCAGAATGGGACTGACGTCACTTTCAAAATAATCTTTTTCGTCACTTCATTAACCCAGCAAAATTTCGTGTTACAAAATCTTAATGATTTTAAATATATTCGCAACAAGTTACTTCAGAATGAAAAGATCATGTAAAAATGTTACTATTAAGATAAGGCTTACTGCCGGAGATGATGAATTTGATTTTATTGGAGCAAATATATCTTACAAAGGCCGAATGAACGACGAAAAAGATTTCGGGTTGAAAAATTTATAAATCAGAAATTATTTTTCAGGATAACGAAACAAATAAATTTGTATTTTCAAGTAAATAGGGCTTTACTATCTTGCCAAAAATCCCAAGGTGGTAAACTGTATTCTCCATTAATAGAACACCTCAACCGTGCTTCTTGTGTTTGTTTCCACTAAGTAGTTTGTTAAAGTTTTTGTTACTCATACAAGGATTGCTATAAATAGATTGTTTGTTTAAAAATTTGTTTATTTCCTTATTAGATTAATATGCGAAAAAAATACTCTTTCGAGAAGTTCAATATCGTTTTTTTTTGCTTCAAAAGCGTATAAATTGTAAAAAAAAACCCATCCATTTTTGCATTATAAAGTGTTCGACTCCTTCTGGCGATCGTTGCCAAGAAATTGAATGTATTTAAAAATTTTTAAATTTTCTTTTTTCTTTCTAAATACTATCAGGAAATCTTTCAAGAATTTACGTTCTCTTATTTTCGTTCAATATATATACTCAAATAAGAAAAAAATAGTTGTCCCAAGTCAGCACATTTATTGACAAATGGTTCTTAACTAGATGAATAATTTAACATTTTTGATAAGGGGCAAAAACCTTTACCATACAAATGGAATCGATATACTTTCCGAATTAAGCTCAGCTATGTTCCCTTAATGAAAACACAGAAAATCCACTAAGTATGTCTAAGAAAATATATTCAACTGCAAGTAACTAAAGCAAGAGTGAAAGTTTTCTTCTTAGTTGAAAAAATCGATAAAAGTTGGAATAGATGTCACCAACCTACAAAAGGGAGACAATTGACCTCATAAAGCTATTTGTGGACAGAGTATTTTTTTTTCATTAAATTAATGGTTTGAGCTATTTTCTTGTTTTGAAATCCTGAGGGAGTAGGTACTAATTATTGTAATTATTTAAACAAGTTCGGAAATATCGGAATTATTCCAGCAATCCAAAATATTTAATAAAAGGCCTTAGGTACATATATGCAATGACTAGTCAGAGTGTAGATGAAAGATATATCACGGTGGAACTGTTCTACAGCAATGGCTGATTGATTCATGCCAGCCAATAGCACATGATTCCTAGGCCACTAAAGATGTTCATACCATGAAACGTAATCTACAGTAAAACGTAGTCCAGTCCACGGTATTTTCTTGGTGCCAAAGTTGTGTGATAATAATTTTTGGAAGATGTTTAAAGTTTTGAATCAAAGAATTGTTTTGCCTTTGGTTGTTAAGCTATTTATTAATAAAAAAAAGTATAATATATAAATGTTGACATATAACATGCAGTTTCCGCCATGTTGGTTCATAGGGCAGGTGGTGATAAGACTCATCTAACAAAACAAAAAAATATATGGCAGGGGAAAGAAGGTATCCATCTCAATCGCTTCGAAGTTACAGGGTGTTAAATAAATATGCTAGTTTTTGACAAAACACCCTGCATCTTAAAATGTACAGGGTATACGGTTACTGTCAAGAGCATCATGGCCTTTCGAACGACGGCTCAAAAAACTCCTCTCCACTCCGGCATTATGACGGTCTAAAATTAAAGTTTTGGATTTTCTTGCGTCTTTTTTTTTACTTTGACTTTCTTTCTTTTTATGAAATGCTGATGAATATGACTTTTTTTGTAAAAACCGCAAACTGTGGACTCTCCTCTTCAATTTAACATATTACGCCTTGTGTCGCATAATGAAAATTTCACCTGCTATTCTAATGGCATGCTAAAAACAAAGTTTTTTTGGCAGATCTCCCGCTGATGGTTTTTGGAAAGTGTGTTAGGCTGGTATGGCACAAAATACAAAATTTTTGAATAGTAACCCTACGAAGGAGTCGCCAGATTTGCTCCCATTTTCGAATTGTATTTGAAATTTTTATGAAAACGCCGTGTACAAAATATGAGCTCTCCACCTCGACGCCATCTCAGGCAGCTATAAAGTATATGTATAGTGAAAAACAAAAGCTTTGTATGGCAACACCAAGAAGGGGTAACTCGACTTAGTCCTACCCTACGAAGGAGCTGTCCAATTGATCCCATTTTTGAACTTAGTGCTTAGGCAATTTCCAAATATAAAATGAAAAACTAAAGTTTTGTATGGCAACACTAAAAAGAGTCGCCTCATTTTTTCCAGTTTTGAACTTGGATATGCAATTTTCATAAAAACGGAATGTAGCTACAGACTATTTCCAAATATATAGTGAAAAGCCAAAATTGGTAAAATCAAGAAGATGTTCTGCGGTTCAGACCATTTTTTAAATTTTATTTACTATTGATATGAAAACACCACGTACCAAATTTCAGCTCTCTACGTGTATTCGTTGTCAGGCAAAAAAACGAAATATTTGTATGGTAATCCTAAGAAGGAGGTACCCGATTTAGTCAATTTTTGAACTAGTATTTGCAATTTTTATGAAAATGCCATGTACAAAATTTCAACTTTCCACGTTTACGCTTTCTCAGGCAGTTTCTTAGATCTGGACAACAGCGCCATCTATCGTGTCCAAAGCTATTCTATTTCTCAAGCTGGAACCAGCCAAACACATATACAAATTTTCATTGATTAGCGTGTACAAATACAGTGATACGGTATTTTGATATATTTTGATACTCTTAAATAATAAATAAATAAAAAACTTTCAATAACAAAAATGAAAATAAATCGCGGATGAGGGATTTGTTGTTCTCATTTATTTATTTATTCTAGAAAGATCAAAACATTGTGATGGGGTTAAATTCCTTGGCATCTTTATAAATTGTTATAACTAACTATCCACCATAGGGTTAGCACTAGAAGAACAGCTCGAATAGCCGAGATCGCTGATATTTTATCCCCAAGAACCTTCTTGTGCGGAGTGTCTTATGTGGATCGTAGCGTTATCCTGTTTATAAATTAAATGATCGGCTGGATAGTGCGCAAAATATGACTTTTTGTCTGAGGAGTTTCCGATACTCCAGGCTATTCATACAATATGAAGAAAAGGTCAATTCTATGGTTCCATGATCTTTAAAATCGTCCTATGCGGTCAAGGAAAATGCATTTTTTTTTTATCTATAAACAGTCCATATCGTTTTATGCTAACATTTGCTTCCATTTCAATTCCTCTAAAACATTCTTTTAATTTAGTTTTCCGAATATAATATGGTTTGTGGAAATTATTCCTTTAGGAGTTGTGGCCAGTTGAAGAGTGGCCAATATTCGTGAACCCTGATGGAAATAAATGAGTATAACTTTTGAACCACCCCATAGATTTTGGTTATTGTTGGCTTATTAAATAGCCAAAAATAGTAGCTGTCGAAAAGTGTATTCCTCTGATTTGTTAATTAAGCATCTTTAAATTATTCTCAAATATTTCCAAAATTTTGATTTTTTTACACACAAATTTCATAAATACCGTTATTTATTTCAAAAACTATCTTCCATATAACCCAAATTGATTGCTTCTTATTAATGCCCCTACTACCCTCTATCACTGGAAATAAACCGCATGCCAATAACTGAATCAGTCTTGCTTAGCACTGGAGGTTTATTGGCAGATTCAAGCCAGATCATAAAATTGCATTAAACCAATAATCACAGGTAGGTACGTAGGGTCTTTCATGACTGGCTCCACAATTGCTTTGGTTATAATTTTCTGAAGGTAGTGGTAATCTTAGTACAACTTACCTTTCCCTTAATTAAACATCTTTAAATTATTCTCAAATATTTCAAAAACTTTCATTTTTTTACACACAAATTTCATAAATACCGTTATTTATTTCAAAAACTTTCTTCCATGTAACCCAAATTTATTGCTTCATATTAATGCCCCTACTACCATCTATCATTGGAAAAAAAAACATGCCAATATCTGAATCAGATTTAGCACTGGAGGTTTATTGGCACATTCAAGCCAGATCATAAAATTGGATTAAACCAATAATCCAACAGCTTGTTAAGCTCAGCCCTTGCCCTCCCTCCTACTTGTGTGATAATAACTAATCCTTTAAAAATGCAAAAGTGCATGATTTTTATAAAAAAAAATCAAAGTGCTTAATTTCTACATAAATCCAAAAACAATTATAATTGTTATATGTATGTAAAAAAATGTTTAACGTTTGCTTTCTATCCTTGTTAACTTAAATTTGTACGTGTCTAAATAATCACCTATATTGTTGATTGCATCAGCTTGCAGTTTAGCCGATTAGTTATATCTGTCACAGTTATCCTATTTGGTAGCCATGGGCGCCGCCAGTATTTTGTGTAAGATGATGCATGTGAAAATAATATTTCACCGAATGTTCCCAAAAGTTTTCACATTCTCTTTTTTTTTTTTTTTTGGGAATGAGAATAGTCGAATATCATTTTCATTGACTACACGCAACATTTATTTCCGGATCTTCTCTTATTTGCTAATCATGGTACCCTTTATTATTGACATTTTTGTTCTTAAAAACATTTAACTTCTTAAAATTAGTAGCCGCGGAATATGTCTTCTACTATAAAATTGACTAATGCTAATTCTAACATAAATTTGATTTCCAAACCCTAAATTTTTCAGTAATTATGTTAATAATTAACTACAAGCAATTAATCACATACATTATTATTTGGAAATACCACAAAGGATATTTTCAAAAAATAATTCTATACTACAAAAATATTGGACGGAATTCCAATATTTATCCAAAAAATTCCAACATAGAACGATGTCTTTACTTGTTCCGAAGTTTTATCCTGCTCTATATTACCATTCCTAGGCAAATCTAGCGAATTTCCCTAAAAATTTTATATGAGATAAGAATTTGAAAAGAAGTGGACAATTTTGAACAATATTTAAAACTGTTCGTTGATTTGTCCATTATTTTTCTGAAGAATTCCGTATATGAAAACATATGAAGAAAGTGTGGAAATATCGCAGAAAAAGTAGAAATTTAAATCTTTACTTTGTCCAAAGAAATCTCCATACTCTTTCCTTGATTGGTAAAACAGCGGTCAACTACTTTTTATTTGTTGGAAAAATTGTGACTTAATTGTGGAACTGAAAAATGTGGACATGCTATGGATTTTGTTCAGAATGACTCTGCACTATATCCATGCGTTACCTATGAAATTCTTCCAATGTTTTATTGTTTATAGGAAAAGATTATGCTCTTCTGGAGCTTTTTGATAAAAATTAATTACATACATACAAATATGTAGATGAATTGATAATAAAAAATGAAAGCGAAGTAAAAACATACTAAGTGTATGCTTATCTTAACTTATCTTATTAGAACTACCGAGATTTCGAAGAATTTGTATATTTACGGTTATAAAAATGTTTTTATTTAAAATAAATTAAAATATACTTACAAAATTAATGCACCACTAACTGAAATAAAAAATAATTTAGGAAAGTTCTTTTTCAAAAACCATAATTTTCTATAAATAGAAATTATATATAAAATACGGTACCTGATTTTTGGAAATTGTAATAATTTTCTACTTTCTAAATGAGAATATTGGAAATATTTATGTACATAGAAACAGAAAAAAAAACTATGCACATTCGTGAAAGCTCTTTTCAATATTTGTATGCATTTCGTAAAAGTTCTCTTTCATACTTTTCAATCCGTTGAAAAACACAATAAAATTCTGAATTCACGAACAAATTTATCGCAGTATGCGCTGATGCTCAGAACTTTTTAAAATCATCTTTCCCTATCATTAAGTGTATTCACATCAAAGTTATAACCCGCGCAACGAAAAATGTGCTATCAAGGTCAGGGAATTTTTTTGTAATTTTTCCATATAAATTAAGTTATTTTATTGATTTCCTACAGATTCAGATAAATTTCAGCCTTGCAAACATTTTTTATGTCGTGCTATTTAAGTTAGAGAGTTAATTTAAAAATATATTTGCTCATTCTAATCCGTTATATGTCGATATTCTTGCTGTACCCCTGGAAATACGCTACAGACAGTGGCGTAGCTGGAGCTTTTGCGCCCGTGGCGGTCCCGAATTTGCCGTCCTTTCTAATCATAATCAAGAGCAATTATTAACAATTATTTAAGGGGTAACGCCACTGTAACGGCTAAAAAAAAAGGTTTCTTCACCAATTTTTTCTCGCGAAATTAAAGGTGTTTGAAAAAAACCTTTTAAGGGTATTATCGGGCATACATTGAACTATATTGATAAATTTTTGACAGCGAAAAAAAAAAAACAAAATGGCGGCTCCACAGACATCTTCCCGGGACATGTTTTGCTTGCAGGGCTCCGCGGCGCACAGCACCACTGGTGCACATTTGAATCTAGACGAAAACAAAAAAAAACCATTAATCTAATGGCTTATAGCTAGAGAATGCCGTACGGATTTTTAAAAATATAAATATTTGTAGATTTGGCGCGCGTTTGAAAAAAATTTAGATTTCTGACGAAAAAAACGGCAGGTTTTTTGTTAATAAAAAATCAACAAATAAAGTTATTGAAAATCCCGTACGGCATTCTCTAGATAATGTCAATGTTCACATCTGGTCAAAATTTCAAGTGGAAAATATGAAAATTGTTCGAGTTATGCTGCGTGACATTTTGAAAAACCGTATTTCGAGAAAAACGCGTTTAAAGTTTTGAGAATAGTTTTTTATTGGAAAAAATAAAAAAATGAAGGTAAACGATTTTTTACCGTTAGTCTGCAATCCCTGTTGCAACTGTCAAAAAGGTCAGTTGTGTTCATTTGGGCTTTTTCAGTCAGCTTTAGAAGAAAGCTGGCGATAAAGCTGGCTGAAAAGCTCCAATCGTGTTTCAGGCTTCAGGTAGTCGTTTCGGAGCAAGTTTGACGCGCTTCGTGGTGACCTCCATTCTCAAAGGAAACAAAATTTTCTCGCACGGGACCTTTTTTTTCTTATTCTAGAGGGTTTAAACTATTTTTTAAGCCAATAAAACAAAAAACGATTTTTCAAAAAATTTACAGTGGCGTTACACCTTAACGCAAATAACTAAATGGTTTGTTTAAACATATTGTACACATAACATAATGATACAACGTATGTTGATTTATATATTTATTTTTCTTGATTTTTTATTACAAAAGTCTTGAATGACATTGCCAAAATTTATGTCATCTATTAGTTGTCTTTGTATGGATAGCATCCCTAGATTTCGTAATCTTAAATCACTCATTGTGGAACAAAGATAATTTTTAATTAATTTTAATTTGGAAAGCTCCGTTCACAACTAGCGACACTGATGACTATTGTTAAAAAAGTTCTTAATAATATTACTATATTGGGAACAGAGTTTTCCAACATATATTTTTGGATAAATATTAAAAGTTCAAGAGACCCTTCCCCGTTTTTCAATCGTTTTCTTGCTCTTGTACATCAGGTAGAGACATAACATTTTGGATATGGATATGAAACTGTTCCTCGTCAATGTCAACAAAGTTATTTACTTTACATTCAAAATTTTCATTTAATAGATTAGATGGTATTAGGCATGAATACTTCGCTGCAAGGACATGTATTTGCTCAAGCCGTACTTTTATTTCCTGAACAACTCTATCCAATGACAAAAAATTTCTCTTTGCAATGCTTCTTCTAAGCCCACGTCTGGCCAATTTTCACCACTCATAACTTTTTTCCTTCTAACTCAACGATCAGTGGATATCCCAACTCTTCACATATTTTGTCGGCTGTTGTAACTGCTTTTTGCACTAGGGTGTCCCTTTGTCTTATGAAATACATTTGTAAAGAATTCAGTTTTAAATTACATTGATAAGTATTTAATCCCCTTGTTTGCAGGTATTGTTGCGTGTAATTAATTTCCAAATGGACGGATTTCCATAAATGGAGGTAGCACAGAAAAGAAAAAGATTGCATTGAGTTGAGTAATATTCCAGCGTCTGATCTCGTTTTAATATTTTCTTCCTCAGATATCAATTTTTCCAAAGCACTTAAAATGTTTAAACGAGTTTTTACACGCGCTTAACACCTCGACCAATGACAGAAACTATTAAACTTCGCAAACAGAAATATAAAAAATGCCGCCTTATAATATGTGTCGATCGGGGCGGACCGCCCCCACCACAGACATTCCTTGGTCTGGTCTTTGATTAAACAAAATCCCTGATTAAACTTTATCTTATAACCTTTTAAAATATTATTAATGAAGCTGATTTATTAAACTTTTTGTTTGTTTGTTTTGAGAAATAATAAAGGTTTCCCTTAAGTATGAACTCCCAACATGAGAAAAGGTACACCATCTTTACGTTGCAACAGATGGGAGTATTTTTGTTGTATAGCTCCACACATAGTTCGTCTGTACTAGAACTCATCACTGATCAATTGCAGGGTATTCAACTTAACCTACAAACTTTAAATGAAGAAATTGGGAACTTCGTTAACATTTTAAAATTGCCAGAGGGAAAAGTTAGAAGAAAAATTTTCCCTAATTCTTCAGCAAATTTCAACTTGTTGCGATTTATTGAATATTGACCTGGTATTGCCCTAGTTAGTGAAGCGAATGACACACTTGTCAAATCAACGAGTATATTTTGTGGAAGAATATTATAGAAGATCAATATTCATTCCTGAATTGAATGAACGTTTTTCTGCACTCCTGCAGCTTCACTCCACGGAAATGAAATTGTTAACAAACCAAAAGTTCATAAAAATTGTTTAAAAATAGAGGACTTCTATGGAACGTCTTTGGTTGGGAACTTTATTGATGAAACCACAATATGGTACGAAACTTGGGCCAAAAAGAATTTAGACATATCAAAAATTGAATACATTAATTAATTAGAAAACTCCAAAGCTTTTAGCAGATTGAGAAGAGTGAAGACTTCGACGAGATCAACTATGTGCGAACAACGATTCTCGGGCTTATGTATGATAAGTCTGTTGTTAATGAAGATTTCGTAACCGAAGTAGTATATAAGTTCGCAGAGAAACCACGAATTTAATAAAAATTAAGAAAAAAAAGTTGTATCGTTTTAATTTTTAATGCTTCTCTAAATAAACAGATAAACACTTTTATGATACAACGATGGTACAACTGCATTATCTTGCACCATACTGCCGGCGCTCATGGTGGTAGCGCTATTTTAATGCACAAGAACAAAATTGTGGTAAAGTTGTAGCTAATCCTTTGCTCTCAATTGGTAGCAGATACTAAAAATCCGAAAATCCGATGTATGGAAATTCACAGTGCGTGGACACTAGGGTGGTCCATCTTTTTCGAATTCGAAATATTTTTTCTCCCACCCCTGATTCTAATTGATGAAAAAATAATTCCAGTGAAAAATAAGTGACAAACAATTAGAGGAAGGCGTTCCGGCGGACACCTACTTTTTATAATATTGGAATAAATGGAATTATTACCATACCTACTGTTTTATACAGTTTGTTATTTTATAAAAAAAAAAAAACAATGAAGCTTTATTGTTCCACGTGTCGTCTTAATATACTATATTAAATCTAAAAATAAAGTAACAAAAATAAATTACCACATAATCAAAAATTTTGTGACATGGTTTCCTTGTTAACATTTGGGAAACGTGATTTATAATCTTTTACAACTTTGAGCAAAAATTGTTTTTGATGTTCATTTTTTGTTAAATTTAGACTATATTTACTGATAAGCTTGATGATTCGTTCAGCTGCATCATTTACAATCTTAAATTTCTTAACAATATCCAAACACTGTTTGTAAGAAGGATTTTCTAAAAAGTCTGTAGGCAAGATTAATTTATGAAAACATTTTTTTATTTTCATCACATATAAAGTCGTCAATTTCCTTGTTTTTAATATTATTCACATCATTTGTCCTCAACCGTTTAATGCCTTCTTTATTTGCCTTTATATTCTTCAAAGCTTTAACCATAGCCCGCTTTGTGACAACAGAAATTTCGTCATCGAAAAAAGATAAAGTTGACTGCTTTAAGTCATGGTTTAATTTTACAATAGAAAGGAATATATCTGCAATAACTGTCTTTTCTTTTTACGATAATTTAAATTGATCTTGAAAAGAAAAATATTTTTAGACAATAAATTGCCTTAGACATCCAACGTGCATGATGGAATGCAAGATGGAATGCATCTGGACAACAAAAACTTATGTTATATTATGTTCGATGAAAAGTTTAGAAAGCAATAAAAACTCTTTGTAATCGTCACGGGGTTGGGGCATTGTTAAACATAAATCTATGAAATTCACAATCTCAGGTTTAACCGGCTTTAGAATGTGTTTAATTTTTTCTACCTCCAATCCAGTCTATACTTTATTTTGACCAATTTTGGGACAAAATTCTTTAAAACGTTTAAATAAAGATTCGTTTGGACCAGATGAAGAAGACATTTTTTATATCAAGCACACTTTTCAAAACAACTTCAAGTATATGGTGCCTACATGGAAAGTACAAAGTATCTCTTTCTAACAATTGTTGCAAAATTATGGCCGCCTCTATTTAAATAGCCCATATTGCATACCATAGTATCACAACAGAACGCTATTACTACTTTCCAAATTTCACTCGACAAGCGTGTCGTACACTGCAGCGGTCTGTTCTTTCCCTGTTGAATTCGACAAAGCGGGTACTCCAATCAAGTGTTTAATATCTTCTCTGGTAACTAAGACAGCAAGCCAATCAACATTTCCCATAACAGTTAAAGAAGGTAAAAGCCTTCCATCCCAATGGTGCCAACAACTTATAATTTTCGGTTGCAGTTTTTAACGTTGAAGCATTTTTTTCTATATCGCCGTAATGTGGGTCTGTTTATAGACAAAGATGCAGTGTCTTATCCTGATGCTTCTGATATAGCTGCCAAAATATGGACTCTGTATCTGTCACTAATTTTGCAAGCATCAAATACAGCTACTATTTTTGACGTCCCATATAATTTTCGTTTTTTCGGTTGTGATGGACCAGGCTCTTCTTGCAAGACTTCTTCTTGGAATTCAAAAGTCTACTACTAGTTGATGACGGACATGTAATTGTTTCCATTGATCTGAATTGCTCTTGAATAGTTTGCTTTAGTCGCTCAGTTACTTTGCTAGATCTATCTATAGTCGTTTTCTTTTGAGAAGCATGGCGATAATCGATCCCATGGATATAGCCAGGTCGCCCTTTTTCCTTGGTTGAGTAAAAACTGTTTGTCTTCATCTTTTTTCAACAACTCCAAAGCGTTGGCATGCGATATTTGAAATAAGTCGTCAAGTCTTTCAAGAAAACTTTTTCTTTTTCTATTGAAGGCGTTTTAGCTGACTTTTGTCGTGCCCTCCACTCTATATGCAGCTTCTCAAGCTTGTCCATACAATGGTCGTCTCCTCGTATCGGAATGCAACACTTATCCCAAAAAATAGACACTTCTTTAATAGTTAACGTAAACATAGCACCGTCACGTGAGTGAGTTGGGTATCTACCTACTCTCCTAATCAGCACATCTAAAAAGGGAAGAGTACCATTGGGTTCAGTTCACTTCTTTACATTGCATTTCCAAATGCCCCATGAATATATCCGATGATAAAAACGGTGCCAAAGAGATTCTTATAGCCGTTCCGTCTAATTGTTTGTAAAATTTACCTCTGAATGTGAAGTAATTGTGGTTCATTCAAAGCCTAGTCAGTTTCGAGAACATCATTTTTCTCTCTTCGTCGATGGATTGTCTCTTCAGCCACATCTGGAAAAATTCTAGGGTTTTCCTCATTGGTACACTTGGATATAGGGCTGTAACGTAACGTCAAATGAACACAAGATTTCCTCCTCTTCGAGAGTTATATTTTTAATTTCCTCTACAAACTCAACTGAGTTTTTAACGGACATGCCTAAAGCGGGAGTTATCTTTCGAAATTCAGACAAATTCGCCAATTTTTCGGATGGAGCATTGATTTTAGAAACAATTGGTCTCATACATTTACCTGATTTATGTGTTTTGGGTGAACCATACAATTTTGGACAATTTGGATTTGAAACTAACAGACTTCTTTTAGCTAATGGGCTCTTGACTTCATTATAGTTTCCTTCAGTAATTATCTTATTCATTCTGTATTCGTAGTCATCTATATCTAAAATACTTAGAATATTTCATCTCTTGGACACAGATCATTAATATTGTTATCGTTCGCCTATCACATTTGTTAACGGATAGTTTAAAACGTATATAAACGTATTGCGTTATTGAATTTAGGGCACTGTTTACTTCCCATTTTATCATAGTCGAGTAGTCTAGTTATGCGTATATGTTTTTAGTTTGAAAATAAAGATATCTGACGATGGTAGCGTGATTACCGAAAACGTTAACAAATAAATCAAAAATAGTGAAACAATAAGAAGTATTTTATTTACAAACTGATAGAATTAAATTACAATTGCCACTTAACTGAAATTATTTGTATTACATCGAGTGACAAATAGGGCACCGAGTAAGACATACAGTTCCACCAGCCTCCTGCCAATAGTATCAAAAAATATAAAAATTTTAATTTAAAATCACCAATATACGCCAACATATGAATAAGCAAAAAATATTCCGACGAAAGTAAGTATGGATTAGTACAGACTACAGAAGGACTAATAATTTTATAAATTTTTGCTGCGCTTTGGGTTAATTACTCTAGGTCTGTTCACGTACTCGAATTTGTGTGAATGCATTATAACATTTTCACCCAAAAGCACCCAAACTCTCTTCACGTACTCGGAAAATTGGGGAAAATATGTAGACGTCACACTTCCCATTCAATAAAGTTTTAACCCAAATCCACCCAAGAAAAAACTCGGGGTAAATGTGTAAAAACTGGCAAACCCATTAAAATTTGAAATCGAGAATTGTCAGAAGTTTAAATTGTCAAAGGAAAAATGGACAACGCGGCAGAATTTGCAAATGATGTGCACTGTTTTCCCTTCCCAGGTCGTATAAAAATCTACAAAATAGTATGAATAGATATGCTATATTTGGCATTTTATTATCAAATTAAAGTTGTTAGCTTGACAATTTGTAGTTGTCACCTACGTTTTCTGTCCAGGAACACACAAAAGTTGTTCATGTACTTTCCAAATTTGATAGTTTCCCCTCCTGCACATTTTCACACAAAAAGCCCAAGATCGAAAACACCCTAGAAGTACGTGAACAGACCTTCTATTATTTAAAAATGGCGTTACAGTTATCCAATTCATCCCAAATTTGGACACAAATGAATGTTAGCATAATGTAACATTTCTATGGAGTGGGGGACAAAAATTTCAACAAAACAAAATTTCATTCAACAAACAAAATTTTACCCCTATAAAGATGAATCACCCTAGTGGACACATATACTGCTGCCGATTATTGCCATTTGATTTTTTAAGAAGGTTGTGTAGAGAAAACGCCAAATTCTGTGAATGATCTCAAACCATTTGGAAAATTTTATATTTTATACAAGAAAGTCAAGATACGACGGTACTTTTCATTAACATCATTTCACTCCTTCATCTTATTAGATATCTAGATGATGAAATCATAAGGACATTCCGTCTGTACATTCCGCAGTACCTTTCAGTACAAGTCAGACTTTGCGAGTAAATAATTTAATTGATGCATTGGCTAAATAATCCGGGGCTGAGATAAGCGAAGAACTTTATAACTTATTCGAAACAGAAGGCAAAAAAATTTCTCACGCCCAGCAGAAAAAATTAAGACTCATAATGCGTTTACTTATTGGGCATTGCCTATACTTAGATATCATCTCAAGTAGATGGGTAAAGGTGATAGCGATATCTGTCCCTTCTGTATGAAAAATAACGAAACTGCTAAACATATCATCCGCGATTGTGAAGCTCTTGATCGTTTAAGGCAAAGATATCTAGAAAATCTTTCCGATTACCAGAATATGTAACAAAGATGACCTCTAAGAACGTTATAACTTTGAGAAAAGAACTTAGGCTCAAATATGAGCCCTGCGGCACCTAGAGCTATTGTCATAAAAGTTTGTAGAGGTTCCAGTAGATAGATAAAAGGCGGAATGATGAATCATTATTAACAATAATAAATAATAATGTAGATATATTATTTGTTTTGTAGATTGGATTGTGAGATTTATTAAAATTTCCTGACTTTATACAGAATCCTTTGTCATTATTTAAAAATTTAATTACCTACTTTCATAAAGAAAAGTGAGTTCTTTCAAGGTTATTAAAAACTACTACCCGCCGAACTTCTACTATATACTAGTGAGTCATGAAAGCATTGTGATATTAAAATTATGATTGATGCTTGAATTTCCACCGTGAAAGCGAAAACGAATAATTCCACTCAGTTTGATACTGGCTAAGTGCTACTGTATTATCCAAAGAAAAATTTCTTTATTCCTACATCTATGTATGTATATACTGTTCGTTATTTCTTGGACACAATTAAGTGCATGATAATAGTCCACCTTTTCTCACACTTCATTTATCGAGGTATAATCAAGTTTGTTAACCGGCGTCACTTGACTAGAGTAGAGAGATACATTAATAACTGAAAGAAACTCTTTTCACGGGTTTTTCGTTGACGACGAACTGGCTAGAATAATACTCACGCAACTTCTAAGAACCAAGTGTCCTTCAATAAAATGATAAAGGTCAACTGTTACGGAATTTTATATTTGTGTACAATATATTCCAACCACGTATAATACTTCCATATGTCCTACAACTAGTATACTGGATATTTAACCTAAGTGATGAAGGTCCTCGTTTTTAAGGACAACAACCTACTGTTAATAGAGTTTATGCCAGTTCATCCATACAATTATAATATTGTTCGAAAAATTTTCTCATTTTTAATCCTTCCCAAAGTTACTGCATGGTATAAAAAAATTAAAAATTATTCTAAATCTGAAGAGAATTAAATAGCTTTGGCCAATAACCTTGTGGGTTACCTCGGGAGCTATGAAGCTTTCGTGCTAAAGTTATGTTAATCCTACTTGTGTCCAATCCAAAATGAATAATGATTTTACTACTGGGAAGCACAAACCTTAGCACGCTTCAGAGTTGGAGGTGCTTCAGGACATAGGAGAAGATTTTATCAGTTACAGGTTGGGCTGGGAAATGAGAGTAGAAACATAAACGAATTTTTTTTTTAAAGAAATAAAATTGAGATTTATTAAACCAATACACCTATGTGGACTTTAAGCCTTTATTAAGTAGAAATATTCGATAAAAGCTGATTAAGGGATATGAGGGGAAAGAAGGAGGTGTCGGTGAGCTTTTGTAATGAGTTCTATAGGAAGGAGAAAAATCAGTATAGTTTCACATCTGCCTAATACTCATATCTTCTAATGAGTTGAAGTGTATTTTGGAGGTGGGGTTGTGCTAACCAGGAATTCTATTCAATAGTTCTTTAGAGTAGCGTCGATTAAGGAAGCGATGAAGATGAATGAAAAGGGAAAGTTAGCTCCCGTCAATTGCTGAATGACATATTTCAGATGAGTTTAAAGGTTTGCAGTAGTTTCCAATGAGACTAACATAAGGTAATTACATGAGAATAAGCTCTATGAAGAAATATATTTGAAAAGAGAAAGAAAGAGATCCATTTTCATAGCGTGTAAAAGGAAAATATTCACACAGTTGACTGCCCACATAGTAAATGTCAACACAGACAAATGCCACTCAGGGAATGTCACATGGAAAGGAAAAGAAAAGTGTTTTGATCTTATACTTTCTGTAAAAGGCAATTAAATTAGTTTCGTCACACATACATTTTATTTTTCTGTTCGTGCATTTTTTCGTAAATGGGTGTGTGTAATTTTAGCCTGGTCCTTTTTATAAGAGCTTTTTTTGCCTGTTCCTTTTTATGAGAGCTTTTTTTGGTTATCGTGAAAATCATATTCAGTTTTTGTCCGATTTTTTCATTGCATTGTTTGCCGTAAAAAAAATTTGATTGGGTCAGCTATAATTGTCAGAAATTTGACATCAGAGCGAGAATGATCTGGGGCTAGTTACGCCATCTATCGAAATAAGATGAATATGATTTTGAAAATGTTATAAAAAGAGCAGACAACATTGAATTTAATCCTTTCATAAAGCGATAAAATTAAAGTTATTATCTGTTTAGATACTTTATTAAATTATAAAGAAATACAGAAAAACTTTGGGAAGAAACTCTGTCATGAAAAAGTTGATGTGGCTATGAGAGTCTATGCTCAATGCAGAAGAACCTTTGACTGCAGTACATGGAACATGACACCGAATATTTTATACTAAATGTACAGCTCGACTGTAAGACCCATGCTCACATATGCCTCATGTGTATGGTGACCGAGGGCACAAGTGGAGACTGCAATCCGGACGCAAACGGGCCTGCAAAGGTTAGATGTTGGGAGGACGGATGGGCTCGTTCTTCACACTGCTCTTTGGCGTGTGGGATGGAACTGGAAGACCCTCTGGTCCGCATATCACTTGATGTGATGGTTCCAGAGCTTCGTTTTGGGTGTCCTTTTCTGTGGGTTTTCCTGAGTGAGAATCGTGACTGAAGGAAGTGCCTTGGCGAGCTTTTCACCGACGACGATTCTCTCACCAATAAGGGAGTCGGTGCTGGTGTATATTTTCTTGAACCTGACATTGGGTTGAAGTACTCACTTAGAAGACACACCACTCTGGCCCTTAGTATGAAGATCAAGGGAAAGTCATTCCTATCCTCTTAGATCTTCTCGGATAATCAGGCAGCCTTGATGGCTCTGAATGGCCCTCGGATAACATCTAAGCTACTAAGGAACTGGTGGTCGTCTATGGATAAGCTGTGTATTCACAAAAAAATTTCCCTCCTGTGTGCTCCTGGGAACATGGGGATCAGAGAGAATGAAAGGGTTGACCTTCTAGCCAGGTCTAGCTCTGGTTCTCTCTTGCTTGGACCGGAACCCACTGTAGGCTTTGCCATCTCAAAACCACATGAAAGCAATTGGTCACATGAAGCATTAGTACAGATGGGCGAGCCTGAGTACTTGCAGATGTACAAAGTTTTTTCTTGATGGATCTGATAAGAATTTCTGCGACTTCCTCTTGGGCTCGAAAGAAAACAATGCAGGACTGTGGTTGGTTGTTATCTAAGAACGATTTGAGTTATTGACAGCCCTGAATGTCTGTCCTGCCTGGAAGGAGAAGCTAAGATAAATGAACACTTTCTGTGTGCTTGTCCCGCTTTCGCCGGGGTTGAGCTGGGTTTGTCCACCTATCTGTGGATGAGCTGAAAAACTTACCTTACCTAGACTTGATGTGTTTCATTAAGAAGACTGGAAGGTTTCGGTGAGATAGTGTTTCTAGCAGGTGGGCACCCTTGACCTCCGCGCATGGGATCTCTTCATCCCCTGCATTTGAATAATAAAAAATAAACACACTATCATCCGATGGATTCTTGCAATTTTTAGGAACTCTTATGCTCCAATATATTATATTCGACAAATTATTTAAAATATTTAAATTTCATTCTCATTCTCTTTTGTTAAAGTAAAATAGTAATTTTATATGAAAACTATTTTAGCGCTAATATTCGCAAAAGAACTGCCTTCGGCCGCAAAGAACAAGTAAATTTTGCTTGGCATGTTGAACATGTTTCTATCAAGAAGGTTCTTTGTACTTTTTGAGAAACAAAAAAACAAAAAGTGATACATTTACATACATATATGTACGTCATCATATAGATTTTCTTCTATGCCAGACGTCTATCTATCTTTGAAATAAAAAAGATCATCATATTTATTTTAGATTTAAAGGGACTCAAAAATTGATGTTATTGCCAAAAAGTCTTTTTGTTTCCAAACCTACCTAATTTCATACGGTTTCCTTTCCCTGTTGTAAAAGTTTGGTTGGAAAAGGTGTCCAGAAACAGTTCACGTCCACTAATGATCTTTTTCAAAGGTTTTTGGAGATAGTCAAAATAGGCGAAAATCTCTGTTGGTGCTACCGCTATATATTTTGACAAATTTGATTTGATAACTTATCTTTTTTTACTTATGCTAATCCAAATAGGGCTCAGACCAATCGACACTGGCCGAGTTATGTTAACCGAAATTCGGAACTTTTCCTCAACGAGTGTATACACACTAAAGGACAATCAACTATGCCTGCGTGCTTAACTTTTAGCTTGTTAATAAGTAGGGACTCCCCTTGCTGCGTTATATTCGTTATATTCATTTTGCGCCATTACAATAGATCGTAGTCCTATAATGTACTAGTCAAACAAAATTAGAATAAAATGTAATAAATCAGTTGCAACTGCATTCATAGCTAATCAAAAATCTTGTTCAGAGTACCTATAACAGGGCCTTTAAAAATGCTTCAGGGCATTATAGAAGTTGTTTATAATTGGTGCTATTCATAAATGATCAATAATAATAATGTGTTTTTAAGCATGGTATAAAGAGTAAGAAGGTATGTCCCATCTCAGTATGAGTGAAACACTTTTTCTTTTTCATTGCGTCATCAGTTAAAAAGTTTTTGACAGCTGTGAAGAAATAGTAAGCGAATAAATCGAGTTGAGTTTTAAAGTGCATATTTATTAGAAGTTAAGCAAAGGAAATTTTTAAAATGATTAATTGTGCAGTAAAAGCTTGCAGAAAATAAATAAATAAAACAAAAAACTTCTCGTACATTTCCTTGGACATTTTTCAACCAGTGATATTGTGCTGAGATAGAACATTCCTGTTACTCCATATACCATGGTGTTTGAATACTTTAACTACTTCTAACTATTTTTCTTGTTTCTTAAAATGAATTTTGCTAATATTATTTTTACATAAAATAAATAGTAAGCGCTTATATTATCGGCCAACACTAGTTCCGTTCGCGCCCACTCTCGCAAAAGTACAAAAATAAATCCATCCACATTAAAATCTTTTGAAATATCTCATTAAAAAAATTGCGCGAAACTGAATTTATCATCTAATTTTTATGATGCGCGACTTTTATTGAATGCAATTATTTGAAAAACAAGCTATTAAAATGGATATTTTTCTATCAAATTACCTGTAAAAATAATTAATTGGTCGGATATTATTGAAAAATTAAATAGTAAAAACAAAATTATCCTTCCCGGTTTTTGAAACAGTTTTCGTTTTAATTTTTAATAACCAACCATAGATGGCCAAATTTTAGATTTCATGTACTAGATACCAGCCAAAAATTTAAAGAAGGGAAATAACTTGATAAAACAATAATTTTGAATATTTTTTGAGAAAATCAGAATGATATTTTATTAATAAACGAAATTAATTTGTATATAAACTTAATATAATAGTATTATAAAATCCTTTGCTTTCAAAGAAATTAACTTGACAACATAACAAAAGGTTATTTTTTAATTAAATAAATTCCAAGCTATTGTAGTAATTTACACTATAATCAATTAAATAATAAAACAAAATATAATATAAATGCTATATTAAGTTGCATCGACATTTTACAAATGAATTAAATTTGTGACCTGTATCTAATGCAGATTTTGCTTCAAAGAAGAATTTATTTACGGCCAAACAAAAATTTGCATTATTATTTCGTAGTTGAAATGCAGTTGTTAGTGATTTGTTTTTCTTTTAACGGGATGTCTTCAAAATATAAAACCTCTATTGGTACAAAAGATAGCCCAAAACGGCACTAGATAGTATTTGGATAGAACGAATATTAAATCGCAATGTTGGTTTAAGCATAAAACTCGGGGAGGTGCCGGTTGGAAGGATAAGACTGAAAAAAACTGGTTGCAAATCTTAATATTTCAATTTTATTCTTTTACAAATTATTCCCTTAGCCTATAACCTTACTGCTACTCAATCAAAATTCAAAATAAAATTAAAATGAAACAAAAATCCAAATAATACAAAAAAAAAAAAAAATTCAACAAGAAAAAATGAAATCCAATGAATCCACGAGATCGGGTGCAATTTTCGCTAGAAATTTTACCCTGAAAATAGAGGTACTGATTATTATAACTTGTTAGAGGAAAAGTGTAGTAAAAATGAGCTTCACTTGATCTGCTCATCTATGGACTGCTAGGATGCCTACTGGTATAAAAGCTGAAAAATAATATAGTTAATAATTGTTAGTAATAATTGTGTTCAATTTTCTCCCTTGAATTTTGTTAAATAAGACTTAAAGTCGGTTTATCACTGCAGATATGTCTTGGCGATTGCTCAAATTGCGAGTGAGTTGATACTCCCAGCTACTGGCTATTTATAGGCAGAAACACAATGGAAGCAACTTTTTCTGTCGCTGCCACCTTTGTCTCGGTTGCGGTAGGTAACTATACAAGAGAAGAAGAAGAAAACATCCCAGCTTTATGTGTACAAATGTCACTGGATTATTGACGGCAGCTGTTTTTGATAGCAAGTGTTTCTTCTCTTTTATCTTTATTATTATTTTAATAATGAATATTTATTCGTATTTTTAAATGACGGAAAATTGGAGGATTTTGTGGGGGGGGGGGTTGCTGGAAGTGGAAAATTTATGCCACCATCGCATAATTGCAAAGAGATAAATTTTACATAGCCTGATCTGGGAACGACGGAAGTTCGAGTAAGTTTAATGCTAGTGTTTAGTCGAATTTAAATATAAGAACGATTTCTTGTTCCTGGACGGAGCAATAAAATTCAATAATTGAAACTAGCAGAAAGTTCAGGGTGCCAAGAACTACACTGCAGGAATACAATAAGCTGAGTGGAAAACTTCCTGAAGAAATTTCCACTCCTGTCCCTTCTACTGTCCTCACTTCTTTAGAAGAAGAAAAGTAGTCAAATGGTACGTTAACTAGACTGAAATTGTACAGTGTGCTCTGGAAGGCATCTTCAAGGGAAGAATTTTAATTGCGGAGCCTTCAATTAGATCATGGTTCGATCAATTGAAAGATTATTTGAATCTAACCAAAGCTGAATGCATATTAAATGATCTCAAAAGAATTTGTAATGCAGATAAACAGGATTTAGTTTATGTCTAAAAACTGGACGGGTATTGGCGTTAAAAGGATACCTAAACGTATAGAAATCAAGCCAGAGAATGAAAAAGACACTATTATCGTGGGGATAGATCAGTACACCTTGCATAGTTTTCCCTTACTTGCGCCCACCCAAAGACTAGATTCAGATTCTAGACGGATGAAGGGAAACATCTTTTTTGAGTTCATAAGCCAATTATATTCTTTACAGACGGACATAAATCCCATATTTGACACTCGAGTTAAGCAAATCCTGTCAAAATAATGATATTATTTTATATGCCTTACCACCCAACATAACACAAGTTATGCAGTGCTTTATGTAAGCGTTCGTACACAATTAAAGTTAGAGTGGAGAAAAACTGTGACGTCTTGGCAAAGATCTGCAGGAAGTGTTGAACATGTAACCGAACTTACATTCTGTCCTGTGATTATGTTTTGTGTTTTACTTTAAGAAAATGAACTATTTATTTTTCGTGAATAATATATTTTAAAACTTTCTTTTTTTTGCACTTTGAAAGATAACTGATTCAGTTTTCTTTTCAGTCTGTAATAGACGCGCTCTTGGCCGGAAATAGAATTTTCGTCGCCGGAAACTAATAAAAGTGATATTTTGCATATCACTTGATTATAATAAAGTTTTAGAAAATAGATATACAAGGAAAATCATAGAAATAGATAAAAAAGAAGTAGACTGATTCATATAAAATATAACATTTTTCTCCAAAGCACACTCTATCGTTATATAAAGGATTAATTACAAAATAGTGTTAGTTGGCCGGTAATAGGTGCTTTTACCCTACTTTTGGAAATGGGTTTTAACGTATTTTATTCTTCTATCAATGGAGAGTGAATTCCAATTTTATTTATAAAAGAAATCCAAAGTGGCAGTTTAAGCTTCCATCAAACAAAGTCGTGCACGACGTGTTTTAGTCTTCGCGGGGCGCTTCACAGCTCTGCCAGTTTATTCGAAACAAATATTGAAAATTATTATGCTAGATGAAATTTGGGGGTGTTATCGCTTTTTGTTCTCAAAAAACCTCTGAATAACGAAATGTCAGCCATTTGAAAAAAGCCAATTTTTTTTCTTCAACGGACGAAAAAACTATTTCAAAATCAATTTTAGACAAAATCGCTTCCTGAAGGCCCCGCAAATTGAATTTCATTTCAATAGCGCAGAGTTACTCATGTGAATCGGTTCATCCGTTGAAGCTATAGACCGTCGAGCGCGTTGAAAAATGTTGTTACCAGAAAAACCCATTTAAAATATAACATTATAAAAAATCTTTGACAACCAATTTACTTTAGCTATTCCAGCACCATACAAAGACCTTTCTTCCTCCAAGAACTGATACTGAATGTGAAGGTTAACAGTTTCAGGAAATTTATGAGGGTACCACAGGTAGTGAGAAAAGGGCTCCGTAGCAAGCGCGCTCTGAGCGCATCAGCTGCCTGTTTTGAGCCATCGGATAGTCTCGCTCTTACTTTATATATGAAAATATCCTTTTTCCCACGTGCTCTAGACACTTTACGGATGAAAATTCTGAAGAAAAAATCTATTTTTTTTTATTGTCATGAGCGGGCACCTTATCCTTAAAGGAACAGTAATGCGTTTAGGACTTTTTAGCTGCTGGTCCAGCCTTCACTGTTTGTTCTAGCAACACTATAAATGAGTTACCTGCTTTTGCTATATTCGAAAAGAAAATAACTTTTTATACCCTAGATCAGTGGTTCTTAACCTTGTTGGAGGTACTGACCCCCACTAGTTTCATATGCGCGTTCACCGAACGCTTCTTAATTGGAAAAATATAATTTTTTCAAATTCAAAACATATTTATACATAGGTGCACAAAATGAACAAAACCATTATAAAATGCTTTTAATATCAAAACAAAAACATAATAATGAATATTTAATGCAAATCAGTGTGACTTCTGCTCTTGCCTTTTATTTATCTTGGCAAGTGCCACTCTCATGTCATTTTCGCAACAAAGTCTGTTCCTTTTCTGCGTTTTATGTCCAACATCCTCGAAAAGGATTGCTTGCAAAGATATGTTGTAACAAACGGTATGAAAACATCCAGAGCTTTTAGCAATAACAGGGTACGTTACCATTTGTTGACACCAAAACGTTGAGAGCGTTGTTGTTCTGAAGAGTTGCTGCTGAACCTGTTCTTCTTTCTTTCTTTTTCTAGCCGTGTTCATTTTAAATGTAAAATAATCGGAAAACTCTTCTGTGTCCTATCTTATAGTTATTTAATCTTTGGTTTTGACCTCCACCGAACCCGGGAGACCGACTCACCCAACCCAGGTTAAGAACTACTTTCCTAGATGAACTCATAGGGTATACTAAGTTTGTCATTCCGTTTGCAACATCTAAAAATAATGAGGGATTGGACAGTCACGCATAATATCAAAAGTCCGTTCGTCCGTCTGTCCGTTCTCACGATAACTGGAGAGGAGAGCTGAAATTGCACATGGACTTTGAAAAAAAAATAAGTAGAATTAAGTTCGAAAATAGGACGAATCGGGAAACTCCTTCGTAAAAAGTTGAAATTTTGTGCACAGTGTTTTCATAAAAATAGTACATATAATTTCAAAATTGGACTAAATCGGGCAACTCCTTCTTGGTGTTGGCAGTTAAAAATTTAGGATTATTTATATGTATACTGTAGAAACGATAAGTTCTAGACGATTTTAACATACTGAAAAGTTCTTTAGAATTTGAAATCCTATAAAATTGGTTATAATCATTTTTTCTGTCCGACGAACGCATATAGAAGTATATACGAAAAACCACTTCAAGAATTGGTCTTAGTCCAGTTCTAGCTTTTTTACCTGTTTTTTTTTTATAGTTTTAGTGTATACAAAATTGTAGCTCTCCATCTCAACGTTTTCTCAAGCAGTATACAAATATACACTATAAAGGAGCTTTCTGATCTTTACAAATTTGATCTTGCCTTTCTTAAAAATTTTACCTTTCTAAATCATAAATGTTGTTCATAAGTTATCCTGTGACTGGACGAACTCACATACAATTAACGAATTTAGTATATGCTACACTATAATTTTATTATTATCGATAAAGAGGGAATATTTTAGCACATTGGTAAAATTTCTTAAGAAAAATTTGCAAAATTTAAATCTACGGCACTCATAGAACTAATATAAAGGAATTAGTTACGTAGCAAACAAATCATAATCTTGTAGGAAATTTTAAAATTTTGATTTTACAAGAAACTCACCAAATTTATCGGATTGATTGCTTGGTTGGTTTAAAAGGGAGATGAGAAGTTTTTAAGTGCTGCGGCCACTGAGAAAGTATATTGTGCTCACCCTCCCATCTCGTTACAGCAGAACACGCGGGTCTACCCGTGGTTTACCAGAGATTGCAATTCTATGTTTAGCTGTTGATGAACATTTATGTAAAGCAGTCCTAGCATTTAGACACAGCTTGCAGGTGGAATCAGAGCCCAGCTAATAGTGGTAAGGTTCTTCCTCAATTAAGAGTGGCCGGTAATCAAACCAGTTAAGAGTCTAACATTCATCCTACTATAGCTCTAAAAGACGTCCTCTGCTGCCCTTTCCAATCCTTAACTGAATCGTCATGAAACACTTGGCGTGGTTCTATCCCACAAGGCCCCTCCAGTACATGCTCTAATCCTCTGATGCGGGTTTGTAAATGACTCACAAAGGCATCCAACATATAGACTCTGGATAGACTAGAGGATAGTTGCACCTTGTATATCTAGCACAGATGTTTCTTTGATAGCAAAGCTTTGTTGCTCCAGGATCCAGAGTGGCCAACCGATTTGAATACACTAAGATTCTCAGGGACACTTTGGCAATTCTAAACGAGCTTTGATTTCACCGCGTTGAAGATAAAATAGCTGCAAATTAGGCTTTAAATAAATATGCTTTTATTGCTAAGAGCTCTCTTCAGATTCTCGTAAGCTATGGTCAGTATGGCAGAAACCTCTGCCTAGAATACTGTAGATTGGCTCCCTTCATGCTCAGTGATGTGAGATAGTTTCACGGTCTTGTAACACTTTATGTGATTGAAACGATGAGAGCCTCGGAGGAATATCGTTTGATGCCCTAGTCGATTTAATAATTTCTTCGCAAGCCTCTACGATAATAATGAAAGATTACATTACCAAAACTCTCTAAGAAGTCCTGCGAAATGCATCCTGAATTTAGCACTGACTGCACCATCCACCAACTCCAGGTGCAGATATATGAAGTTCAGCAGAGTTTCCAGTGTCACTGATGGTGCTGCTGTGCGTATTGCACCTGCGAGCTGTGATACTTAAACAGGACTTCTATATACTATTTAATTTAGTCTTACCCGGGGGTTATATATTTGAGATAGTACAGCTAGCATGCAACTTGTACTGCCATACTTCTTGTACATGTATTCCCTACTGCCATGCAGGCAGCTCAGCTTTCAGTGAACTTACATGATGAAAATTCATGGCAATGACAATAATCTGATATTATATAGTTTTCAAGATGGCGGAAAAGAAATGCTTGAGAGAAATTGATAAATTTATACTGGGAAAATGAGATTTTCTGAGATTATTGGCATTACATCATTTACCAACACCTTCCTCTTAATTTTTTCTTGGGTTTTTATCATTCTGCTACTTCCTTTAATGCTATAATTTTCCAATATACGCAAGACTTTACGTCTCAATGCCATTTCTTAAATGAACTTTCATGCAAGATGATAAGACATCAACAGAACTGCCTTCTGCTGTTAGGTTTAAAATCATGGTGTAAGGGAGGCTTACATGTAAACTGTACTATCTCGTGTAACCCCCGGATAAACCGCATATTGAGCTTAGCCCTATGCCATCATATGATCGTCCTTGTTAAAGTGGATTTTATATTGACGCCTGTAAAAGTCCAATACATAACGGTACTTTTTGTCAAAAATAATGCCAGTCTGGCATTACTGCTCTTAAATATTAATTACCTCGATTTTACGACACAATTATTTACAAACAAGGAAAAATTGTGATAAATGTCGAATTGGCTGAATGATATCAGTTTTGATGGCAGACTTACTCCACCATACCCCAACAAAGTATGAGATTAGATAGGGTAGAAATAAATTGTCATTAAATATTGAAAAATTTTCAAATTTATATTCATAAAAATCACAAAGCACCACATTAAATACATATACATATATATTTTATCCATGCATGTAAAGAGGTCAAAGCTCGTAGACCATCAACCCTGAACGTAATTTTCACAAACGCACATAACACTTACACATACAGAATTACCCGTTTCTGATCAACCTTGTTTACTTTCTCCCTCACTATATTATTGTTACAACAAATACTTAGAAATCAACCGGCAACCACCTATGGGGGACAATAATTAAAATAAACTGACCATCGTCCATCAAAGTGGGCACCACCAACCAAAGAATAGAAGAGAAAAAAAACGCAACTCAATTCTTATGGCATAGCTAAAAGTTGGTGGAAGTTTATTTCTCGGTCAGTTAGTTCAGTCTGCTGCTGAAATCAGTTACTTTTCTAACTCCATAGGGAGCGGTGCTAAAAAAAAATTGATTAAATTGCGCGAACAGTTTTCGAGTGGAAGTTTAAAAAGTATATTTCTAGTCAAAAGCTGAAAGGAGTTGAAGAAAACCGCCAAAATGAGATCCTGTGGAATGAGTTTGATTAAATACGTCCTTTTTGGATTTAATTTCATATTTGCGGTGAGTTGTTTTAAGGAATTTTTGGATTTTTCCTGTTTTTCTTTTTGTTATTTTCATTTTATTTGTTTTAATTGAAAAGTGAAAATTTAATCGATTTTGTAGGATAATCGAACGTTGACACGGTTTTGCTTCGTAATCGGTTGTGTTGTTTGAAGGCTTACTTTAGGTTAATTTTTTTATGTTTTAATTATTTTAAATATGTACCTCAATTGTGACGTAATTGTTTTTTTTTTAATTATTTAGTAATCTCGGGATATTATTCATGAAAGAAAAGAAAACTATTATGAATTCTACACACCGGCCATTCATAAATTTTTATTTTAAATTTTATAATTTTCGATTATGATTAAGATCAGTTGCCCGCTCTTCGACTCACATTATAGGAAGTTATTAATTTTAAAATATTTTTTTTTAATTTAAATGTACATAATAAAATTCTTATCTAAGTAAAAAAATATTACTTTTCAACATTTCATTAATCTGTGGAGAGCAAAAACATTTTTTTTCTAGTTAATTTAATTATGATACTCTCCGCAAGATTATGACTATAATTAAGTCCATGGTCTAAATTTTTCTTGGCCTGAAACGATTTTACGTCTGCGTTGCATGGAATTTGAAAAATCAACTTAATTCCATAATGACCTATATTATTTCATTGGTCAGTCTATGTATTCAAAGTATGTAGATAAGGAGAATTACAAATAGTATGCTTGTGGCTGACGAATGTTCTACTTTCGGATTCTTAGGAAACATATTGAAGGTGGTGCTTGGTTAGGGTTGGGGCTAACTAATGATTAAAACATTATAGCAGGCTTTTGCGGAAAAGTGATTTACTGAATTCACAGGAAATTGGATTTGGATTAAACACAATATGTATATAATGTAGGGGACTTTACTTGCTTACTCAATTATGTATATATTTCTTAATCTTTCTGGAATTGGTAGGTCACTATCGGGCATTGTTCCATATACTACGGTCACATACAACTCGCCATTGGAAGATTTTATATTATTGTGTTATGGTTTTCCTGGTGTTGAATGGCCTGAAAACAATAAATTATCATCAGAGTAATCGATATCGATGAGAGATGATTTATGAGGAATTCAAGCAGTAGGAACAGCGAAAATATGAAAAATAATAAAATTTGAAATATTTTAGGTGAAGTCATGTTAGGGTTGCGGCTATCGAAAACGTTTCCATTTAGCTAAATTTGTAACTCACAATGTAGATTTTCATAACACCTCGCTTGAATTTACATACCTGAAAACACGTGGCAGTGATGAGAGACTATAGAACTCTAATGTTCTATTATTTCCTGGGCAAGGGTCGATTCGTAGGGCTATATTTTTTTAGTGACGGAACCAAACACTTTGACCCTCTAATGAGAATATAATTTATAGGAAGTTTAATTACTTTTTTTTATATAGGATGCTGAACTATATTCCTTCTTCTAAGGCCGGAGATAAAAAATAAGATTTGGAGTTAGTGCTTGAACTCTTTATTCGATATTTCTTATATAATTCTTTGAGGAACATTTAGTCTTTTTTTTTTTTTTGGTTTAGCAGTACCAAATCTCCGGAGACTTTCACCTAATTTACGTATAAAATAAATAAATATTCTCAAGAAAAAATGTACGAATTAAATAAAATTAAATACAACTTTGTGTCCAAACCATGAAGAAGTAAACTTGTTCAAACTCTCCGATTCATTTTTTGTTTTCTTCGAAAGAAATATATGGCTGCTTACTTCTTCCTGTACATAGGGCTGCCATCTGTAATATCATTAAAGTAGGAAAACGAGCTCGAAAGCTTGATATCCGGAAATTTTTGCCAAATAATTTTCTATTTTACTTACGAATGAAATAGGTTCAAATTGTTATACAGCAGTTTTCTTTATTATTAAATTAGTCAGTCTACAAAAAACAGTAAAGTAAAACGATGCCAATGAACTGAATTAAATCTCTCTTACATTTAGGAACATAAAAAAATCTTCTTAAAATTAAAAATGCAATTTTACTTCTGTAGAAGCAAATCATAAATTATCTAATATTAATTAAGCCAACTAAAAATACCAACTTATTACAGTTTATACTTTTAAGTCTGCTATATAGCCTTCAAAACAGCTTCCTTGCTCAGGAAAGGTGAAGGTACATCCCGAGAGACTTTAACCTACGGTCCAGAAACTACTTTCTCGGCCTCTGGAGGTGCAGAGACCTATGCATATACTTTGGAGATTTTTTTGGTCTCCGGTCAGGAATTTCAAATCGATCGGGTTTCAATGTTCGGTCTCTGGTCTTCGAAGTTTGCCAATTTTCGTCTCCAGATCTCCGGAGACTATTGGGATGTTCTTCTCTGTCAGTTAACTGTGAGTTTGGTAAAAGTTTTTGTTAATTTTTATTCAATTTTTTGTAGGGTTATTCCATAGAAAATGGAACAAAATTTGCACTTTCCTAACTTTCTTCTTTTGCTGAAAGTTAAGTTTTTTTCTCCTGGGTTGCATGCTGCCCGAATTAAACTAAATTTAAACTGACTTTGAAATCCTTAAATTTTCCGATTTTGGTATGTGTAGTTACTACCCATAACTGTAGTTATATTAAAGAAATCATAACTTTGGATCCAAATACCTATCACAAAGCCATGGTCGTTAGAGAAAGTTTCAGAGAAAGTAATATAAAGAATACCTTTTATAAGAAAAATAAGTAAAAAAGCTAGAATTAGTCTAAGACCAATTCTTATGATACCCTAGATAAATGCCCGTATGTAATTTCGTATGGGCACACATTTGTGCAAGTTTGATTTTTGGAGTGGTTTTTCGCATATATTTCTGATGATTATAACCAATTTCATAGGATTTCGTATTCTGGAGAACTTTACAGTACAATTAAAACATCTAGGATTGATCGTTTTCACAGCATACATAAAAAAAACCTAAATTTTTATATGGCAAGCCCATTTTTGAAACTCTGTTTACTATTTTTATGAAAACGCCATATACAAAATTGCAGCTCTCTGCGTTGATCAGTTTTCAGGCAGTGTCAAAATATATAGTGAAAAACGAAAGTTTTGTATGGCTACCCCACAAAGGAGGTACCCACTTTCTCTCATTTTCGAACTTAAGTTTACGTTTTTTTAAAGCCCGTGTGCAAAATTTCAACTCTCTTAGTACACTTGCTATCGAGTTATCGTGAGGACAGACAGATGGACAGACAGCACACTACACTGAGAGACGGACGAATATGCAAAAATCAAAATAACTTTAAATATTATGCGTGGGTGTTCGATCCATTTAGCTCTACCATGATTATTTCTATTTATTACAAACGGAATGACAAACTAAGTATACCCTATGATTTCATCATCTCGGGTATGAAAATACTAATGCTGTTGTTAGTAAATTATTAAAATTTCCTGTTGGGATAGTAATGGCTTCAAGGAAGAGAAATATTATTTCGTCGATAGAAGTCAGGTTATTTACAAAAAAAAAAAACAAAAAATCTTTTTTTAAAGCTTTTTCACTTTCTATCTAATAGTCTCTTTATTGACAATTAATATAGATCTCTGGTGATCTCTAGAGACCACTTCGAAAAGTGTCTCTACTTTTTCTTATGGTCTTCAGAGACTTAATTTTTTGATCTGCCGTGTAAACATTTTGGAGACTTTAGATTCTATAGACCGAAGACTAGAGAGCAAAGGTCTCTCACCGTTTATCTTTACCTTAAAAATTTATAAAAAAAAAATATAATTAAAATTTTTAAAATTAAATTTTGTTTTGTTTAGTGGCGAAGCCGTTTGCATTTTCAGTGAGTTTCTTTCTTTGATCCATCGTTGAGAAATTGTTAAAACACTCTCCCTTTGTTGACATTATAAGCTGGTATGCAAAAAAATACTGTTTATTCTTAAATACCTCAGTGTACAAATGAGCATGCGATGTTTTAAAAAATTTAGCCAAAGTTAATTTGCCGTTAAAAGCTTGTCTGATCGCTTAGATTTTGACTGAAGTTTTGTAAATTCATCCACTTATCTATCAATTTTGTGTCAACAATTTTCATGTTTTTGTTTTGTAAAAAAAAAACTATTTCTAATTGCAGTCCATGGAGTATTCTCAATTATATTAGGCAAAAACATCCGGTAAAACTTATCAAATTGTTGTAAAAGTTATAATCTGGCACTATGTCGAGGAAGAGCCTGTTCTTAATAGAATGCACAAGCAATACTTTTCGTTTTCCTTGTTTATTTTAATTTTTATGAATAAAGAAGTCTCTGTTTTATGGGTAATCTTTCTATCTCGTGAAATGTCGCCAACTTGGGTTACCTCCCGTATTTGTAAGCTGGCATTTACAATTGCTTTACTAAAGTGAATTGACGCACTGTAGTATAGATATTTTACATTGGGTGTGTGGTGCGTGGTACATAGAATAATATACAAGCACACAACGCCAGTTATACAAGCAATCGTCGTACTGCTAGCTTCACTACTGGGCTAAGACTGGCAGGGACCAGAAGATGGAACTTGAGTTAGAGTCGAGTCGATTTGACTGTCGGCATTTCCAACTACACCGTATACGTTCAGTACACACAAAAATAAAATTTTTATTTAATTGGTTTCCAAAATTTTAAAACCCCGGACAGAATAGACAACCCTGTCCGGACGCTCTCCAAGGTAGGACAAATCTGGGGAAACCCGGACGGAAGGCAGCCATAACCATGAAAAACTTTTTGGATTATTGGCAAATCCCGCCAATAATTCCAAAAAGTTTTTCATGGTTATGGTATTATGATTAAATAGAATTGTAAAGAACAGAGCGGCCGACGGCCGAAGTCAAAACAGACAGTCGAAAAATTGCAAACACAATTACAACATTGTGAAAACAGATGATTCTACAGCTGCCCCAATTACGTGTAATTTTGCGGGCGATATTTTTTATAAGTATGACGGAGATTTTTCTATCTTTTTCTACAGTTATCAACTGAAAATACAGAAACTAACGAAATTTTTAAATGAAAAATGTCACAACTTCTCCGTTTGCATTTAAGAGCCTCGCAATGTACATCCAAATCAAGCCTTTTTATACACTCGCCTATATCGCTTCTCTTGTATTTTGTACATTATTTTGAGCCTTCGTACGTCTTCATTTAATTTTTCCTCAAAATCAATGTTTGATTTTTTTGAAATTCGCGTAGTATCATATTACGTCAAAATGAAAAAAATAAATGTCAAAACAATATTATGTTAAATTTTTATTTTTTTTTGTGACGGGAATCGAACCCACACTTGTTAGAATCGGTCAAAGAAAGAGAATAGATGAATTTTAAGAACTTTTATTTTTAACGATTCTAAATGAAATCATAAATACATGTGGAAAAATCAACCGCTTCGTCCGGGTTTTGAAGCCGGGACCTTCCGCTTTCCAGTTGACTGCTCTTACCATTGAGCTAAAGATACAAATGATTTTCCCTCTTGTGCCAGCTGAAAGCTAGTTACAAATTAAGAAATACAAGAGAGAAAATCCTCTGTGTCGTTCGTTCAGTGGTAAGAGCAGTCGTACGGAAACCGGAAGGTCCCGGCTTCAAAGCCCAGACGAGGTGGTTGTTTTTTCCTCTTGTATTTATGATTTGATTTAGAATCGTTAAAAATAAAAATGCTTAAAATTCTACTATTCTCCAATTATGTTAATTTGATTTTGTTGGTGTTTCTTACCTTAGAACATATATCAAACAGAAATGCTGATAACTTCGATCCAGTGAAGCCGAGCCATACGTGTGTGTTTTAGTATGTCTCCTTTGCAGTTATACCGCAGTGGGGATGGTAAATATCATACTCATAACTGAGATCACATTAAATCCTTGAGGCGGGAAAAATTGAAAATGTTGTTTTAATTTAGTTTTGTCTTTACTTTTAAAATTAGTATACACTATTTATTGTGTATTCAAAAACAATTGAATATTATTTATTATAGATTTGTTACGCTATGGGAGTGCTCCTTACGGCACGTGTAAGAAGTATACTCTATTGAACCTTAAGATGACTTCTTACGGCACGTGTAAGAATCTGCTGTGGTGCTAACTATTTCTGCTTGATATTTATGTAAAAGAATGAAAAAAAAGATTCTAATTGATGTCAACTTTGCAAAGGTTACTGCCAGAGTGATTATGAGCGCTACTTCCTTATTGTTCGACTTCTGCACTACATAGATAAGTGGTCCTCACATAAATGAAAAGTGACCCCACAAGGAGAGTCTCTTTGAATTGGGTTATACACTGGCCGGCCAATCGTATCGAGTCACTCTTTTTTTTTTTAAATTTCCTTCTTAGGAAACCTAAAAGCAAAAGATAAGTAAATTTTGTGGAAACATCTTAACCAAATTAACAAAATTATGGCAGTTTGGCTTCGCATCGTATTTTTAGGCATCCGCATAAAAAATTGCTTTTAAAAATTTGACAGCGAAATTTCTTAGTCATTTGTCTTTGGCCGTCGACATTGGATTTAAGGCTTCACTATCTAGTTTTATAACGTCTGTAATATTGCGCACCATCTCTATATAATTCTTTCTAAGAAGATTGCTTCAGTTAGGTTGGACTGATCCTTATATGAATTACATTAATTGTTTTTTGACTATTGGAAAAATTTTCATTTTGCCGAGCCACTTTATAATTATGCTTAAAATTCGATGTACAGATCTTCGAGCTACATTGAACCTATACGAAATTTGTCCCTAGATATCAATCTTAGCTAAATGTCAGAGTATGATATAAAATTATTTGCCAATTGTCAACTTCAAGGCATTCTTCACGTTACGTAAGAATGCTACAGGAGACCTTTCCAACAAGGTAATAAGATTTCTTCGTGCCTGAAGATTTTTACTTTGAGAGTGGTTCAGCACAGTTTCGAAGTGCTATAATTATTCTCAGATAAAAATATTTCAAAATGTAGTTGCTTACGATATCCTTGAGTTTTTTAGAAGAACTAATAAATTTACATCTTCTCCAACAACAACTCACCAGTTAGAACGCCGTGCTTGAGATCTTTCGTCTCATTGTCTAAAAAAAACACTACAGTTTTTGTACCTGATTCCTCTATTATTATTGCAACAGTATCATTCTGAGCAGCTTTTGCAATGATGTTGACATTTTGTCATTTTTGCATGAGATGTTTGAGATGTTTCTGAGATGCTTTTTAAGGTAGTTAACATATCTATTAATAGAAAGTGTCATCTATTTTTCATAGGACACGATGCAGGAAAATTCTCATATTGATGATATATGTTATCAGTAGTATATCTATTTCAATGTAGCTAGGTTCAAGACATTCGCGATGATTTATTAAATTTTTTACATTTGTTCAAGAAGGAATTTATTTGCATTCTCCGGAATATAGCAAAAGCTAAAAAATGTTTTTAAGTTGTTATTTCATCACACAACTCATTATATTTTTGGTGACAAGTTTCAAGTCTTGGTTTTGAGTCATCAACAGGTCCCAAATAGCGAAATTGAGTGACTTGAAAAACAAATGAAAAAATAGAAGCAAGAAAAGAAATGAAAAAATAAAAAAATTGAGAAAAATTGAAAAAAAATTTTATTAAAAAAATTTAAAAATTTCAGACCACTGCGGGCGTATACAGGTTCGATTCGTGTCGAATGAATCTGGTTTTTTAAATTTTTGACAAGCATATTTTTTATTTAAACTTATTCTTAGAGAGCGCAATAAACGACAGTGACTTTATAGTCAAAAACTTAAGCAACAGTTGTGTGACCAACAAAAGTGGAAGTGCTTAAATATGACTTTATTAAATATATCAGTTAGGCAAATTGTTGTTGCGACAGGACTATGAGATAGGAATCATCCAACTAATCTTAAAAGATTATTGATTGCATTATCTTCTGTGATGAGTGAAAATCTTCCATAAACTTTTGAAATGACAGTTGAAATTTGTTCCAGAAATGGTTTGAAAATACCAACAAATCTTTCTATAGTTCTATATTATCATAAAAAAGATGTTTCTTCATATATTTTCGAAAAAAAATATTTGATTATGCAAAAAGCAGCAATATATGTGATCCTCTAACATTCCTTGCATATGAATACCATTTCACATTTTCTTAACAAAATTTAAAGCAAAAATAACCAGGTGTAAAAGATAAAAAAGCACAAAATATATTTTGACCTCGGACAATTTCTACATTTTTAAATAAGACATTTAAAAGGACAAATTTTGTGGATTATTTCGCTATTATTAAAAATTATCAACTTAGCTTACGTCGACTTTAGCTTAAACAGGACATGGTGTAAAAGTAGACAATTTCAATTCACTTCAATCCGTTGGCCGGTTGAACACTTGGACTGACAGCCACTATAAATGTATTAAGAAATATAAATAAAAACAAGTAAAAAAGCTAGAATTGGTCACCGAGCTATGCAAACTTGATTTCTGAAGTGGTTTTTCGCATATATTTCTAGAACGGTTCGTCGGACAGAAAAAAATGACTATAACCAATTTTATAGGATTTCGTATTCGTTTTTACTACAATAAAAATGTCTAGGACTGATCGTTTTCACTGTATATGTAAAAAATCTAAATTTTTATATGGAAACACTAAGAATGGGTTGCCTTATTTAGTCCATTTTTGAAATTTTATTTGTTATTGCTGTAAAAACACCATGTACCAAATGTCAGCTCTTTGTGTCGACGCGCTGTCAGGCAGTGTCCAAATATATGTATAGTGGCAAACGAAATTTTGGTCTGGTAACCCCACGAAGGTGTTGCCCAATTTGTCCCATTTTCGAACTTAATTTTAGTTTTTTTTTAAAGTCCGTGTACAAAATTTCAGTTTTCTAAGTGAACGCGTTCTTCAATTATCGTGCGCACAGACAAACAATGATATGATGGGTGTCCAATCCATTTTGCTCTACCATCATTATTTCGAGGTATTACAAACGGAATGAAAAACTTAGCATACCCTTTAGCTTTCATCTAGGGTATAAAAAGTAAGTGGTACTTATTACAAAAATGTTTGTTTATTTAAAATAATATCAAGTAGATGAGGTACTAAAATTTTGTCTTAACGAAATCACTGTCTAAGTAAATATTTCACACTTCTAGGATTGCATCAACGAAAAAGTTAATAAAATGTCTTCAACTCGATTTGAAATTCTCGGCAACGTTGAAGAATTTTTCGTCAGTGTTATTGCCAACATTATGAGAATGTATTTAGCTACGATTTGATGAATTCATTGATGAGTTTATCATGATCCCTTAGATGAAGGTAATAATGGAATTTGTTCTGGACTCAGGAATAAACTCATTATACACTTTTCTTCAACATAATGACTTTCTACCTGCTAACTCGATGAGGAGTTCGATGCGTTGATAGATTATTTTCTTGTTGAGATATTGAAAATAAGACAATGAACGAGAATGGAAACCGTTTTTACAGAAGGTGCATCAGCTGTTCTGAAGTGAACCAATTCCTATCGTAGATACAAAAGAATAACACTTGTTTCTACTCTGTGTTTCTGGATTAGAAGAGCTTTATTATTATATCAATTATATCAATGCACTTCACAGCGTTTTACACATTTTTTTGTAAATAAATGCAACTTGCAACTGATCGTCAGAATTAAAAACTTTATTTATGTAAACTGAATTGCTTTTACGAAAGAAAAAAATAAATAAAAACCGTAAAATCGGTTATGCGTCAGTTTCTTGGAAAATTTTAGGTTATGTTGAAAAAAACATTATACCAAAGTTTTAGATATTTTTATTATCTACACTTTTGGTCACGTTCCACCAAAAATCGCAAAAAACACTTTCAACTCCTGACCACCCCCCATTTTTTCAATTTCACTTTATTAATATAAATATGACAAAAAATATCTAAAATTAAATTAAAAGCTAAAAACTTTTTAAAATTAATTAAGTAAAAATCGGAAATAACTACTAAGTACTTCAAAAAGAACAAAATAATTATACAGCTAAAATAATATTTGACCCTGTATGCCAATGAATGTATGATAAATGAAAAAGCAGACAAAAATTAAAAAAATATAGTTAAAATACGCAAAATAAAACATAAATAAAAATTATAAAAGGTGAGCTACGCTGTGGAGGGTAATATGAATTAGGGAAGAGTGATTAAAAGCGTGTACCTCATAATTCTCTTAAATACACCAACAGATCGCTCGATCTGATAAATTAGGAAAAGACTATTCCAGAGACAGGATTTTTGTGAAAACGAGGTATTAACACATTCTTATAAAAGTTCCAAAGCTCTGTGTTGGAAAAATTCAAACAGATAATACAGGTTGTTTGTTCGTAATGGTTAGGTGATAAAAGTGAATCAGTCCTATCTGCTCCAGATAATCTCGGATTGAGTAACCTAGCAATTTTGTCTTGAAACATGGTCAAACACGTTGTCCATAATTATGAAGCGGATACAATTATTAAGGACAACTTCCATTTTTCGAAGACAGATATGCTATTGAGTCTTGGGTAAATCAAATTGCCAAAAGTAAAGTTAGGTAGAATTACGGTTGTTTGAAATGAAACCGGATTGAGCAATGCAATGGGTCATTTCTTCACTTGATTTGAATATTTGGATGGACAAATTGCCGGACTTAAAAGTTTTTCAGGACCTATTTGAAATAAACTATCAAAATGTGAAAACATATCTATTATTGATTACGCTATCGTTGGAAAAGCTATTCCCATCACCTGACTTGAGTTAAAATCAATAATATTTATTGGAAATAATTTAGTGAAATTAATAATGGAGATTCTCTGGGAGACATATATTATAAACAAAAACTAAGTCCACCTAACGTCAGCTAACGAAATTCCTCATTTGTATGCTTTTCACAACCATTTAGTGGAGTTAACAGCCGAAGTTTGATATATGTGGTTAAGTATGTGTTTTGAAATAAAAATAAAAATGTTAATGGAACTATATATTCTCTTTTTGGAATGGATATTTTGGCATTGCGAACATCTACTAACAGCTATGATTTTCGATAATAGCGGACATACATACATATGTATAAGAGAATTCATTTTCTGACGGAAACGTATACTCAAAGATCGGTGCAGAAAAAGAGCACTAACTGCCAGAGAATTTATAAATTCTTAAATTTATATTTATAGTGAGTTCCTACATTTGGTAGTCAGAACCAACAATACTGGCGGCATTTTCAGAGAAATTACTCAATTTTAAAATAACTCGAGTTCAGACGAAACAAATTTACCTTGAGAAGAGACTGAAAGGTGAGTCTTTTATCTAATAGTGTAGAATATGGTTTCATGCTTTACTTTTAAATAAGCATAGTTTTAGTTCATTAATTAGTGAAGATCGGAAAATCCACATGAAAGATGCGCTTCCGTCTATAAATCATCAATTTTTTTTTCAGAATTATGTTAAAAACATTGACAAAACTGAAAAACCAACCAGGAACCATTCCTCTCAGGAGCATTCACTCGTGTTTAATCTCTAATTTTTGATAACGGAAATGTTCAAGTATGTCTAGAGTTTTTTACGAACCCTCTGAATATAACGGATGAATTAGTTTGTAGTTCCTTACGAAAAAAGAAAACAGGAAAAAAGCTAGAATTGGTCTAATAGGGCGTTTTCACTACATCGAAATCACGTAATTTTGATAAAGTGATTTCGAAATCACTGTCAGGTGTTTTCACTACTGCTGAGATGATTTCGTTTGACAGTCGCGCTACACTTAAATACCAAATTGACATATAAAATAATTATTTACATAAACGAGACTTTTGTAATTAAAAGAACATATTCTCACATAATTGTTATCAATATTAATATAATATTTAAATTTAATTTTAAATTTCTTGCTTAAAAATTTATTGACAAATGTCAAATGATACAGTTTGAGAAAAAGTGGAAACCGAAAATGCGCGCGTTCGTGCAAATTTTCGTAATTTCCGACGTAATTTCATTGAAATTACACAAAAATGAGATGATATCGATTAATTTTTTTGTACTGGAAATTACATGATTTCGAGGGTGGTTTCGTCTAAATCCTGCTGAAACAGGGAAATCACGTGACTTCGATGTAGTAAAAACGCCTTATAAAACCAATAATTTTCCCAAATATTTCTAGAACGGTTCGGCGGGCAGTAAAAATGTTTGTAACTGATTCCATAGGATTATTCTGAAGAACTTTTTAGTACTACAATAAAAACGTGTAGGACTGATCATTATCGCAGTATATGTAAAAAACTAATCAGAAGGGGTTGCCTGATTTAGATCATTTTTGAAGTTATATTTACTATTTCTATGAAAATACCGTGTTCAAAATAATTTCAACTCTCGATGTTGACGCATTCTCAGGCACTATCCAAATATATAGTGATAAACAAAATTTTTGTATGGCAACCCCACGAGGGAGTTATCAGATTTGTCCCATTTTCGAACTTAAATTTACTTTTTTTTTAAACCCAGTGTGCAAAATTTCAGCTTTCGAGTTATCGCGAAAACAGACAAACGGACCGGATAAACGGACATGCAAAAATCAAAATAACCTTTAATGTTATGTTTGGGTGTTCAATTCATGTTACTCTACCATCATTAGTTCTAGGTGTTACAAACGGAATAACAAACTTAGTATATACGCTATGATTTCATCATTTAAGGTATAAAAACTGGTGTACTTGGATCCCAACTTAATTTTTTCATTTCATACGATGAAGTTCCAAAAGTTTTAAGTTTAGAAAAGTTTCTTTTAACAAATTATTTAGTTAACATAGTCAATGAAATTTTCTAATCTTTCATTTGACTATGCTACAGGGTACTTAAAACAATATAAGTCAAGGATGCTAAATCAGAAAAAAAGTAGTTAAACTTGATTCTCAAAGACCTTTTTTCTTCTATCTTTATTCCTGTTGAAAATCTCAATTAGTATGAAAGAAAGACGTTTTATAACATTAATTTAAATTCACATATTGGGAAAATTTACATTTTTAAATGTCATAGTCATGTGGAAGCTATTTGTTAGTTGTACCTACTTAGGTAGGTAAATCAAATAAAATCATAACAATAAAAGAACTTCCAATGATTTTTAAATACAATTCGAGTTTACGTAGATCTAAATTCTAAATACTCACAATTAATTTTATTAATTGTTTTATAATGTAAAATTGAGCTAGTCTGATAGTTTTGTCAAATTTCATTAAGCCAAAATTAAATTCCATAATTTTCTCTGTATGCAAATATTCACTGTAATATGAATAATTCAATGGTCTTCGCTAACTTAAATGCGTGCTTGAAAATCATTTTTTTTTTGTAAGTAGGTGCCCTTAACCAGCTGACAAACTTAATCCCAGGGATTCGGAAAACTTTAAAATTTTTTGAAGACTGCTTACGTTAATTACTATCTTCAAGATATGGAATTTATTATTATTACAGGAAATTTAAACATAGTTCAGAAGTATTTTATTCATTCCATTCGAAAATAAGCAATGAAGAAATCCTTTCAAACCATAATTCTTCTACAAACTTTCTACCTATGGAGGCATTCGGTTCTAATGTATAATTATATATTTTCGGCATTTATGTACACAGTACGTAGGTAGTACGTAAATATTCCCTGGAAAATTTTTATATTGATTGACTTCTTGATTGAGACTACCCTGCCTGTTCTAGATGTGTCTGGAAAGGAATACCTTGAAATAATAGCCAGTGATTAGTCACCCTCATGTGCGTATCGCTTCAGTATTAAATAAATTGAATAAAACACGCCACTAAAAAATTGCCTATCAAGGACTGGCCCTGTATATGGTGCGGCATTTAAAACAAGGGTACCAGCCGACTGTGTAAAAGACAGTTTTCGTGAGGATATTCCGACTTTTTCCGATTGATAGCACAGGACACTCTCATTTGCGTTCATTTATTCAGATAAAATCATCCAATTAATCGCCGTAATACGTAATATACTTAACAGCCGGCCGACGAATAAAGGCGTCGATTAACTTCTAGGGAGGGTGATTTAATAGAAAAATTGAAAATTTTCTAAACGCATAACTCAGGTTTTCTTTTTCCTCCCAATTTTGCTGATGCGAGTATGTTGCGTGTAATTAAATAGAAAACACGTATCTTTTTTCCTTTTGACGCGCGCTTTATAGCAAGTTAGCTTTCTTGAAACAGGGAAAGATATTCAACTGATTCCATTGTAAATAGATGTATAATATTTCCGAAATTAATATAGTCAAAAACACAATATAAAAAAAATATCTAGAGTAGGTATTATGAAAATTTTATTTTACTTCTTAACACAACGCACGCTAAAAGCAAGCTAGAATTTTAGAATATTGAGGACGAAAATCAATGATTCATGGTTGAAGCATTGACATGTAGGTATAAGATGGACTCCTTCATTTTCTATTTCATGTGGAACCAATTTTGTTGGCGGGGTGTGACAATCAACTTAATTTCAATTTTGATTAAATATTCTTATTACAAGCTCAACAAAAATGCAAATACAGACATTCGAAATTATTACTTTTATTGGAAGCTTATTTCCTAGTTGCGCAACCCTAAAAGTAGGTATGGGGGACAGAGAAAAGATTACATATGTATATTGTATTGCCATCTTTTTCTATTCTACATGTATATTCCATAATCATTCAAGAACTGTCGTGGATTTCATATGGGAATAAGTGTAGGAACTTCAGTGGAAAACGGTCGTTAAACCAAAGCAAAAATAACGCTATAGAAAAGTGATCTCATGTTAATATATGTAAGTAACTTCAGTATTGTCAGTGTTCCATGTTATACATGTCAATGGGCTAATGATAGAATGGTTCTTAAAAATGGCGAATAATGGGAACAACTGATTTTGGTATGTGCAGCATCTATGTATTTTCTGAATGAGATTTCTCGTCTAACAGACAAAAATTTATTGAAAATAATTTCAATACATTTACAAAATGCATTTTAAGTGCAAAAGAATGATTGAACTTTTCGACCCAGCGATTAGAGAGGTCTCATCAGTCTGGTCGTTGGGTCACTAAATAATTCCTGGCCACATATCTCCAAAATAATTCCGGGTCATGCCATTTATGAAGTTTTTTATGTTATATATTTCAAGCATGTAGTTAAAGCAAATTTTAAATAAACTACCAAACACTTACTTCAAAAATTTTTATTATCATCAAAATAAAGATTATATAATATTATTAATATAATTATGAAAAAGTAAAGCAACACAGATTATTGGTCATGAATAATATTTTTAATTAAGTAGGCATGTTTAATCATATTGACGCATTCCTGTGTGGGCACTTAGTGAAACATATTGTAAGTTGATGTAAATTTTAAGCAAAATTTAAATAATTTAAAAAACACTTGGCAATTTATGTTCCACTTAAAATATATTTGTCATTTTATAAAAAAAAAAACAAAAAATTAAAGCCGACGCGTTTCGTTCGGTCAGAACATTATCAAGGCTAAACTACTACTAATTAACAATTGTGATTGAGCATGCTAGATTCTCTGAGAGCTAATTTTAACTATAACAGGGTCTAGCAGAGGGCTTCTATTACTGAAATCAATTTGGTCGTTAACTAGAAAAGTACCATAGATTTCGTACTTGTCTAATAATAAATAAAAGGTGGAAAAATATTAGACAAGTACGAAATCTATGAAATCAGAAAGCAACAGAAAAATGGTACTTTTCTAGTTAACGACCAAATTGATTTCAGTAACAGAAGTCCTTTGCTAGACCCTGTTATAGTTAAAATTAGCTCTAAGAGAATCTAGCATGCTCAATCACAATTGTTAATTAGTAGTCGTTTAGCCTTGATAATGTTATGACTGAACGAAACGCGTCGGTTTTAATTTTTTGTTTTTTTTTGTTTTTTTTTAATAAAATGACAAATATATTTTAAGTGGAACATAAATTGCCATGTGTTTTTTAAATTATTTAAATTTTGCGCTTAAAATTTACATCAACTTAAGTAGGCATATTTCTTCTCAAGGTTCGGTATCAAAACAATAGTACTTTTTTTTTTAAATTAACGAAAAATAAATAAATTTAAAAAATATTTTTTTTTCAATTTTCCGTCTTACGAGGCGCAAATGTCTTCACCTATCGTGAGTGTATTATGCCCAGACAATTTACATTTAGAGATATTAGATATATCTGAATACCTGTTCACAATTACTCACGCCAACAATACATATTTCGTTTTACTATTATCCAGCCTCATTCTAACCCAAAAATCAAAAAATTTCCAAATAGAGCTTTGGATATAAAACTTTTCGACAAGATTATGTTTTTGTTAATTTTACAGAAAGTCATTATGCCAAAGCTTACTTTCACTTTTTTTTTAAGCAAACCCTTTGTCATCTTCCAAATCTTTTCTTCTTCTTTTTCCCTTTCCGACATCTTACTTGCCCAATTTCGTGTATTCCGCCAACGTGGAAATAGTACAACACCCAACAGATGTCACGAGGATAGTAAAAATAGATGTTCCAGCTGGGCCAATTACTGATATCGGGTTCACATGCGACAATAACAACTTTCCAACAACTCTCCGCAAAATCATTAAGATCTTATTTGTATCTATATATATATTTTCCAAAATATATCACTTTCCACATTAAGAAGAGTTAAAGCAGAAACACTGTTTTGGCTCATACAATTTTCAGATACGACTTAGTTCTGTTTATTGTAGAAAATGATCTTTGGCTAAATGTGCTACTAATAGATATTGATAAATATATGCGAAGTATTATTTCGAAATTGAAAAAGTTGTTTATAAGGTTTTTTATGATTCAAAACTCGATCCTTATTTTTTTGATCTTAAGCTGATTTTATGTCAACATCCTCAATATAAAATTGTTTAAAATATTTTACACTTATATTAAAACTTTCATCAAAACTAGGTATCCGTACAGAATATATTAAAAGTATCATTTACGGAGTTGTACTATTTTCTTGCTAATAATTCGGAAATTAGTTTCTCACAAAATCCATAAAAACTGTTTAATTTAAAACATTTCTATCCAATCAAAAAGCCTCGTTGTAATGCAGATATTTACTATTGTCGCATCATATCTGCATACAATTTTGTTCCAAATAATAATCATCAGAGTGAACTTGAATGTATCAAATTTATGTAAAATATCTTTAGCTTATATTATGGTGGACATTTTTCTTATTTGATTTTCAATTTAATTGCATTGAAATAAATTTAATTTCAGTAAAACTAAGGGCGGTAGATTTAATGGCATCAAGTCTGGTAGACCTTAGTATCATTTTTTTTAAGACTGAGATTTTGGCGTCTTTAAGCATGTTTTTATACCCTAGATGAAATCATAGGGTATACTTAGTTTGTCATTCCGTTTATAAGTAATATATAGAAATAATGATGGTAGAGCAAAATGGATTGGATACCCACGCATAATATTAAAAGTTACTTTGATTTTTACATGTCCGTTCGTCTGTTCGTCCGTCCGTCCGTTCGCACGATAGCTCGAGAGCACGTTAACTTAGAGGGCTGAAATTTTGTACATGGACTTTTTTTTTTAAAAAAAAAGTAAATCCGACCAAGCTAGCTCGAAAATCGTCCAAAATGGACAGCTCCTTCGTACGGTTGCCATACAAAAATTTCGTTCTTTACTATATATTTGGCCTGTGCTGAACAACGCGTCAATGTGGAGAGCTGAAATTTTGTACACGGTGTTTTCATAGTAATAGTAAGTAAAGCTTAAAAAATAAACTAAATGGGGAAACCTCTTCTTAGTGTTGGCATATAATAATTTAGGTTCTTTACGTATACAATAAAAATTATCAGTCCTAGGCGTTTATATTCTACTAAAAACTTCTTGAAAATATGAAATCCCATCCCATGAAACTGGTTATAATTATTTTTACTGTGGGATGGGCCATTCTAGAAATATAGGTGAAAAACCACTTCAAAAATTAAACTTGCATAGATCGGTGACCATACGAAATTTTATATGGACATTCATCTAGGGTATCATAAAAGTTGGTCTTAGACTAATTCTAGCTTTTTTACTTTTTTTTCCATTTACAGGTAAACACTAAGAAAAGCTTGTTAAAACATTGCACGTTATCAAAAAAAGTAGCGGCTTCAGCTGCGTTGTTATTTACTAAATTTACGGAATGACGCACTTTTTGATTTATATTTTTCTCGCTTGTAAACAGTTATACTTTCTAGCTACAGTCGACACATTATCATAGCTTTGTCCTCGGCCGTATTCGATATTTGTTAATTTTTCAAAAACTTTTTTTTTCCAAATAGTTCTTTATTCAAATATCAAAAGCTACGTCAAACATCTCCTACTATAGGGACCCTACCAATTATCGCGCCATAGGTCCGGGACTATTGGCATGTTTGGGATATGAGAAAGTTGGGAAACAAAAACGTATTTGTATGGACAAATTGAATTCTGAAATAAATAAATTTCGGAATTAGATATCTTTTGAAAACAGAAGTCACTTTCGATGTGTGTCTTAGTCTTGAAAAAGAGCGTGCTTGTTAATGGAAAAATCATAAAAACAAAGTGTGTAAAATAGCGGATAAGCTCCTCCTTTTAGCTATAATTTGTATAACACTGACTTTTGATTCTAAATATCACATATAATATGCCTCAAATACGAATAGCTGATATATATAGAAAAACTGCTACTCACTGCCCATTTTCATTCTTTATGTGTGTATTCCGAATAATTGCTCAACAATACCATGAAAATATGGACGAGGAATATTGGAGCAGACAAATCCAATGGATGAATATTGAAAAAAATTATTTTTAATTTTCTATTTTCGAAAATGTTTCCATTCAATAAAATTCAATAAATTCTATAACAATTCAGTTAAATTATAAATTATCCCACGTTCACCCAAAAAACGATAAAAGAACATAACCTAAAACTGCCTCTCAATACATAAAAATTGTCGCAATGGCATTATCCCGACATCGTCGTTTATGGTTTTTGTGAAAAAATGTTTATTTGAAAAATATTTCAATTTGCTTATACATAAACTAAGTAGTAAAATTGAGTACTTACTTTTTATACAGTAAACTTTGTACTTCTCCTTTATAATTTACTTCTATGCGGCCTTCCATTCATAATTTGAATTTAGAATGATTTTTTAAATGCTTACTCATTGCAAGTGACAAAATTGTGAAGCTCTGAATGGTAAAAGTGAAAACGATTAACAGCGACTAAGTCCCCATGAAGCTATAATCATAATTACGACAAATTGTTTGGGTTTACCTTTAGTTGCAACCTTGGCCATGAAAAAAAAACAAATTGAAATTACTTCTTCAAGATTTCATGAGTAAATGGCCTTAAGTTAATAATTTTATCGCGATTTAAAGCATTTTTGAAGTATACCTATAGCCGTAATTACAGTTTGAAACATTTTGACCTAAGATAGCTTATTATTTTAATATCTTTTTATGATTTATCTTAGGTTTCTCATACATGTCCAATGATGACAGCCACATCTTGAACAAATAAATTACAAAAATTAGAATAAAAACTCAAACTTTAGCTCATTATCAGACATACCATGATTTCTTCAATTCATGCAGGGTGAGCTTACAGGTTTCAACATAATCTAGATTGCTAGCATCAGGTTAATATTATTAGTTGTTCCCATAGTTCAGGACTTATATTGCTGCTATATTTTTCAATAAAGTCTTATGTTTCGGTTATACAAACTCATTAGTAGTTCTAACAATATTATCTCGTACTAAAATATCAAAAGTATTTTGAAGTCTATGTAAGTTTTTAAATCTTTGTTGGCACTGGGAAATCAAAATAACTCCTCGCTTTGTTGTTCATTGAAATGCTCGAAATGGCAAGCGAACCTAACAATCACCTTTGCATCTTTTCCGAAGTCAGTATGATTCGCTTACGTTACAAGAATTAATAAGTTTCACATTTGAGCTTACAACTTGAATAATTTTTAAAACATTTAATTTTAAATGCGCGATTTGAACCTAATATCTGAGGTCCTTTTTGTCGGGTGTCCTGTATCTTTCCTGCATTTGATACACCGGTTGCTACGCCCCTGAATACCATTCCAAGAACTCCAAATTACCGAAAAGTAATTGAATTCGGGAAAATTTGGATTACATTACAAAAATAAATATATCAGACCAAACTCTGTCTGTAACGCGGGTGAATCCCAGCATGCTTTTGTTTTTTTAATGAAAAATATATTTAAAAAAGAGAAAATTGTTAAAAAAATAAAAAATAATTAAAAGAATTGTATGTATGTATCGAGAGTATGGCCTACATCGATCCTGGTTTAGCGGCCAGGCCCCCAAAGTACTCTTAACACATAAGGTAAAAGGTATAAGCTGGGTAGTTAACTCCAATAGACTACCCTGTTTGCACATATATTAGCACAATCAGGTTCAGGTTCTTCCTTCCTTTGGTTTTGTGCAAAATAAAACTATGAAAAGACTCTGGGAACAATTAAATCATTAATATAATTTATCACATACATTACTTCCATAACAGTTGTATTATCAGCCTAGGACAATGTCGAGTCTCTCATAGAATTAAATTAGTGAACACAACATACGAAAAGCGATACGGAGCTCCTTTTTTTCAATTTATCTTGTATAAGCAACTATTTCATGGAAATGATTACTGTTGAACAGAAAGGCATATTTAAGTATTCTCGTCTTAGTTTAGAGTTGTCTACACTACCTATAATTTATTTTAACAAAAAATTACCCTCTAGTTATAAACATTGTATTTAAGTAGAACATTTCGTGACTTCCAGTTTCTTAGTAGTAATCAATATTTTTGATTACAGACATCCTGTAGTGATTGATCAGATGAAGTTACTTGTGCTTTATTTGGTATACCAGGAAGATTTTCTTGAAAATAAATTCTAATACATCCTTGTAAAAGAAATCCCGGACAACAGTTTTGATTCTTTTCTGAACCTCTTGTAAATTTTTATTTACAGGAACATAGTTGCTCCAGAAGGTCTTCATAGAAGGTTTTAGCATTTTTGCCTGGGCTTTGCTCGAAATAAAAAAAAAGTTTGTTTGAACGATGAAACAATTTGTGGTAGCATTCTTGCCAGTAGATTTCTGTGCCTAATTAGGTTTTATCTTGGGGAAATATGTTTATTTAGTAGAAGTATGAAATTAAGACAATACGAGGGTGAATAAAAGCTACAGAATAAATAAATTGTGTCGTGAAGTAATCTTTCAATTCTTCTCTCACTCTCCTGGAGCCCTCTTCGGAATGAAGGTTGACTAATGCCCTAGACATACGGCGCTCTCAATGAAGAAATAACGGACGACTCATTGGTCTATAATATAATAATAAGCTTGTGATTTGCATTTCTTTGAATTTATTCTCCTTATTTTTAAAATCTGCAGATATACACAGCGGACCTCCAGATTTGGAATATATGCCAAATCTAGCACATTTTTCCTCATTTTAGCTATAATGAAAGAAAAAAGCACTTCATTAGTGTACTTCATTATGATCTTATTTTCGAGCCATAATGACGTATACTATGTGAAACACATTTTTTTTTTAATAAATAGTTAGTACTAATGATTCATTAGATCATGCTGTGTGTCTAGGGTATAACGTCCGATCTTCCACTCCGTTTTTCAGGTCCTTGCAAATATCAGTGCAAATGTAATTGGGAGGACGTGGAATGACACACGAAGACTATTCATCGAGTCCTTGTGTACAGGATCCCTCCAGAAGCGTGTGCGACGTTCGTTTGTTAGGCAGGTTTTCGTGGAACTCACCCCCACAATCTACGCTATTCGCCGAGTCGTGCTAGCGTAGCGCTCCGCACTAATGCTGATCATAGAGTTAACTATAAGCTTCGGCTGATAGTCTGGACATCACATCCAAGCCATATTTACTCATCATGCATCCATAACATTATTTGAAATAATATTTTATGTCAATACATTGCATTACATTTTTTAAATAAAAAGCAATGTAAATACAGTTCAGTATTAAATGTGATGTGTAAAAAAACTTACCTAGGGTAAACGCACCAATTCGCGTCCATTTAAGGGTTTTTAATAGAATTTACCTATTGTCGATGTTTAAACATTTGTAGTACAATAGTAAGCTGATTATTTATCTTTCAGTAATTAAAAGCTTAAAACGTTTATCTAGTCTGCATAATAATTGCGTCCACCGAGGTGCCAATTTGCGTCCATGTTAAAAAAGTTATAAAAACTGCCTTTATATGGGGTGTTAAATAAATGTCGTTTTGAAAGATATGACTTTATTATGTTTTCGTTATTCCTGATTTGAAAAGCCTTTAAAAAATAATAAGTTGTGATATAATTCACAGATTAAAACTAAATTAGTTCAAATTGGGTTGTTTTACAAAACAGCATTTTTAAATTTCATTAAATTTAAAGGAACAAATCAAGAAGGAATTATATAACATAATGGAATTCAACGTGTTATAAATTAGAATAATAAAGCAATTTTTTGCATTAAAGCAATACTTAGTTGAACATACTTTTTAGCCAAGCTTGGTCACCCCTCTCCACTTTTATTATAGATTGAAAGTTTTCGATCTGGTCGCCTAGATGGTGTTACATCTGAAGCTCACTCTATAAATGCCGGTGTGCCCCATGGCTCTATTATCTCTACATCTTTCCTCTTAATTTACAAAAGATCATACACCGATCGATTTTTCGAAATACAATCATATCCTCGCGGCTTTACCTCAAGATGTCATTGAACCTATAATTGATATTATACAGAAGCCACCTGATGTGGATCTTTACGCTAATCTCAAAGCTACATTAACGCAACGGCATTCCTTAAGCGAAGAGAAACAAATTGAAAAGTTGTTGTCAAATGAAGAATTAGGGGACCGAAAACCCTCAGATTTTTATAGGTCTTTGGCGCATTTAGCAAGTTCTTGCAACGCTAGAAGTGACAATCTTGTTATGAAGCTTTGGTTGCGTAGATTACCGCAGTCAATTAATATTGCACTAATACCCCAGACAAACAAAACAATTAATGAATTAACATCATTAGCCGACAAAATCTGGGAAGCCCTTCCTAGCCCAAACAACATATCGTCAATCGGTTCGAGATATAATCTCACTCAATCAAACAATTCTTCTAATGCTGAAATCCAGAGGCTAGAGAAAGAAATTTTCGAACTTAAATCCAGAATTAGAACACTCAGCATCAATCGCAATCGCCAACCTACTCTCAGAACAGGTTTAGCGCGTAATCGGTCTAACAGTAGGCATGGCAGCAGCAATCATACCAATCCCGGAAAAATATGCTGGTATCATGCCACATACAGATATAAAGCACGCAATTGTCAATCATCGTGTATATTTCAAACAAATCACGCAATCGGTGAGAAAAATAATAAAAAAAAATAGATAAGTCCACTTGAGAAGCGGCAAACAGTGGAGTAACCAAAATTTCTGGCCGCCTATTCATAAAAGATTGCAACAACAATCTTAATTTTTTAATTGACACCGGAGCAGATGTATCTTTAATTCTACACCATACATTTGGTCCAAATAAGGAAAACCCGGACTTAATTTTGACCGCAGCAAATGGAGGCTCAATCAAAACTTACGGCACCAAACTGCTTAAAGTCAACTTAGGACTTCGACGCGAGTTTTTCCATCCTTTCATTATGGCTTCGGTGAGCAAACCTATCCTAGGTGCCGATTTTTTGACAACATTTGGACTCTTAGTAGACTTAGGTAAAAGAAGGCTTATCGATAATCTCACGAATTTAAAAGTAAACACTGTATTCATCAAAACAGATAGCCTCACGCCCTTATATTTCATAATGAACAGTGACTACGGAACACTTTTGAAGCGATACCCATCACTACTACAACCACATGATTTCAATCATTCAGTGAAACATAAGGTTGTACACCACATTTTAACACAGGGCCAACTTCCATTTTCAAAGCCTAGGAGACTTAACCCCACTAAGCACAAAACTGCAAAACTAGAATTTGAACACATGGTGAAAATAGGTATCTGTCGACCATCTGCTTCATCTGCAGCTTCACCGTTACATTTAGTACCCAAAAGGGATAGCGGCGATTGGCGTCCTTGCGGAGACTATCGTCGCCTTAACACAATAACAGTGCCAGATAGATATCCTATCCCACACATTCATAGTTTCTCTATGCAACTAAATGGGTGCAAGATCTTCTCTAGGATCGATTTAGTAAGAGCCTATCATCAGATCCCCATAGCCTCCGAAGATGTACATAAAACGGCTATCATAACACCTTTCGGTTTGTACGAGTTCACGCGTATGCCCTTTGGGCTCAGAAACGCAAGTCAAACCTTTCAGAGGTTCATGAACGAGGTAGTAAAAGATCTTAACTTTGTGTTTGTCTACATAGACGACATTCTTGTCGCAAGCAAAGATGAGAATGAACACAAAATACACCTCACGCTCTTATTTGAAAGATTAACGAAATACGGTCTTAATATTAAGACATCAAAATGCATATTTGGCGCATTAGAATTAAATTTCCTCGGTCACATAATTACTGCGGCAGGCATACTTCCGTCCAAAGAAAGAGTAGAGGTAATTAAAAACTTACCCGCACCCTCATCAATTCGACATATATAGCAATTCGTGGGTATAGTTAATTATTACCATCGCTTTATACCCAAGTTAGCCGAATTGCTTGTACCGATATACGACCATCAAAAGTATCTAAACAAATTATGTCGTACCAAACCAAAATTTTTCTGGCCAGAAAGCTGTGATAAAGCATTTAACAACATCAAAACAGCACTTGCTAATGCCACACTACTGGTACATCCAATAGACTCTGCATCATACAGCATTACAGCAGATGCCTCGGACGTAGCCGTAGGAGCAGTTCTGCAACAAATTAACGATAGACACCAACAGCCTTTAGTCTTCTTCTCTAAGAAGTTAACCGAAACAGAAAAGAAATATTCTGCTTTTGATCGAGAGCTATTAGCTATTTACCTAGCAATAAAGCACTTTCGGTACCTTGTAGAAGTATACTGTAGTATATACTGTAGTGTATACTGTAGTGTATACTGACCACAAACCCCTAACCAAGGCCCTCACAACAAAAACAGATGGAAGTCCTCGTCAAACATGCCATCTGAACTGTATTTCAGAATTCACGACGTACATTCGGCACATAAGTGGTAAAGATAATGTGGTTGCCGATATGCTCTCTCGGATTCAACCAGAAATTCATGGAACAGAACTGAGTCTAAAAAATCTCGAAACACATCAAAAGTCTGATCCTGAGCTGCAAAGCATTTTAAAAAACTCAAACAACACAAAGTCAAAGTTCAAGCTTGAGCTTTTAACTATACCTGTTTCGAAGGAACAAATATGGTGCGAAACGAGCACAGGAAAGAATCGACCATTCGTCCCAAAACAACTACGCAAAATCGTTTTTGATTCCCAATATAATCTTTCTCACTCAGGCATTAAAGCAACTCGGAAAAAGCTTTCAGCAGGGTATTTTTGGCCGGCAATGAACCTAGACGCAAAACACTGGACCATGTCCTGTTTGGGCTGCCAAAAATCCAAAGTTCATAGGCACACAAGATCCGAGTTTGGCCAATTCCAGCTTCCGTCAGCTAGATTCGAACATATTCATATGGATCTAGTAGGACCGCTACCTCCGTCAAATGGGAAGACCTTTGTCTTGACAATCATTGACAGATTCACACGCTGGCCAGAAGCATATCCAATTAAAGATATGACGGCATTAACTGTCGCAAGAACATTCATCAGAAATTTCATTTCACGTTTTGGGATTCCATTAACAATTACCACTGACCAGGGCAGTCAGTTTGAATCGAAACTATTCCGCGAAATTACTAATGTCTTGGGATCTACCCGGGTTCAGACAACAGCCTACCATCCGCACGCTAATGGGATAGTAGAGCGGTTCCATCGTCAGCTCAAGGCAGCTTTAATGGCCAGAGGTAACACAATTAATTGGAGTGATGAGCTACCACTGGTACTTCCAGGCATCCGCACAGCTGTCAAAGAAGACATGCAGTGCTCGCCAACAGATCTTGTATACGGACAGAGCTTGAAAGTTCCCGGAGAATATTTCGTGCCCAAAATTGACAACAACTCAATCAGTCCCACTACCTTCGCTCAACAACTTAAAGAGACCATGAGGTGTGTCAATCCAAAAGACACTCGAATAAACGGTCAAAATAATTTATACACCCCTAAGTCAGTAAATGACGCAGATTTTGTATTTATGAGAATTGATAGAATTCGAACGGGCTTAAGTCCTCCATACGAAGAACCTTTTAAGGTAGTCCGAAGACTAGAAAAACATTTCGTGCTGGATATAAACGGAAAGAACCAATCTATATCGATTGATAGATTGAAACCCGCTTTTGTAGCATCAACGGTATCTTCGAGCTTGAATCAACCAACCAATAAATAAGAAATGCGTTTCATTCCTTTTAAAGTACAAACAAAAGCTTTCAAAAAATAACGCTACGCTGGAGGGGGAGTGTAAGAGAGTAAGTCAGTCACGATCTGAATTCCGCTGCACCTGTTTATCAGCTCCTTGAATTTTCACGGTTAATAGAAAATAAGTTTAACTTTATTTGGACTAATTCAGTAATAATTATTGAATAAAATAATTTTTATTGTGAAGTGCTTCACTGTTTTAATCTTAACATAAATTGTGTTCACGTGAGAAGTGAAGGTGAATGCACCGCATACAAAAGATCAGACACCTTCAGATCCAAAGCTATCACATATCTTTAAACCAAGATCATCACTTAACCACTCCCGTTTCTTTTGATGAAGCATTAGTTGAAAATATTAACAACTGCTGGTTGTAGCATATGTATTGTCCTAGGAGGATGTGTGTATAAAATCATCTCGTTCGCATAGCTCCAATGTTAAATAGGACTTTTGGCCATCAACAAAATACCTCACATGCTTTTGAATATGTTCAGTAATTATCCATTTACCCCATTCGTGATATATTCTCATGCAGCCTGACGCAGAACGAACTAAAAACCCGGCTTTTAAAAAAGAAGAAAAAGTTATTTCGAAAATGAGACAAATCGAGTAACTCCTTCGTGGGTTACATGGAGTTTTTTTAGTAATAACAAAGCAAAAATATTCAGAAATAGACTAAATCGGGCAACCCTTTCGTGGTGTTGTCATATAAAAATTTAGGTTTTTTACGTATACTGTGAAAACGAGCAGTTCTAGAAATTTTTATTATACTAAAAACTTGTTTAGAATATGAAATCCTATAAAATTGGTTCTAATCATTTTTGCTGTTCGACGAACCGTTCTAGAAATATATGCGAGAAACAACTGCAAAAAGCAAACTTTCATAGATCGGTGGCCATACGATATTTTATACGGGCATTCATCTAGGATACCATTAGAATTCGTCTTAGACTAATAAGCTTCCGCTATCCGTCTGCCTGTCAGCGAGTTATATCTCTTGAACCGTAATGAAATATTATAGCTGCTATAACAACAAATAATGAAAATAAAAATAATAATAATATAAAAAGTATATAGTGTTAAATCTCGTATGATGGTACGGAACCCTTCGTGTGTGCGAGTCCAACTCGCACTTGGCCGGTTATTTTGAACTGTGCTTAAAAGATTATTATTAATGAAACCCACATGGTTAATGGCTAATGACTCACACCACTTAACTAGTTTCTTCTTCGGTTTCCATTAAAATTCTTTATGGTTTAAACTTTCCTACGACTTCCGGATATCTTTCAGAGAATTTATCCTGTAATGATGTTCTTTGGAATATTTGATCTGGAAATTTTTTGTCTTTAATAGACTGAAATTCATTGGATAAAAACATGTTTTTTTCCCCAAAAAATTTACAAAATGCATTGAGATGCAGAAAACCTATCGAACTTTTCGACCCAGCGATCAGAGAGATCTCATCAGTGTGGTTATCTCTGATCGCATACCACAGAAGTTCGTTTTATTTGATGCCAGCTGTTCTAATAGAAAATTTTCCTTGGCGAATATCCGAAAATACTTCATTTAGTGTTGTAGCAGTATATCCCTCCATATTTTCTTGTATGTAATGTATAAATCAGACTAATTAATTAGGAGCTGCTCATGATATAGTAATCATTGATCCATTTCGCGGCCACTAAAATTAATGTGGTTATTCCGAACATTAGTTTAAATTTCAATCAATTTTATATTTTTTTGAAATATAACTACTTAAAAAACTTAAAATAAAAATGGCATAAAAAAGGCAGTCTCTTACATTTTAAACTCATAGCACTACGTTAAAAAAAACATTGCATTTTCGCATATTTACATGCCGACTCCTATAATGAACTGAGCTCTGACGACTCAGATTTAACTCAATGATCCCATTGCTTACTCAACGCTGGGTTTTCTTTTGTTCAGAGCTTACAGTAGGGATGCTATACGCATATTAACCTAGATCGACTTTAATCCTAGATCAGGCTTGTCCAGGACATAAAAAATATCGGATTTAAAAAATTCAATATCTCACCTGAAATTATTATGTAATTCTTACTCTCAGAATTTAAGGTCTTCTTGTGAACGTTCTCAATTGCTACCCAAATATGTATACGATCAAAATGGAAATTTTTGTATGGTAGGTAGTCGAAGGAGTTTCCCGAAATTACTCATTTTCGAACTAAGGTATAGAATTCTTAGAAAAAGGAAATTCACATAATTTGATCTCTTCATATTCAAGCGTTTGCAATCAGTGTGTACAGTACGTGATGTTAATTAATTTTCGTAATTGCCCTCATATTAATTTTAACAAAAATTATATGCTTTCTGTTTTAGCTCTCTGGTCTGGGAATCCTTATAACTGGAGCCCTAGTATTAGCCGACTTCAATGAATTCAATCATTTTCTGGAAGGACGAGTAACAGCCCCACCGATAGTACTTATCATAACAGGAGCTGTAATCTTCCTTATAGCATCTTTGGGATGCTATGGAGCAATAAAGGAGTCCCCTTCGCTTCTAATAACTGTACAATGTTAAAGTTTATTTTTTACAACAACAAAAAAAAAACTTAATTAATTTCATTACAGTACGCAGTCCTTTTGGGAATTATATTCATAGTAGAGCTGGCTGTAGGTATAGCAGCCGTTGCGTTCAAATCAGATCTAGAAACGGCTCTGAAAGATTCCCTAGAGGAGACAATAAAACGTTCAACTGACGAGGACTTAAAAGCTTGGGATGATGCCCAAATGAAACTCAAATGTTGTGGAGTTAATCGTCCTTCAGATTGGATTGACTTGAGTAAGAATAAAACCTTAAGAACTAGTTGCTGTCGTCCGGAATTTGTCGATCCCATAAAAAGGGATTGTAAAGATGCTGCTCCCCTTTTCAAGGATAAATATTTCCAGGTATGTACATTGACATTTTGAAAGAAACGAACTACTATGCTTTGTGTTGTGAAAATATTTTCATTTCATTACATTCAAGGATGGATGTATAATGAAGCTAAAGGAGCGAATCGACAGTAATGCCGTCATCTTAATTGGGGTCGGAATTGGTATCGCCTTTATTCAGTTACTTGGAATCATTTTAGCGTGCTGGCTGGCTTCTTCTGTTCGAAGGGAGCATGCTAAATAAGGTAAGCTTGTATTATATACTAACTACTTATGTAAGAAGGTTCAAATTACTGTCATTAGGAAATATCGATTGTCTTAATTGCGTTGACCTTAATTTGGTGAATTTCTGTTGAAAAATGAAATCAAGTTCCATCATGAGGTATATAATAAGGGAGAGATCTGGTTCAAATGTATATGGTAACGGTAGCTAACACTCCTCAATCTTCATCCTACATTATAATATACTCATGCGAATCGTGATTTCACCAAGCTAATAAAGTCTCGGAATTTTTGGTTGGTCACTAGAACTTTCTGGACTTAGGTATACTATAATGTTGAGGAATGATATCAGCACGCAATACTTGAACCCGGACTAACGAAAGTAGTGACATTGTTAACATATAATCGTTATGGAAGGTTATTTTTTTTTATATTAGATTTAATTTGAAGGCATTGGGACTAAATATAAGATTTATTTGCTCTGATAACGTGTTTAAGGGTTATTTCCTTTTATTTTTCCGTTACTTGGGTTGAAGTTTTTCGTATTTATGTGACAAACACATGGACTCCTTATGAAGAAATGGAAAAAAATTGAATTGAATTTCATTACAAGGACAAATGAAGGTCTTTTGGAATTCAGGTATTTTAGGTAACTACTGTCTATATTTTGCGTGCGTTTAAAGATATTAACGGACGAGAGTTCGCAACAAGTAATGTTGGAAACGTGAATATGTTATATTTGATAGCACTAATTGAATTAACTGTACTTAACCACAATTTTCTAAATATTTCATTCTACAAAACGTCTATAGGTAGCCATGATTTATTTTTATGGGGGCAAATTATCAAATTGCATTTCAATTTTCACAAAATGCCAAAATAGAGCTAAAATATTTGGTTATATTTTAAAGTTGTAAACCTTAGATAAAGTCTCATAGGGTATGCTAAGCTTATCATTCCGTTTGTAACGCGTAGAAATAATGCTGGTAGAGCCAAATGGATTAGATACCCACGCATATGTATTATTAATTATCATTTTGTTTCAAATTACATAATTTTGCATATGGCCTATTTGCAGCCGTTAAGGAGTTATTAACTCACAACCTGTTTCGGTCATATCGAAATTAGCCGATATTTTTTAAAAATGACGTCACCAAGGGAATAAATTATCTTTGAGAATAAGTTTGAGAATAGCTTTGGGAATAGGTTTTTTAATGGCTGCACATACCACATAAGGTGTAATAGTTCTAAGTAAAGAGGAAAGTCTACAGTTTTATTTTAGACCACCATAACTCCTGAGAGGAGAGCGGTATGGGGCTCGTTGGGCAGATGTTGGAAAGGCCATGAAGTTGTGCACATAATGTGCTCTTAACTGTGACAGTATGCCCTGTACTTTTTAATATATAGAATTCGAGCCGCTAAGCGTCGGTACTTTGAATCGAAATTCGATTCGAATCTACCGGAAAGAAAAATGTGGAAAAACGTCAGAATTGCTGGCGTATTCGGGAAAAGTACCCCAGAGTGCGATATTGATCTTGGTTCTCTTAATAAGCACTTCACTTCTCATAACATCGATTTCCATCCTAATTAATAAGATTCGCGGGCATATGAAGGTGATTTCAGCTTTAGCTGTGTTGGTACTGTCCAAGTTGGTAACGCCATTAATGCTGTTCAGTCTGAGGCAGTCGGACCTGATCAAATATCGCCACGTTTTATTAAAATTATTTTGCCTTGGCTCGTTTATCCTATCGTCCATATTTTTAATGTGAGTTTGACATTCTCGCGATTTCCTAAAATATGGAAACGCGCAATTGGGCTGCCCCTTGATAAGGTCACATCTCCTGAAGGCCCAAGCGATTTTCGACCTATTAGTATTCTGTGTTTTTTGTCCAAGACGCTTGAAAAGCTCATGCACGAACAGATCTTAATTTACTTGGAATCAAGCCAACTGCTCACCCCGTGGCAGTCAGGATTTAGAGCTGGACACAGCTGCAATTCTGCTTTCTTGAAGGTAACTTCCGACATTCGTAGAGCTCTTGCTAAGAATCACCTGACAGTTCTGACACTCCTGGATTTTTCTAAAGTCTTCGACAGCGTCAACCATTCCAAGTTCCTCACCGTGTTTTTAGACAAGTTCAGTTCTTCTACATCCTCGGTGGCACTTATCAGAAGCTTTATTACTGGACACTGTCAACAACTCAAAGTCAAAGATTTACTTTCAACAAGGTTGCCTCCCACTTGTGGGGTACCTCAGGGTTCAATATTGAGCTCTTTATTGTTCAATATGTACATAAATTATCTGACCAATGTAACTTTGAATCCCACCACTTTACCTTACGTTACCTTTGCTCGAAATTTAGGAATTATCCTCAACTCTTCTATGACTTGCTGTGACCACATTAAAAATACATTAGGTAAAATTTATGGAATACTTCGAAGGTTGTGGTTGTCTGCGGGCATTATCTCTCCTGCTCTTCGTTCCAAGCGAGTGAAGACTCTTTTCTTACCTTATTTCACAAGTGGAAGTATTGTCTTCCGACACTTGGATTCGATCTGTAGGCGGCAGCTGAATGTCGCTTTCAATGACTGCATCCGTTTTATTCATGGATTGAGAGGATACGATCACGTTTCTGTCTTCCGTAATTCTCTGCTGGGTATGTCTCTAGATGCTTACCTGATACTGATAATTTTGCTCTTTCTTTATAAGATCATCTACACCAGGCGCCCTAGCTATCTATTCTCCGACATCAGCTTTTTAAACACTGACAGGCACCTAATGCTGCGGGTTCCCCGTTATCAACATCGAATTTTGGAACGCTTTCATTTTTTTCATGCTGCTCGTCTTTGGAACAGTCTTCCGGCGGATTTGCAGTGCATGAGCTCGGTCAATTCATTCAGAGTACTGCTGACTTGTCATCTGTCCTCGGATGATTGTCATTGCTTACACTCTATATTGCGCTTTTATTTTCGTTTTTATTTTTATTATCACTTTTCTCTTCCATCACTTATGTCCTCTGGTTTTGTATGCTCTTCCCCCCCCCCCCCCCCCTGCACTGCTACTAGTTGTCGCTATTGCTTATTTTAATCTTCAATTTTTTGCTGGTTTTTAATTTCTATTTTGTTCCTTACCATAATTTTCAATTTTTGCTTTTCCTTATGATTTTTTTTATTTTGATTTTAGTTTTAGTCTTTTCTTTTTTGGTTGTTAGTTTAATATTAATATGAATTTAGTATTTGCTTTTGAAATTTCTCAACTAAGTTTTGTATCATCAAAGATTGTAATATCTTAGATACTTTTAACCATTAAATGATTTGAATTGAATTGAATTCAATTGCTCTACTGACCACCATTGAGGAAACACCTTGTTTATGTATTGAAGAGCAATCTTCCAATCTTGGAAAAAATTTTCTCAAAATTATTTGCGCCAGTCCAAATATGAAATCAATAAAATAAAAATAAAAAAAATTAAAATAAAAAAATATTTGTTGTAAAAATCGTGCAAAATACTCGATTATTTTATTGATATTTTAATTAAAAAGCACTGCATATGGGAAGCCCAGAAATTCTTTGAACCGAAAAACACAACAATCAACAAACTGAAAATAATAAAAGCATAAAATTTGATCTGATATTTTGGGTTATTACGCAAAACTACATTTTATCCTTTTACCCCATTTTCGAGTAGAATATGATAAAAATGTTTCCAAGTGGGTACCTGCATTGTATAAGGAATGTAAATTCAAAATTTCATGTGTCATTACTGGACGATATTTACTACGAAGCTTTTCAACATATTAAAACACGTTTACCCTATATTTCTCCTTCTAGAGTTAATCGATTTGAAAACATTATCTGGATTCATTCCATAAGGATTGTCACATACCAAAGTTCCGACTTGTATACATGTAGTTATTTGCACAGGGAGTCCGCAAAGCATAGTCTACACATTTCCTTCAAGAATTTTACCTTCTGCTTTTCGAAATCGAAATTTTTTTAATGCCAGACGATGTAAATTTAAATGTACATACGACTCCAATTAGAAATGTAGAGAATATGGTAAATATTTCAACCGATAATTAATTTAGTTAAAAAAGCCGGGAAAAAGCAATAATTTGCCTAAGATTAATTCTTTCGATGCCATATGTGAATGCCCGTAAATATAGCCTCAGTCTATAGGCAGATCGCCAAGGTAGTTAGTGTTACGCATCTCTTTCTAGAACGGTTTGTCGGACAGTAAAAATCGTTATAACAAATTTCATAGGGTTTTATATTCTGAAAAATTTTCCAGTACATCAAAAAGTCCGCAGTTGACTGCTTTCTTAATAAGTATATGCAAAATGATTTAAATTGAAACAAACCATGAATGTGTTCTCAAGTTATTGTGGTGACGGACGGACAACTGACGGACATGCAAAAATATAAATAATTAATAATATATATGCGTGGGTGTCCAATCCATTTGGCTCTACCAGCATTATTTCTATGCATTACAAATGGAATGACAAGCTTAGGATGAAACTTTATCTAAGGTATAAAAATCATGAGTTTATAAAATTAAAAAAAAATTTTAAAATATTTTTGAAACGTAAATCGATGGGGATTTAAAAAATATAATTTTATTGAAATTTTCAGCTTCATAAATCAAAAATAACAAACTAAAATGTATAATAAATTGATTTCTAGGTCGCTCTAACTTTGCTCATAGTACAGAAAATTTGAATATCACACAATCATAATATGAAGTTCTTACATCGACGTATGGGAAAAAATAATTATGAATTTGTAAAAATGTTGTTTATATTTTCGGAAATGTTCACATTTCGAGCTGTTATCAACTATTTCATTATATTTACGTCTGTAAGATAAAAACTGTATATGGCTGTAATTCGCTTTGAAAATTATACAACTGTGAACAAAATCGCCGTTTAAGAAATTTTCTTGCATATCATTTCTAGTACTATTACGCAGGAATGTAAATGACTCACATTTTAACTCAACTCATCGCTCAACTCAAGCAGTGAGTCCGCTCAATCATTGAGTCCGCTCAACAGTTGAGGGGTCGTTCATCGTTCGAAATTTGAGCGGACTCAATCTTGAGAGGACTCAGTCTTGAGCGGACTCTCAGCTTGAGTAGACTTGAGCAGACACAAGTCTTGAGCGAACTGACTGCTTGAGCTGACTCATAATTTGAATTGAGCGGACTCAAAAGCATAAGGAGAATCTGATTTAATTAAAATTGAAACTGAAACTGAAATTTCAATAAAATAAGAAAATCTCACAAAAAGTCATTCATTATATTATATTAATTTAGCTTTTGTTAATTTTCTTTGCCAACATTTCGCTTGCTCTCAATATAATGCACAAATTCAACTAGTTGTAAAACCTGTAAGGAAAATACCATACTTACTTGAAAATGTTATAATTCGATTCAAGAAAATTGTACTTACATTTTTCTATAGAATCAGAGTCTTACTTTATATTTTTTCCATTAATATGTAGCATCACTAACATTTGAAAATTTTCGACATTTACACGATATCTATTAGGAGTTAATGTTTGTTTTCCTATGCTATATAATCTTTCTACCGAAGCACTATTATGCAGTGCTGTGTTGTAGTCGGTAAAAAGACTTTTTATCACAGAAAAACGTTTGTTTTCAAATACGCTCGAGGTTTGTGCGTGGCAAAATTATACTCCAAGAACAATTTCTGACTTTCCATTGAATTTTGGTCATCTTCACTAGCTGAATACCAAAATGGCGTAGCTTGATTGTTATTTTGGGATTGCGTACTCATGTCGAAACATTCCAGGCTTTCATTGATTCTGGAAATAATAAATCTCTCAAACAATGCGTGGGTGCTCAATCCATTTTGCTCTATAAGAATTTTTTTTTTATGCATCACAAACGTTATGACAGACTTAGTTAGTTATAGTTATTTATCTAGGGTATAAAAATCAGACAATGACAATAATAATGGAAATAACAGATCTTTTCAAGTCTGAAATTAACATTTCTTTTCGGCTGTAAAATTTAAATGCAGTTCACAAATCTGAGTTTCCTCATGTATATATTACTTTCCCTTTATATTTCACAAGTATTTCTATGGACAATTGTAAGTAGAATCGCCATATGTTGAATCATATCATTTTCAACTATGGGAAAATACCATACGGCCTTATTGAGTAAGTCCAGTTGTACATTATATCGACAGGAAGAAGAAATATTGCCTAAGAAAATGGGCAAAAGCTAAATTAATAAAATTACTTTTTTCTGAGCTTTTCTTATTTGATTGATATTTCAGTTTCAGTTTCAATTTTAATTTAATCAGATTCTCCTTATTTAAAACATGATTTGAGTCCGCTCAACTCAAATGATGACTCCGATCAAATAGTGAGTCCGCTCAAGCCCCACAAGCAATGAGTCCGCACAAACAATGAGTCCGCTCAAGCAGTGAGTCCACTCAACCAGTGAGTCCGCTCACGTTTCGAGCGATAAACTACCGCTAAAGTGCTGAGCGATAAACCACCGTTCAAGTGTTGAGCGGACTTAAATCCTGAGTTGAGCGATGATTTGATATGATAAATAAGTTCGCTCATCTACAACGCTGTTATTACAATTACAATGCTGCGTTCTTTTTTCCTGATCCATATAAAAGGAGATACACGAAATTATAAATGGATAATAAATCATCAAATTGCCAGCTTTTGAAGAATTACAACTTTAGAATTAGAACCAAATATTTTAGATCTATTTTGACATTTTGTGAAAATTGAAATGTAATTTGATAATTTTCCCCCATAAAAAAATCATGGCTACCTATAGACCTTTTATAAAATGAAATTAATTTAAATTTCCAATGAAGCAGTATACTATAAAAACACGCAGCAGAGATAACTTAATACTAAGATGCGACAGCTAGAATAAAAATCCCAAACGCATTTCGCATCTGCAGAACTCTGAGTTTGCCTCCACTTTAGCAACAAGCAACATATTAAAATTTCCAGCTACACTACGATGCGAACTTCCCAGCTATGGTCTGCAACACAAGAGATGCGGTGAGTTTGGTGATCGTGAAGCTGAAATTTTTGGGAGGCAAGGAAACAAACTGCAAACAGTATATTTTTGCAACATTGTCATCGTTTGCTTTATGGCTCCTCTTGATGAATGGGAACTTTTGCCTCTAGTGGGGTACATTGAAGAATTGTACCGGAATTTTTTGTTTAATCATTTCTCAGAACATTCCGAACATTTTTCATTGTGGTTCTTATTTTCTTGTATTTCGGTATTAAATTATTAAATCAATCAAGTCAGATTTTGGAAATGATTTAGGTTATAATTTTTTATTTTTTTTTTTTATTTGAATTTTGGCTATTGGCTTTAAATGTTGTATTTTTGCTTTGCATAGGTATATTTTAGGTATCGATTTCTGGACAGTGATTTTAAAATTGGGCTTTGGATACGTGAATCTTAAATTATTGGGCATTGTTTTCGGAATCTATTCTAGATTTTGGACCTTAGTTCTTATTTAAATTCTAAATTTGTAAAGAATATAAAAAAGTCGAAACTGAAGGGTTGTTTGCATCAAAGTTGCAAAGCGCATAGGCGTACTGAACCAGATCTGATGGCAAATAAGCATCCCCGCCAACAATAAAAAATGCATGTCTGTTAAAAAATATCAAAAAATTCAAAATCTTTGACAATCTGTCAATATGTCAATTTTTCAGGGAAAACTTATGAAAGAAGATTGTCGGTCTCGGATGTGCAATTGCAGGATTTATCCATTTTAGAGCCCCCTTATCAACAATTATATATATTGAGCCAGCAAATATATTCTGCAAACAATGTTTGGAAAGAGAAGAAAAGAGTATGTTACTACCGCAAACGATTTTCTAGTCTGTTGAGGAAATATAAAGAGTTGAAAGGAAAAATCGGGACAGTTTGTAAGAAAAACCGGTCGAAAATCATCAGTAATAAAACAAACAAAATAAAAATGGAGCAATGTGTGAGAATGTTTTTTTTTTGTATATCTTTGAAAACTCCCATTTATACAATTAATTTGAAATATCACCCAAAAGAATCGAGTAAATAATTAGCAAATGAAAAAAATAGGACCACTATGAACACATTAAAATTTGAGTCCCCCTGCATCCCAGACCTGAAGTCGGCAGGCTAAACAAGAAAAGACGGGTCCAATATTTCTTTATACTTAACTCATTCTTAAAATTTCATAGAAATCGAATGGGTCGGGTCCAATAGGTGATCGGTTTGGTGTGGAATTGCTGTATAGTAATACTATTTTTTTATTATTTTTAGTTTTGAATGTGAAGATTTGCTGGTATTACTAATATTTTGTGTACTCCACAAACAATTTTTGTTCAATGCACATGAACAAATTTGAATGAAAACAGGAACAAAAATGTGTGATCAGTTTGTTTCTTCTACGCCTTTATATCTAATGATGATATGTGGTGTTTTCTCAAATATATGTTTGAAAACTGCTAGATATATTTAAGATATTTCAAAAAAATCGTCTGTGGGCGCGACAAGATTTTCGAAATCAAATTTATTGAAGTTCTTATAATATAACAAGGATGATATAATTGAACTCTCAGATTTCACCATTGTTTCCTGACACTTTGCGGCAATTTTTAATTATTCATTTTCTCGATTAACTTCTTCACTTTTATTTAGTGCATTGATGGGAGTAATATATTTATTGTTTTCTTTAATTTCTTTCAAAACATCCACAATGATAATCTCTTCATTGTCGTCCTCACAATTTTTCAATTTATTGCTACAAATAGGATTTAACATTTTATTTGAAATTTTTCGGGCCAATATGTGCATAATTTCATTAGCTGATGAGTTTTTATTTGAGCCACCTCTATTTCTTATTAAACCAAATAAATCTTATATTACATGTTGGTTCAATTAAGCGAAAAAAAGTTAATGCTATCGTACATATTAAATGTATCTTTTGAAAGGGCATTAAACCATTAAAACAATAATTTTTTTGTTTTCCTTCTAGAGCTATTGACGTTATATATTCATTTCTTCGAGGAATTGCTTTACAAGCGCTTCTCTTCTTAATCCGGCCGTAAAAATATTTTTGGAATGAATTCAGCTGTAGATTTCACCTTATTATTAACTTCCCCAAAAAACATTCAATTTGTTCAGCGGATTTTATTAGTGCCACATAAGTGTGACTAAAAGCTTGCACAGCTAACGAAACATTCCCCTTTTCCATTTAAATAAATTGATTGCAATGTTCTTCAGTAAGGTTATGACCCATTTTTGTCACCTTATTTTTTTCGATAGTAATGCCTGAGACAACTTACAACTAGATGTGCAAAACTCCACAAAAACACGGAACACTTTTTGAAAGCTCTTTAACTTTTTATTCGACCAAAGAAAGCTATCATTGCGAAGAATTTATGTGGCATAATACAGCAAGAGAGAGAGAGAGAGAATGTGTAGAGCTTTCTATTAGAGGGCCATTAGCTCGTTTTAATTGGACCGCGTTTTTGTGAGGCTTTTCACATCTAGATGTAAGTTGTCTCAGGTAATGCATTTCCACATAACTGTTCCAATGGTGCATAATATCAGTCCTCAAAAAAGTATTCCTAATTGATTTAATTACATGAGGATATCATATAATGCATAATAGAGCTTTTCATTGAAATTAAAATATTGCTTAAATGTTGTTACACCTAATCGGGAGAAACAATTTCTATTATTTGGCCCTTGACCGCATATCACTCCTCTAAAATTTCATCCGATATGATCTTGTTTCTGCAACGTAGTATGATGATTTTCCAGTTGGATAAGATTCCTCTTGCCACAAAGAGGCACATTTCTTTTCCAACCGCGTTGCGCAGTTCATTATGTTCTAAATTTTCAAAACCAAGAATTTAATCCAATTTAGAATTATAAGTTAGATTCCGCTTTATAGCGATTTCATATAAAATCAAAACAGATTCTCTGCTTTCAGCAGAACATTCTAATATATCTCTGCTTTCAGCAGACCATTCTAATACAGGTTTCCGGATGGTTTCAATAATATTTTCATTTTTACCAGGCGAAATGCATTCAATAGGCAGCCATCTTTATATTGACCGTGTAGAGGGCAAATTAAACTATAACGAATCTCTCATATATGTATTAGTTTACTAATATTACTAATATTTAACGGGAATTAACTCTCCTAAATTTTTTTTGCACATAATTCTTAAATAAACTATTTGGCTTTGTATTTCAACTTTCAACGAAATATTGCAATTTCTCGTCGGTGAAATATCGGAAGAACAAACAAGTACTAATAGAGTCAAATAATTTAAAAAACCGCCACTAAAAATGAAAAAAACTCGACGTTATTTCAATTTTTACCATTTTTTACAAGTTTCCGAGCTAAAATCTCCATTCCAATACATTGTTTTTATTTCTCCCAACGTTATTCACTAGACGACTTCGTTATCTTTCATTTATGGTAGAAATCATTATTCTGCTACAAATAGTTTGCCAGAAATTCGCATTGAAAAATGTATGAGACTTGCAAATCTTGGTACCTGCTCCTCTTAATATCTACCATGGTAAAATTTGGTAGTGTTTCATTTGCTTCATTCAGTACATCATGCCTGCTGGTACAGTGGGCTGTAAATTCAATACAGAAGATGCAAGCTCTGCAAGAAAAGCTTTTACGATTGTATCTAAACTTTCAGATTGAGCTTTCAAATATTGGTTCGCAAAGCAAACTTAATCGTGTCATCTCTTTAGTCTTTATTACTTTATGGTATAACCCAACTTTTCTGCAACCACAGTTTACGGTACATCCCTTGGTAAATTACAAAAAATAGAGTTTAGCACACTATCAGGAGCGGGTGGAGGAAGAGTTTCAACTGTCTCCAAAATTTGATCCTGCAATGTCCATGTCCATTCCCAGTCAAGAGGGTTAAGTTCGTTGCCAAGCCATACTTGCAATTGACAGTAAACACGATATAAGTGTTGCCGAGCAGCATTATTAAAGGTCACATCTGGGAAGCATTCTTCTTTGGTAAAAAGAAAAACATTAGCGTAATTAATTAATTCCTTACTTTTTTCTAATAATTTGAAGGCATTAATTTTATCTTTGTGAAAAGTAGCTGATGTATATCGCAACCGGTTATTTCATGTTAAAATGAAATATGATTTTTACACTTAGGATATATGCTTTAGCTTTGTGAAAGATAAATTTTTGTTTTAATTTTTACTTTTTCAGGTTTTAAGAAATAAATGATTTTATCAATCAATCAATCAATATTACTAACAAGTCTACGTTTTCACCTACAAAAATCCTTTTGCTCCTATCGGATTCGTCAATTGCTGTTTCAATAATGAGAACATCAGCATCATTTTGAGCTTTTTTACATTGATATTAGCAGCATCAAATTTGGCATATAACATATAAATAATTCTATGCTTGTTGCTTGCATTGACTCGTTGAAATATTCATGGATCCATCGAAGAGAATATTAGTAGATGATGAAACTTTTGCACATCGACGACGTTGTTCACAAGCTTTGATATTTTTTTCATGATCGTTATAACCATCGAATACAATTCAAAGTTTCTCCTTTATTCCATACAACACGGTGTAAAAGAAATTCTGCATCAATGATATAAGTAACATTAGTAGTGTCTAATTCAAAATTTACTGGCTGAAAGCTTTTATAAATAGCGGATCATCAAAATTGTTTGTGGCCCAAGCAACCGCTGTCGGCTTCCAACAATGCATAACAATTCTGAAGAAAAAATTTCCAGTAAATTTCTAAGAAAAAATTGTGGCCTTCTCTACATCAGGTCCAGCCATCGTGGATTTATATTCTATCAAGGCGATGTCTTCTTCCCAGCCTTTGTAATTGTATGTTACGGCTTAACCCTTGCGCTCCTTGTCCACTTCAGTTGCGCAGTTTTGCTTTTAGTGTAGCGTGAGCAAAACTGAAATAATAAAATAGGAAAATTATTTGTGCACAGTAGTTTCGAGACTGTTGCTGTACATACATCTGTAATTTGTAACGGATATACGTTTCCTAAAAAATATAAAATAAAGCTGATCCATGTTTGTAAAGCTTTTATTTACATGATTTAGATAAAAAAATTAAAAAAACTTATCATTCAACAAATAAATAGAACAAATAGTTTTTTAACAAAATTATTTGTGCATCCAATTTTCTTCACAAAATTATTTGTGGATCTATAAACTTTTCCCCTCCTCCTCCCCGTTTTGAAGTTATGGCTCAACAAAGCTAAAATTTCGGTCTTTTAAATCGGCGTTCTTTTATTGAACTACTATTATTATCAATAAACACGTCATCAACATCAACTTTTCATATCAGATCTAAAAGACGAAGGCCTTCGCTTTAAAATGTACCCAAAATGTAACCCTTTCTAAATTATGGTTATTTTTGTACCAAGTTAAATAAATATAAGCTTTACAAACATGGATCAGTTATTTTTAATTTTTTGAGAAACCGTTTTGCGTGTTTTTACACTTTTTCTAGAGCATATCTATTGAAAATCTATCTATCTACCATGAAACAAGTAAAAAATCTGATATTGGTCTAAGATCAATTCTTATGATACCATAGATGAATGTCCATATGAAATTTCGTATGGGCACCCATTTGAGCAATTTTGATTTTTGCAGTGGTTTTTCGCATATATTTCTAGAACGGTTTGTCGGACAGAAAAAATGATTATTACCAATTTTATAGGATTTCATATTCTGAAGAAGTTTTTAGTACAATAGAAATGTTTAGGACTGATCGTTTTCACACTATCCGTAAAAAGCCAACATTGTTATATGGAAACACCAAGATGGAGTTGCCCAATTTAGTCCATTTTTGAAATTTTATTTGCTAGTACAATGAAAACATCATGTACCAAATTTTGGCAACCGTACGAAGGAGTTGTCCATTTTGGCCTATTTTCGAGCTTGGATTTACATTTTTTTCCCAAAAAGCCCGTGTACAAAATTTCAGCTCTCTAAGTATACGCGTTCTCGAGTTAACGTGCGCACAGACGGACAGACGGACATTTTGCACTACCATCATTATTTCGAGGTGTTACAAACGGAATGACAAACTTAGTACATACATATACCCTATAGATTTCATCTAGGTAAAAATACAAGCGCTTTTACTCGGGGATTACATAGCTTGCATGCAAGCCTCACTTCCAACGCGATTTTTAACTTGACAGCAGAGGGCAGTTCGGTTGACGTCTTATTATCTTGCATGCAAGTTCATTTAAAAAATGGCATTGAAATGTAAAGTTTTGGGTATCTTGAAAATTATAGCCATAAAGGAAGTTGCAGAATATTAAAAACTCAAGAAAAAATGAAGAAGAAGGTGTTGGTAAATGATGTAATGCAAATGATCCCAGAAAATTTCATTTTCCCAGAATAAATTTATCAAATTCTCTTAAGCATTTCTTTTCCGCCATCTTGAATACTGTATAATGTCAAATTACTATCACCTTAGGTGCCATGGTTTTTGATCATGCAAGTTCGCTGAAAGCTGAGTTGCCAGCATGGCAGTAGAGGTTACACACGCAAGAAGTATGGCAGTGCAGCTTGCATGCAAGCTGAACTATTACGTGTAACCCCCGGGTTACACAAAAAATCGTTCAGGCAATTTTAAAGGCTCTTATGGTTTATCCCTTGAGCCCCTTGTTCATACTTCAGTTGCGGTTCAAAATGGTACAAGTGGAGCCATCTGACCTTATAACAAGGATGCATTTTCGCAACCACTATATAGTTCTATACACAAGCGTAATACCATTGTGTTTAGAGTATATAGTGAACGCAAGAATGGAAATCGGCTGTTGGGTACACTGCTCGCTAGAGGCGCCACGTCGCTGTGCTATCCGAGACTCAAGCCTATTCACTGTAGTGTCCTGTCCCCCAGCCCGCTGGCTGTTATGCTCCGCTCACACTTCGGCACATATTTCGTGGCGTTCTCGTACCATCGTCTGTCAGCGGTGTTTGCGTGGCTTCGTTTTCTACTTAGCATGGAATATTGACGAGACGGGCAAACAAAAATGATGTCAGATGATGTGATGAATTTTGTCGTTGAATTGCTCTAATTTTGTTTGCAATGCAACGCTGATTCGTTAGAAGAGAATCGATGACTTCCTTCTTGGAATAATTTATATATATGTATGAATATACCAATTTTTACGTCTGTTCTGGCTCGTACTCACATTCTGCTTTCCCATTTTTATTGTTTTTTGTTAATATATGTACGTACATGCTTAGATATTCTTTTTGGTAAAATATAGGTAAACTAGAAATATTTCGTGGAATTGAAAACTGAGCCGAGCATATGGGTAGGCTGGTGTAGTTGAATCATAGATATAGATAATTTATTGAACAATGTTCTGACACAAGAAATTCAAGTAACTCATGAAAATTTTATACACAAAAATTATTTTCTTAAATTCCAGAAAATTTTCTAATATCAAATTTTGCAAAAGCGACTTCTGCCGACATACATAAAACTTTGTCTCAATACCATTTTTCTAAGTGATTATCCATACAAGCTGATCAAATATCAATCGAACTGCCTTGTTCTGTCAATTTTAAAAACGCGATGGAAGGGAGGCTTGCATACAAGCTGTACTTCCTCGTGTAATCCCCAGGTCTATCTACGTAAGTGTATATTTTTTCCTTCAATAGAAAAGAAACCCTTAATTTGGTCTTCATTCATATGCAGCCTCAAAAATGTCATCTAGTCTCAAATAACACTTAGAAATTAAAATCCACAAAAACAAACGTCATGCAAAATGATGTTAAAGATTCCTTCTAAGAAAACATACATTTACTCCTCTGTTTTTCTGAGTACATAATTATGAAAAAGTCAGTGATCCCAAAAATCCGCCACATCAATGCATAGCTAAATTAATCATTGCAGCCTGCCCGTTTCGCCCACCAATCTTATTCTATGCCAAGTAGTGATGGGTGAAGCCACCACACAAACACGAAACAGCGCCTAATGTACGGGAAGGCGACAACGAACGAGAAGAATATCCAATAGTCACGCGATGCGCAAATCTAGCTGCACTGCAGCACTAACAAGAACCAAAGAGTAAATTTATATCCTCACATTTAAATTGAACAGAGAATTTCTTCGATTCGGTACATCTAGAGCCATCTATTGAGTTGTGAACTCATTGCCTCTGCGTTCACTATATACTCTAAACACAATGGTAATACCATATATTTTGCAGGTAATTTTCTTAGCTACAAATATGGTAACTACTATTTTTTCCATAAAAGTCACCGTTAACTAGATTTTCGAGAAAAACCGACTTTTGGTATATTACTTAGAACCATGAAAGGAAGGTTCATGCAAAAATTGAGCTTTCCGGGAATTTTTTTGAAGCTTTTGCCTTTATTCCCTGTATTATTTGGAAAAATATTGTCGTGATGACGAAATTCTGAAAATTGATATGCCGACAATAATAATCTCGAAAACTTAATAATATTTTATTTTTTAAGGTATGTTGGTTTTAGATAAAAAAAATCGGGACTTATATAAATCACAATAAAATTTTACCTTTTCTGTTAATCTATGCAACAGCAACAAACTTTTAATTTTATATCTTTGATTATGAGAAAATTGAAATTCGTCAGAAAATCAGTATTTAAAAATACAAAATAGGTAAGCATGCACACACACACACACATACAAACTATGAACCTCCCTATAAATCCTTTCTGTTTCTTATCTTCGAAATGCGAACAGAATGTAGGTCAATTCAACCGGACAAGTCACTTCTGTAAACGAAAGTCCTTATTGTGACCTAGTTAGCATTGCTACAAATAATAGGAAAACTAGGAATTTTCTTTTATCATATTTTAGTACAAATTTGCAAACATACACACACATACATATGTATACATATGTGTAGTTATTATTCTCTTTAATTGTTTTCTCCTTTTTCTCTTTTCAGATAGCCCCTGCAGAGAAAAATGCTCCAGAATATGCAGTACTTCATTAAAAAGCCGTTATCAGTTCCGTCCTATATTAGTAATGTTGGGTTCTCATGGAAAACTACCAACGAATTACCTTAATTCCCTTTACCTCCGAGACATCTTCATAAAATCATATCAAAGGCCTGTAACTATTGCGTGATTTTTAGCTTTTTAAGCGAACCTAAATCTCCACTGAATTATTCTCACAGGGGTACATACATACGTACGTGCAGGTTACACATATTTCAAAACATTATGGTTAAAAAAAAAAAATCAGTAGTGTAATATAAGAGCACCAGACATTCCTTAAGCACCCAAGCGTAATTAATTTTTAAGTACATAGTTTTATACTAAATTAAGTGCACCACTTAAGCTTTTGGGTAGAGATCATTGATGCAGCTCGTCATACTCAAACATTTCCTAATTTAGTTTTTCTCATTCTTTTGTAAGTTTTGTATAAAAGTCAGACTGTAGTTATATAGTTATATTTATACCTAATTATTATATATATTTATGTATACATTGAAATGGACTAAATAAAGGAATGGATGGAAAAAGGATCTCAGCTAAATTATTTATTTAAGAATTACCTAAAATGCAGAAACAAACACCAAACTTAATGCAGCACTTGTATTTTTTTGGTGTGAGGTCTCCCAAATTATTTGTGGAATATTTAATTTTAATTTTTTTAATTTAAATGAGTTGTTTAAAATGGCATTAAGATCGGTCTTGTAGTTTGAGTGGAGGAACATGATAAACTACGCAACAAATAATTCATGTGGGAGTATGAAAGGAAACAATATAAGTGCGATGTGGTATGTAGAAACCGTGTTTTTTTTTATTATTATTATTTGGGGATAGAATGCACATTATTCCAGTTTGCGTACTTTGATTTCTAGATTGTAGTTATACTGCCCGTTGTTAGAACGTAGACGAAGATTTGAATTAATTGAAAACTGAAATGAATGCACTGGTAATTTTGGATTCCAGATCAGTGGTCCATTTTCTCAATACAAACACTGTCCATTTCCTTATAACTATTACTAAAACTTTTATTTTTAAAATTGCTAAATGGTAGTATCAGGATATGACTATCACAGTTATTAGGTCAGTGATTAAAACGTACTGAAAAGCACACCTGGTGTCAGAAATTTATAAGATTGTCAAGAATTTAATATCGATATATAGAGTAAAAGTTAAACTATGATATCTCAAGCAACATTTCCCCTTTTTCTAGGTCGAATTTATGTCTATTAGACGTAAATTAGGGCAGCGACTAAGTGTGGTTTAGTTGAGATTAGCTAATATTTATACGTCCGATTTACGAGTACGTAAGTGGAGATCGGGAAATTAGGGAATATTTTCCTATAGGACAGAGGACACATTTCCTTGATTTGGTAAACTTAACGTAAATTTTCCTTAATCTTGACCTATTTTCTACCTAATTTATTTCAATTTATAAGAATTGTTGGTGTATATTTTCTCTAGTAGTAAATATTATGAACAAGGTACATAGCTCTAACTTAAATGATTATACGAAGTATTGCTTTAATAAAATAGTATATAGAAATTACAGGCTTAATTTAAAACGACACATTTTTTCTGATAAATATGGAAATAATTTTTCGAAAAACATCAACGCACTTTGAAAATATTGTATATTTTAAAAATAATAATTTTAAAGTTCGTTCTAAAATTAAGAAAAATTCATTTATTTGGTCTTTCAGTATCTGTGGAAAAAATTTAATTAAAGTAGCAAACAATTCTTCTATTCATTCCATTAATATATGGATGGCATATTAGTAATGAAGATTATGATACCAGAGCTTGTTCTTATTTCGGAGACAAAAACTGTGTTGACCAGTGTAATCAATTTATCGTCGTTGGATCTGGAAGGTCTTTTATGTGAACAATTTTCGGTTTTTAGTACCGTTGGAAAGAACTCAAAGAGACGCATCTCCCACCCATATAATATATATATATATATATATAATAAAGGTACTGAGAACGTCGTAGAATAGTAAGAACGAAACCTCTTACATAACATTGCAAATACTTCCAATATAAACTTTAACAGGAATTAAAATAAGTATATCCTAATTATAAAAATATATCCTATATATTTTATTGTGATTTCATTCTGTTAGTAGCTGCTCCTATAAAATCAAAATTGGATCCTCTGCAAGATTAGTATTTTTACACAGATCCAATGACTTTATGCAGATATTGTGACCCTGGTGTCGCCTTGCTTGTCAATGGAGAAGAGGGGCACAGGAAGAGATTCAGGTTCTTTTGAAATATACAAAGCTCAAATATAACTTATACAAAAGATTTTTATTAATTCTTCTTTATTGATTACACTTCACTTAGAACTGTGGCATACAATTGCTTTATTTTATTAAAAAGAACTTCCCTTTACTAGGGTATCAAAAACTTCTTTTAATTAATCTTTAAAAAGAACTTCTGCTCCGCCATGTGTTCACTATGAAGTTCTGAACTTCGACTTTTCTTACGTTGGAACAGCTTTTATCATTAAATTAATTGACGCCGTGGAGCTGAAGTATCTGTCATTATTGGTGCATTCAAATCACCAATCAGATGATAAGAAAAAAAAAATAAGACGATTGAGCTAGGCAAGACATATGGCTTCGTTAATTTGTTGGCTTGAAACTGACACCTTATTTTGCTCCTAATAAGAATTGCAAAATGGAACACATTAACTGTGTGACTAATGTGTATACAAAAATGTCAAAAGTAAGTATTTTACGCTATTTATGCGAGGATTAGTAATATGAATATCTGAGTTCATTTGGAAAATTTATAGGGGGAAATAATTATGAATATGCATACCATACAACACAAAATTACCCAGTGACATTCCAGTCTTGTCCCACAGATCGCATAACTTTCCCGGAATAAACTGGAAGTACTCAGTATGTGCTTAGGACTTAATTTCTAGGATCTATTAGAAATTTCCCATTAGATATTCCCTGGGATGTCCCACAACTACTCTATATTGGCACATTCTCAGTATTTTTCAGACAAATACAAACGGGATGTGCACGATAATTTTCGGACAAACATTGGAAAGTAATTTTTTCCCCTTCCAGAATTTATTTCGGCATGTTATCTTATTCTCGTGGTTCACGTGATTCTCTAAAGTACTAATTTGTTGCTTGGCGTACTTCCGCGTGCCGTTTTTTGAGAACAACAAAATACGTATGAAAAGAAGCCATATTGCCATATGACAACTGCGTTTTTTAAGCCAGCTACATGCGTGAAGCTATATTAGAATTTTATTCGCTTCTGCAATTTCTTCTTGTTTGGGAAGGTTTGTTAGTTGCTATGCTAGTTGTACATTTCAGAACGTTAGTTTTTTGTCTTTGGATTTCCATTTGCAGGTGTTAAAAATTGTGTATATATGTTTTGTGCAAGTGCATACACCTGGCATTTACTTTCCATCAATTAATGTTTTTTTTTTGTAAAAATATCTATCCGTCAAAAAAATGCTGCAATCCCAGCAAATCTCCAAAAAATATCCTTTGAAATTCCACCGCTCATCCTGAAAATAAACTAGGAGGTGCGTAGGACGTCCTAGGTACGCTTGTAGCGGGAATTTTACATTAATAAGTGCGTTAATTATGCCTAAGTACAACCTCAGGGAATCCTGTGGGAGAGGCATGGGATCTACCGGGGACATCCCAACCCCGGACATTCGTCACTCCCAGGGATATCCCAAGTTGTTAACTGGGACCGGACTGGATTTCCCACGGACAATTTATATATCCTAACAGAATTTCCCAGTAACATACCACGGACATTTGTGCTGTGTGAGGAGGGGTAGGTATGTATTTATTTTGGGATCACAGCATCGTTTATGGTATTGTTATGATTGTGATTTTGTGATCACAATATTGAACTACATTGTCATTGTTAAGGAAGTAATTGTGGGAAATAATTGTCATTATAGTGATCTTAGCGAAGTACAAAATAACTGGCCAAGTGCGAGACGGACTCGCGCACGATGGGTTTCATACCATCGTACAAAATTTAACACTATGTACTTTTATTTATTTTTTCAAGTCAGAGTAGGCGTCATGTGAAAAATAATGCTGTCATTTGAAAAAAATGCCTACTTATGATAGTAATAATGAATGACAATATAACGGATTAACTTTTAAGAATATTAACGGACTCTTTAACTTCCGTTAACTTTCCATAAGTCCGTTAATCGTTAATTAGCTACTTACTATATATGACGAAAATGACGTCACGCCGCGGAAATTATTCTTTGACTAGTTTGGGTCGTATATGTTTGTGGCTACGCGTAGGTTCCGTGCATAGAAGCCATCACGCATCAAGGAGAAGATCAATCATATCTTGGATCACTCCTACCGACAATTGCAGCAACTGTATTTAAATTAAAGAATATCAAGGCTAAGAGTCTTGTGAATTCTACAGCTTCAGCCAATGCCTTATTAAGGTTTGAACGACTTCTGGACCATGATCAATGTCACTTTGCTGCGGCTTTTCATCAGTGATCTCCCGTAATTTTAATTTGATTTCGAAATATTTATTATAACAAATTAAGATTTTATACTGTTTTTTTATTAATCTTCCATGCCCTACCTAAACTTCCCCAACCAAAACATTTTTTTTATAAGCAAGGATATTATGCCCATACTGATCCAATTACCTTAATTTATCGAATGATCATTGCTGGGTAAGGCAAGAATACGATATCTTGACGGTAATTCGATTTGACAGATGACACTTCCCAATTTTGAAAACTAAAAGCTGTGAATTATGAAGTAATTTGTGAAAAATTGAATCGAGCCTTTTATTAGATGTATAATGTCAGATTATTTTGCAATAATTAGTTTTGGAAAATATTCAAAATTTACCTCGAAAAATGTATCCGCAAATTTCACAATTGACATCTGACAGTGATGGTTGGAAAATCATGTGATTTTTCCAATAACTTGCAGTTCCTTACCACTGAAAGCGCACTTATCGATAAAACAAATGACAAGCAATGCATAATTGCAAACGAATGAGCTTGTGAAGGCGTAATTGATACAATGACGGAACGAGCTATGCAATGATCATCGATCCGCCAATGATCATTGATTGTTTCGTGTGTCTAGGGTATAACTCGTTTGATATACTTGCTCATCCACTAATCCAATAACATAAAGATTACAATTACTGTTAGAATTTAACGATTAATGTTAAATTCCGTTAAATCTTCCGTAAAGTAACGATTTAACGTTTAACGCAGTTAACTTTTCTGGCAACGAATTAACGATTAACGAAGTCAATTTTTTTATAAACCGTGCCCAGCACTAGACACAGCCCAGATAATAATAAGATAATAATATAATAGAAATACACAGGCTGTGAAAATTTCACCTGTCTACCTGTCTACCTATTACGGTTCATGAGATACAACCTGGCGACGGACGGACAGTGAAGTCTTAGAAATAGGGTTCCCCCGATGTTCCTTTGGGTACGGAACCCTATAAAAGATAAAATTGACGAAAAATTTCAATTTCAGGTCAAAAATAAAAATTTGATTTTATTGGTGGTGCGGATCTTTCGGATCAATTGGCTAGATTGTAAGATGTCTGTCAACAACAAATCAAACAAATTTCTTATGACAACATGTATAAATGCTTGGACAATTCCTAAAAAATTCCTTATCAAAAACTTAATTGAATATTTTATAAAAATTATCAGAAGCCTTGGTGACAACAGGGACAAAAAATTCTACATGTAAAATGTGTCGCCAGATTGGACGTTTTTTTTGTAAATTAATAGTTAAAAATTCCTTTTAAATCCTTCTTGGGAAAATAAAATTAAAAAATTAATAAAGAGTGATATTCCTTAAATGTATTGTATTGACTTTGGGCTTGACCATCATCAAGCCACCAAAACTCAAAGGCAGTAAAAAATTACAAAATGTAAATAGTTGTAGGTATCAATTAAAAAAAATCACAAATTCCACAAATCGCAAACTTGCTTTAAAATCTGTTAAATAATTATTATACAAGAATAACTACTCGAAAACGGTACGACTATACATAACCTAAGCACTTACTTATAGCACAAAATTTAAGGCTAATTAATTATGAAAACATTTCAGAATTTTTATACTAAATGCATGCAGTAAGCGAGTAAAAATCGTGTCCAGACATAAAATGAATTGAAAATGGAACGAGTTCACTGCATCCAATTATTGTCAAAACAACGCAAAAAAACCCTCAGTCCATTCTAGTGGGGGGGGGGGGGGGGGGTGCTGAATAGAAAAATCCGGAAACCGCAAAGGGCCTTCAACCCTCTCATTTTGTAATCATGAAAGCATGTCACGTAGGAGCACTTGTCGTATAAAAGAGGGTTATTAGAACAAGTGGTGTCTCATCAACAACCCTAAGGAATATGTAAAACTGAAATGGAAATTAATTCAGGAGTGTCACTTTTGCTCTCGGGATTTTGTTGTTGTTTGGAAATGATTTTGCTGGATAATTGAGAATTTTTTCTGTTAAATCGCTTGGCAATAATGACGCTAGCTTTGACGCTGAATTTTCAAATAGAAATTTTTCTTTTCCTATTCGTAATGGGAGTTTCTAATAATTATTAAAGATAATTATGAATATTTGAATCTTATTTACTATTAAAAACTTTTTCGATTTAATTACTCAAAGTTTACCAGATTTAATATTTTTCGGTTCCGTCATTAAATAAGTCAAACTTGAGTACGGATCCACAGGCGTATGATTCCCTTCTTTAAATAAGAACATATACTTATAGAAAGTTTCAAAATTTATTAAACTGTTTTCAAAAGTTTTCCAAACAGCACAGAGAGACTTCCGTATTAGGGATTGTAATACATGTTCCATACCGAAATACTGGCATTTTTAATGCTCGAATATCGCGGCATTTCGTTAATGATACGAAACAGTTTAGTCAAACCAATACGTATAAAAATTGGCAGCTTTTCACAACATTGAAGCCGTTATTGTTAACCATATTGACTTTATTCATAACCATAATGAACTCCTAAACTCCTGAACTCCTCGTAAAAGCTGAATTTGTCAAGGAACTTATGTTAATAATGGATTTAAGACCAATTCCTATGATATCCTAGATGAATGTACGCATACAATTTCGTATGGTCAGCAATTTGGTTGTTAAAGTGGTTTTTCGCATATATGTAGGTATATCCGGAATGGTTCGTTCGGCAGTAAAGATGATCCTAACCAATTTCATAGGAAAATTAAAGAAAAGAAATTCTGTGACAGAGCATGTTAGCCTAAGCAAGCGTCTCATAAAAACTCTCAATTTCGGTGAATGTTGTGAAGTGTAGACCAGGCGCGTACGCAGAATAATGCCATGGAACGTGAGGGGGGGGGGGGGGGGGGGGATGGGTTTCAGAAAACATATTTTGTATAATTTTTTTCACGTAATAGTACTATCTACTAAATTGTATTTTATTTTATTTCAATATAAAAACAATTACCTATAGGTATATTTCAACTTTTTTATAGAAAGTTGTAAAGAAACATAATTAAAAAGTATTAAGAAATATGAATAAAAATTATACATATAAGAAAAATCAATAAAAGATATATAAGGAAAATTAATATATTAAAAATTACATAAGAAAAATTAATAAAAAAATTTACCAAGAAAAATTAATGAAAAATTATTCATATGATGTATAAGAAAATGTAATACATATATTAAAAATTATGTATTTCTTCCTTATAAAATCGAATAAAAAAGGCAGACTCAGCGAAGGAGTATTTTCGGAAAAAATTAAAAAGCGAATTTCCAATTTACGTGAATTTTTTGCTAGTTCAAATAGAACTGCATCTGCAGAAACAGCGACATTACGTTGAGTACTAAGTAACGCTAATCCATTTAGCCTATTGTTACAGGTTGTGTTTCGTAAATACATTTTAAGCAGGGTCCTAAAATAACCAGTATTTTAGATTTTTCAATAAAAAATATCGCTTAGAAATAATGCTCGGATGTTTAAATGAATTGGATCAATCTAATCCTCCTAAAATGAACATTCAATTTCTAGCGTATAATTTAATTTATTTTCGTTATCGGATAACCATTATTTTACAATTTTTTCTTTTTGGTTATGAAATAAGAGTTATCGATAACTTTTTAATTCTTCCCACAGATGAGGGGAGGGGGAAATGATTCTTGACTCCCTGGACAGACTTTGATGCGCTTCGCTTTATAGATTAGTGTTTGCCTGAGGAACATAATGCACTAAGTGTTCATTCTGGACAGGGCTTGATCCATCTCCCATACAAAAACTGTCAATGTCCTTTATTGTGAAATTAGGTTAAGAATAAAAATTTTATATTTTAACTTAAAAAGATTGAGTTGTCCTTTTCACCGACACCCTCCTCTAACTTTCGAGACTAGATCTCTCACAAAAATCGTCATTGCAGTTTGGATGCGATTATGTTCTGTACAGAGAATGGTGTACTCTTATTGTAATTCCCGTCTCATACCTCCGCAAACTGCAGCCAATGGACTTGCTATTTTTGGATCATTTAAGATTACTTGATAAATAATTCACAAACAGTAACAACTATATTTATGAAATAGCACAGCTCTTACAAATACCATTTTTACGATCGTTTATTGGAGAAAATATTGAGAAAGCTTTTAGAACCACTGGTATTTATCAATTAAACACGCAAATTTTTCCTGAAGATGAGTTTTCATTGCAAACCAACAGCTTCAACTGAACAAGCAGAAGTTGGTAACGAGCAAGCTGAAGTTGGAGAAAGTTGTGATAGCGATGGAAATTCCGCCATTGCGCATAATAAGTTCGTAAGCCCAGAATTATTGCGTCATTTTCCTAAAGTTGGAGCAATAAAATCTAACAAGATGGAAAAATCGTGAGTGTATACTGGCACTCCAGAGAAAGACCGTTTAGTTGAATTTAAAACACAACGATCGATTAAAAAAATAGCTGAAATGGAAGTTGCAGCGACAAAAATTAAAAAAAAAAAAACATTGAATTAGAGTCGTCGGATTCTTTAGGATCATTCAGCGATGCGGACGCAGAAAAGTCGACTGAAGCTTCTGCGAGGATTATGATTTCGATGATAGTAACCTAGTGATGCAGTTAAATGTTTGTGATGATGATTCTATCAAATTTGGCGATTTTGTCCTGGTAAAATTTAATTGTAAAACTGGTAGTAAATAGTATATTGGAGAAATCATTGACGATAACAGTAATTTTAAGACAGGATATTGAACTAAAACTGCCAGGACCTATTCATTCTACATATAGGATGATTTACGTGCTTACATGAGTTTCTAATTTTTATTTTCCTTATATAACTTACTAAGCATATGTCATATATTTTATATGAATATTTTTGATTTTAGTATAAGTAACTCTTTGTCTGAATATATTCATGGAATAAAATGATCTCATTTTTTGTAATTTTAATGCTATTTAACACAATCATTACCTTAATTAATTGGTGTCAAATGCTCCCCATTCCCATGACGAAGCTACCCCAGCATTGGGGGACATTAGACATTCCGATCAGTTTTCGTTTAAGTCTAAATGGTATAAATAACGTAAACTATTCGACAGAAATGAATAAGTTTCGTAATAACCAAACCTAAGCACAACATGTGAAAAGAAAAAAAAATCTATCAGTTATTAAAATTTACTAATTAAAGTATAATAGAAATACAAAGCGTCGGTCGGCGGATTTTTAAGAAATATTGCTCATAGTGTAATATTTTGTTGAAAGCAACACATATGTGGTGTTACACTCGAAGGCTATGGATATGACATTAATAGGTGTAGGGGGGGGGGTAATTATAATGGTTTGCGAGATAACGGGACTTAATTATATTAGGATATGTTGTTTAAATCATCCTGTAACTTCTTAACGTTACACTCAACCCAATGATGATGATTTAAAATTTGTATAATCGTTGTACCTTTCTAATGGTCGATAAATTTCCCACCTCCTCTTCTTTGTTTTGCAGTAATGATTCAGCAAAGTTAAAATTTCGAAATTTTGTCCAATATATGTATGTTATAGATATGTTTAAGAAAAAGTCCAAACTGATCTTAATTACGTGTTTTTTTATAAAAATAGTACTTAAGTAAATAAAAAAACACCAAGTTAAAATTTCAAATTTGTTGAGCCATGACTTCAAAATGGAGAAGAGTAGGGAAAAGATGTATGGACTATTAAAAATTTCCATCGGATTTATTAATCTAACAAAATTGAAACCATCATCATAGGGTGTAACTTTCAGAAATTACTTGGTGATCTATAAAACACATATCCAAATATATTTAAATCCCATTATCTTGGACAAATCCCAAAACCCATATAATTATTGCTTCCCTAACTTCCCTGAGTATGACCTACTCATTTGCATGCAAGGCCACATATGTATGGGACATATATATAATTTCTGTTTAATTACTTGGATAAATTAAAATAATTGTTTATTCAAAAGAATTAGTTATGTTCGAAAATGTTACATAAAATGTAAAACAATGAAATAAACAAAAAAGCAATGAAGTGTTCAAAAGATAACAGTTTTTCTTAAAATTATTATAAGTATTATTAAATTTAAGTTAGTTTAGCGTATGCATAAAATATCTTAAAGCCGGAATTATTTTACCCCTATTGGAAAATGGTCTCCAAAATTTCCAAGCTTTCCCAATTAATCCAATTAATATACTACGGAAAAATATTATTTTATATCTTAATCTTATCCTGGCTTCTCCAGAAAAGTTATTAAATACTTGGAAATTGCTTTTCCTGCCAGTAAAGTTTTTCTTTAAATTTATTTTCATATGGTGCGAATTTCTTTTTCCGAGTTTTCAACGTGGCTAGATTCTCCCTTTTGAGTCAGTTTTAACTTGGGAAAAAGTCTGAATAAGATGCTTACGTAAGCATACTGAAATCCAGTTATATAGCTATACAGCATAAGTTTGGTTTTATATGATATTCTTATTAACAAAAACATGTTCGTGTGCGTACCCACTTCGTTTACATAATTCCTGATAATTTTGTGCAAAATAAAACTTTGCCATATAGAAGTATGCGACAACAGAAAATCTATATCAATTCCTTGTTGTCATAGAATCCAGTTACAACTCGTGACATATGTACCTATATCCTGGGACGATTGAAGTTATTGCTGCAGCTACTAAGCTTGCATTATACAAAGTACCAGATGTAATAATCAACCCAAAGTGGTTAAAGTAGATATAAGTTCTACTAATAAAATATTGGCAATACAAGGCTAAAAGTGCTACAGTAACCGATGAAGATCAAACATTTGTGATTGAAAAAGAAATTCTCGAGATGCTAGTTGCTCTGGGAATATAGATCGGACAGGACCAAAGTTAAGAATATTTTATTTTATTTTAGTTTCCTTTTATTCAAAACACCACATATATATATATATATATATAAATGTGTGTAAGGGGTTTTATTGTAAATTCTTTAGAATCTGTTTCTGCCACAGAGGACTAATCCAGCACAGATTAGTCAATAATTAAAAACTGCTTTAAAACATGCTAGAGAATTTTTTTTCACTCGAACAAGAATTTGCTTATGATTAAAGGGTTGAATTTTGTGTTCCTGGTAGATATATTTTTAAATTATCCGTAAGTACCAAAACTATAACAGAAAGGACAACTTTCGGATCAATACTAACACAAACTGTCATCAAAGAAATTACACAAATTAGGCAAGGTGTTCATATTTACACAAATCTCATTCATCGCCTCCTTAATTAGTTTGACATCACATAACTTTAGTGCTATTAAGTGTGTGCCTTAAAGGTAAACTCTAGCTATCCCCAGAGTTATTAGTACTTGGTAAATACGAAACCCCTTTCAAATTTTGACCTTATCCCTGAAATAATTACATCCAAAATGTATCAGTCATCTCGTCTCTGAATATGTTATTATATGGGGCTTCTGGTTTCTACAGCATATGTTTGCCCTGCTTTTCATTCCGTTGGGAACATCCTTAACTCCTTAACTAACATTTGGACTTGAGTATTGCTAATTTTGGAGATATGAAATTTATCATAGGCAAAGAAAATATTGACACCTTTTGGGGTACACACACACACACGTATGCGTATGTAATAAAGTCTCTCTAGTTAAAGGCAGATGGGAGATATGCTGGAAAAATGCTACATGGTAGCGATAAATTCACAACAATTACAGCCTCCTCCTAGGGGCTGACAACAAAGTGGAGTTTTATCACCACTACTAAGGATCTCTTACTTGTGAATGAACTATAAACCCTACTCCCAGGCTTTAAGGCCCACGGATACGCTGACGTTATGCCATTCCAAAATACTTCGAATAATTTTCTGAAGCAACGTCACCAATTTGGCTGAAAATTTGTCAACTTGTATAAATTATTAATATAATTTAAATATTTTATGAAAATTACGCTTATTACGGAAGTTAAAGCTCTTTAAAAATCGCGAAACACACCAATTTTTGGTCTTTAGATCTAACTTCAGAAATTCATTCTGCGGCTATACTAAGTCGATTTGAAATAGTCTAAAGCGTTTTGTGAAGGATATATTTAATATTTTTGTAGGAAAAATACCCTCGGTGAAATTTATTGAAAAAAACGGATATTCGAGAATAAGGGTTGTGCTTTATCCTAGAAAAAATCCTTGATTGGACATGTGGCAATTTTCGGTTTTTTCTATAACTAGAAAGCCCTGAATCTGACGAACACTCTGTAAAAATTTCAAATTGAAATCTCCATGGGTTCAGGGGCCATAATTATTTTAACGGAGTAAAATCCGAAAGAAATTATTGTTGACGTGGTATGGATGGGGCCTGAGTTGTTAAGTATAAATCACTTGATCTCATATATCTTCATTGGTGCCGTGATTACAAGTATGTAACTAAGAAGAGGCGGGGGGGGGGGGGGGGGGGGTCATTGCGGTGTTGGGAGATATATAAAAAATAAAGAAATATAAGATTTAAAATTTAAAGTGTTCTTGTCTATGGTACACCGAGGGTATTTTTCCTAACAACTCTTAAACATATCCTTAACAAAACGCTTTAGCCTATTTAAATCGACTTAGTATAACCGGTGATATGAATTTTTGAAGCTAGATCATAAGGTCAAAAATTGGTCCTTTTAGGGTTTCGTACCCTAAGGGTAACAACGAGAACCCTATTACTAAGACTTCGCTGTCCGTCCATCACCAAGTTGTATCACATGAACCGTAATAGGTAGACAGTTGAAATTTTCACAGAGTGTGTACTTCTATTGCCGCTATAACAACAAATAATAAAAATAAAATAAAATTAAAGGGGCCCCCATACAAGAAACGTGATTTTTTCGGCGTTTTTTTCCTCGTTTTATTCTCATTCATTATTATTATAATAAGTAGGATTATTTTTTCACATGATGTCTACTCTCATTTGAAGAAATAAATAAAAAGTACATAGTGTTGAATTTTGTACGAATGATACTGAACCTTTCGTGCGCTAGTCCGACTCGCACTTGGCCGGTTATTTGCCATTTTCAAAGAGCTGTAATGAATTCCACAATAAGCAGAATTTTGGAAAAATATTTAAATTTTGTTACTAATTTATACAAAGCAATAACTTGACAAAATTTCACCAAATGATGACGTCGCGTCATAAAGTTGCTACACCGTGGAAGGTGTTGTGAAGTCTAATATGAGTTCAATGTAGGTTTCATACTTCACAACAATCCAACAACCCAAGCAAGCGCCATTAATTATCGTCATTGTTTTGCTTACTCAATAACTTTTACACATTTCCGTACTGCAGTAAATTGAGTTTAGGCGATCGATTAATTAAGTAACTGGGTCAGTTAATTTGCTAATCGGAAGTGTTTAAAAGTTGTTGAAATGACAAAACAAAATAATTTTTGAGGTCGATTTGACGATTGAGCAGACTAAAAATATAAAATTAAGTAGTTGAGTTCTAGACGCAGAAATAAAAAGTCTACTAGAAATTAAAACCGTTTTTCGTTTACCATCCTATTTCTGAGTTCTTAACATTTTTGGCGCAGCCGGTGAAGTTTTGTTTTCGTTGAATTATGCGAATCTGTGTGGTGATTTTGTTTTATTACTGAGTACATAACAAAAAAAAAAAATTGTAGTGACTGCTGCAGAAAACAGTGAAATTCGTAACCCCAAATAATTAACAAGTGCGAAACAATTGAAGTTTTAGCATATTTGGCGTTGACAGTGAAATAAATAAATAAAATAAATTTCAAGAAGTTGAAGTGGAATACTGTTATCTGAAATCTGCAAATTTTAATGTCAGAAGAGCAGTCGAATGTTGAGAATTGCTCTACCCCAATTGAGAGGAGTATACTAGCAAGTAGCAGCCGCTTTGAGGAAAGGATAAATTCTTTCAGTCTGTACAATACCAGCCCAATCTGGAGTAGCGCCAATAGCACAGACAGCGATTCAACGAGTGATAGCGTGATTAACAGAGAAGAAGAAGTACATCTGCCAACAGAAGAGGAAGATTCACTGTATATTCGACAATTAAGATCAGGGAATTGCTATTTAAGAAGAAGGTCATACTCAGTAGGAGACAAAGGAACAAACGGTGAGCAGAACCAACTGAATTTTAAATCTGCTAGAAATAATATAATTAAGATAGTAAGCATGCAAAATAATAACATGGCATTTATTAGCCAAATAGTAATTAATAATTTACCATTACTAGAAGCAGAGTTAGGTCCAAATTTAGCAAATGAGGTGGAGATTTTTATTAAGTGCTGTGAACATGTAAACTTGTGCCTCACTAAAGAGGAAGAGCGGAAGCTCTTTTTACAATTAATACCAACTAAGTTCAGAGGAAGAGCTGCATTAGTCTTAGACGGTGTCGAATACAAAACGTTAGATGAATTAAAAACTATTTTTCTCACTAAATTGGTTAACACAAAGCCATATCACGTCCAATTAAATGAATTAAGAAATAGTAGGCAATTCCCTGGCGAATCGCTATTTTCCTACGGTAGAAGAGTGACACAACTTTTAAAAGGGTGTAAGGCTCTTGTCAGCAAAAGGCATAGTTCAGGTATTGAAGCTATTAACTCAGATTTGGAAGAGACTGCGGTCTTTACCTTTAAATCTGGGATACTTAATCCACATCACCGATTATTCCTTTTAAATGATGCAGAACAGTTTCTTGAAAAGGTAATCGAAAAGGCAGAGAAATTGGAAGAATCGGAGCTTCACATGTTGGTGGCACACCAAAACATACAGCCAGACTCGCATACATCTCATTTAAATCAGAGCTCTGGTAATCAAAGATTTTCTCAATTTCCTTATTTCAATAATATGATTACACCGCAATCTGTCTTATTTACCCAAAACTCCTAACCAATACCTAAACAGGTTCCACATACAGGCTACGGGCAATCTAATAATAATAACAATGTACCTAAACACACGCAGTATCATCATATAACTAATAAATCTTTTCAAAATAAATGTGGTTTCTGCAATCGGCCTAATCACTCTTACGTTGATTGCAGATTACGAAAATCTACTCCCTTTTGTACTAATTGTAAAGTTTATGGACACAATAATCAAAATTGCCAAACAATGAATTCACGGCGCCAAGCAAACATGATAGGTGTTAGCCCATCAAGGAAAAAATGTGAGTTTTGCCAACGCAATGGCCACTATATAGAAGAATGTAAAGCCAAACAGCGATGGGATGCACGTTCCACTCAATCATCTGAAAATATTAGTTTACAGGAAAACTAAGACGGGGCTGTCACCTCGACCCAACAAAACAGTCTAAGTGTCAGCCCAATAAAACCGTTCTCCCCCAACAAGCAGCACAACAATCATATAGTAGTTTGTTAAATAAGTGTTCTGCTAACCTACCTTTAAATATAACTAAGAATGGAAAAGCAAATTTACTGTTGGATACTGGCGCCGAGATTAGTCTTCTTAAAGAAAAATCATTAAAACCAAATATACCCATTAACTCAACTAAAATTACGACTATAAGTACAGTTTTCGGTAATGGAAAAACCCGTGGAACCTCTTCTGGAATTATTAATTTAACCTCCGAAAAAGAATGCGAATTCCACATAGTAAAAGATTTACCCACTATTGATAATGATGGAATATTAGGGTATGATTTTCTCTCTCGTCACTGCAATATCGAAGGCCCAAATCAACTCGTAAAATTCCCACCAACAAATCCAAATGAAAAAGAATATGTTATTCCTCTCAGCTCACCAGCCCTAACAACTAAAGTCTCTGAGTGTTCACGAAGCAAGTACAACAAAAGTGTCAGGGTACAGAAAAATTCTTTCAATTCTGTGAAGCCCGACTTTAGAGTACAAAAAGGTAGCCTAGACGCGACTAAATACTCTAGTATTAACCTTAAGCCCTATAGTGAAACTCCAAAGTCCAATCAAAAAAATATCCGCGCTAAAGAGACATCAAATAACTCATCTTCCGTTTCAGCATTACATGCAATTTATACTTCAGAAGACATTATCATTCCAGGTCGCACTGAAAAACTTATTAAGTTAAAATGTAATGTAAACGAAGAAATGCTGTGTATGTCACAAGAAATATGTGCAGGAGTCTTTTTAGCTAACTCTCTAGTAAAACCCGTCAATAATGAACTAACCATAGCAATTTTAAACGTTAATGAAAAAGAACAAATCTTGAAACCTTTTAAAATAAATCTCAGATTCACTCGCGATTATATTGCTACTAAACTAACAGATATTCATTGGAAATCTATCCCTAAAGCAGTAGAAAACAAAGGGATTCCAAGAACCATGTTGAAAGAAAGATGCGTAAACAGTATATCAAGCCAAACGTATGTAAAATTAAACGATAGATTGAAAGCTCTGGAATCACAAGTTCGACTAGCAGATTACCTAAATGAGAAGGAGCGTAATACCATTAGAAACATTTGCAAGGATTTTAATGATGTTTTCCACTTGCCAGGAGATAAACTATCTCATACAACGGCTATAACTCACTCAATCCCCATTAACCAAGAACATAGTCCAATAAATCAGAGAATGTATCGATTACCCGACGCTCACAAAGCAAGTACGGGAAATGTTACGAAATGACCTAATAATAGAAAGCAAAAGTCCATGGAACTCTCCACTATTGGTTGTCCCTAAAAAGCCTAGCCCCGAAGGTGAAAAGCGATGGCGCATTGTGGTAGATTTTAGAAAACTCAATGCAATAACAATAGGTGATGCCTTCCCATTACCACGCATTGAGGATATTCTAGACCAGCTGGGACATGCGCGCTACTTCACTACATTAGACTTAGCTAGTGGATATCACCAAATAGCGGTATCTCCAGAAGATTGGGCAAAAACAGCATTTAGCACAAATTTAGGTCATTATGAATTTAAAAGAATGCCTTTTGGATTAACTGGAGCACCCGCAACATTTCAAAGGCTTATGAATTATGTTTTGACGGGATTACAAGGCCTCCAATGTTTTGTCTATCTAGATGACATAGTAATATATGGAAAAAATCTAGAAGATCACAACGACAAACTCCTGAATGTTCTCATTAGGTTACGAAACAATAACCTAAAACTCAAACCCGAAAAATGCCAATTCTTAAGGAAAGAAGTTGTATACCTCGGCCATATTTGTACTTCGGAAGGAGTACATCCCGATCCAACAAAAATAGAATGTGTACAAAACTTTCCTATTCCACGAACAATTCGGCAGCTGCAATCATTTTTAGGGCTTGCGAATTATTATAGAAAGTTTATTCCACATTTTTCACAAATATCGGAACCTCTTAACAAGCTTTTAAGAAAAACTTTTAAGTTTAAGTGGACAATGCAATGCGAGGAAGCTTTCAAGCAACTTAAATTGGCACTAACTACTCCCCCCTTACTAAAATATCCTGACTTTTCGGAACCATTTATTTTAACAACGGATGCAAGTGGAGAAGCACTGGGAGCAGTTTTATCCCAAGGAGAGGTTGGAAATAAGCAGCCAGTGACGTATGCTAGCCGTTCCCTTAACAAAGCAGAAAGAAATTATTCAACTACTGAAAAGGAACTGCTGGCAATTATATGGGCGTCACGCAATTTTCGATGTTATCTCTACAGAAGAAAATTTACCGTATACACGGATCATAAACCTCTGAAGGGAATATTCAATTTGAAAGATCCTACTTCGCGTCTTGTAAGATTTCATCATAAATTATCAGACTTTGACTACCAAATTGAGTATAAGCCTGGTAAGTACAATGTAAATGCCGACACGCTAAGTCGAATTCCAAAAGCTGTAAACGAGGTACATAGTGAAGATCAACCACACATTATCACTACACAAGTCCAAGTTCACTATCCTCCAAATTCCCAAGAAAGGAAAATAACTGAAAATTGCTGTCTCCCAATAACTCGAGCTGCGGCTCGCCGGAAAGAAAATCTTACCCAAAAGTCTGATGAAATTCTCCAGTCAACTATTAGTCAAAATAGTTCAAGAGAAGAATTACGGAAAAACTCTGCCTATCCCAAACTATTAGAAGCAGAGGAATATTTGAAATCACAGGGAACAGAAACTCTTCCTGACAAAAGTCAATTGGACAACGGTACAGACGTTTCAATGCCCAGTAATATTTGCTTACCTGACTCCGATACAGAATCAATTGCGTCCGATGAGTCAGCCAACAATCAGAAGACCAAAACTGTGTCAAAACTAGAGGAAATTGAAATGGTGCTGAAGCAATACCATGATTCAACATTAGGAGGGCACATGGGAGTGTACAAAACCTATAAAAGGTTGCGGGCTTTTTACAAGTGGAAAAATATGCTAAAGGATATAAATACACATATTAAAAAGTGCATTAAGTGTCAGCAGAATAAAACGGGCAAGTCCACCAGGATGCCGATGGTGATCAGTGACACGGCCGAAAAACCCTTTGATAAGGGGTATCTGGATATTGTTGGACCGCTTCCCACCACTCACCAAGGGAATAAGTATATTTTAACTTTTCGCGATGATTTAACAAAAATGCTAGATTGTTTCCCTCTGGCTGACAGCGAAGCCACAACGGTTGCTAACTGTTTTTATAAAAACATTATACTCAAATATTGTATAATTCCCAAGAAGCTGATTACTGACCAGGGGACAAACTTCACAAGTAATCTTTTTAGACGAGTGTGCAAATTACTGAGAATAAAGAAACTACAAACGACGGCTTACCATCCTCAGTCCAATGGATCTCTAGAGAGGTCTCATAGGCCTCTAGTGGAATATTTACGAAGCGTAGTAGATGACAACCCCTCTAGTTGGGATGATTGGTTGCCAGAAGCTGCCTATGCTCATAACCATTCGTTACATACGAACAGTAAATATACCCCTATCTGTGCTCTATACGGATTTCAAAATCCTTTACCAACCAATCTAAATAAAGATCCAGAGCCTGTTTATAACTTCGATGACTATTGCGAGTACATTAAATGTAAAATGCAAAGAATCCATCGAAAAGCAAAAGAAAATCTAATTTCCAGTAAAAAGGCAGCGAAGAAATATTACGATCAGAGCTTAAGAGTAGAAAGATTTCACATAGGAGATAAAGTGTTATTGCGGAATGCCGCGAAGAAGCACAAACTTTCCCCAATATGGACAGGACCATTTGAGGTGAAACGAGTAGACAGCGATGTAAACTGCACTATTCACATAGGTAGAACACTTAAAAGAGTACACAACAACAGACTTAAAAAGTTTTAACTATCCCTTTTTCTTATTAATTCTTTTTAAATTCTTTTTATAACTTACTCTATATAATAACTTAAAAATCTATATATATATAATAATTTAAAAGTCTTCGTATTTTGAATAAATTCTCGCCTATATAGGAATTATGTTTGCATTAGTGGTGCTCATCATAGCCGTACAAGCATTGACAAGTGGTGGCCAGGTCACAATCAACCGGCTCAATCCATCTGGGATCCTCTTTGAGCCAATAAGTCCCAGTTTCGTTTACCAGTCCAATTGGAATATGTTTACAAAAATACCATTCGTGAACGAAGACGATACCCTAGCGTTCGTAATAAATTGCGAGGAAGCCGTGGAGAAATTGTGTAAAATTCAAGAAAAGGACACCAAATATTGCCTTCATTGGTACGACGAAATAAAACATATTACATCCAAGATAAGAGCCCAACTAGAAAGCATAGGTTTTTATCTCCAAAGCGTGCGTGAAAAGAGGGAACTATTTGATGCAGTTGGAAAAATTTCAAAATACTTTTTTGGGACCATGGATAGTGAGGACGCAAAAGACGTATACTCAAGGTTGCAAAGATTCACTTCATTTAATGCAGAAACAGGTAACAATAATGAAAACTAGTTTCGACACCTATAGTAAGCAGCTACATAATTTGTCTAATTACCAAGAACAAATAGAAATAAAGGTGAGTGACTTTTCAGAGAAACTAATTAGCGAATTAAACAAAACTAATTTCGATTTATGCGCAGTACAGTTACAGGCAGATCTTAATCAGTTATTCATATATATTTTAACTGCTCTACAATCTGTCAACAACCATATTACGGAATACTTTACCATCATTAACTCATTACAGCAACATCGCCTGCACCCTCTAATTATTTCTCCTAGGAAATTACTTGAGGCGTATGCAGAAATTACTAAGGGTTCTCATCTGAGCGTCATTGATTTTCACTTGCTGAACCAAATCGTTGAAGTATATTTCGTTCAGCCTTTTAGAAGAAGAAGAATATATTCTAAATAAAGTGCATTTACTACCAACACGCATCCTGGAACATAACGCAATTATAGATTTAGAAACGAGTTTTCTTTTAAATGGAACACAGGAAACACATCTCATCGCACTAACTAATGAGGAGTTTCGTGAAGGCTGTATTAAATGCAATTCTAAACTATACCCCACCGTACACATATGCGCCCAAAGGCAAGTTAAGTCTATTGGTGCCGAACGCGAAAATTGTCTTTTCAATTTGTTACATAACGCGCCACAAGTACCCAAATCATGCGGTTACAGAATCATAGAAAGATCCCTGGAATTTCTGGTAAAGCTAGTGCGCAGGAATGCTTGGTTGTTCAGTTTTCAAAGTCCGCACTCTCTGTTATCTCATTGCGAAAAAATTTCCTCACATAAGGAAATTAATGGCACCGGAATATTACTATTAAATCAAAATTGCAAATATACCCTAGGAACTGTTGAAATCCCTTATGAAGGTAATGAGGAAATTACCTTACCCTTTCATCAGCCGGAACCAATACCTATTGAGAATTCAAAACTTCTTCAAAAAATTCTCAACAACAAGCTGTTCTCTAACAAGCTTATAACCAAACAAAATATGACCGCACCATTGCTTAAGACGCACCACAGTTATGATAACGTCTTAAGAGCGAACAGCAAGACTTTAGAAGATTTCGAAGCAGAACTGTCTCAAATAGAAAGACGTAGGGATGCCGAACTCAATAACACTCAAACTCACATAAACAGTGGTGTTCTAGTATTACTAGGTGTAATAGTAATAATTGTTTTTATATGTTTCTTTCGAAGACAGCCCACCTAGTACAAATAAGGATTCCAAACGCGCAAATGCCAACCCAGAACCCTTAGAAACCCCGAAAAATTCTGCATCAAGTTCGAAATTAAAAGTGGACACTTCTACACTTAATCCAATCATTCCAATTCCGCCACCTTTACCACAAAACCAGATACCAAAAAGAAAACTAGCGATATCACGCCATTAGAACGCAGATTTAATAAATCATTCAGCATTAAAATTAAAAAAAAAAAAAATCATTATTATGTAGTACTTATCCATGCAGTTTTAAATTATGTATTAAGTAGCTGTGCTTTTCTCTGATCTGAGTTTTTTTGCGACACAGCAAATATTTTTATCTGGTAAATAATTTCCACCCATTATCAAGCTAAAAAAAAAAAAAAAAAAAAAAAAAAAAAAAAAAAAAAAAAAAATATATATATATATATATATATAGATTTATAACGTTCTTTCTTAAAATTCTAATATATCATATAGATATATAATATCTGTAATTGGCGAAATGTAATTAGTATAAATGTCATGACTAAGTATTTTAATGCAACCTTGAAATGTAGCTTAAACGGAGGTCATTAATAATTATATCGCGGGAGTATAATGTAAAGTTTTATATATAAAAAAAAACCTAATTGTCAATTAAAAAACTAGAGATATAAGAGAATAAAACTCGATAAAAAATATCATTATTAGAAAACTACAAATATGTAAAATTATGTATTGTATGAAAGTAAGTCTTCAATCCTAATTTTTCTGCCTTTCTTAGATTTTTGAATTTTCTTTCCTATTTGCATTTTTTGTCGATGATAGTAAAATCTTTATTGTATCGTTTCCATATAATTAATTTTATTAAACTTAGCAATTTATCTTTTTAGTCGTAAGACATTATTAAGATAAACCTTTTTATATTTTGATAAAATTCTTTAATAAAAAAAAAAAAATGTAAACAATCTTGCGAAGGGGGAAGAAATGTTGTGAAGTCTAATATGAGTTCAATGTAGGTTTCATACTTCACAACAATCCAACAACCCAAGCAAGCGCCATTAATTATCGTCATTGTTTTGCTTACTCAATAACTTTTACACATTTCCGTACTGCAGTAAATTGAGTTTAGGCGATCGATTAATTAAGTAACTGGGTCAGTTAATTTGCTAATCGGAAGTGTTTAAAAGTTGTTGAAATGACAAAACAAAACAATTTTTGAGGTCGATTTGACGATTTAGCAGACTAAAAAAATAAAATTAAGTAGTTGAGTTCTAGACGCAGAAATAAAAAGTCTACTAGAAATTAAAACCGTTTTTCGTTTACCATCCTATTTCTGAGTTCTTAACAAAGGCCTTCATTCTCATATGCGGTAAAGGAAAACTTGAATCAACTTCACTAGAACTTATGCAATTGACTTTTCAAATCGCTACAAGGTGCCAGAACATAGGATTAGCGATTGGGCAAGACAATGTTAAGGAAAAAGAGCTCCAAGTCTCAGCTCCTAGATTCATTAGACTAACACTAGAATATTCCAAAAGAGCTTAGGAGACAACAGAAAAACTCTGGCCTAGACACTCATACTCTTCACCTTACAAAAGAGTTGAGCATTTTTCTGTTATAGACAATCCTCAATACCCACTTACCATTGGATTTAATTTAATTCAATTTTTAATCTTGTCCCATGCGGGACTCGAAATCAGAATTGTTAGAATCGGTCAAATTGAATGGAAGAATTTGTAGAAAAACTTTTTATTTTTACGGTTCCAAATCAAATTATTAAATACAAATATTGTATGAGTTGATTCGGAATGGTAGAAATAAAAACATTTTCAAAAAGTTCTTCTATTCTTATAACAATTTTATTTTTTCTATCTTACATTTAGCTTACTAATAAAGAAGAGCCAAAGGTCAAATTATGTTATTATTTTGTATAACACTCCATCCCTTTATTTTTCTCTGTAGAATTTAAGTCAGTCAATTAACTTTAATAAAATTAGTCCTTTTCTATGAACCGATCAAGCAATGGAATTAATTAATAAAAAAAGTCGTCCTTTTTATAAAGATTGAATTTTGATTTGCTTGCAAATAAATCCCATTTAAAAGGACGAAAAATGACTACGTCAACTTAAACAACTTTAGGGAACTATTTCCAGGATGGAAGAATTACAGGAAAAGTCCCGGATGAATAATTCACAAGGGAATTTTAATAATTGAAGCTGATGCATCGCTTTTATGATTTCTTTTACCTTTTCAAATTGGTTGTTATATTTGAGTAGTGGTGTGGAAGTACAAGTGGAGAGTAAAATTGATTTTAGTTTTCTTTGGCCTTTACAAAAAAAACTTTAAGCTCTTTACTTAAAGTAGGATAAAACAAAAATTGATTTGTGACTTTTAAGTACAGAGTGGCATGAAAGTTTTATGGCACTGAAAATGGTATAAAAACTCTTTTGAATTTGAAATTCAATTAATATAGGGACAAGATTTTATTATTGAAGGATAAATAAAAATAACTAGACCAATCCAAGCTTAAGCTACTTATATTCTGGTTGTTTCTATAATCGCGTAATGCTACTATCATTGACAAGACTTTCTTATCGGTGGCTGGCCCTTTATTAGTTCTAGAAAAACATATTTTCGGATGGGGAAATCTCGACAAAGTAGGGTACTTAATTTTCATCGGTATGCAGCTAGCTTATAGATTAGATGTAGTGTCGCCACCTTCATCTGATTATAGGTATCCTGTTGTAATAGTTGAAATAGCTAAAATTACACAAATCGCTGAATCGGCTAAGTCGCGTACAATGTAACCGTTGCCATTGATTATATAGTGTGTAGATATGCCAGTTCGGAGTAATCAGTAATGTCGGCTCTTTCAGAAGGTGTCGTATGTGTAGTAATTTCCATGTTATCAACCAATACATCCAAGACACTTATTTAGGTTTAAAAACATATTGAACCTGGGAGTGACTTGTTATACTGAAAACTGACTAGACGGGCGGCAACGCGAAGGGATAATTTTACTTATTGCCGAGAAATTTTTCCATAGAAATGGAAAGAAGAATGACGAGTTTGTGTTTATTGATTTATTCTTGGATATTTATTCGTGATTTGAGCTGAGGTTCGAATGTTTTTCAGTAATTTGCAAGTATTTTGTCACTTTGACGTTAAACAAATAATTAAATTGTTTTGAAATTTACGCATTTGATTCAAAATCCATTGGTAGTATTTAATTTGTTTGTTTTGTGATATGCTTATTTCTTTAAGAACTTTTTTGGGTATTAAGTTTTAGATTTATATGTGTCAGGATATATATATATAATATATACAGTTGGAAATTTCTTTAAATAAGTTAATTAAGTTCTTAGTCTTCAAAATTGATTTTTTTTCTAGGTATTTGTACTTAGAAGTATTCAGATTGTGTTTTTAGTTTTTTTTTATTGTAATTGGTTGGTGGAGTCGTGACACGAAATGTCGTCAGTCTGTACTTGTTGTTATCAAGGGTGTTTAAATGTGTATAAGCCGGGCGCGTTCCTTTCATTTTTTTAAATACCGGATGATTACCGAAGGCAAATTTTTATTAAGCATTGTCGGAATATTTACCTGCAAACTAGAAATGACAAAACTCAGAAATTGTATCTTTGTGAAAATCATTTTTATCAAAACCATATAAAAATTCAGTCTACCATCAAACATATCACAGATGATGCGATATCCAAGCCATATGATGAAGCATGCTGCGCTTGCTCGGAATCAGTTTTAGATCCTATTTGTCAGCTATATGTAGATTCATATAAGAAGGAAAAGCTCAATTGGTCTGCACGAAAAACACTTTATAAAACAAGAGCAGTCAAAGATCAAGTTGGAGATGCTACGGAGTTGAAAGGGTGTGGTGATTAGAGATGCATTATATCTAAGCTATAATCTGACTCGAATGCGCGATTCCGTATACCCTAGGATTCCACTTTGTGTTGGTGCCCTTGTGTATTTGTGTATGTGGGTACGTTAATATGTGTGGGAGAGTAGCTCTCAACGTAGACGACTGCTCAGGCAGTGACTATATACAGGGTGATTCTGATCAAGATACCTTCCGGTATACCACGCGATTCTTTGAGGTAAGCTGATCAAAAAATTGTTCCACATACCCATTTATTTAAAAAAAAAAAAAACAGTTTTCTCTATGATTTTTCATTTCACCATCATGTTTGTCGCTCTTCAGTGTACATTTATTCGAAATATCACCATTGCACGAACTTGGCAAAACAATAAAAAAATTTGACCATTATGTCCCCATTCCAAAATGACCTCCCTAAGTGCTATCAACAATAACAATCAAAAGTTATAAGCAAACATTTTTTCGTAGGATTCTATCTCCTCCTACAGTTTTTAACCTACGACAACCATTTATATTCCATTGTACGGGCATCTGAACTGGCTATTAGATAGGGTACTTTTCGATTGCGATTTCGAAAATGGAGGGGGTAATTTCGAAAAAACACTTTTTTACCAATCTTGATATTTACGTAGATTTCGTTATTCCGCATCTTTCAGTGCTATTCACTTTTGCCCTCCCAGAGGGCGGGGGTTCAAAGTTTCAACTTTAAGCGGCTATATTTTCTTAACCAAGCATTGTCCAAAATTCATAAATGGAAAATACATTTTTGGTGTACATTGTTTTTATTCAAATATAGCCGCTTAAAATTGTAACTTTGAACGCCCGCCCCTTCCAGAGCTTGTCCCTCCCGCAAAAATGAATAGGACTAAAAGATGCGGAATAACAAAATCTACGTACATATCAAGTTTGGTAAAAAAGTGTTTTTTCGAAATTACCCCCTCCATTTTCGAAATTCGAAATCGAAAAATACCGTATCTAATAGCCAGTTAAGATTCCCGTACAATGATATGTAAATGGTTGTCGTAGGTTAAAAACTGTAGGAGGAGATAGAATTCTACGAAAAAACTGAAGATTACATCGATGGGCACATCTTGTTGTTTGTTTGCTTATAACTTTTGATTGTTATTATTGATAGCACTTAGGGAGGTCATTTTGGAAAGGGGACATAATGCGCAAATTTTTTCAAAGTTTTGCCAAGTTAGTGCAATAGTGATATTTCGAATAAATGTACACTGAAACGCGACAAAAATGTTGGTGAAATGAAAAATCATAGAGAAAACTGTTTTTTTTAAATAACTGATTGCACAATTATAACTTATTATGCATTATTAGAAAGGCCAATATGTGTTCTTTTAAATAAACGTCACAATCAATTAATTACTACAGAACTTATAACGAAATTACTCTGAGGAGGTATGCAAAACCTCGAAAATGGATATTATCGATTTACTCGTAAACCAAGCGGAGTTCGATTTAAAAGTATACGGACTTTTTTGACCCAAATGACCTCTACTTTCATCCCCTTAAAGGATTAAAGACATTTCCGGAACACCCTGTATAAAGAAAAACTTAAGATTTGTTTGGTAATACCAAGAAAGGGTTGCTCGATTTGTTCCTTTTTTGAACCTGTCTTTGCACTTTTTGTGAAAACTACGTGTATAAATTATGAGGTCTCCACCTCGACGCGCACTCAGGCAGCTCCCAAGTATACATATAGTAAAAAACCAAAGTTCTATATGGCAACCTCCAGGAAGGGATAACCCATTTAGTTCAGTTCTGAAATTTTGTTTACCATTACTATGAAAACACCATGTGTCAAATTTTAGCTATCTACGTCGACGCGTTCTCAGACAGTACCAAAATATATAGCTAAAAACGAAATTTTGTATGATAATCCTACGAAGGAGTTGCCCGATTTGTCCCTTTGTTGAACTCTAATTTACACCTTTTTAAAAGAGACGCGTGAGGCAGTGTTACTACGAATTTTTGTAGTATCGAATTTCTGGAACTGATCATTGAAATTACAGTGTTTTGAACTAAAAATAGGTTTTGTGATTTGCCTCTATATAAAAAATTACATGACTCCCATTACTTATATTTATATAATATTTAGCGAACCACCCTTCTCGCTGAGCTAGGACAGGTATCGAAGTGATCCCTAGTTCCGCTCAAAGGGGAGCGTAACAGAATTGTCTTTAATTGAAAGTGAAGATGCATTATTTTCAGTTTTCAAATGATTAGAATACATGAATTAGGTCTACAGGGGATACCATGTTAAAAACGGGGACCAAAATAATTGTTATTTTGAAAATTTTAAACAAAAACAGTTGCGATAAATTATGATCGTGGAATTTAGTAAAATATACCAAAATATGTCTCGTTAAACCCGATGCGATTCCTGTAAAGCTTTTGAAAACTTAACTTTTTTTAAAAGAAAACTAAAAAAACTAAGCTGGAAGGGCTTATTGTTTTTTCAGGAAAAATAAAAAGCCATGTTTGACTTATTATTTTTTCGAGTCGGAAGTAACAAGTTTTGAAGCCGGAAGTATAAAAAGCCAACATGGCTTCTTATTTTCAGGGACCGAACCAGTTATAAATTTTTACGAAAAAAGCTTAATTTACTTGTTGTTCCTGGCCGGTAATAGTTTTGAAGCTGGTAAAGCAAGCGCAACGGTTTGATACTTTTTTTCGGAAAAAATATAAAAAGCGAGCCCGGCTTTTTAATTTTCCTTGCCAAGCTGTCATTTCATTTTTACCAGAAAAAAACATGCCTTTCCAGCTGAGTTTTTATAGCTTTAAACTATTATCAGTTAGTAGTAACATGTAAAGTAAGCTTTCTTCGTAAAAAGTCAAAATTGGTCCCGTCCCTAAAAAATACGTGCCTTGCACTCTACCTCGAAGGTGGTGTGGAAACGTGTGCATTATTATTTGTTATGCGCATGATTATGCGATCATGGTTTTGTGCCAATTTATTGCTAAGCGAAAGTTTTCTTACTGTTCACTCATGTTGAAATCATTGAAAACAAATCAAGCAATATGAAATGCCACACCTTCGACAATGTTGAAAAGAAATTAAAAAAATCATTTGGCACAAACTCTAAATGCTTTTACGTTTATCACATCGAAAAAAGTAGTACACCAATCGATAGTACTCTCAAACATGCCACATTTCAACCCCCCCCCCCCCCCCCTGGCTGGTTAAAAATAAAAGTAGCGGGAAGGAACATTTTAAGACAATTCGGTATGAATTACCCAAAAAAGACAATTCAAAAGAATTCCTGATCTTTAGTCGTCAAACATAATAAACTAAAAACAAAGAATTCTACGGAAAATAGTCTCGCTTTGCTTTGCCAGGCCAGGGGCTGGATCGATCCTGACAAAATTAAAATGACAACGACCTCGTGACTTTTTTCAATACCATGACTTCAGCCATAGAAAGTGACATTTAGCGTTAAAATGTGACTTATTTTAGAAAGACGGATTCCTAAAAAGGTGGGGGAAGTTGACAAGTGACTTTTTTTCATGACAATTCTTGCAGCTGAAGTCACTTAGTCCTTGTGACTTGTTGTCATATCCCAATACAAAAGCTAAAAACGATACAACCACTTACTAAGTATAAAAATAGAGTATAGGCATGTCAAATTTCTAAAAAAATCCAAAACCAATCATGTTGAACTATTTCATACTTATTTTTATTTTATATACTTCTGTTTAATGTAGTTCCAATCTTCTTCGGATATTGGAAATTTTTTAACATCATATGCGATTACAAACTTCTTCTACGCATCTGGAAACTGATTTCTGTGACATGGCTAACAGAAAGACTTGTCCAACTGGCCGTTGATAAGACCCTAGTAGAATTAAATGTAAGTTGTTATAAAATTTGCATACACCTTCGCATTAAAATTTGCTCCATTACTGTCTTTTCAGGAATATATTCAATTAACCCACAATTGTCGAATTGTCACTGTTATAATTTACGATACATGTCATGTCACACAACAATCAGAATTCCAAATTATGACATTGTCCTTCCTTCGAGATCATTTTGTAATTGTCATTTGTCATTTTAATTTTATCAGAATCCCGTCCCAGGGAGTAGACAGATAGGCAGCCCAGTTCTAAGAATAATGTCTCAGAAAACATGTGCCTATCGCTAGATGAAAATGAGCATGATATATATATATAGTATAATCACCACGACCATTCATTATAAAAGTGACGAATCCGCCCGCCCGTGTATAAAGAACTTTAAAAGAAATAAATATGTTCTACGTATAACAGTTGTATAACTATAAGTCAAAATGCTCAAAATGGTATAACTATGTCCATCTAGATAGCGAGGTGAATCATCAACAAACTGGTATATCCATTACTTTATAATCCCAGACCTGCTAGTTTCAGGCCTTTCCCATACAAAATTGAAGCCAGGAAGACATCCCAAATTAAGTTCAATTTTCTGGTATATTGCGGGATATTACATAATTAAGGTTACCATGATTAGCTAAAATGAAGGGAAATTCTCAATTTTATTTTTAAAAATAAATTCTGTACGCAGTATTTAATTAAGTTGTTGCTAAATATTCAGAAAATATTTGAAGTACTTAGACTTTGTATATAATTATAAACATTGCTGTAATAAATTTTATATTTTATAATCTTAAAAGTTTATGTTTCTTAAGGATTTTTTTTTTCACGTAGGTAATTCCTTTTAAACTTGAGAAATAAATATTGGAAAAGTTCTCTGTATTCTGTATAGTTTTCAGGAATGAAAGTAAGAACTGCATCAATTTATGTTTTAAAGTTATTAATACAACTTTTTGAAATTTTCTGAATAAGCAGAAAAAACATTCTTCTGAGTGAGTATATATCTTCATCGATTATTATATTATCAGGTAGTCAGAAAAACCAAGGTAAAAAGAGGTACTGTAAAATTAAATTTTTCTTGAGGAGCAGCATTTTGGGCATGATAAAAAATAAATGAACGAATCAGTACTGGAATAGGTTTCTAAAATTATCAAAGACGAATGCAATGTCATTTACTAAGTAAGCGAGCAAAATAGTTAATACCCTGATGTCAGAATACTTCAACCTACGGTACAGAAAATACAAGGTATTCTCATTACGAACCATGTTCCACCATTAGTGTAGGAAATGTCGTGTAATGAATAGGGAAGTACGGTACAGAGAACAGCTCACATATAAAAATTTAGTAAGAATATCTTGTATTCTCTGTACCGTTACCTCAACCGTTGCTTTGCTTTTTTATAAATTTAGTCGCTATATATACAAAATAAAGCCACCACTATTCCATCCCAGGTAAAACGGCGAATTACCTATCATATCGGTCAAGTATCTAATATCTATCCACTAATCGAAATACCTGAATCATGCTTGATTTAATGTGAATCATTCCTACATACCTTATAAGATACATTTCAATACGTGTACATTAAAATTGTATGCGTAGAAGTTTTTCTGCTAGCCAATAACGAATATTTGTATTTCATGTAATATTATGGAAACTTTCTGTATTTAATCTTCTATAAGATTTTTTTTTAAATTAATAAAAGAATTTTCGTAAAGTACACAATTTTTGTTATTAGCTTGAAATATTACTATAAATTATCAAGCTAATAACATATTTATTGCAATACATAATTTCCTATTTTGTGTAACAATTTCCCTTCTCGAAATATTTTTCTTACTTTGTGGCAGCACAAATCGCTCGCAACATAAAATGCATATTTTATGCTGGCTTAAATTTTTTTTAGCTGCCGTCTAAGTCTGTGTTTATAATCAATGCTGCTGCCTAAGGCATATTTCTGTAATTATTCTACACCCGTAAATATAAAAAAAAATATAATTGACCATTCAAAGCTATGATTAAAGTTGCTAATTTTAAGAGCACTAATAAACATTCACATCAATATTAATATTGAAATAACATGACCTACACACACACACACAGAAGAAAGAAATTTATATAATTGCAAGTTTTTTTTTATAAGTCGAGACTACCGCAATAGTGTGACCATCTAGATATGGTAACTGTCTAAAATACTGGCTAAATATAAAATTATTATCATTAGCACACACGAATGCTAACTTGCTGTGTGTAATGCGTTTAAATAGAAATGTTATCTCTCTTTCTACCAACCTCAAACCGCTTGTTTGTTAAGCAATATTTACGTTTTCATTATTTACCAAGAAAGCTTGAATCAAACAGCTTTGAAGCAGATACAATTCCAGTTCCAATTTAGTCAGTAGAACCAATTCGAAGTGCACGATCAAGTTTCAAACGGGGATTGCTCTCTGTAGAATAATTCAAAATGGATAACCTAATTGAGTGGCTATTTGGGGTGACAGCGATTCTGGGATTATTAATTTATGTTTATTTGGTCTGGAATTTTAATTACTGGAAGAACCGCGGTGTTAATGGACCAAAACCAAGACCAGCTGTTGGTAATTTGCCAGGAATGCTTACTTATTCTCAGCATATGACGTACGACCTTGACAAAATTTATCGGTAAGATCGTGATCAGTTTCTCAATTAGAATCTGTTTTTTTTTTGTACATGAATATCGCTAGTTTGAATATTTTGTTTTATTTAAAAAGCCAATATAAAGGAGAAGAACGATTTGTGGGCTTTTTCATTGCTAGACAGCCAAGATTATTGATACTGGATCCGAAATTAATACGTGAAGTGCTAATAACAAATTTTAAAAATTTCCAAGAAAATGATATATTTGTTTCTGTAAGTTGAAATATAATTTGATTCTGAACTAAATATGTGAGATACTAACGTTTTTCGAGATAGGTTGATAAGAAAATTGATCGGCTCATATCTCAAAATCCTTTCTTTCTAACTGGTCCTGAATGGAAAGAGAAACGTACAGAAATAACGCCTGCTCTGACAATTAATAGGGTACTTTACATGAGTATAACAGTTTATTCTTATTTGTTATATTAATTCTATTCGGTTTTTTAGATTAAGGCCAGCTATCCCATAATGTTGGAAGTGTGCAAGAAAATGACTAAATACTTGGAAGAAGAATTTCAAATCCCACCCAAGGATGGAATGGAAGCTAAAGATGTATGTAATTATTTTAAGAAGTGCTTAATATAGACGCCTTCTTTTTGAATTGCGAAAAAAGGTTGTGATTTTTGAACACAGCAGTAAATTTCTGCAGGCGTCTATATTATTTAAATTGCAATATCTCATAATGAATGCTTCGTTTCGGAGGAAAAGTTGGAAAATAATTCAAAATGGATGGAAAAAAAAATATTTTAAAGATAATTTTTTTTTCAAATTAGCTAAATTTTAATTATACTTTTTAAAACATCATAGATACAGTAGCGTTTTAAAATGATTAAAATCTAAATCGAAAAAACATATGTAGATGGATAAAGTAGAACGCTGTGAAGAAATCGCTAGTATTCAATATGCGTGACAATAACTTCTTAAACAAATCTTAAGTTTGGAGATAAAGTTCTTATTTGTTAGTGTATTTAGAGGGAGACATTTTACGATACATTCTGACAAAAATTGAATTGGAAATGATTTTTAAAAAAACATTTCCATTATGTGAATTTTGATTTTAGTGTTGCTAGGAGTATGCAGATAGTTGACTTTGCCATAGGATTATAGTTGTCCGCGAGTGTTTTGCTTTTTTAATACAGTTTACCTACAAAACAATTGCAAAAAATCTACCTCTACCAATAGCGCTCTAATTAACCGGTCTTTATTTCCTGTGATTCCAGAAACTAATCATCATCATTAGTGTGTTCCCTAAGAATTTCCTAACACAACTTTAAAAATGCTAATTTTGGAAAACTCAATGTTTGCCTTTCAGCCTATGACGGGTGGTGCTATTCTTGATTGATGAAACTGAACGTCCATCCATGATATTAGCTTTAACTGTTCTAACTCATTGTGCTCGAATAATAGAGTTAAATGATTCGTCATCACTTCAAGATAGCCATTAAAAATATTTAAAGAATTCAATAGGAAGTTTTGTTCCCTAAAGAATATGCTGATTATTTAACTTAATCTTGCTTGCGTGATCTCTTGAATCTAAAAATCTCGTATATATCGTCGTTTTAGTCTGCTTTTTGAAAAGATGTGGGCTGTATCTTGCTCATATTCTATATCTATATTCCATATCTATTCCTTGTGGTGTTCTATTTGAATTCTAGAAGCTGTCGGTTGTTATTAAATTATACACAAAAGGTAGTAGCTGCGACATGTTAAATTATTAGTTTTGCTACAAATTTGTCTTGCTTCTTGAAGTCTTGTTGAAGCAGTTTTTTGCTATATGATCAACCTTTACTGCAAGTTATTATTGTGTTCTTTTCAGAACGGCTTCATGAAAGGCATCAAACTTTGTAATATTTTTAAAGGTTTATTGAATAGTACTTATAACCTCAGCATTATAATTCGTAACTTCATATTTCGTCAGCTTCCGTCAGCTTCCGTCTCTTTTGTGAATTGGTGATGTTACTATTTGTGTAAACGTAATCAACGTACTCTTTTTCGCAGAATACTTTCCGACATTATTAGAAATACTTGTGGTTTGCGATACCATCTGTATGACTGCTTTTCAAAATTTAGTTTATATAAATGTTCACTCATTCAAGAATTCTTTGCTATTTTGGCGACGCAAAATGGGAATACCAATTTAAGGCCCGACACCTCCAGACATGAGCGGGGGAGGCTGGGTTAAACTTTGATCTAATACATTTTGGAAAATCTAGTACAGAGCCGAATTCCATAAGTCGTTAGAAGAAGTTTGAGTACCCACACTCCTATACTCGAAGGCTTAAATAGTTATTTATAGCCATCTCAGTACTCACTTTTTTATTTCCCTCTTTTTTATTCCAATACAGTGTATCAAATTAAAGGTCTCGTTGGATACTATCGGTTGGTGTGTATTTTTCCGATTCAGAAAACACCCCAGCTGCTGCATTTCACATATATATTTGCAGTTCTTACATCGTGTAAAACGTATACGACTGTGACCTGTTCAACTCTGATTTAGACGCCTTGAACAAGTGGTAGATATACTATTAATTTTCTTCCTGTAAATAGTGCACACTTTCCATTCCTTAATTTCCATATAGGTATGAAATATTCATTAATAGAGTTCACAAAACAAGGACTTAGATGTTTTGTTTTCTTTTGAAGATCACATCGCTGACATCGAACCACATTTTTATTGAACTTCACACATAGCCAAATTTTCTTCCTTCATAAATTCGCAAAACAGAGACAGTAAGAACTTTACATGTTGTGTGTCAATTTTTGAGCCCTCCGTGTTTAATATTAGTTTTGTGTATTTATTTCTAATCATTTTTGCTTTTGGCTGGGTTTGTGTGTGATTAATTGTTAATAGTTCGGTTAATTTTCCTTATTGTGGGTTTTTGTTTTGTTTTTTTCTCTATGCACACATCGATCACATCGAGTCTGTTCAGAGAAACTTTGTACGATTTCCTCTCACGCACCTACCCTGGAGTAATTCATTATTTTTTTCAACCTATAAGGATCGCTTGAAGCTTTAAAATATGCACTCGCTGGAGAAACGTCACATGGTTGCCGATGTAACTTTTGTGCATCAACTCTTAAACGGGAATATTGATTCTAAGCTGTTACTTAACCAAATTTCTTTCCATGATAGTAGGCACAAATTGAGAAGGCTACCTTTGTTGCATGTTAACTTCTCAAGGTCTAACTTTAGCATGCAGAACAAAAGATACACAAAAGAACGCCTCATACATTTTCATAGAAAATTTATAAATGAAGCGAACAGTACAAATAGTTCACTTCAATCGACAGAACAATTTGCTCCCTTCAGTATATGGGAGTTCCAGAACAAGATATACAAAAGAACGCAGCAAATATGGCTGAGCATTTTGTTATTGATCTTTTTAAGCGTGTTTTAAAAAAAACGTTTATATAATATTTAATCTTTTTGGTTTAATGGTTTTGTGCATTGCATGTAATTTCATCTAGTGTTCGGTTTATGTTTAGTTTAACATACTAATACTAACACCGACTAAGTGATGAAGCGCATGTATTGTTGACCGTTTATTTATTAAGCGTTTCACTACAGCGAGCTTGTGTTAAGCTGGTGCTGATAGTCAAAATAGACAACATTAGGAATTTAGAAGCATGTTCCTAGAAGTACTGAACGTCGATATGTACTCCACAATGCCTATTGGAAAATTGAGGACATTACAAACGCTTATTTATTTATAAGATTTTGCGGTTTTTAATTTCATTTGCTACCTGCAGGATAACTATTCCTGAAGAGAACAAAAACTATATTTTATGGTCCCAACATATGCTTGGAAGCTAGTAAAATGTTTGAAAGATAGTTTTGCCCAAACCTATCTGATATTTAGGGTTCCGTATCTGAAAAGGACAAAAATGGAACGTTTATAAGATCGTCATTGTTTGTCACAGACGTTTGTCCCGAAATCGACGTGACGTAGGATACTGAAATTTGGCAGAAGGTTAGACATATGTATGTAACTCGGCCAGTTAAAGATTATGAAATATTTTTTTTTTTAAATTTGGTGAGTTTTTCCTTCTAAAAACAAATATGTGTCATATATCTTATGGGATATCGTTTGAAAGGGCTATTTTCATGGATTCCAATGGATTTTTTTTTTAAATTTTTGGTGAATTGGTTATAAAGGTTCAGTTAAAATTGTGCGAGGAAGCATCATTCTCGCTGATCGTCTAGGTTTTTAAAGCTAAAGTTTTGATAGTATCAGGATTAGTATTGCATTGAGTGATAGATACTGAGAAACTAGCCATAGTTGCTGGAAAACAATTGTGTTAACTTATAAGACAACTATTACGAATATGACCAACTAAGTATAATAAAATTACTCTTCCGTCCATCAGTTTGAATATTATTCAGAAATTTGGATTAGATTTAAATATACTTAAAAATTTGGTCGATCGACTGTTTGTTGATAAAGTTCTCGTGCGAAACCCAGATTATGCTAGTACGACTCGCCCTTGGTTGAATTTTTCGTGATAAGTTATCTTAGATTTTTAAGGAATAATTGTTACAATTCAATAGTTTAGGAGATGTACCCAATAGAATATTTTACCTCTTCAATATAATTTTTTGTTTTTGTTCAGCCTCGTCGAGATCTATTACTGAACACCCGTTGGTTGTTTTGGTCGCTGTATCTTAAATAATTTTGGAAAGACGATTGTATTATACTTGGCGCTTATTGATAATTTTAATAGATAAAATGATCATTTTCCACAAGTTAATAAATATTACTCAATTTAACAATAAAAATTCTATAAACATACTTATCAGAAATATATTCCAGCTTGCATCTAAGTTTACCACAGAAGTCGTAGCAAATTGTGTTTATGGCATAGAGGCAGGTGCCTTCGGGAAGGGTAAATGTATTCTACTGGAGGAAGGCTTAAAAATTTTTGGATCAAACACCGCTTTTGAAGGGTTTACCGTTTTTCTGCTTTCTACATTTCCTTTCATAAAGAAGATTTTTAATTATCCGTTAATTGAGAAGCGAACTGAAGATTTCTTCACCAACCTAATGACTGATGCTGTCAAGCATCGAGAGAAATCGAAAGACGATCGTGTTGATTTCATGAACTACTTAATTCAACTAAGAGATAGAAAAAATCTTTCCGCTCTTGATATGGCATCGCATACACTTACGTTTTTTATTGACGGATTCGAAACGTCCAGTGTTTTTATTACACACTGTATACATATGGTAGGCGCTCTTAATAATAATTAGAAAAATTTTAATTGATCATATCCTCCTATTCAGCTAGCAAAATACAGAGATGTTCAAGAAAATCTTAGAAAAGAAATCAGAAATGCATTGAAGGAAAATGGAGAACTATCATTTGAGAAACTAAATGACTTACCATACTTGGACAGTGTCATGAATGGTGAGTAAGAATATCAAAAAACTTAAACGAAACTATACAAGTTATTAAATTTAATAAATCCTTTAAGAAACTCTTCGACTTTTACCACCTGTAATCAGTTTGTCCAAGATCTGTACAGAACCACATGAATTTATTGATTCTAAAGGAAAGTCAATTCATATGGAGAAGGGTGTAATAGCCACACTTCCTATTTATTCAATACATAGGGATGAGGCATATTATCAGGATGCTGAGAAATTTATGCCGGAAAGATTCAGTGCTGAAAATGGTGGAACTAAAAATACAAGGATTTAGGTGTTTTCTTTCCATTCGGCGATGGACCTCGGCAGTGTTTGGGTAATTAATATTTATTTTAAGTTTTCAATTACATTTCAGAACGATTATTTCAGGAATGAAATTTGCATTAACACAATCCAAAGCTGCCGTTGCTGAGCTTGCGTTAAATTGGATAATGTCGGTCAATCCTAAGACTCGAAAAGAATTTGTGGCTGATACAAAAAATTTCCTTTTCGTGTTGGATGGTGGTACATGGATTGATTTCAAGAGAATACCAGATGAAAAGAAATTTTTGTAAAATTAAAAAATAAATAAATGAAATAAATTCGAAAAATTTGTCAGTTTTCATAGAAAATCGATTCTTAATAAAAATTTAAATGTGTTACTGTCAACAAATAAATTGAATAATTTTGGTCTGATGTCTGATTTTATTTATTTTAATTAGTTATAATATGATATTTCATATATTCCTTTTCGTCCGAAAATATTGAGATATAAGTAAGTATTAAGCATTTTTGTGAGTCAAATGCATCGGAAAATTATACAAGTTCCCGTATACCCTGCATTCCCTTAAAAATTCACTCGTTTCCATTCAACAACTTTTCTAATCCATCGATGCTTCTATACGAAAATTTTCCGTATCGCTAGTATAAGTAAAGAAGTTGTTATGATCATCAAAAAAGCTTGGCTTTGAATGTGTTGTGTCGTTAGTCTACATGTGTCCAAAATTCTTTTCGAGCTAGCGATACTGTTGATCTTCTCTCTTTTTAGGCAGTCTTTCACCTACTCTACAGTATGCTCATAGGCGTACTCTCAGCTGGAATACCTCGTTGAGATCCTCTAGTAGTACTCCGAATATGGAAAAGGTTTCATATGAGAATTTGAGATTGGCCACCGAATTTCCTGATCCGGAGTTAAGGAGAACATAGGACCACCATACTTTGCAGCAAATACCTTATTTTGGATCAACCAAGAATTTTGCATCAAAAAAGAATTATATAGCTCAGCGTAGGGGGAAGTTAAATGTGATCGGACGTCTACAGCTAAGATCTGAATGATCTCAACAAGAAGATAATCAGTCCATTGTATAATTAAGAATACCCAGAATACAAAAATACTTATAAAAATTGTGAAGATGCGGAAAAAAAATTAAGCAATGCAGCTTTACAAGCTGAATCGATAGATATTCAAAGGATATGTCCCTACCGTCAAAGACAATAATTATAGAACAAGTGGATTAGCTCATTGAGCATAAATATATGAGACGAGATGACGATGATATCAACACTTTCATTTATATGGCATAAGGCAGCTTAACTCTTCCGTAAATCGGTTTATAATATTTGTTGCCTTATCAGGACTGAACAAATGTAAATTATTACGATGTTGAAAAAAAAAATCAATTAAGAATTTGTTTTTATCTCATTAGTAAAAGATAAAATGTGTTCTAAGTACTATTAGTACTAGTAGTAGTAGTAGTAGTGTTATACTAACTATAGAAATACATGTAGAAATAAGGTAATAACCACATTGTTTTGTTAAGTTTTGCGAACACATTCAGCCGCCAATTCGTTACATTCAACTTATAGTCACTCACTTTGCTGCTCCGGCTTCCGGACTTGACGCTCATCTGGAGACTTGCTAACTTTGAGTCCAAAATCGTTGCCCTAGTTATTTCAAAGGCCTTTGAGAGAGTCTCCCCAAGCAGCAATTTTTGTAACAGTTACGTAATTATTACCCGGTTTGTAATAATTACCATAAGTTAAAACTTACATTAAAATTGCAGTTATTTCACAATGTATGTAACTTCGCAAAAACTCATACGAATTTTGTAACAGTGACAAAGTGGTGATATGGGGCGTTACATTACAATAATGTAACTTTGATTTCTTCAATTACGTCTATGTAACTAAACTTACCTCAAGATTGGCGTGGTAATGCCACTGTTACGATCATTTTAACGTAAGTTTACGTTAATGTGAAAAACGCGCATACAAATGGCGAAAGTATATGGAAAAGGATTTACATATGTACATACAGATGCAGGTAAAATTGTATGCGTAGGGTTAGCAAGAACTTAATCTTTTGGTAACTAACTATATCGTATGTGACATTTTTATTATTTAGATAATGGATACGATATGACATTAATTATTGGAAATATTGAGATAGAAGGCATTGTATGATATGAAATTTCAAACGAACTCCACTTTCTGATAAAAACATATTAAATACCTCCTCAAAAATTACGCGCTTCCGTGAAATTGTAGATTTATTAAAATTATTTATAAATTTCTAAAAATTTATTTTTGACAATTCGTCACTTTTTTCAGTTTTCTTTATTTCTTTATCTTCGGAAGGGTTAGAAGTATAAAAAATTATAAATTTTTTGGTTTTAGCTTGAATTAAAACAAAAAAACTTCAATTTCAATAACTTTTAGAATGTCCGCCATATTTGGGATAATTTATTGACGCCTATGATTTTTTCAATTCATTGCGGTTTCAATAAACTCAACTTTACATAACATATACATACGTCGAAGTTTGTTAGAGATTAAATGTTAGGTATAGTTACCTTTGTTGTAACAATGTTGCAATTAACGTTGAATGTCTTACATATAAAATCACAAGGAACTTGATTGAAATCAGGTTTCAATTGCGTTAATGTAAGTTTGACTTTAAAGTTATTTTAATGTATCACTGGTCTTAATATAACATAAATGAAATCTTTGACAGCTGTCAGTTCACCATTGGCATCTTGAATACTTCAGTGTGCGTAAAATTTTTGTGTTTTTCTTTATGTCTCGACAAGTGAATTATTACAAAATTATTTCAATGTTTAAAATTGTGACTACAGTTGAAGGCGGAGATACATGCGTTACATGTGTACCATCTTGTTGGGTGAAAGGATCCACATTATTTTGGCCACCGAAATCGAGCAGAAAAATCGACGATCTTCGTTCGAAGTGTGAGCACGCAGTAGATCTGGCATAAAATTAAATGTGTGCCTAAAAACTGTGATCCCATAAATAATTTCAAAGAAGGACTTGAGCGTGAAGCAATGTTTGCTTCATTTTCGGATACAGATGGAGAGCAGCGGTAAATTGAAAGCATTTATTACTTACAAATTCCCTTTTTACTATATCTATGTACAAACTATTACATGTACTTTACTAAAAAGAAACAAGCTCGGTTGCATCCTGGATTAATAAGTAAGATGGATATAATGCTAACTGATTATAATTCAGAAATGGAAGTAGGTATAGCAAGGAACGCTGATAGTTCTGTACACGTTGTGGGTTGTTGCAGTAGGAGACAAAATTGTGCGTAATATATGTCAGTTACCTACACCACCCTTACAATCCGATGATGAGGAACCATCTGCGTCTAATTCGCTACAAGACGAAGATGTTATTTCTGAAGAACGTTACGTTCATGATGAACATGCCGATTACATCTATTATGATAACAAAAATGCAATATCTCCTTCTTTTATCTTTCCAGACTTTCCTGTTAAATAAAGTACGTCAGTATTATATATTTACCATTTTGCATATCTTATACCCCAGATGACACCAGAGTATATTAACTTTGTGTTAACATTCATAAACATATAGAAATATATGTAAACACAAATAAAGTACCTGTTTCAACTATAATATCCTTTGTGCTTGGTGATGTCTGATCGAAAAGAGATGTTCTTTCTTTTATTTTTAAGCTTGCACTACGTAAAACTTTCCATCGGCGTACTTTTAGTTTAACCTTCCGATAATATTCTACCGTATATTTATACGGTCGTGTTTTCTTCTTAATAACTTTTTGCGAATCCATTATATCTCGCACGTATGGATCTGTCAACATATGGGGGAAAAAGTAATATTAAGGCAAATTTAACTCTGAAGTTAGATCTACCTCAAAGTTACATAGTATAACAAACTGCGAAAGGCTAACGTAATATCTTTGACGGTAACCTCAATGTCATACTACTTACAATAACGTTATGGTACGCATTGCTTCATTAATGTCACATTTTGAAACATCTGCTACGTTATTGTAAGTAACACGTAAAATTTAACTCAATGTCATATTGGTGACATTATTGTAACAAATACATCAAAATAACGTCATCTATACATTGGTTATTACATTTACATTAACATCGCCAAAATTGTAAGATTTACGTTAGATTTACTACGGTAATATAGGAGTGATGAAAACCAGTGTAACAGTGATAAAAATTGCTACTTGGGTCACATCCAGCCTTTTATCCAAACTTAAAATCTTTGATCTTGTCCCCTCTCTTTTATTATGGATTGAAACTTTTCTAAATGGTCACCTAATACGAGTTGTACTAGATGGCGTTTCATCAGAACCTCACCAATAAATTCCGGTGTGCCTCAGGACTCTGTTATCTCTCCATGTCTCCTCTTAATTCTCAGTATTTATCTGTTTTCCTTTACATTCAATTTCATCCTTAGTTTTTCCGGTGACAGTACTCTTGATTTCGCTTACTCCCTTGACACACTTGCAGACCATCAGAGGGAATGCCAAATATGTTTATTTATTTATTTTTTAATTATCTACAGATTACAATATCTTACAGACCTGCAGTTTATGTATAAATTAATTCTAAGAAGAGTTAACACTTCTATAATTATCGAAATACAGGATTTAAAATTATCTCTTGGCATGAAAGTATCAACAATTGCTGAAAATTTATTAAACATTGAGAAACAATTTGAAATAGGCTCGTGATTACCATAATTTGTTCTGTGATGAGGAATATACAGCAAGCACCTAGAGCAATTGGCCTTTCGGGAGCATATATACTAATCAATGATAATAAACTCGGACGAGTTAATTCTGTAATCCAAAGTGTCCAAAGTGTCGCACAGTTAACCTTCCGTCGTAATTCTAATGAGACAAACCCAACAGTAAACATCTTACAGAATATGAAGGTAAATTATCATAACGGTATTTACATTTTTAAGCGCAAATCTACTGAAGCTTTTCTGTATTGATTCAAGACGATCAATATGAACTTTGTAATAGGGGCACCAAACGACACTTGAAAATTCTAAAATAGACCTTACCAAAGCGAAGTAGAGAACTTTAAGAGTTTGAACATCTCTGAAGTCTTTAGAATTACGCTTAATGAAACCTAGGCATCTACGAGCCTTACAAACTATCAGCTCAACATGTGGAATGAAGCTTAAGTTATTATCATGTATAACCCCCAAGTCATTAATTTCAAAAACCTTAGGAAGAGTACTGTTATTTATAAGATAATTAAAAATTATTGGATTGGATAAACGATGAAATCTCATAGTTCTACATTTACCAATGTTTAAGTGAAAATTGTTTATAGAACACCAATCAGAGAGACCATTAAGATTACGTTGAATGAGTGCGCAATCTTCCACAAAATTGACTTTTAAAAACATTTTAAAGTCATCAGCAAACAAAAAACATCTAGTAAATTTGAAACTTTCTACTATATCGTTAATAAAAAGCAAGAAGAGCAGAGGACCTAAGTGGCTACCTTGAGGCACGCCAGAGCTAACGTTTATCTCTCGGGAGAGAATCCTACCAATTTTGACGTATTGTTTACGATCAGTCAGATAGGATTGAATCCATTTTAAGAAAGATGAGTGAAAGCCAAGTATACTAAGTTTACAGAAAAGAAGAGAAATATTAATTCTATCAAATGCTTTAGAGAAATCTGTGTAAATAAAATCATCTTGAAATGACTCTGCAATAGCATTAATAGCGTAATGTGAAAAAGATGAAAGATTAGTAGTTACACATGATCGACCAGGAATAAATCCATGCTGTTCCAATGAATTAATTTCCTTGATTAAAAATGTAACTTTATAATGAATCAACGAGTCAAGAATTTTAGGAATCGTATTCATAACAGAGACACCTCTATAATTTTTGATGTCATCCTTTTGCCCAGATATAAATATCTGTGTAATGAAGGAGGCTTCCCAAATATCTAAAAAAAAATCCCTGTTTGTAAAGATAAGTTGAAAATTGAAGTTAATGGATGTACCAAGGTGTCAGCGCAATTTTTCATTAGAGAAGTGCATAAAAAGTCAGTGTCAGACATGGTACTAGGATTTAAGTTTCTTAAGCACTGCAGTACGTCGCTGGTAGACAAAGAGACAACACCAATATCAAGAGAAGACGGAGAAGTAAAATCATTAACATTAATATAAACAGAGTCATCACTGTACACGGATTCGTAATATTCTGCAAACAGGTCACAACTAGATTCTAAATTAAAGGCCTTTTTGTTGTCATATTGCAACATTTTCGGAAGACCTGTAGAATTACGTTTAGTATTTATAAATGACCAAAATGCTTTGCTATTGGATTTAATACTGCATTCCATTGACCAAACGTATTAATTGTACATAAATCTAAGTAGGAATTTACATTCACGCCAGTACCTTATTCTATCGGAAAGATTGCCAGATTTTTTAAAAGATTTATGCGCCTTAGATTTAGCATTTTTAAGATTAATAACACTTTTGTTAAAACATTTTGGATGCTTATTGGAAGAGAGTCTCTTAGTAGGAACATGTTTTTTAAGGCCTTCATGAATAACGTCCAGGAACCTGCTATACATTTGATGTAAATCATCAGAGTATATCAAATTCCACTCATAATTTGAAAGGAAGTTATTAAGATTATGGTAATCAGCCTTAACAAAATTACATCCAAAAATATCTGCTTCATTACAGTGAGAACAAAATTCATAAACAGAAATGGAAAGATTAACAGCTTTATGTTGAAAATAAATAGGCGTTAAAGGAGTACTAACTTCATGAACTTCAAATTTTAATTTGTTACTTGTAAATATTAGATCTAACAGTTTATTAAACATATATTTGTTATTGAATTCGATTGAATTAAATCTATTCCTACCAAATTATTTACAACGTAACATTCTACTTCAGATGTGACATTCCTTTGGTATTAACATAGATTCCTCTAAATTCCATTGCCAATCAATATTAGGCAAATTAAAATCACCACAAAAACATAAAATATTCTCATCATCATACTTCCTAAATAGTGACAAAACATTATTTACATGACTGGATTGATGATTGGATGACAATAATTAATAATGATAATTAAGTAATGACCTCCTCGCTTGCGACAAAGCGCATCGCGTCGAATTCAATGCATCTAAGACCCAAAGCTCTCTCATCTCTTTGAAACAAAATCATCACTTAACCACTACAGTGTTTTTTTGATAGAGCATTAATTTCCGATTCACCGTTACTTCGCACTCTTGGCATTAATAATTCCAGTAAGTTAAGCTGGGCAGAACCCATCTTCTCGGTTGCAAAAGAAGCATAGAAATGTCTTAGATTTGTGAAAGATGTAAGAAATATTTCTGACCGTGAAATCTAGCGTTCCTCTATAAATCCTAAATCAGTCCTAGAATGGAATACAATTCCCATATATGGAGCGGGGCTGGTCGCACAGCTTAGCTTCATTAGATATTTGCCAGAAGAGAGCCTTCAAGCTCATTGGAACTGTGACAATTACTTGTTAAATCGACTAGCTGGAGGACCGCCTCTATGTTAAATGCCTTTAGCTTCTTTATCTATACATGCATGGTCACATGCATGGTCAATGTTATGATGGATTATCTAGTCTAGACTGACTCCTGCATGCAATCTCGCGCTGCAAACCGTGCACATTCTTTTATCCTTCAAATTACTATCGGCCTTATCATAAAAATCAGTGATGCTTTTTTATCCCAAACTGTGCGAATGTGGAACGATGTACCGTATGCTCTCCTTCCTTCGGCATACGATTTGCGGAAGTTGGAGGGTGACGTACATCAGCTTTTCCACTAATCCCCTCACGTTCTTTATTGCTTTTCCCTATCTCTTTTCTGCCTTGCTATGCTATGCATCATTTGGTATCTCTTAACCTTGTCTTAATAGTATAAAAAATGTCAAACTTTCTTAACATTAACAGACGTAAAGTACGTAACAAAAGTTGAACGTGAAGAAACTTGTTCGTTGAGAGTGGTAGACACTCGCTTTTCTGTTCGACCCGTATCTTTTAAATGATAAATTTTTTGCATTTGATCTTTGCGAGTGGTTTCAAGTGTCCTGGAACTTTTGATCTGCTTCCCCAGCTTATACCGTTTTAAAACCATAGCTGCGCCCCCCCCCCCCCTCCCCACACACAAATTCTGGATCCGCCCCTGGACAAATTACGCGCATCCTTTGCTTGACAAACCTCTTCTTTTGTTTTGTGATTAACGGCGAGTAACTGAACTCACATTGTTTTTTCTTAGTTGTGTAAAGTTGCGTCTGATATGAAATTGGTAGTTCTTCCACTTTTCAGAACTTACGTAGGGTGCTATCACAAGTTCGGTGATGTCTGAATGTAAAGATAAGATGTTTGGTTTAGATTCCGATGTTGTGAGAGATCCGGAGACTATGTAACCAAATATTGTATTTTGAAGTAAAGGAAAACCAGGGTAAATTATATAGAACTACGATCATCTTGGACAATGTATGAGAACCAATCTGAACCCAATAAACCATCAATCTTGCGTGATAGATAGAATTGTGGATCGGCCAACTGATAAAATCTGAAGGAAGGCGCTCCAATCAGGGACACTGAAGGGTGTAGCTGGCTGCCTTTACTGTAAGTTGGTGATTGTGATCATACCTAGAGGAGTAGATAGCGTAATTGCTCTTCTTGTGACTCCTTTCTTGGATAAAAATAAACCACTAACTGTAATATACGTCCTTTGTCTTGTGAGGTCTAATCGTTGACCATAGTCTTCTGAAATTGGCGACGCTTCAGACTCTGAATCCAGAAGTATACTACATAGTTCTAGTGATCCGGAAGAATTCACTATGTTTACCAATGCTGTTTGAAGAACGGCAACTTGGTTTAGATTTTCGTGAAATGTAGTATAATAATTAACGTGTGCCACGATCATCAGTTGATTTAGGTTTTGTGACATTGAATGTTAGCACCTCGGTATTAAGGTTAGAACTGATAGATGCTGCTTTCACTTAACTAAAATGGTGTAGATGATGGCGGAATTTGGATTTGCCCTTTAGACCTATATGTCCAATCAGACAGTTAAAGCATAATAAACTAAAGTCAATTAACCTACGCCTTTCTGTTAAATGATTTAACCAAGGATCTCAATTTTCAGCCTTTGCTCCTAAGACTTTAATGTCACGAATTATTCCATCTAAAGTATCCCACTAGCAGTCGTAATGCCATGGCTGAGGATTGAGAACAGCTTGGTTGATTAACAAAAGTCTTAGTAAATTATGTGATTATGTGCTTCTTCTTATCACATCTTCTTGAGAGGTTTCTCCATGCTTTCTTATAATTAGAGTTTGTTATTGACAACGGTTAAATAGATTTGCGAATCTTCCTTCAATAAAGTTTTGAGATGATGATAGCCCGATTGTATATGTATGGAAGAAGTGAACAGATCCTTAAAGCTGTTATTGCATTATTAACCACGCTATCGTAAAATGAAGGTTGCGGCAGCAAAAACATTAACGGATGAAGTATTGCCAGGCAAAACATTGTCAGCTGTTACTTAAGCGGAAAGCCGCGGGCACATGCTTTTGGTGAATGAGGCTTTGATTTCATAATACCTATCTTCAAAATCTTCCAACTCAGAATCAAGGCCGATAACTACTAATTGATCATCGACTTCTTTAAACTCATGCCACAATTCACGTTCATTTTCTGAAGACCTTTCCACTGATTTATTTAGTGGTATGTTTTTTGAAAATATCTTAAGACGTGTGTTCAATAACATTTTACACGCGCCTCTTTCTGCTTTTAATCGAGTTGTGTCAACTATAGCCATGTGCGGATTATGTATACAAATTAAGGTGTTAATACGAAATTGATAATTATTTGAAAAAAATAGGCATACTAGATACTAAATTAGAATATCTGAGCAATGAATGTACAAAGGCTTTGCGTATTATAGAATCAAACGCAAATAAAACTTGATTCTGCTCTTATAAATTAAAATTAAACACTGTTAATTGATTGGTATAGACCTACCTATTACCTTTTTTAAACGGAAATTAAAATGTAAAATAAATTGCAGGCATGTCACTCTATTACTTATAACCTTTATTTTTCCGTAATCTGTATCGAGAACACATATGCACAAAGTGGTCTGTTGATATTGTCACGGAAATCCAACAACAATTAAATCATTGAGAATCATAATTATGCAAATTTTCCTCGGATCAGGTCTGATAAAACATTCTAGATCATGTACAATAATTATCAATTCATACATAATTCCCCATATGGCAATTATAAATGCCGTTATGTGCTTATATTTTTAATTGCAATAAAGAAAGTGAAAAGGTACTTGTCTTGAATGATGCCAATTACTCCAATTCTGAATAGATGAAGCCGTTAATTCCATGCAATGCTTTCTTTCTGTTAATAATCATTCGTACTATGTGCACTAAATAGAAAATTGAGTATACTAATTCTAACTGATAGTGAAACAATAGAATCGCAATACAGAATAGTCAATGCCATCTTGATTACAGTTACAAGGTGAATTAGCATTTCAATAGAATCAAAATACAATATCAATTACATTTGACTAATAACAATTAATAATTGCACTTTCGATTCATTAAAGATATGTTTCCAAATTCCACGAACCCAAAAAAGCACCGAGTAGGAGAGTCAATGTCTAAAATAGAAAAGGCTCACCAGATACAATTGGCAGGAATTTCCTGGACTAGGGCATGCGAAGAAGTTCATTAACTTCCAATACGAAAATTTTAGAAAGCCATCAACTGTGGTAAGCAGCAGATCACGCTATTTATTGCGCACTTGGTAAAAAATGGGTAAAAAAACAGATTACAACTATGCCAATTCTGCAGCAAAGAGTTATAATATTCAGAGCACGTACTCTGTGAATGCGCAAGACTTGCTCCCCAAAGACCCCAATGTCTATGCAGGGGTTTTGTAAATAACCCCATCAGCCGTTCAGAATACTGACCCTAATGATGTAATAATCATTCTAAAATGGTTGAACGTGGACTGGACTTAACATGTCAGGGGTGGAGCGTAAAAGATCATTTAGGTTACGATGCTTAGGGGACGGTGAGTCGGCCCCACCCCCTATTTCTCAAAGTGCTACATGATGTTTTAGAAGCGAAATTGTGATATGTAGGTACAATTTTAGTAACAGCGATGAATGCTTATTAAACGCAAATTCTAATCATTGTAGAAACGGCTGTTTCAAAGAACTACATTTTTTGTAGCAGATTCATAGCTTAGCCTAGGTTAGGTTGGGTAAAAGGGATGCCGCAAGATAAATAGCCTGCAGCACTTAGACCTCTATTGGATCCATTGTGTTCCTAGGCCCCATGGGATAACATTTTAAAGCCGCCCTAGATCCATCCTGCTCCCTCAGGGAACTCAAGATATCTCCAAGAATCTTTACCTAGATCCATCCTGCTTCTCTCAGAAAACCCAGGATATATCTGAATTCTTTGTTTTGCAGCTCCACCAGACTTGAAAAGAAGAAGCCTACTTCATTTATTCGCATTCGCAAAGCCCGTGTTAGACGGATTCGTTTTCCTGCGGGTCCTTACAGCACCTGAAGAAATCGTTCGCGGCTATCCCCAGTCTTCTAGCCTGGTCACCTATGCCCAAATGACCTGTAAAAACCCCTACTAGATTCCTGGTGCTAGTTCTGCTGTCATTAAGCAAGCAGCTTCCTTGTCCTTTTTCTGTTATATGAAGGCCACAATTACCCAGAAATATGGCAGGTATCCGTGCTGGTCCACCGGAGGCTTGCCTTTTGATAGGCGCCCCCTGATAGTTGCCTCTTTTATCTCTCCGCTCGGGATGCTTCCAACACCCTTCTGGATCCACCAACCCCCCGCCGTCAGCCTGAAAGCACTAATTGTCGCTACACCTCTGCAAGAGGGATCCAGCGGCAGTAAGTCAAGCATGACCTCCAGTGCGTGGTGCGTGGTGCGCAGACACTCAGTTATTTCCATACAAGCAGCCCTCTGGATTTTTGACAGGACATCCAGGTTACATTTCCTCCTCAGTGCCGTCCACCAGAGCGTGGAGCCGTAGCAGAGGATGGGCCGAAATATGGCTGTGTACAGCCACCGTACCACTATGGGTTTCAATCCCCAATTTCTGCCAAATATTCTCTTGCACATGTAGAAGGCCCCACTGGCCTTCTTCAGGCGTTCTTCCAAATTAACCTTCCAGCTCAGCTTGGAATCGGGTATGATTCCTAAATACTGTGCTTCACTGGAGAAAGTAAGATCCGCTTTACCCGACCTAGTTCTTGTAAAAAGGACTAGCTTCGTCTTCGAAGGGTTTACCCGCAATCCACTATTGTTGGCCCAGTTATGCAGCTTAAGCAGCGCAAGCTCGAGGGTTTCACTAATAGTGAAGAGAAATTTGCCCGTTACCAAGATGCATATGTCATCTGCGTAGGCATCTGCCTTAAATTCCTCTCTCTAATTTGATGAGGATTTCATCCATTACCAGTAAACACAGGAGTGGTAATATATAGACTGCTCTTCTCACAATGGCGTCACATGAGCAGGAGCTAATCTTTCTATTGAGAAGCATTGAGTTGATCCGCTCACATAGACCCTTATCCGTACCCACCCTTCTCAGCCCATTATGTATAACCTCCGTCTGCATGTTATTGAAAGCGCTCTCAATATCCAGGATGGCACCCTAGGGTGTATTCCTCATATTCTAGGGATTTCTCAACAACGGATACCATTGCAGCAGTGCCGACTCTACCGATTTCCCATTTGTATAGGCATGCTGGCTACCACTGCCGCCCTGCCATACACCTCTTATTTATACTTCTATGAGTTTCTCCAAGATCGTAAACAAAAAGGAGGAAAGACTGATAGGTCTAGATTCCTTTGCCTCCATATGGCCTGTTTTGCCTGCCTGAGGAATGAAGATTACCCTTACCTCCCGCCAGGCCCTAGGCGCGAACCCAAGCCTCAGGCAGGTGTATAAAATCGGCACTAGACATTTAATTATGTAGCTCAGTGCATTCTGAAGTATAATCGGTCTCAGCCCATCCACCCCTGATGCCTTAAGGGGGTCAAACGAACAGACCGCCCATTTGGTAGCTTTTTCGCTGACTATGGAGCTGATCACCTATTCCTTTCCGCCTTGTAGGTACCGTTCCGTAGAAATCGACACCGTCGGGCCTATCTTTCCACTGCCAGGAAAGCGGGCGTCAAGAACTACGTTCATTTGTCGTTGTCCAGACACCGTTCTTCCCTTAGCTTAGCCTAAAATCATACTGTATAATCTTGGCAAGCTGTAACGCAAATTTTCCAAGTGTCCCAAAGCTACTATTAGAAAAGTATTTTCTAAAAAAAGTATGACTTTGCCAAGATTTTTCCAGCAAGTAAAGGGTAGTGCGAAAATAATATCTAAATTCAATAAAACTTCTAACATGGATGGATGCTAACAGCAAGGGAGAAATGTACATCTCGTGAATCTCCTTCCGGAAAGATTTCTGATGGTCATAGAAATATTTACCTTTTGTACTGCCATTGGTCTGTACTTCCCCGAAAGGTACTTAAATACCAGGGCAGAAGTGAGATGTTGGTTACAAGGATAACACAAGTTAGGATGTTGTAGAAAGTTGTTTTTTATAGAGACCGCATTCAAGTTGTCATAGTATGAATGGCTATGTAAAGTTTTATTAAATTCAATAGCTCAGCATTATATTTTTTCAACAGGGGCAAATCATACCTATATCGTACCAGAAGAGGTTCAAAGGGTACTATGACGAAATATTGAATAATCTTGTAGCCATAGATCGCGACGCGCAGGCCGAGAGCACATCGTAATTGTAGAGGAGGAAATTAGACAAACTCTTGACGATACTAGGAAGACAACGGAAGGCATATGTAAATACATTAAAGAAAGACAAAGGAAGACATAAGTTAAAATTTTTTTCGCAAAATATCCTCTCTATACACTCTTAAAGCGGCTAGACAGCTAGGTACAATATGATTATTTACGGTACAGGTTGGTGGACCATTAAGGTCTATACGTAATAGAGAGTGTATATCTTTTGTCGGTACTGTCTTCCTCTTTTCACGAGCAATATTTTGAATTAACGTTTGACTTGACAATCTTGGCTCCATTTTATTCTTTTTCCTTAAATTTCATTATAGTATCCTTCACCTTTTAGTTACTATTCTTCATTTCTTTTATAATTTTTTAGTTTATCTTTATTTTTCATTTGTATGCTTCTAGTATGTACATATATTTAGTAGTTAGTAGTTTTCTTAGTTTAGTTTAGATTAAGTACCGTCATTCGGGGTGAAATCGGACGATTTTTGCCCTTTTTTCTTAATAAAAATGACAATTTTTAGAGGAAAATTTGCAAAAAAAATTATTTAGAATCTCGCATGTCTCTATTGTCAAATTCCAAAAAAGAAACAGATAAATTTTCATTCCTCCCACCATTTTGTTGTTGTTAAAGAGTGTCCGCCTCCATACCTAAAAAAAAAAAATTAAAAATATATATTTGTTTACTAAACTTTACTAAAGATAAGCCACATGAAAAAGAATAACTCATTTCGTTTTTTCCATTTTTAGTATTTCCTTGTTACAACAGTTTCTTTTAAGTTATCATATCCAAAGGAAAAAATATTATTTATAAAATCCATATTTACATGCTCTACGAAGAATTTATTCAGAGAAAAAGTACACCCAACAGCATTCAAACTCGTACTGACGTGATATATGACGGTCGTTTTAGTTTTAAGCGTCGCGGTATATGTTATTTAAATAAAACGTTGACCAACACCCTTCTGTCCGAGTTCACCCCCACAGTCCGACTTCACCCCGAGTGCCGGTAGGTTAGTTTTGTATCACTGTGTAAATTGCTGAGTATAGTAGCTATATGTCACACTAAAAGTATGGATTTTACTCTTTTCTTTTATGGATTTTGTTAGAAATTATTTCTTCTTCTTAAAATTTTGAATTTAACCTTTTTTGTGTTCACCGGTAGTAAATAAGTGGAATTTTCTGTTTGCTATCACATGAATTTCTTTAATAAATAATAAAATAATAATAAATAAATAAAACATCCTAAGAACCCATGAAAAAGATTCGTATATTTTTCTAAAACTTGCTGTTCTGTCACGACTTTACATTCTTTTTGTTCCACATAATTAACCCTTTTTATCAAATCTAAATCAATACACGCTTTAAGCCCTAATATCGGTATTTTATCATTGACTATAATAAATTTGTGATATGAATGTTTTCCACTGACAATACATTCTACTAATATTTCATCTATTTTGACCGTACTTTACTACCACCATACGCCTGCAATCTTACTTTCGACTCATTTAAATTTACACCTTTAAATTTTTGAAAAAGAAATTTGCGTAAGCGACTGGCCTCTGTTCCAGTATCGAGCTTAAAATTTATGGCCTTTTTTTTTTTTTTTTAAAAAATAATATGACTATCAGAACCAGCTTAACACAAGCTCGCTACATGGACACGTTTAATAAATAAACGTCTCAACAATACATGCGATTCATCACTTAGTCGGTGTTAGTATTAGTATGTTACACTAAACATAAACCAACACCAGATGAAATTACATGCACAAAACATTAAACAAAATAGATTAAATATTATGTAGACGTTTTTTTAAAACATGCTTAGAAACGTCGAGAACAAAATGCTCAGCCATATTATTAACAGTAATGCACATGCGATTAACAGGTTAATACTTGCTAAAGTTAGACCTTGAGGAGTTAACATGCAACAAAGGTAGCCTTCTTAAATTGTGCCTACTATCACGGAAAGAGATTTTATTAAGTAAAAATGGAGAATTAATATTCCCGTTTAAGAGTTGATGCACAACCGTTATATCGGCAACCATACGACGTTTCTTTAGCGAGTGCATATTTAAAAGCTTCAAGCCATCCTTATAGGGTGGAAGAATTAATGAATTATTCCAGGGTAGGTGCCTGAGAGCAAATCGTAAGAAGTTCCGCTGAACAGACTCGATACGGTCGATGTGTATACCGTAAAATGGAGACCAGACCTGGCTAGCGTATTCAAGAAGGGGTCTCAGAAAGCAAGTGTACAAATGCAATGTAATGGTAGGATTCGAGAACTCTCGAGACCAACGTTTTATAAAGCCCAACATAGAACTACTCTTTGATACCATGAAGTTTATATGGGAGACGAAATTCAATCTTTGGTCACATTTGACACCCAAGTCACAAACAGAACTAACACGGCGAATCGAGGAATTCGAGAATTCATAATCATAAGTGATTGGTTTCAGATTCCTGTGGAAAGTCATAACCTCACATTTGTCGATATTGAGTAGCAAATTATTGCTTTTGCACCAGTCGTAAAATTTGTGGACGTCACCCTGTACAAGTTCACAATCGTTAAAAGATTTAATCTGAGCGAAAAGTTTAATATCGTCAGCATAAATCAAGACTTTGCAGTGCTTCACAACAGATACAATGTCGTCAATATATAGAATAAAGAGAAACGGGCCCAGGTGACTCCCTTGAGGTACGCCGGACGAAGCTTTCAAGACTCTAGAGAAGTAATGGCGGAAATTGATTTGGTATGTTCTGTTATCTAAATGTGACTCCGTCCATTTTTGGAATGTTAGGGGAAACCCATACTTTTCCATTTTAAACAATATCACGGAGTGAGATAACTTGTCGAAAGCTTTACTAAAGTCAGTATAGATACAATATGTTTGGAAGCCTTTTGCAAACCCGCCATTAGTATCCGAGATGAATTCTAATAAGTTGGTGGTTGTAGACCTGCCCGAAATAAACCCATGTTGGTTTGAAGAAAGCAAATTCTTACAGGAAAATGATAGCTGAGAGTAAATGATTGATTCAAATAATTTGGGCATTCATAATAATTTCGCAATAGGCCTATAGTTAGAACATCATTTTTACTACCTGTTTTGTGGATAGGTATGATGAAAGAATTTTTCCATAGCTGCGGAAAACAACCACTATCGAGCGATTTTTGTAAAATAATTCTCAGCGTGGCTACTAGGGAGAGGCAACATGACTTCAGAAAGGCTGGTGGAATCCCATCGGGACCCGTTGTGAAATCATTTCGAAGCCCATTAATATGATCTAGTATATCCTCATGTGTAATTGTAGGCATAGTGAATGAAACTTTATGAGAGTCGTTCATATAATTAAAGTTGCTATTACGAGGTTGGAAATTTGAAGAGGAAAATGCATTTTCAAAAAATGAAGCAAACATATTGCAAATTTCAGACGAAACGTCACTAGCAGAATCTTTGTACCTCATGGTATTGGGGTAGTTGTCGGTTTTTTTTTCATATTAATAAACCTAAAAAAGTTACGTGGGTTACTAAATAATTTCACATGCATACTTTGAATATACTCATCATAGAGTGAAGAGGAAAGTTCGTTGAACTCATTATAGGATGTGAGGAAGTTGCTGTGACTTATAATGTCCTTGTCACGCAAATATCCTTTCCACAGTTTATTCTTTCTATTTTTAAGGCATTTCAGCTCTTTATTGAACCATGGCGGTGATGTTTTAGAGATCCGCTGACGCTCACGGGGAACATGAGAAGCGAATAAATCGAAAAGAATTATGTAAAACTTAGAAACATCTTCATCAACACTATTGCAAGACAACAATGTGTTGAAATCAATAGAGGTAAGTCTACGAGAAAGTTCCGAAAAGTCAGCTTTTCTAAAATTGAAAAAGTATTGTGATTCGTCACAATTTGCGAGATTTTCGGTTTCATGGCAATATCTAATTAGTAGAGGAGGGTGATATTTGTCAAGCGTAGACATTATAACTGAGCTAGGTTCAACTAATAAGTTCCCAGCGTCAGTAAAAAATACCAGGTCTAGCTGCCTACCCATGTCATTCTTAACATTACTGATTTGGCTGAGACCAAGAGATGAAATAGTGTCAAGGAAACGTGATTCCCTTGTTGTCAAGTTATTAAGTGGAAGATAGTCATCGTCATCTTCATTAAGTACCCATTGTATATTGGGTAAGTTAAAATCACCAATAAGTAGTAATTCGTCAGTAGGTTCTATCTTACCATGGATAAAATTAGATGTTAAAGTAAGTAGGTCGTAAATATTTTGACCTTTGTCATCGACGATATTTATGGAGTCTGGAGGAATGTAGCAACAAAATTATGTATAAGTCATATTTTAGGAGAGATAGCTTAAGAGCTATGAGCTCAATATCGAGGGTGTTGGAGAAACAAGGAAGTTCAGTTTTGCTGCAATTGAACTTATTTTTACACGCGAGAAGTACGCCACCGCCACGAGCCTCCGAAACAGTATGTCTATCTCTTCTAAAAGTTTGATAAGAATTATCAAGGATTTCAGCATCACGAATACCATGATGCAGCCAAGTTTCAGTGAAAGCAACTATATCGAAGCAAGCCGCGACAGAGGATTTGAAGATATGTGCGTTTTTTGTCCGAATCCCCCTTACATTTTGATAGTAAAGGGAAAGCGACTTCAGTTTTTTCGAACAACGTTATTTATTTTAGCTTTATTTCTAGGTAGGCGCTCAGAAGGTACAAATAATTTAGTAAAAGTGCCAGGAGGCCAAAGTAAGGGGTCTAACAACTTGTCCTGTATATCTGCTGAAACAGTTTGGAGAAAGGATGCAACCCGTTTAGAGCTTTTACTGATTTTTCGACAAGAAATACCATCAGTCGCAATATTTTTGGACTTTAAATACTTCGATATGTCCTCGCACATAGTTTCTGGACAGAGACGGGTGACGAAAACATTTGAAGGTTAAGGTACCGTTCTCAAAGAGGCCCCAATACCATTTCCTAAAGAGGACTGAGATGAAGTACCAATCGCTACTGTGGAAGGCTCCCTCCTTTCAGTTGCAATTGCACGTTTCCGGGATCGGTTTTCGCGGATGCTTTGTTTACGGATTTGCTTGGAATGCTCCACAGGAATAGGAGCATTCCTATTAAAATCCAAGTCAAGTTCGGAAGATTTGGCCAACGGAAGCGGCAGGTGCGAAGCCCGGACAGCATTCTTACCTACGGATAACTCCGTGTGACCACCTGCAGAGGTCGTTGTCGGAAGGGATTTTTGGCTACTAAGATTAGTGTCCGAGATGGCGGTTGCATTTTGGGCCGCTATGAGTTCACTTCTTAAGCTTGAAGCAGAAGAAGGAAGATTAAAATTATTAGCTGGAACGATTGTGCGAAGATCAGATTGTGTTCTGATTTCATCTGCAATATCACTCATTATCACCCTTGTAGCAGCGAGATCGTCGGAAATAGTGGTAAGTTTCGTTTGTAGTGGGGAGGAAACGGATTCGTGACCAAACAAGTTCTCAATAGAGCTAGAAATATCATTAATATATGTCTTAAGGTCGTTCCAGTGATTGTTTAAACTTATCGACAACTCTTTGTAGTGTCTCGAATGTGTGGAAACATCCATGAAGTTCCTGCCGGATGATTCTGCAAACTTACGCAGATCAGAATCTGAAGACTTTGATTCCATCCTTTAAACAGTCGAGTAAACAATCCAATTTGGATTCAAGTGCATCAAGCCTATGATGTAGAGAGGCAGAATTGTTCGAATTGTTTGAAGCCGTAGTTAGTTTATCGACTTTACAAGAGAGCTCATCAAGAATCTGAGAAATAGATGAAAAGTCGGAGGATTGTTCTGTTTGCATCACTTTTAGAGAATTTATATTATTGGTCAGGTTGTCAGTGTTGTTTAGTAATTCCTGCAATTGACCATTATTACATATTACTGCCATTAAAATATGAGATAACGAAATTTCCTTACATTCAGATCAAAAGTAGGAGAATATGTTAGAAAACTCAAGCAGTGACTTAGCAGAGAGGCGGATAAAATTGGAGAAGCCCACGCAAGCATAATGAAAAGATCTGCCACAAATTCCTTGGCACTTGATTAGAGCAAGATTACTATCAGTTAACTGACAATTATTAAAACAGCAACCATCCATGCTTCAAATCAACATGCAAGAAATAAATAAAAAAATCGGGAAAGGTTCCGCTACAAGATTTGTGTAAAGCAAAGCTTAATAAATTGCAGTCCAAGATGTAAAAATAATAGTGTGTGGCGCGTGGCTGAAGTGTGATGGTTGTCCAGGGATTTTAGAACAACAATACTGATTGGAGTTTTCGTGACGAGGGGGTTTGCGTCAAGACTAAGCTAATAGCATTAGAAAATAGTTTTTTGGATTAGTTTTTAATCTTTCACAGATAGGTGGCATGAAGAGTTAGATCTAGTATATACATACATAACTATGTACCTAATCGAAGCAATGTCAGCCCTTCAAACCCAATTCAAGTAAAAGAAAATAGCGAAAATGGGAAAAAAATTTAAGAAGAATTTTGCGGATGCACAGCATGCACCCATATGCAGAAACTATACAGAGAAAAAAAAATAAAATAAAAAAATAAGGAAAAATTGCCCCAGAAAGACTTTAACCACTCCCGTCGAACAAATCGTGGAGACAAACACGGCGTAATCCGAAAATAAACAACACAACTGAAAATTAGTCCGGGTCGGACAAAAATACGGAGAAACGGTTCAAAATAAGAAAAACGAATAGAACAAACACAAAAAAGATGCACAGAACACCGATTAAATAAAGAAATTAAAAATTAAAAGCGGACACGAACGAAAACTCGACTTGACAGCACAACAATTCACAAAAACACGCACAATGATATATTTATACCATTTATTTATCGAATCAATGTATATGTCATTATTATTACTTACTTGATTGCATGAAATAGCTCTTACCACTTTAGAATGATAACAAACCGCAAAATGATTAAATTTTCAAAAAAAGTGCGTAAGCTTTTGTTTGAATTCTGGACAATTTCCATAATCGTGTGTTGTCTCGCACAATTTTTGCATGTAAATTAGAAGTCGATTTTACGTACGATATCAGCTCTGACTTGTTTCTGAAATTATTAGATTTGTTACTTTTAGATATATTGATTATTTTTAAGATAATTATTCTTCCTAACACTATTATATCCTGATCTTTCTGAAACGATACTACTATTTTGACCCAGTTTGTTACCACGATAAAATCCATTACTTTTATTTTTTACTGCAAGTACATCCACTCCTTCAGCTGCTGTTCTTAATTCGCCTCCATTTGTACTTCGCGGCAACATGCCTGCTTGTGTTCGTGTTATCTCATCAGCTCTAGCCATCTCAATTGGCTTCTGTAGTGCTAAATTATCAGCTTCCAGTAATCGTTTTTGTAATCTTTTGTCCTCAACTCCCAGTAGGTACTATACGATCTCTAAGCATTCTGTTTGTGTGCTTTTCATACCCACATGTTGTAACCAGCTTTTTTATGTCCATTAAAACTGTATTAAATGGTTCACCATCTGCCTGCTTTCGATTCCAGAAAACAAAACTCTCGTATACTTCATTAAGTTTAGGCGTACAGAACAACTTAAATGATTCCAACACCTTCTCATACACTTTTTTATCCGCTTCAGATAAATTAAAAGTATTGCAAACTTCTATTGCTGCCGGGCTAACTGCATTTAAGAAAATTGCTACTTTCACAACTGCTGCTTTTTTCTCCAATTCGATCGCAGTAGGAAAAATATTAAAATTTTGCTCGAAGACACGAAAGTTTTCAGCTAAATTTGCATCTATAATTTAAGTTCTTCGACTTTTCGTAAATATTCCGTGGTTTCTTTTTTAATAATTTTCGTTTTTGGTTGTCTACCACGTGTTCGATAACTTTTTCGTATTGTGTTTAAACTTTTCACATCTTATAGCGTTTTATTTAGTCCCATGATTTAAATCATAAGCGATTTACTTACTGCACTTTCCGAAAATACCAGCTGCGCCATGTTATGTTCTCATTCAGGGATTTATTAATAAAGAACACAAGCTAGCCATTTACTTAAACTTAAGTTACTTTATTCAAAATGATAGAAGAGTTACAATTAGACTGAGTTTATCCAGCTGTGATGCAAACTGTCTACATCCATTCTTTGTGATAACCTAACTGTGATTCTTTAGTATTGTAAGTTAATTGTGTGTATGCATATATTTATATAAGTAAATTTGTATATAATATCCATATACAACACGAAGTTAGTTCAAGGCCAGCAATTCGAACCCATTAATAAACAAAGAACATCTAACAGAAATAATACGTATCTCATATATTGAAAAGTTTTATATGGCGGGTAGTATTATTATGACCCGCTCTCACAAATTTTACGAAAATTCTCTGCTTTTTCATGACCCGCCGCTCACCATGGTGGCAAGTGGCGGTCGTCGAAGCACCAACACCAGATGGAGCGCCCGCACTCTGCATCATGTCCATGCATTGCATTGCGTGTTGTTTCATTTGATTCTTTTACCTGTTCTCTAGGAAACCGGTTTCATCAAGAATACTTTCTTTAAGAGAATTTTCATTTACATTGTATTGCATTGCATTGTAGAACAGTAAAAAGGAGGGAGAATAGTAAGATGAGCGAAGGAATTGGTGGTTAACCGCCGTCAAGCATTGCAGCAAAGTGAAGCATGACACTATTACTATCAGTACGTTTACATGAATACTTGAAGTATGCTTGAAGTAATCGAAATATCATGAAAACGCTAATTCAACGCGTAAATTTCCACCTAAGTAATTGGAAAATTAAATTCAAGAAAAATTCAAGTCAAGTAATTGGAATTAATTTAATCAACTGAACTTCAAGTGAATTTCAAGTCAAGTACTCCAGTATTCATATAAACGTTCTGTATGTTTCCATGCGGAGTTCAATTCAACTCAACTCAATTCTCGTTTTCATGAGCATTGATTCAGATCCAATTCGTATTGAACTCTGCATGGAAACATAGTAATGTGGAAACGTGAGTTGAGTTGAGTTTCGTTCAATCCATGTTAAGTCCACGAAACCAGTCGTATTGAGATGGGTTTTGTCTAAGTATTAGTTAGAATAGTGTGGATGGATATTTTAGCCACCCCAAATCCGGCTACTTTGTATGAAATATTTCATCTGTCAACTCAACTCAAGTCGTTCGTGGAAATAGCATCGAATTAACGCAGCCAGCAAAACTTAACGCTAACTCAATCCTAACTCAACTCTGGCTCATGGAAACATAGTATATATGTGCATGGTTGGCATCGCCGTATGTACATGTACGTACAGCTATTGGGTGGTGGAGATAAAGAGAACAGAGCAACATTCTCTCGGTCTCAAATCTTTGCTTCTTACCGTCTGTTGACTCCCGTCCGCATCAACAAATAAGCATACAACTTGTGCATTTTTAGAGGCCAGATGATTCTTCTTGTTAAGATATATATTCTTTGTTACAACCACTGACTTATAATAATGAGCTTATTGACATTTTTCTATGAGAAGGAATGGCACAAGTTTGATAGTTTTCTCTTTCGCTCTATGGTAGAGTTGGAGCTACCAACACAAAATATCGCTTACTGAACGTTTTCTTATGCTATTTGTTGTTTTTATGTTGGCTGCATATGCAATCACCGCAGGAAGAATAAGGTAAAGATAGTGCTTACCTTGCTCCGTCCTCTGTCCCATTCGCATTGAAAATTAAAGTCGGAATGAGTTTAATTCCTTATAAGCAATTAAAATATCACTGGATACAAGAAAATATATATTTTTAATTTAATTCGATTTTCGGGTGTAAAATTTCTCTGATTGGTTGAGTTTTACATGTTTTTATGTAGTAAATATTTTAAAGGGTACTCAAACTCTGATATATATACAGAAACACAATTTTTTAGTGCCACATGAAATAGCAAAGTAGTATTCTTGAGTGCAGTATGCATACCGGGTTTCTAGGAAAGAGGTGAGAAGAGGCAAAGAGATATCTATACACTTTGGAGAGATATCTCTTTGCTTCCTCTCACCTCTTCCCCAGAAAACCTGTTTGTACACTGTATCAGGAATGCTTATGTGTGAACTTTAGTACCATAGTACTGTTAGATTTCATTAAGGCATTTGATAGTGTTGATCATAACATTCTATCGCATAAATTGTTTGCAGTTTTTAAATTCAGTACATCAGCCCTTACTCTCATTAAACATTTTTTGTCACGTCGTCATCAAAGCGTTAAGGTAAATAATAATATCTCAAACTCACTCACCTTATTATTAGGCGTACCACAAGGCTCTATTATCGGCCCACTGCTATTTAGAATATTTATCAATGAAGTAGTTCGTGACGTCAAAGTGCATATGTATTCTGATGATGTACAAATCTATTTGAGCTGGCCCATTGGACCAAGTGAAGACTGTCTTGCAAGAGGGCGGTCGGTTGATACTGAATCCAGGAAAGTTGCAGTGTATTGCTTTTTACAAGAACACTTTTGATAGAAATAGTATTCCTCCGGTCGTTCTGGATGGTATCAACTTAGTTATGCAAAGTAAAGTTACAAATCTGGGTGTTACTTTAAGCCAAGACATGAAGTGCTGTGAGAATGTTAACGCATTGATTAGAATAGTCTATTTCGGCCTTCGGAGACTTTGGCTCTATGCGAGTATCTTAACAACACCTGCTCGTCTTCAGCTTGTAAGGACACCACTTATGCCATACTTTACACATTGTAGTACGATTTACCCTAAGCTTGATTCCTATTGTGCCCGCAAAGTGGAGGTTGCCTTTAATGGTTGCGTTCGATTTGTATTTGGTCTTCGCAGGTTTGATCATGTGTCTCCTTTTCGGACAATATTGCTTGGTGGTCCTCTGAATTCTTACCTTCGGCGTTGGTCATTGATATTCTTCTTTAATCTTTTAAAGTCAGGCAAACCAGAGTATCTCAGAGAACTCTTCAATTTCGAAACATCTAAACGCAATAAGAACACAATAACTCCTCGTTTTTATAAGACAATTATGGAAAATTCTTATCTTGTCCAGATCTCACCCCTTTGGAATAATCTTCCTATGAATATCCAAACTGCCAACTCCTTGATCGCATTCAAGAGGCTCATTAGTTTACAAATAATATAGTTGTTCCATTAAATTTTGCTATATTTTTCTACTTATCTTCTTAGCAGCTGAACGCAAACTCTATTTGACCTTTCTTAGCGCACTTACAAAGTTTCTGTAATCTTGATTGCTTGATCTTTCTTTCTTTTTCTGTTTTCTTCAATCTATTTTTCTCCTAGAATTATGTATTTAGTACTCTATCTCTACTACTCCTTGTACTAAAAAAGGTGTCTAATATTGTGTACGACTGGAATAAATGACATGTTGTGTTATAATGAAGATTATAGAAAAACCAATATAAATTTCGTAAAGTTCGTTTGATGTCTTATCACCTTGCATGCAAGGTCATTAAAAACAAGTAAAAAAAACTAGAATTGATCTAAGAGACCAATTCGTATGATACCCCAGATGAATGCTCGTTTGTAATTTCGTATGGTCACCTATCTGCGCAAGTCTAATTTTTGAAGTGGTTTTTGAATAAGGTAGGTGAATACAATATGCGCATTTTGGCAATATGCCCATTGGCCGTAGTTTGGTTATTTCACGAAAGATGACAGCATATGTCATACGCATAGATTGCCACTATACTACTGTAATATATGAACTGTAAATCGGATTAGTAGGTGACGCGAAGTGAGTAGTATCAACGAAAATTGTTTTTTTTTCAGATGCCGTTCTAATATTTACGAGGTAATTTTTTTTTATTATAGAGTTAGTAAAAAAAGTGCTATTGGCTTGCAATATCTTGTGTTCAATACATTGGTATTGAAGCTTAGATTGTAAATTTTTTTTTTATTTTCAATACCGAGAAAAACTCTATCCAAGTATGTTGACAGTAACCGAACTGGTAAGGCAAAAATGGGACAGAAACTAGTACTGACTGCTGCTGAAGAAAGAGAGCTGCTTGCTAGAATAGTCCGATTGGCAGAAGAAGGATACGCGCTAACATCAACGACACTTCGAAGGTGTATTTTCAATTTCCGCTTCGAAAATGATATAGAAAACAAATTTTCTACCATGTCGAAAATGGCTGGCCAGTATTGGCTGAATGGCTTTTTAAAACAAAATCCTTCAATAAGCCAAAGAAACGCATAAAGTATGAACCTGGCCTGTGCCCAGAAATTGAACAGATTTATAGTAACTGACTATTTCGCAAAATTGAAGCAAGTCCTTTTGGAACTGGATCTGATGGATAGCCACGAAAGATTTTTAATGTAGATGAAAAAAGCTGTAGATTGAGTTTGCACCATCAACTAAATGTTCTAGCGAAAAAAAGGCGCAAAACGTGTACATCTGGTACGGATAAAACGTCACCATTGTCTCCTGTGACAATGCTTATAGTAATTCCATTCCACCAACAATTTTATTCAAAGGGAAATGATTGAAACCAGAATGGAAGGATAAATTTCCACCGGGATCACTCGTGATTATGACCCCTAAAGGCAGCATGAATATCACCACATTTTGCACCTGGATTGAGAATTTGGCTAAATATATACCACTGGGGAAATGTCTTCTAATTTTAGACTGTGCTAAATTACATTTGGACTATACTATCGTCGATGTAGCAGAAAGATATAATGTTGTACTTTTTTGTTTGCCAAACAATATGACCCATAAAGTACAACCTCTGGATAACTCTGTGTTTCGTTCTTTCGAATACCACTGGGATGATCAGGTAGTTCAATATTGGACAAGATACAAAGATCTTAGCATCACAAAACAGCGATTTGGTGATATTTTTGTTGTTGTGTGGGATAAGAGCATTAGACCAGCAAATCTAAAGGCTAGCTTTGCCACAAGCGGTATTTTTCCATTCAATCCTGCCCCTAGCGAAATTACCCAAGAAGAACCAAAGGAACCGATAGTCCAGCTCACCAGAGCAGGATCTCCTACAGGAGGGCCATCAAAAACCTGAAAAGGAGCACATTTCCAAGTAACTCTGCTGATGATGATAGCTCTGAATTAGAACTCATGCCCCCATTTCTATATGCCTCTGATACATTATGTGATTAATAATGATTATACTTAATTCTGATTCTTTTACTGTCATATTAAAACCGCATAGGACTGATCGTTTTCAAAGGATACGTAAATGGCATATGGCAACACCAAGAAGGGGTTGCTCGATTTAGTCCATTTTTGAAATTATATTTACTATTTTTATGAAAACACTATGTACAAAAATTTCAATGATCTACGTTGACGCGTTCTCAGGCAGTGAAAAATGAAATTTTTGTATGGCAACCCTATGAAGGAGTTGCCCTATTTGTCCCATTTGCGAAATTAATTTTGTGTAAAATTTCAGCTCTCTAAGTACACACGTTCTCGAGTTATCGTGAGGGTGGACAGACGGACGGACATGCAAAAATCAAAATAACTTTTAATTTTATTTATGGGTGTCCAATCCATTTTGCTTTACCATCATTATTTCTAGGTGTAAATGGAATGACAAAAGCTTAGTATACCATTTAAATTGCATCTAGGGTAAAAAAATAACATTGACGTGTAAGGTCCTGTGTATATCGGCAATTATCGGCGTAACGTAATTGCGGAATCGCAAAAAGATACAAAAACGGAAGAAGAAGGTTTATATAATCCCAGAAACACTCATCTTACCGGTATAAATTTATTAATTTAAAAAGCTTCGCTCGTGAATATTTTTTTCTGCCATCTTAAAAATTGTCTAATGTCAAATTACTATCACCTGAGCTGCTATGATTTTTCATCATGCAAGTTCGCTGAAAGCCGTGCTACTTAAATAGAAGTGTGGATTACACCTGCAAGAAGTATGGTAGTACAGGTTGCATGCTTCCCCGTGTAAGCACCAGGTTAGTATTACCTATGATGATAAGAAAAAAACTGGGAGTGATCACTACTTCTTGAGGGACAGATCAGATTACTATTGGTCGTGAAAGACGGTTGACGAGGGAGAAGCAATACTAACATCAGTGGACAGGAAAGTGTTCCTAATTAAAATTTTTAAATTTTTACATAATTAACCAATTAACTCACAACCAATTTTTCCTAAATAAGGTATATCACTGTAATTATCATTCTATACCACCGTCAAAATAATAAATCATTCAAATCAAACAATAAAAAAGTTTACTAAAGTTGACGAATTTCAAGAGCTCTGATAAGCATTCACGTCAATCATAATATTGCATGAGATACAACCTACACACACACATAGAGCAGATAAATTGATATAATTGAAAGTTTTACTTTTTTAAGCCGAGCCTACCCCAATATCGTTCATTGCACAACTTTATAACATAATGATTCCGCGATAGTGTGACTAGCTAGATATGCTAAGAACCTAAAATTTGCTAAACATAAAATTATTTCATCATTACTACAATCGAATGCTAATTAACTGTGGGTGGGTAAAGAGTTGAGATGGAAATTTTGTCTCTCTTTTTTACAATGTCATGGCGCTTAATTGTTACGCAATGATACAGCTTTATTATTTACTAAGAGAACTTTAATCAAATATAATCTAGAAAGCTTTTAGCTGCGGCTTTGAAGCAGATACAATTCCAGTTCCAATTTAGTCAGTAGAACCAATTCGAAGTGCACGATCAAGTTTCAAACGGGGATTGCTCTCTGTAGAATAATTCAAAATGGATAACCTAATTGAGTGGCTATTTGGGGTGACAGCGATTCTGGGATTATTAATTTATGTTTATTTGGTCTGGAATTTCAATTACTGGAAGAACCGCGGTGTTAATGGACCAAAACCAAGACCTGCTGTTGGTAATTTGCCAGGAATGCTTACTTATTCTCAGCATATGACGTACGATGTTGAAAAAATTTATCGGTAAGATTGTGATCAGTTTCTCAATTAGAATCCTTTTTTTTTTTGTACATTAATATCGCTAGTTTGATTATTTTGTTTTATTTAAAAAGCCAATATAAAGGAGAGGAACGATTTGTCGGCTTTTTTGTTGCTAGACAACCAAGATTATTGATACTTGAACCGAAATTAGTACGTGAAGTGCTGATAATAAATTTTAAGAATTTTCAAGAAAATGATGTGTTTTTTTCGGTAAGTTGAAATGTATATTTGAATTTGAAGTATGTGAGATACTAACGTTTTTCGAGATAGATTGATAAAGAAATTGATCGGCTCATATCTCAAAATCCTTTCTTTCTAACTGGTGCTGAATGGAAAGAGAAACGTGCAGAAATAACGCCTGCTCTGACAATTAATAGGGTACTTTAATATATTAGTATAACAGTTTATTTTTATGTGTTATATTAATTCTATTCGATTTTTTAGATTAAGGCCAGCTATCCCATAATGTTGGAAGTGTGCAAGAAAATGACTAAATACTTGGTAGAAGAATTTCAAATCCCACCCAAGGATGGAATGGAAGCTAAAGATGTATGTAATTATTTTAAGGAGTACTTAATATAGATGCCTTCTTTTGGAGTTGCGAAAAAACATTTTGATTTTTGAACATGGCAATATCTTACTGCAGGCGTCTATATTTTTTAAATTACACTAAATCAAAATTAAAGGAGGAAATGTTGGAAAACAATTTATTATGAATGCAAGGAATTCGAAAAGAAATATTTCAAAGGAACGTGCTGCTCAGATTAGCTGAATTTTAGTTACCTTTAAAATATCATACAGCAGCGTTTGAATGTTTATTTAGCAGGAGCCATTTTACGATATATTTCGGCAAACATTTAATTAAAAATGCTTTTAAAAAAACAATTTCCATTATGCGAATTGTGATTTTAATTTTACTAACCTCAAGCAAATTTGCATTTTCCATGGGATTATAGTTGTACACGAAACCAATATTTAATGGACTTAAATTTCTGTAAAACAATTTACTGACAGTGTTTCATTTTCTGGGTTGTCACAGTTCTATTACATAAATTCGAGTATGTAAAATTTCTAGACTTGCTATAGTTTCTATCGATACCAATAGCACTCTAGTTAACTTTTGGCATTTCGTATTACAAATATAAAATGCTAGTTTTTGAAAACTCATTTTTTATCTTTCGGCATAGACAACCTAATTACATACAAAGACTGGACACGTAGAACAAAAATATGCAACGACTTTCTAGAATATAAAATTAACGATGCCTCGTCGATGCCCAAAGGGTAAGCCTAAGCCAGCAATGCCTCGCTTCATAAAAAACATTGTTAGCTGACCCGATTAATGGAAGGCCACAATTTTTCTTAGAAATTTACTGGAAGTTTCTTCCTTTGAATTTTTATGTATTGGCCAAGCCCGAGAGCAATGCCTCGCTCCAATATACAATCAACAATGCCTCGACCTCTTGTGGAGAAGGACGCAATTCTTTCTTAGAAATTTACTGGAAATTTTTCCCTTAGAATTTATACGCAATTTTGGAGGGCAACAACAATTTTTATGAGCGTAGACGCGTAGCCAAGCAATATGCAATTTTTTGCTTCTTTGCTCCATAACTAATATTGATTTTTCCAAATAACTTCATGAAAGATACGAGTATATCGTAGAGAAATTCAACAGTTATCAAATTTTTTAGATTTTATTACAGCTAAAATTGCCAACTGCGGATCCCTTGCAAAGTATAACTTCCTACAGACAGACTGGACTGTATTTTTATTTTTCAATTTTTTTTATAATTTCACTCACTTTTTCATGCAGACGGAGAGGCAGATGAGCGGACAAATCAAAATAGTTTATAATATTTTGCGTAGGTGTCCAATCCACTTTGCGGTACTTATTATTATTATTTCTATGCATTACACATGAAATGACAAACTTGGTATACCTACTCTATGTATGTCCATTATTTCATCTAGATTCTAAGGTGTAATAAAATTATCTTCACGTCTGAATCATACAGATAAGTTCATGCATTTTTCCAATTTTTTTGAATTTATCAAAATAATTAACATAAATTGATTTGTCTACACGTACTCACGTGAGGTTAATTTTACATGAAAGATTATGTATTTTTTATCATTGGTATGTATATATTTATTATAATGAAAGTATTGTATCTGAAAATTACTCCAGTCGGCCACCAAAATGAATACAAATTCTACGGAAACATTTTGTGTACATTTTTTAAAAAAATTGCTTATTTGCTTACCCTGGGGTTACACGTAATATTGTTAATTGTGCCCTTTTCAGAATGGTTTCATGAAAGGCATATTTACTAAAAAACAGGGACATTAAGAACTATACATGTTGGGAAGGAATAGACAAAATTAGGAATGTAATTTGAAAATCATAGACGTTTCTAGAGGTATTGAACGTCGATATGCATTACACAATGCCTATTGGAAAATTGAAGACATATCGAGCGATTGTTATTTTTAAGATTTTGCGGTTTTTCATTTCATTTGCTACCTGCAAGTTAACACTTTGTGAATAAAATAAAAATTATATGGCCCCAACATATGCTTGAAAGCTAGTAAAATGTTTGAAATGTTTGAAAGAAAGTTTTACCCAAGCCTATATGATTTTTAGGGTTCCATAAATCAAACGGAATAAAATGGTACCCTCCCGGGTAGCCAGATATAAAAATGATGACTTATAAAAGTGACCAAAGAACATAATTATGAGACAAATATAATTTGAAACTGTGGTCCGGGATGACGCCAATTGTCATATAAATTGTAACGAAGTCACAAATTTGTAACCGAATTAAATTATTCTTACCCGCCACTGGGTTATTTAATTAAAACTTGAACTAAAGTCCAAGTAAGCACGCCACTGGGGCATGCCAACAAGCTGCCATAGTCACAGGCTGCATGATCAGCACGCCAGCACATGTACTGGTCAAGTACAAGAAAAGCTTTTCAAAACAGCTTGCAAGGTCTTTTATACTTACGCCAGTTGAAGCGTCAGGCACTCAGCCACTGAGAAGTTCTGACCCCCGACTATATAAAGCACGCCATTCGCCCACAGAAATCAGTCTGGTCAGTGAGCTCGACGAGTTAGGTGATCAGACATTTTACTGGGTTACTAGTGGAGCGCGAAATTCCCTCAATAGTGAACTCTAGCACGCCGTGTGAGTAATACCCGTGAATTTTCTAAATAATTACTTGGTACGTCGTGTGACTATTCCCCGTACCATCCGTCCTCATCCGTTGTGTTAAGGTTTGCGTGAACTATCCTGCCTTAACATTTCCTTGGTACGTCGCGTGATTATTCCCCGTACCATCCGTCCTCATCCGTTGTCTTAAGGTTAGCGTGAACTACCCCGCCTTAAGATTTCCCTGGTACGTCGTCTGAGAAATCCCCGTACTCTCCGCTGTATTCCCTCCCAAGTGTATTAGTACTAAGCCATAGGTACGTCGTGCGAGAGATCCCCGTACCTCTTCTAGAAATAGCGAGGCCTGTGTGAAATATCCGGCCTCCACAAATATTCTCTTGATACGTCACCGTCTCCCTCTTAGGTTATTATAGTGTGAAGTTCAGAATTAGTAGCATAGTGGTAAGCCGTGTGAGGCTCCCCTTACCACTACTTAGATTTCAGTATACATACATAGATCTAGGCTTTATATTGAATTTGTAAGAACTAGTCTCTTTAGTGTTAAGTATAGAATTTTTTTTATAGTGGTAAGCAGTGTGAAGTTCCCTTTACCACTTCATAGCCTCTAGTATAGGCGATAAATAGAACTAGATTAAGTTATCTGTGTAACTGGTAGGCTATTTTGTTAAATAAAGAATTATTTTTATTTATATTGTAACTGAAGGAGTTTCATTTTTAAGAAACCCTGGTCCGACGAGCTATCCGCAGTCATCCCACCGAATCTCCGTTACAAATTAATATTTAAGATTGTCACAGTAATTTTAATAAATTTTGAAACAATTATTTTTGTGATATATTTCAATGTCGTCATTTTGTTAAATTATGTTAAATGGTATACAGGGTGTCCCAGACTAATATGTGTATATTTTAAAAATGATTCCTCTCATCCAGACAACTAGACAAGTAAAAAGTTGTACGGTTGCGTGGGGGGGGAGGGAATGTGACTCTACCAAGTGACAGGGTTATTAGTTAAACATGGTCTTTTTTCATTAAACACCTTATGTCTTGAAAAGTGCAAGGTATATTCTCAGAGCCGGATTTACTCTTGCGGGGGCCCAAGGCTAAAAATATTATGGGGCCCTATTATATTTTTTTTTGAAAAAAGAAGTTTAAATAGCTTTCTGCTATTATAATAGTTAAATTTCGAAATTAATATTACATTTATTCATATATAAAAAATAAAACAAAGTAGAATTCATAAATAAAACAAAATTAATTTAGAAGCCTTTTCTCCTAGATTTTTTCTCTGCAAAATCTTCAGCAATGGTATCAAAATCCATTTCGCGGAGAAGTTCGGATTCTATAGCCATTAATGATAAGGCATTTAGTCGGTCTTGTCCAGTGCAGCTTCTTAAATGATTTTTAACACGAGATAATGTTGAAAATGATCTTTCACCCTCGCAGTTGGTCGCTGGGATAGTAAAATATATTCTTAAAACGATTCTAACGTTCGGATATGTTCCCAACATAACGTACTTATCCAGGTGGGTCATTAAATCTACAACTTTAATATCATCTTCGGTATTTATCGTAGAAGAAAACTGCAAAAATTCGTCCACGAATTCCATTTCTAAATCACCAGGATACGCCTCAACTAAACGTATACATTGGTGTCTCAATTCTATTAAACTTAATTTCTTGAAATCTGTTAAAAATCCGAACAGTTCTTTTAATTTCAAATAGGCAAGTTGTCGTTTACGTAGTTCAGCAGCCAAAGAATCAATAATTACATAAAATATTTGAATTCTAAATTTATCACGAGCCCTCAGTTCAATATTCATTGTGTTTTCTTCATCAAACATTCGTTTTCGTACTCTATCTCGTGTTTTTTTCACTAACATAGTCATGTATTGATACAAGTTTCTTCGCTTGCTCTTCCATTTCATCAAAATTATCACGCGTTGCAAGAACAAAATTTAAAAGAGATTCATACAGTTTCACAACACTGAGAATATCAATATTAACGTGTTGAAGGGACTGATTTGTTGCGTTGAGTCTGCTTATTAATGTGTACCATATAACTGTTAGTATCGCTGTATCGAACTCGTTCATTTTGTTATCCAAATTTTGGGCCTCCTGTCGCGTAGTTCTATTCTCAATATTATCATTACAAAGTTCACTTAGAGCAGCTCTAATTTCTGCATAACCCTTAAAAATAGCTTTAATTGCATCTGCTCTAGCGCACCATCGAGTTTGAGAAAGCGATTTAACAACGAGGCCACCTTTCGGCAAACAGTTTTTTAATTTTTTCCATCTATATGTCGAAGCAGAAAAGAAATTGTATAATGTTTGAATAAAGCCAAAAAAGTTGACAGCGCCTAAGCAACAGTCAGCAGCACAAGCACCTACGAGATTTGCTGAATGTGCCGCACACGGTACGAAATGGGCAAGTGGATTTACATCTTTTATTCGTGCTTGTACGCCTGTGTAAATGCCAGCCATGTTTGCAGCATTATCATGGCTTTGAGCTCTACAATTATTAATATCAAGACCAACATTTTCTATAAATTTTAAAATTTGGTTAGAAATATCTTCAGCACCGTGGCTGTGGAGCTCAAGAAATCTGACAAATCTCTCGACTGGTTTTCCATTCGATAGTACATATCGTATAGTAAATGTAAGTTGGTCGACATGGGAGATGTCCGGAGTAGAATCTACACTGATGGCAAAGTATTTAGCACTTTCAACTTCTGCGATAATTTTTGACTGTAACTTTTGACCCATAACTTTAATTAGCTCCTCACAAACTGTTTTGGATAGATATGTTGTACTTCCGGAGCCGTTTCCGCCATATCTTTCAATATGGCTAGCCAGAAATGGATAAAACTTGGCAATGGTTTCAAGAATGCCTAAGAAATTGCCATTAGATGGAGATCCAAGTGTTTCATCGTCGCCACGAAAGGCAAGCCCTCGTTCTGAGAGAAATTTTATGGTCTCAATGACGCGCTTAAGAACGTTACGCCAATAACTTTTTTTCCATTTGTCGTTGTTTGACAATTTCACAGTCAATTCTGCCAGAATGACTAGACATTGTACACCAATCATTAACGTTTTCTTTATGATTTTTGCTGTTTTCATGCGATGTAATTAGATTCTGGCAGTTTTTCCAATCTCCAAACCCACTTCTAAACGCAGACTCTTGTTTGCCAAATAGTTTACAAGGTACACAAAATACGTTTCCGGTAGAAGGGGAATATACCAACCATTTTCTCGTAACCTGTTCGCCATTGCACATTTTTCTTTCAAATATACTCAATGGCAAAAATCTAGATTGAGTGTTTTCTTTTCTTAGGGATTTTGAATAATTACCGTTCAAATTTTGATTTATGGGCCTTCTGATGACTTGTTCACGTAATTCTTTAGTTATATTTAACCATGTGGCCGGATCATCTGTTGTCACCAACGTATTTTTGAATCTTTCCATCGAAATTGAAGGTAAATTGATTTGTGCGGTACCAATGCTGACATCTTCAGTTAAGGATGATGATGATATATCAATGCTAAGACATTCAGATCGCACCACGGTATCTGCAGATTCTTGATCAGGAAGCAATGTTGCTGATATTTCTTTTTCACCGCAATTTTTGTTTCTCTTGGTTGTTTCAATAGTGCTAAAATACTCACTTAATTTCGGAAGCGAAGCTTCATATTTTTCCAGTTCAGCTTTTCGTTTTCTTTTTTCCGCACCACTAGCATATATTCTTTTGGAAGACATTATAAAAGCTAGGGATGTTCAATATTATGTCTCTGTTATAGAAAACCAAAGTCTAAATTTAAAAAAGAAACACAGGAGAAAGTGAAGTACTTTCGCTTATGTATATAAAATTCTCACTTCACTATTAAATTATTCAATAAACTTCAACTAATAACTTTTTGTAGTTAACTAAAAAACCTATATTTCGTCTGAAGCACAATCAATAATCTGAAGCAATGATTTCAATTTATTGTTGTGTTTGTAAACGCTTGAAGGAAATTCCAAAGCCAACCTTGTTTTGAAAAAAAAAAACTGCAAAAACTTTTTTTATAAATTTTGACTATAAAAAAAATTTTTAAAGTAAAAATTTCAATTTTAATATTAAAATGTTAAACCTTTTGATATAAAAATTGAAATTTGTCAGCCTAAGGGTAAATCCAGGTCTGTATATTCTCTATGTTGCTCTATGCCGTCTTATAACATACCATTTTCAGTGTACTTTTCAAGATATTGGGTGTTTAATAATGTTTAATAAAAGAACATATTTTACTAATTACCATGTACAATTAGGCCCCCCCCCCCCCTTATAAAATTTTTTACTTGCCTGGATGAGAGGAATCATTTGGAAAAATATAGTCATTAGTCTGAGCCACCCTGTATAGGTCTTTTATACTGAAGTAGTAAAAAAAATACACGTACTTTTGGAAAATATTGCATTTATTGCTATTTGTTATTTTAGCTCGACTATGTCCTCAGAAATAACTTTTATTGCGGATACTTTTACAGGGAAAAATAAAAACAATTGAAACTGTAACTATGAGAGGAATTAAAAAAATATCAATTTACTGATAATTTTTGCCAGAGAAATTTATTTTCTTTTTAAAGCCGATTTCCAATAGCCGGTTAGTAATACGATGGACGGCGTTTACAATACTTTTCCCCCCGATTATTTTTTCACACAATCAATCCCACGTTATTAGTCATCATACAATGAAATTTTCTTACACTTTGTTCACAGATTCTTGTGAAATCTTTGTCCATAAAACAAGAAGGTTTTGCATCACAATATAAATGTCAAACTATTGTGTGACATTTTGTTTTCATAATAATTTCCTGTGCTAAATTTTCGACATTGTTTTGTAATGACATGACAGTACATAGGCTGCCGCGCTTATAAGATCGCCATAGTCAATCTCTTTTTTTTCTGAAAACAGAGTGACGTACGAATTTAGAAATTGGTAGACTGTCAGATTTTTGCACGCATATATATTCCACAGTTAAAGTTTATGAAATATTTTTTTTTTATTTTTTATGGGGGTCAGTATCTTGCAGGATATGGGTTACATTCAAGGATTATAGATTGTTTTTTTTTCAATAAAATTTTTTGTTTTTGCTCGATATCTATTACTGAACACCCGTTGGTCTTGTTGTCGCTTTATCTTAAATAATTTTGGAAAGACGATTGTATTATACTTGGCGCTTATTGATAACTTTATTAGACACATAATTCACATAATTCATTAAATGATTATTTTCCGACAAGTCATTAAATATTACTCAATTTAACAATTTTATAAAAATTCTATAAACATAAATAATTAAAAATATTCCAGCTTGCATCTAAATTCACTATTGAAGTCGTAGCAAACTGCGTTTATGGATTAGAGGCAGGTGCTTTTGGGAATGGTAGATGTATTCTACGTGAGGAAGGCGCTAAAATTTTTGGATCAAACAGCGCACTTGAAGTGTTTACCGTTTTTATGCTTTCTACATTTCCTTTCTTAAAGAAGATTTTTAATTATCCGATAATTGAGAAGCGAACTGAAGATTTCTTCACCAACCTAATGATTGATGCTGTCAAGCTTCGAGAGAAATCGAAAGACGATCGTGTTGATTTCATGAATTACTTAATTCAACTGAGAGATAGAAAAAATCTTTCTGCTCTTGATATGGCATCGCACACACTTTCGTTTTTTATTGATGGATTCGAAACGTCCAGTATTCTTATTACCCACTGTATACATATGGTGGGCTCTCTTAATATTACTCGTAACTTTAAAAAAATTTAATTGATCATATCTCCCTATTCAGCTAGCAAAATACAGAGATGTTCAAGAAAATCTTAGAAAGGAAATCAGAAATTCATTGGAGAAAAATGGAGAACTATCATTTGAGAAATTAAATGACTTACCATACTTGGACAGTGTTATGAATGGTGAGTAAGAATATCAAAAAGCTTAAACGAAACTAAACAAATTATTAAATTTAATAAATCCTTTAAGAAACTCTTCGACTCTTCCCGCCTGGAACAATGTTGTCCAAGATCTGTACAGAACCACATGAATTTATTGATTCTAAAGGAAAGTCAATTCATATTGAAAAGGGTATAGTTGCCACGCTTCCAGTTTATTCAATACAAAGGGATGAGGAATATTATCAGGATGCTGAGAAATTTATTCCGGATAGATTCAATGCTGAAAATGGTGGAACTAAGAAATACAAGGATTTAGGTGTTTTCTTTCCATTCGGCGATGGACCTCGGCAGTGTTTGGGTAATTAATATTTATTTTAAGTTTTCAATTACATTTCAGAACGATTATTTCAGGAATGAAATTTGCATTAACACAATCAAAAGCTGCTATTGCTGAGCTTGCGTTAAATTGGATAATGTCGGTCAATCCTAAGACACGAAAAGAATTTGTGGCTGATCCAAAAAATTTCCTTTTCGTGATGGATGGTGGTACATGGATTGATTTCAAGAGAATACCAGAAGAAAAGAAATTTTTATAAAATTAAAAAATAAATAAATGAAAAAAATTTTCAAAAATTTTTAATTCTCATAGGAAATCGATTCTTTATTAAAATTTAAATGTGTCATTTTCACCAATTAAATTGAATAATTTTGGTCTGATGTCTGATTTTATTTACAATTATATTCCAGTATACCATGCAAAAGATAGCGTGTAAAATTCGTTACCTTGGAGCTCGTTCATGAAATCCCTAATTTAACATCCTTTGTATGCGATTTTTGCTTGAGTCAGGTTTTTTAATGCCGCAAGAATTCCTTGCAACAATAAAAATAAATTTCTCTTCACATCCAGTTTTCACTCGCGTAATGGTGAAGATAGACGGCGAGAGACATTTGGTCTCCAGTCTGCGGTTTACAGAGACTAAAATCTCCGAATTTGTTTACACGGGAAAAGACTTTTGTCTCTGTAGACCATCAAATTAGGTCTCCGGAGATCTTAATAAAACAGTCTCTAGAGATACGTTTCCGAATTGTATACACGACATTTATATTTGGTCTCTGCATTAGATCTCCAGAGATTTGGCATCTATGTTAATTGTTCTTTCAATGCTGATATCTGCAGCGTTAAATTATTATAATTACTTATTTGAATAAAAAAAATCGAAATGAAAAATAATTAAATCCATTTTATTTTATTTTTTATAAGAGAACATTATAAATTCATTGTGAAAATTATGAATTGCTCATAATGTCGACAGGGCTATTGTTTTCACAATTCTGCCCTGTTCTGTGTTGGCTTCATGAACAGGAGATAAGAAAATAATTTACACTTCATTTGATGACTCGGAATATCCACTACCTGTGCTTTGAACTAAACTATACAATTTTCGAGCATCAGCTTATGCCGTAATTTCAAACAAAGTAGTTATATAATTTTTCTTTCTAATACTTTTCAAATCCACAATATTGGATGCTCTTCAACTAATTGTAACATAATCTTAGTTTTTTCTGTTGTCCACTCCATTTACTATAATACATTAAATGAAAATTAAAAAAAGAATTTCTTTATAACAATTTGTCAAACTTACTCCACTTTATTCCTTTTCCTTTCCGATTAGATCTACACTTAACTGGCAGAATACACAAATAGTCTCCGGAGACCTAGAGACGAGAAATGAACAAACTTTGTAGACCGTAGACAGACCCTGGAGATCTGTTTGTTTTAAAATACACGACAGGAAACCATGTTAACCAAAAAAGTCTCTAGGGACTAGGTCTCTTTGGAGAATTTTTGCATCTCCGAACTGTATACACGTGTCTCTGGATCTCCAGAGCATATCAAATTCAAAGTGCAAAATTATTCCCTTTGTCTTTTCAGGACTTCTTTGCGGTCGGCGTCCCAGAATCAATGTACGAAAACACTCATACTCATATTCTAGGTGAGTCTCAATAAAATTTCTATCTATCTAGTACAATTTGAGAATTATTTTTGTCATTTCGTTATGCACTTTTTCTCAGATATCATTCAGATATATTCATTAGATCAAATTCTATACAAACCTTATATCAATCTGTTCATGAGTGTTTTGGTATAGATATACCTTGGTGTCTTACCTATCCGCATATCGAAGTACTACTACCTGCCCTCTGACCGCGTTTCCCGGTGATTAACCGAATAATTTTAAGAGAGAATATAGTCGGTATTCCATCTCAAGTGGAATGTTGTACTGTACACACAATTCTCAATGATTCCGATCAGGCTCCATCTTAAATTGAGAGATCCAGTAATACTGGAGGACTTGCATTGATATACAGCCAATGACGGTTCTCGGAGATGTTATTGATATTTCCAGAAACTACACAATAAATCAAAAGCTGGTTGCTTCTGCACGAGATATATTACACCAACTTAGGGCAAGACCTTAGAACTGACTTAGAAGATCCTTTTTTTTGAAAAAACCACCCAACATATATTTACTAACAATACCCATGCTGCTCTGTAACTGTTTTATATCCATAAGGCTTCCAGATAGTAGACAGAGATATTCTTGAGTATCGACAGTCGAGTTGGAAGGATTTACAGAGTTAATGATGGTGAAGTTCCCCTGTTTCTTTGGCTCTTCACTTTTTCGACCTTGCAACGTCTAATATGTCCAACATTTCGGGATCAGTAGCGCACTTAGGATTTAGTTTTCGGGAGAAGGGGTGGGCATGGGTGTCGCCAGCAGGGGCGGATTTAAGATATTCTTGTGAGGGGGGCGCAACTAGGGTTTAAAAACGTTTCAAGCTGGAAACAGAACAAATGTTCGAAGACACTCGCCACCACTCGCAAATATCAAATACACAAAATATATCATTTAGAAGATTCAGGTCGAATATATAACTCTCAAGGGAGAAAGGTACTCAACGTTCAACTTTTGCCATTCGTGAAAATCAAACGAGGTGTTAAATAATTTATTTTGTTTTGGTTTGTAAATGGTGGAAGTATAACAAAAATATATTTTGTTCAAATTCACGAATTCATCATAAACTGCAACTTTGCAAAATATTGGAATGCAAGCGCGTCTATTTAAAATAGCAGCACAGACGCAATACAGACCTGGTAAGTATATAACTTCATGGAAAAGTTAAGAAAGTTTGACAAATAAACTAAGCTCAGAAGATACCCTATGATGCAAAGCACAGCATGGTAGGACGGACATAAGGAAAGGAGCGAAAGGCATCCAACAGTGAGTCTACATGGCAAGTTATTGCCAAATCCCCAATGAGCTTGAAGGCTCTAAAAGCTAAAACTGTACGACCAGTCCCTGCCCAGATAAGGGAATTGTATTCCTTTCTAGGTCTGATGTAGGACTTATAGATGAGCGCTAGATTCGATGGGCGAAACATTTCTTACACCTTTTCAGAAATCAAAGACATTTCGATGCTTCTTTGGCAACAGAAAAGAAGTGATCTGTCCAGCTTAACTTAGAGTAAATATTAATGACAAGAATGCATAAAGACGGTGTACCGTAAATAAGTTCTCCATAAAAATAAATGGGACTGGAAGAGTTATGATCCTGTTTTAAAGAGATGAGACAGTTTTGAGACTTAGACAGATGTGCCATTCCCTATGGAGTGGCTAAGAGGTTCAAAGCAGTTAGCGAAATCAAGGGTACTGTGATAGACAAAACTATGGATAGGATTAGAAGTAAGGGAAAGCAGATAATTAAAGAAAATAATCAGAGGGATGGAAAGATAACATAGTCCTGGGAACATCAGAGTTTATAGGGTGAGGTACTGCTGAAACGCTACCTACATAGTACAACCGGTATTGGCCGACCAGATCAGATTAGATATCAAAATCATTTGAAATATGTAGGGCAACGATACTCACAAAAATTGTGAAGACTACGGTTTCAACGTTCCGTAAGAAAAATCAGCACATCTCCAGACAGATGAGCGTACAGTCCGGAAGCCATATTGGTAATCTTATATGAGTTGTTTGGTTTCTAGATACCTCATTAATTGGACAAAAACCTTTGAAAGTATGGAAGCGATTACAGTTGGTGGATAATTTGAGAGATCGCTACCCTCTCTTTTCTTGGGAATAGGCTGAACGGGAGATAGTTTCCAACCAGTTGGAAATTTTCCTGTCGAATAATACAATTACAGTAGTCTACGCCGAGGTTTATCCAAGGAGGAGGCACAACTTTTAATTAACACGGGTGAGAAACCATCAGGACCTACAACTTTAGAGCCGCTAATCATCTTAAGGACTTTGAACAGATTTCTCGTACGGATGTGTAGTGGTCCTTGTATACATCCATACGAAAGATGCAAAATAGGTGTCTGTGAAGTGAATGGAAAACGAGAATTTGAAGCGAATCTACCAACCAAAATATTAGCTTTATCCAGGGAGTCAACAACCACTTCACCATTATTTAGTAGTGAAGGTATAGAGGAGTTGGTGAAGTTGTTCCTGATGGCTTTGACCGGGTGCCAGAAGCCTTTACTATCCTTGAGGCTTGCCAAGATTCTTAGTCTAAAATTCTGGACAAAAATGAATTTTTCTCACCGTATAATGGACTTGCAGGTGTTCTGTGCAGTTTTGCAGACTTGTTTCAATTCTGGGTATTACTGCAATTGGTAGGCACGAAAAGCAGACTCTTTCGTTCGTATTACTTGATTGAATTATCGGTAAAACAATAGCGATTTTGCTGTTGTTGAGACCTGGTGTAGGAATAAGCAATATATTCATGTATGCCAAGACTGAAGAATGTCACTAAGCTCTAATGTAAATTCATCAACATTCCTCGAAGAAAAAGAAATGGACCAATGAGTTTCTCTAAGATACTGATTGTAAATTTCCCAATCAGCAGTTATATTTTGTTTTTATTTAACGTTTAAGCAAGTATTCTAGTAAAACTATTGCATTTTACGAAATAATAACAAAATGTTCCAACATAAATCTTTTGCTTTAAATATAATAATCATCTACACCAATATACAATCATCTGTTTGCCTTTGTGTAGTTTCGCTAAATTTCATCAATTACGAGCTATAATGGTTTGTTGAAGTGTTTCTTTAACCCACCGAAAATATTCTAACAAGCCATCTTTAGATCGAAGATTGATCAAAGACCCTTTGGCACCTGTTTTCAATAAAAACAATCCTCCTATCTCTTTTACCCCAACACGCTAAAATCCCGCTTCAAAAACCCTGAGAAAACCCACGCGCGTGTACAGGATTTTGACAGCTATTAGCATTTCCATAACCATATCTTCATATACAATGAAATATATTTATTTAGAATAGTTGGCGGCGATTATAAATGTCGGCGTGTATTGTACGCTGTACGTGTTAGTTACAAAATAACCTTCCTCCCAATATACCCGTACATTTCCTTTACTTTCAAATTTTAATGCGGTTTCAATGAAATTTTTACCTCAATATACCAATATACTTTACTATATTTAAAACAATTTTGGCGTAGGAAAGAATATCTTTATGGTGTCGATATTTTGCTAAAGTTTGCAATTTTTACGGAATAAAAAAAAGCAAAATTTAATTTGGTTTTATGGGAGATCAGTGAAAACTGTTGGGGCCCTATATCCCTAGATATTTGATTTTTTATACATGCCACTAAATTTCTCTAAATTTTCTTGTTTTTTATACTTACTCAACTATTTAAAGAAGTAGATTTGCTTTTTGTTTCATAATATAAAAGATAGTCATCGTGGGCATAAGAAGTTAAGAAATATATAATTAGTTATGACTTTTTCGGAGAGATCAAGCAGTAGAGCGTTTAAAAAGCGTGTTATTTGGAACGTTCTAATAGAACCTTGTTTGAAATTTAAAATTTTTAGATGTATTAACACGAAAATGCAACTACCCAGTTTTCGTCGACTCCTATCAATATCATACTCCTTAGTTTTTCCCCCTTACGAGTTTTTTTCTTGTAAGTTAATTTTTGAAATTAACTTTTCAGTAGTTTATTCTAAGCTGCTCTATTGTATGAAATATACTCCACAGTAACTATGTCTCGCCTTTACACGCGCGGAGCCATATCGACGAATCATGACTGTTAATCATATAGACTCATTTTAGACAGCTCAGTATGCTGCCTCTACCGCAAAAAAAAGCTGTAGGTAGGGTGAAGCTTCATTCCTGCCCCCCAACCGTCATCTTACCGACAAGCTTTTGTGTAGCAGAGGCAGAATACTGACCCGTCTAAACAGGGTCATACACAATAGCTGCAGGGGCGCACCGAGAGGGAGGACGAACGGGACCGGTCCCTCTCCAGAATATCGGTTTTCTGAACATAATTTACAAATTACGTATAAAATGTCCTATAAAATAAAATAAAATCTTTTAATCTACAATAACAGTCCTTAAGTGCTCAGATGGGTGTAGGACGCGACTTTAGAGCCCTATTTTTCCGACTTGTTAGGACTTGGGACACTTATCGCCCCCCCCCCCACAAAGCCAAATCCTTGGTGCGTTTGATTAGCTGTGTTCCATTGGGCTATGTAAAGTACTCCCAAGTACTTCTGCCTACTTATGCTCTTGTCCGCCTGTAGACGAGCTGAGTAGTTTCGCAAGAATTTTCCGCTAGGTGGATTTGGATGCTAAGTGGTTATTGAAATGTCAGATAGATGAAAGTTTAGAGAAAATGTTTGAAAAAAAACAAATAAAATTATTTAACTCATCGAGAACAGGAGAATTATTTTCAAATTTATATATTATCGTTATGAAAATAAATACGGTAAGAACTTTTAATGTAATAAATATCGAACGGAGGCGAGTTTTTATCCTTAAATTTTCCAGGTAATATGTACTGCCCGAGGAAAGATGGTCGGATATTGGTCCAGTTTTTCACAATTTTATTTTCATTAGTCTTTAATGAAATTAATTTGAGTAATATAATTAATAATCTTAACTATGTTCATAAGAATGTTAATACAACAGAAACAAAACAGAAATGTTTGAAATTGGAGTTATGTTTTACAAACTTGCATTCCATTCGAAAAGTGCTTGCGAATACTTTACTCAGCCCAATGGAACATAGCTACTGTTACATTCAACAAAGAGATACTGCAAATGGAAATTTCGCGTGAGATGAGTAAAAAGATACAGCGAGTAAACAACTTAAGGTTCGGAAAAGTGAAATTTCTGGAATGGAGTCTTCAGAAGGGTTCTGGACAATTTGTAAAGTATAAATGTAACATTTGTCGCCACCAAGAGTGAGTCTTGTCTCAGAGAGAGTGCAGTATTTACTAGTGAAAGTATATAACACGCTAAAGTGTTCTAATTGGATTGCGATTGATTGAAATACAGTACTAGCGATAATTAAAGTAGAGTTTATTGGTATTTGTTTCTAAACTTTATAAAGGTAAATAGTAGAGTAAATTATGTCTAAAATATTGGGTTTTGAATAACGAAAAAGCCACACTTGCAACAGGTGTTATTTTATTCAATTGGACTTTCTAATAATATATACAGATTACATTTAATTTTATTTTTTTTATTTTAAGTTTGTCATTCCGTTTGTAACACCTAGAAATAATGATGGTAGAGTAAACTGTCTGTACGTCCGTCCGTCCGTCGCGTCGGCCCGTCCTCACGATAACTCAAAGACGCGAGTAGCTACTTAGAGAGCTGAAATTTTGCACATGGGCTTTTAACAAAGAAGTAAAATTAAGTTCCAAAATGGGACAAATTGTGCAACTCATTCTTAGGGTTGCCATGCAAAAATTTCGTTTTTCACTACATATTTTGGACACTACCTGAGAACGCGTTAACGTAGAGAGCTGAAATTTTCTACATAGTGTTTTCGTGAAACTAGTAAATATAATTTCCAAAATGCACTAAATTGGGCCATATAAAAATTTGGGATTTTTCCGTATACTGTGAAAACGATCAGTCCTATACGATTATAATGTACTGAAAAGTTCTTCAGACTATAAAATCCTATAAAATTGGTTATAATCATTTTTTTTGTCCGACGAACTGTTATAGGAATTTATACGAAAAATCACTTCAGAAATTAAACTTGCACAGATGGGTGACTATACGAAATGACATACGAGTATTAATCTAACTAGAGGGTATCACAAGGTCTTAGACAAATTCTAGCTTATTTACTTGTTTTAAATTACGTTGAGGGCGACTGGTCCCGTTCGCGGCCCTCGCTCTCCTCACCCTCCATGGTGCGCACCTGCTCGGGGTGACTTCAATATTGCGTCTGTGTAAATTCTTTTTAGTCAGGTGAATTATTTTATTAGCTTTGTGTTATCGCTGACTAATTCATTTATATTACATGAAAGTAGATGATGCAAACCAGAATACTGACTTACAACACTACGCGTAAGAGCCACTTAATTGCCAAATTGAAGAGACGTTTATGTTTCGAATGAGCGTTGATACACTCAACTGCACTTGGAAACTAATATCGTTGAAACATGACGTCCTTCATTGATGACATTAGACCATAGTATTCGCAACACTAATTCGCGGGCCTTTTTCTGTCCTGGAACTATTGCAAGTGCTGTGGGAAGAATGAACATATATCTTGAATTGGACTGAAAGGATAATGGAGACAGGTTCTAGAAGAGTAGAAAATCTGACATGTTGTCCCCCACAGAACTTCATAGCAGTTTCGTGGAAATTATTTTTAAGATGATTATTTTTTCTTTCATCTTTTTCTTGGATTCCTTACCATTAAAGGAAAAAACGAAACCCTTGTAAGATTGCGCCCATCTGCCTGTCTGTCTAAAAAGATTTTCTCGGAAACCACGTGAAATTTGGCAAGATGTTACATATATGTAACGCGCATATATTTCGACAGTTGGGTTCGCTTAGAAAAATAATTTTTTTTTGTATCGTATGTAGTACCGTTTAAAGGATTCAATAGAAAATCAAAATGTTTGCTAAATTGGTTATAAAAATAAAGTAAAAAAATGTGCGAAAAAACACCATTCCCCCGGATCGTCTAGGTTTCTAAAGCTAAAATTTTGATACGATCAGGGTTAGTAGTGTATTGAGTCCAAGATAATAGGAAATTTGCTTTTTTGGCAGTCTCATAGTTGTGGAAAAAAGAAAATTTCTTGTCTTACCTTTCTAATACGGGCAAATTTGAAATAGATTTTAATATAATTGAATTCAGACCGTATCGACTGTTTGTTGATAAAATCATATTATCTTACAAGTTGAGATTGGTTAGTAATAAAAACGGAAACTGGGAGAATCCAGAACTTCGTTCAATAAATAGAACAACTTAAATTTATATTTTACAATATGAATTTAATCAGTTTTATATTAACTTTCGCAGATCTTTCTAAAATCGAGCCAAATACCTCCATCTATATGAAATAGAAATCTGGTTGGATCAGCCCTGAGTTCATCCTTTGTTTTTCTATTAACAGTCAATTCCCAGTTATAAACAATTTCAGCAACAGCAGTTTTTGACTGAGCCAATCCAAAACGCATACCTATAATATAACGGTAAAATATAATTTTGGATTATAAATATGCACATATTATATTACATATATATTCTATATAGTTTTAGAGAAAAATTTTATTAGCTACCTAAACACACTCTTGGGCCATCTCCAAAAGGCAAAAATACTCCCATTTCTTTGTATTTTTTCACACCTCCCATATCTGGATCAAACCTTTCCGGTTTAAATTTATCCGGGTCAGAATAGTATCTTTCATCTCTATGTATAGAGTAAACTGGAATTATCATAACTGTATTTTTCTCGATAAGTAATTTTTGATCCTTGGAATTACTTAGTTCATGCGGAATAGTACATAGCTTTGTCAGAATGCTTATAGGTGGAAAAAGTCGTAGAGTTTCTAAGGTAATAAATTTAGAACTTTTAATATCAGTTAAGTAAAATATGTATATATATATATATATATGTACATAGTTATCTAAATATTTACCATTAAAAACTTGATCTAAATATGGCAATTCTAGTAATTTCTCAAAGTTGATATGGCCATCCTGTGAAGCAGCTTCCTTGATTTCTTGTCTGAGTTTGTTCTGGACACTTTTATGCCGTGCTATCTGAAAGATTATTAAATTATAATTTCATTTAAAAATCTTATTATAATTTTATTAACCGCACATAATTTATAATAAATAGAGATTTAAATTTAAATCTAATAAATCCCGCCAAATACTGCGTTCCTTTTCTCATTCAGAATGAATCTGTTCAATCCATGTCGTTTTTTTTCGCGGGCCGAACGATTTAGTTTCAATCTGCCGTAGACTTTTTCGGACTCCGAATGATCCGAATGTCGAATTCTTTTCAACGAGTTCTACAGCGGTGCAGTGTAGATTCACGTGTTTTTGTAATGCAACAACAAAAACACGTACAGCTGCACTGCACCGCTGTAGAACTCGTTGAAAAGAATTCAACATAAATGCAGCTGAGCTTTTCCCAGATTCAAGCAGAACAATTTTCATTTGTATTGGTGAATGTGTTATTTACATTTTGGTCGAACGATAGTTGAGGTTAAGTTCTATGTGTTGGAAAATCGCATTGTTTTTGATAAACAATAATTTATATGATTTTATTCTTGCTTTTGTCAAGTTAAAGAAATGTTAAAAGACACTTGAAATGGTTCAGTTTCGTTCCTTTTCTATGTGCACGAAACTACATTATGACATCGTTCTGTCATTCACACAGATTCATTCAGGACAAGAAAAGAAACATTGCATTTGTCATGGCGCAGAAGAAGTAGGCAGCCATATTTTTCTATGGACAATTGATAAATAAACGAGTGAAGTGGAGGCGAACGTCATCGTGACGTGGTTCTTTCTTTTGAGGTTGGATGGAAAGTTTTGAACACAATTTTTGATACTTAACCGGCCGGTAATCATGTAAACTGTGGGCAATGCTGCTAGTATTGCAAGTATTGGACGTCATTCGGACACCTGATACAGATGTCATCAGACAGAAAACGCACTCCCACGATATATTGAGTAAAGTGCCAAACACAATTCCGCCGTTCCGATTCAATTCGATTCGATTCAATTCGATCCGTTACGTGTATGAGCACAATTGTTCCGTTCAAACTTACCATCAGTTTTAAATTTCTAATTGAAATTTTTCCAGATTTTGTCTTTTCTTTTTACATCCATGTAAAATTTGTTGCCTTTGTCATAAAGCTCTTCATATTTTTTAATTTCTTCAATAAAAACTTCTTCATCCATCTTGAGTTATACACAAACATTGTACAGGTAATTTTTCTAGGTTATGTCATCCATAAAAGTTGAAATTTGCTCAACTTCTCCGTTTCGATTCGATCCGTTTCGATCCATTTCGATGAATGTATCCAATTACACGTAAATCTCATATAAGCAAATTTGACATTTGTACGTATCGGATCGAAACGGTGCAATTGTGTTTCCGACTAAAAAAGTGCGCGTGACGTCACACGAATCGATTCTTAAAACGGGAAATATAAAATGATAATATTTATGTAAATTTATTCCATTGGATCCATTGAAAATGTTGCAATAAATATCAAATGAGTTTCTTACCATAAATATACCTTGAATTTGTTAGTTTAAACCTCATTTCGGGGATTTCAGTTCGGATCAAAACAAAGTGCCCCGAAAGTTTTATCGATAAAAAAGATCTTTTTATTATTTCTGTAGTGAAATTAGTTAGTGGTAATCGTAATTATCTCAAATAGAACGCAAATTTGCAATGCATCATAACGAAGTGTAAAAAGTAGGGTTAGTGACAAATTAAAATGTGGAATACAATTCAAATAATCTTAATTTATCTTTCTGTTTATAAAGTAAAATGGTACTTATTTTAAGATTTTAAATGGATCCAGTAGAATAAATTTACATAAATTCAAAAACTTTATATTTTTTACTTTTTAAGAAACGCGTCATGCGAATCGATAAAATGGCGAATCTATGGTGCCGGATAGTAATGCCTTGTGAGTCTGTATACCGTGAAGCACCCCGCTAAATTTAGTTTAAAGTTTGATACATTTATAATTGACTTGTGAGTTGATATCATAATAAAGTAATTAATATATGTTGTGCAATAATTTACTTATTTCGATCACCCTAAATATACAACATAATCATAAACAGGTTTATAAACTGAAAGTGTAAACAACTTAATTGTTTTTTATTGTAAATAAATATAATGAAATACATAAATTTTCCCAGAAATAGTGCAGCTTCTAAAATATACATTATTCTTCCGGTCATATACTTAAACCTTGCTCCAAAAGGACCGGGCGGTTAAGTATTAAGTTAAACTAAAAAATAAAAAGTTATTCAAAAATTGTATATTTTTATACCATTGGAAAATGTAGCGTAGACTATTAAATAGGAAAAGCTGCACAGATTAAGCATATGCATTTCAAGAGTTGTAGGCAGATAAGCAAGAGCCTTTGCTTTTCATATCTATGTAGAGTTGGGAGGAGAGTCCTCCCCTAGAGCAATTTCTTTATTTGTATTGATGTCGCCACAACCATATGAAAGATTATACTGTTACGAGCGTGGCCTTAGTTCGTTATATAAAACACAATATTTCAGATTTCATTAACAAGTTCTTCTTTGATTTAACTTCACTGTTTACTTTAATAACATTTACAAACAATTATCAAATCAACTCTTTATAGTTATCGCTACGCTGTACTTCTAATTACCTCAATCCAAATAGTTTACTTCGTTCACTTTAGTGTCTGAAATAAGACTCTCTTCCTGGATATGAGATTCACCGTATTTATACTCTACGAACTATCCTAGAACCTTCCCGTAAATTCTATTCTCCGAACCCAAAGTTTACTAAGGTGTCACTAACCTAAAGTTGCTTGCATTTTCAACAGATGTCGCTTGCGTCACTTTGTTGCGCGTAAAAATATTATATATGGGACATCCTGGATATTTGGTTATATACTTAGTTAGTGATCTATTTACATCTGAACATTTATTTAAAATACCTACATACATATTTGTTATTTTATGTAAACTAAGTAATGCAAGAGGACAACAACAAAATTATTAGGTTTGGTTGCTGTAATATGGCAATTTCACTGTACGTCGATTACAAAAAGACCAATTTTTGCTGTTTCGATCAATTAGCAAAAACTTATTCTGCGGTTATACTAAGCTGATTTCGTTGATCTAATATCTTTTATCCTTGAAAAGAATCCTTGATGGAACAAGTGACGATTTTCGGTTTTTTTTTATCGCTGAACAGACCGAAAAGACTAACGCCAATATCAGCCGGAAAATATAGTGAAGGTCATAATTAAGAGAAAAAACCAAAATTAAACACGTGATAAAGTGAAACTGTCAAATCAGTGGGGGGGGGGGGTATTAGTGGGGTTGAATGTGGTTTTTTACGATTTTTGGCAAAACATGACAACTTAGTGTTAAAGCGGAAAATGTCCTCCATAAAAGTTGTAGATAATAAAAAAATCTGAAACTTTCATATAAGGAATTTTTCAACATAACCTGAAATTTTCCAAGTAAATGGTGGAAAACCGATTTTTCGGTTTTTTTCTCTTTTGTAAAAATAATTCAATTTACGTGAATGTTTGTGAAAGTACATCCGTTTGTTATTGAACACGCATGTTTTTTTTTGGAATCAAGGAAAAAACTAGTTTCCGGGTTTTTTACATTTTTCGAAAAAAAACAACGAAATCTTCCACGGAAAACTTTGTTTGTGTTTTTTTCGATTTGATTATCTACCTCGCCTCTTTTTAACCTTTGGAATGTCTACTTTAAAATGGTCTATATATGTTGATGGTTTACTTTTCATGCAACCGCTTAAAAATCAGAAAAACCAAAAAAATGACTTTTTGAAGCAAGAATTTTTCAATATATTTTATGATTTTCATTTTTTCCTGTTAACAATGGATTAAATTACAATAACAGAATTTACTTTAATGTAATATTACTAAAGTTGAATGAATTTACTTAAAGAAAGTGGCGGAACCCATCCTAAAACTTAAGTTTTTCATGGCAATGCACCGCACCGTACTGAAAGTCGTAAGCTAGAGTTAGGACTCGCTGGACCAGTGTGCATTTTTATTAACGTATACATATTTTACTATTTTTCAATAAATAAATAGTATAAAGATGAGTAATCTGTTTTAGGTATATGTGAATATATAATTATTAAGTAGATCAATTAATTTATTGATATTTTTTATAAACATAAAATATTTATGAGAAATTATAAATTCTAATGAATTTTAGATCTTTTGGATTGTGGCTGTTGTTCTTCTTCATCAATAAAACTTTGAAATTCCGATGGAATTTCGAGGTTATCAACATCCTCAGGTTCTTCAATTTCAATATCAAGACTCACTCATGAAGAGTCACATCATTAATCTCATCCAAATCACTTACGTCTTCAAATATTTCGTTATCTTTATTTGAGCAGATTTCTTGATAATACTGCACAAATTGATACATTTGAAGCTGTGTTTTCGACAGACTCATCTTTGTTCTTTCACAGCGGCAGCTAATAGTTTTTAATAATTTTTCCGGAATTGAGTCTGAACTGCCTGGGATAAATTTAAGCACGACTCTACCTAGATTTATGTTCGTTCCAGCCCCATAGCATAGATTTTTTGTTACCGGACGTGTAGTCCAAATAACCAATCCAAGTTTGCAATTGGTAATAACCTCTATAGAAGTGTTGTATAGCTGCTCTTTCAGTTTGGAGAAGTTTTTCCAATTTGAAAGTAGAGTTTTTAGTTGCTCCTTAATTGATTTAATTACATGTCCATCTTTTTACTTTTGTAAATACCAGCTATAAGCTGAGATTCATTTTTTGCAATGGTTTTTTTAGATGATACAGACCAAATATCATCTAAAAAAACAAATAGGTAGGCTTGATAATTTTTTGTTAATCAATAATGATTTTACTATTGTTTTTTAACCTTTTCCAGCAAAACCGGAAGTTGTATAGCAACCCGAAAAAGAGTTAAAAATTGCTATTATATTTGTGTACGTTGTGTGTTTGAAACAATTAGATGTATAAAATGAATCCTTTTCATTACCTGAGCCTGGTATGTGAAAAAGAAATACTTAGCCCATATTAATTTAGTTGATGCAGAAATACTAGTAGATAAATATCTTGACCCAAGACAATCACATTGTGTTTTGCTAGTTCAATTGCAGTATTTATAATTAATACAAAGGCGTCTTCGGGAGATTGCTTACACAAAAACCCCTCTTCTTTTGCCAAATGGCTTTATGTAGTAAAAACATATCGTCAACGATTGAAGTGCTTTGAGAGATAATAATTTGTTTTTCTTTTGAAATTTAACGCTACCAATATTATTTCCAATAATGGATTTCAGAGATTTTTCACCTTCTTCGCGCATTTTATAGCAGTTAATTATTTCATTGCCAATAATTGCAGAATAAATGAACATTATGTTTACAGTATCTAGAAATGTGTCATAACGATCGAAAAAATCAGATAATTAATTGTTCTACTTAATAATTATGAATTCAAATTATTTTATTTATATTTATTTACTATTTATTTAGTAAATTATACGTTAATAAAAATGCATACTGGTCCAGCGAATCTTAACTCTAGCTTAGCTTTTTCAGTATGGTACGGTGCGTTGCCATGAAAAACTTAAGTTTCAGGATGGTTTCCGCCACTTTCTTTAATTAAATTCATTCAACTTTAGTAATATTACATTAAAGTAAATTCAGTCATTGCAATTTACTTCATAATAAATAATAATAATAATAAAAAAAATGAAAATCATAAAAAATATTGAAAAATTAGTGATTCGAAAAGTAAATTTTTCGGTTTTATCATTTATAAGCGGTTCATGAAAAATAACCCAGATTCCAAAAAAATCATGCTTATTCAATGCAAAAAAGTTTAAATTGAATTTGTTTTTACGGGAGAAAAAATTAAAAACCGAAAAATCGTTTTTCTGCCAGTTTTTGAGAAAATGTTGAGGTTATATTGAAAACTACCTTATATCAAAGTTTTAGATTTTTTATTATCTACATTTTCCGCTAGAATGCCACATTTCACCGAAAATTGGAGAAAACCACTTGAACCCATTAACTCCCCCCACCCCCGCATTACACAATTTGACTTTATCGCGTGTTTACATTTTGTTGTTTCTCTTCATTATATCCTTCGCTCAATTTTCCGGCTGGTCCTTGCCTGTTTATAATTTTTGCTCTTTTAACCTTCACAATCCGTTTTGGTACCAGCCTACAAATCTGAGGAACAAAAAATTTGAGTTTCATAATTATTTTAGTGAAGAAAGTAAGTCCGAGAGAAAATCACTTGCTTTATAGGATGGGATAAGTATGAATCACTATGAGATTAAGTGATTCATACTTAATATATCTACATAATATCTTCAATGTCATTTCAGGGATATTTCAGCCAAATCGGTGATGTCGCTTCAGAAAGTTGGTCGAAACATCGTGGATTGACCCCAAATCACATTTTTATCTCCGGCCTTTTAAAGTAAAAAAACAAAGTGGAGCATCTCAGTAAAAAACAAAAAAATACCTTTCTGGTAAAGTATGTCGTTATTAGAGGGTTAAAAAGTCTTGGATCCGTCGCTGAAAATAGTATAGTCCTATAGTCCTCGAACAAAAGGCTGCAAAATTTCAACATGAATACGGTATGTGATTTCAGAGTCGAATGTGAACGATTTTGGAACTAATCTAAATATATCTAAAATGTTTGCATACTTCTAGGCTCCTTACATTTATCGAGATTGGACTATTAGCACGTTTACATGAATACTTGAGTACTTCACTTGAAATACACTTGAAGCTCAGGTAGGGCGGTTGATTGAGTTAATTCCAATTACTTGACTTGAATTTTTCTTGAATTTAATTTTCCAATTACTTAAGTTGAAATTTGAGCATTGAATGAGCGTTTTCATGATATTTTGATTACTTCAAGCATTCTTCTAGTATAGTTCAAGTAAAGGTACTGTATGTCATTGATTCTAAGGTATATAAAGTATACTGTATAATCAATGACTATGTAGAGGCATCCAGAGGGCACGTTTAGTCGGAGACCGAAACAGGTTGGAAGAATTGGAAGCGTTTGGTTACAACCATGTAAAAATAATAAGCACTTCGGTATGGTTTGTAATTACGCGGGGGAAAAATCAGTAATTATCACCAATTTGGTCACCACCTAATCTTGCCCAGTACATATTTCTATTTTCTACAAATTATCTAATTGTGAAAGCAACGGGCAGGAAGAAGCAATAAGGGTATAGTCGGGACTGAGAGAATATTCTTCAGTTTTCCCTCTCCGTACCCAATTCAACCCACCATTCCGATATTCTATTGTAGTAGCCGTACTCGTACACTAGCAAAATCCTCGAGAATACTTCACAAGCCATGAAACAGACCACCTCCCTACCACATGCGATGCCCAACGTAGTCCTTACATTCTAAAATATTTGCAGTGTTCTTATGTAAAACTGACAAAAGTTTGATTTGAATAGCTCCTCCGCCCTAAACTACTATTCATACAGAAAAATGGTGTTCAGATAATCTTAACCTTGCTTTCTTATCTTCCGAACCGTAATAAAATTTTCATATATTTTCTAACAAAATTATTTAAAAAAATTTATCTTAACCAAATGACTACGATTTCTCAAACAAAAATTCTGAGCTGAGTAATCATTGTAATGTCGCTGTGCCTACAGAATCGGACTCCGGCTGCACATACACACATGCAATTATCACTCAGCTGAGAGGTATTGAGCGTAAAATGGCGAGTTTACTTTGTAATCAAAACTATTTTATTATTTTGTTAAGTAAGGTATATAGAAAGTGTAGCCTTTGGGAAGGTAAGGATCCAAGCTGTAAGTTACAAGAAGACTATTTTCTTGTTGTATGGATAGTAGTTTAGGCTCTATAGCATATATAAAGTCAATGTTTGACATTTTTCCATAAGCATCAATATAGAAGATTTTTAGAGAACGGATTCCGAACGCACACATATAGGTTTCTGTTTCATGGCATGGGAAGTATCCTCGAGGGTTTTGACACGAGTCATACGATTAGCTTTTTAAGGTACGCCGTTTTCTTCGCTGTATATCTTAAAGGCCGTGACACATTAAAAGTAGAAAGCAGCGATAGAACAGAAGCAGTAATTCAATATGTCTGCTTTGACAACAACATTGAAAACAAAAGCAGAAAACAGTTACTTGTCAATTACACATGTCAGGTGTTAAAATTTTTAAAAATTTGATTTTAATTGAGAAATAATTTGTTATTTCTAACAAAATTAATTAATTTTTCCTGCATAGACATTTTCTTTTCTCGCATCAAGCCTCTTTGACAGATTTAAAAGAAAGGACGCCAACAAAGAAATAACATTTTTAACACTCTTTATAATATTGGCAGTACTGAGCAGAAGCAAATTTTTTTAGATATGATCGATCAACTCTCAATTTCTGTTTCTACTGTTCCAATTTTCATGTCGTTTCAAGGAATCCCGTGGTATCTTTAACTAAAATTATTTATATTATTTATGTAGCCTTAAATTAGTCTCAAAATCCTATATACTTTTTACAGTATAATTATTGTACGTTTTATATGTTTTTTTGTTCTGGTTCTGGTTTTTTAAAGCTAGCAGAACTGTGATTTCTGGGAACACTATGGAAGCCGTAAATTATGTTGTTGGGCATTAAATTCGCCTTAAATGAGCCTTTAATATACTACTATCTAAAAACCCGTTCTACCATTTTTTTCTGTCGGCTTTAAGGACGTAAGTTGATGAATTGTACCATTTAATGTCGAGCTCTCCCTAGTCCTCACAAGCAGAATTGCTAAAGATTAGTAGTTGCATTTGAAAATATTTGAGATACATAAAAAATCTTTATTTTCTTTCACCAATCGTTATCACAAAATTAATTAAGCATACACACTTAACATTGTATACAACACTAGAATTGTGTCTGGCATTGGCTTGTTATCACCAACGCAGATAGTTTATGCATGCAAATAGAAATTTTTACATGTTTGTAGCCGGGCGCTCAATTACACGAATATAAAAATTTGACGCCTCAGAATATGCAATAGTTAGATACGATTTTAAATTTTTATACGTTCGTGGCGCTGAATTCACATACGTACCTACATTTGTTGCTTTTATTGATCTATATATTATTTAGTCTATGATGCAAGCCCAAAGTCTAATTTCTCAATGTCTTTATAATCTCGGATTATTTACGATTCCCTGTGATTGGCGTATTGACCAGAATTGTTGTCTTAACAAAATCTTCTACTGATTTGCACATTGCTTGTGAACTATCAGTTTCTTCTTCTAAATTATTAATACTTTTTGTGACAAATGTTGTCGTAATGCCTCAAAGATTCTTTCCTTTTTTTTCCGACTTATTACTTCTTATTATAGCATTTTTGAATTAAATAAAACAATTTTGAAATTAAATGATTAGACCACATCTTTTCTGTTGTTAAAGAAACTTCGAAATGTCTTAGATTTCTGATACGGTTTAAGAAATATTTCAGCCTGTCAAATCCAACAGTTCTCTACAAGTCCTATATCAGATCTAGAACGGAATACAATTCTCACATCTGAGCCGGGGCTGGTCGTACAGCCTTAGCTTCATTGGATATTGTCCGAAAGAGAGCTTTTAAGCTCATTGGTGATTTGAAAATTACTTGTCATATCGACTCCTTGAGCACTGCCGCAATATTGGATCCGTTTCGCTCCTTTTTCGCTACATACATGGCCAATCTTTCGATGACATATCTAGTCTGATCCCTTGTAGTTTAATTCCTGCAGGCAATACTTGCGCTGCAAGCTGCGAACATTCTTTCACCCTTCAAAATACTTTTGGCGGTACAGTAAAACTTCGTGATGCCTTCTTATCCCGAACTGTGCTTAGTAATATAAAAAAAAACTCTTTCACATGGAATATACCCTTTTTTTCGCGTGGAATTAAGCATTTTTCAAATGAAATGAAACCGCAAATTTAATTACACTTCAAAACTATAATTGCAAAATTAATCGCTCTGTAGAAAAAATGAAATATACAATTAAGTTAATTGCGCTTTTTCTTCCCTAAGGTTTCATTTTTGGTGAAAAAAGGTTCATTTCATTTGAAAAAAGAATCATTTCAGTTGGAAAATTTTTATTTCATCTGAAAAAAGCGCGAAAAAAAGTTTCATGAAAAGGTTATATTTAATTTAAAAATAGTTTCATTTTGAAAACGAAAAAGACTGAAAGGCATCCAACATTACGGTGGTGCTCGAGTGAGTCGAGTCGATATGACAATTTATTGCCACATCGCCACATGTGACATTCCCCCTGGAGTCCGCAAGAGTGTCAAAGCAGTAAGTGAAATCAAGGGTACTGTTATCAGCGAAGCGAAAGCAGATTATTAATGTATATTAAAAAGAAAGTTGGAGAGATAAAAGAGCCTTGAGGATGCTCCTGATGTAGGAAGGCCCAACTTTTTTCTTAGAAATTTACTGGAAATTTTTTCTTAGAATTGTTATGCGGTTTCCGACAGTTACTTGGGCCACTAACAATTTTTATTTGCATAGACCCGTACATGAGCAAATATCATTCATTTCTTCTTAGAAATTTACAGGAAATGTTTCGGGAGAATTTTTATTCAGTCTGGTGACCAACTGGAGTTTTTTTCCAGATCCAATCATACAATGGGTGCCGTTGTCGGCCTCCAATGCATAACAATTCTAAGGAAAAAGTTTCCAGTAAATTTCTAAGAAAAATTGCGGATTTCCCTACATCAGGTCCAGACATCGCTGATTTTATATTGGAGCGAGGCATTGCTGGTTTACCCTTTGGTTACGTCTGCTCTGCAGTAGTAGCGCCTCTACAACAAATCCAAGTACTAAGTCATATTTCATTTCGCAAATACTATATAGTTCTATACACAAGGGTATTACTACTCAAACTTTGAAAATTTCATGTGCCTACCTCTTACGATTCAAGAGATACAGCGATTGTTAAGGGCGAGCAAGAAACGTTGAAAAAGTCACGTTTCTTTTATGGGGACCCCATTAATTTTCAATATTATTTTTATTATTTGTTGTTATAGCGGCAATAGAAATACACACTCTGTGAGAATTTCAACTGTCTAGCTATTACGGTTCATGAGATACAGCCCGCTGACAGACAGATGGACGGACAGCGGAGGCTTAGTAATAGGGAATAGGGTCCTTTGGGTACGGTACCCTAAAAAGTGTAAATATTGAAAATTTCCTACTATTTCTCGCAACGAATCTGAATAGAGTTGACCATATATTTCCCCTTATATGATCATCTTTATAATTTTTGCCAACTTCATAAATTAACACTTCTGAATTAGGAAATATTAAGGGCAAGTCTTCACTTTTAATATCTCTACCGTACATATTTAATTTTAAGAAACGACTGAGCTGGATTTCGACTGTATCTCAACGGGTACAAAGAGCAGTAAATAAGGACGCAGCCGCATATAGCTGACAATTGCTGTCAGCTGTCAGGATGCAGCAACTTCCTAGGCAGATGGACAAAATCATTGATCATTGATACGTAATTGAATTTTTCAAAAATCTAGTCACCCAAGATTTCGTGAATTAATTGTAATTAACAGCACATTTTTAATAATTAAAATTCAAATTCAAAGGAAAAGCGTTTTTTGAAAATTCCAATTATGAACGAATGATTATTGGTTTTGCCCGTCTACCTAGGGTAACAACAGTTCCATTACATTCAGCTGCAATGACATTCTTTAAATATCAGCAAATGCAAATATATTAACTTTACTAGAATTGATTATCACCTTGATGGAATTCCTATGACTAAAGTTACTGAAATTTGTGTTCTTGGTGTGTTCTTTGATGACAAGCTTCTGTTTGACGAGCACATCAATAGTTTTCAAATCTCTTGGTTTTATTTTACGATGTACGAAGTTTTTAATCAAGGTCATTCGTTCAAAGTGCTTTACGTTAGTCTCGTATAAAGAGTATTTTAGAGTAGGCGTTCCTTATATGTAACCCTTTTTATGCTAAATATGCCCAAAAAATTGAGGGCGTTCGGAAACGTTTCACTTAGTTTATTTTATTCAAATGTCTCAACCGTCTATGACAGCTACTTAATCGACGCTTTTATCTTAATGAGTTATTTTTAGTTAAGTTACTTAATAATAAAATTGATTCTGCTGACATTCTATCAAAAATTTTCATAAATGGTTTATCTCGTCCTACACGTCGACTATTCGTATTTAATCTTGAATCACATCACACAAAAATAAGATTAAAGCCTCCTATCATTAAAATTCAAGGATCTCATAGTGACTATTTCAATGATCTTGACCTTTTCAATTCTTGTCCCGCAACTTATAAACATAATGCCATTGATAAAATGTTTTCTATAAGGTGTTTTTCTTTTTATATAGTTATAATTTTATTTTTGCTTCTTGCTATTATTTTTTTCCAGTTCTCATAATGTCTTCATTCTTTCATTTCTTAATTTTTTTTGTATATTTTTTTCTCTTGATATTTCTTATTAGTAGTTTTAAATTTTTTAATAAAATTTTGTACACAGACTTTAAAAAAAAAGTAAAATTAGGCAACTCCTTCGTGGGGTTGCCATACAAACATTTCGTTTTCCACTATATATTTGGACACTGCCTGCGACGCGTCGACGTAGAGAGCTTAAATTTGGTAGATGGTGTTTTCATTGTACTAGCAAATAAAATTAGAAAAATTGACTAAATCGGGTAACTCCTACTTGGTGTTGCCATATAAAAATTTCGGTTTTTTACGTATATGTTGAAAACGATCAGTTCAAGACATTTTTATTGCACTAAAAAACTTCTTCAGAATACGAAACTCTATAAAATTGGTTATTATCATTTTATCAAACTAGCATAGATCGGTGAGCATACCAGTTTTCATAAGGGCATTCAACTAGATGATACCCTAGGTCTTAGACCAATTCTAGGTTATAAAAATGGGCTAAATCGTGCAACCCCTTATTAGCTTATGGAAATTCTAATTGCTGTAAAATAGAATGATGAGTTAAGTTTAAAATTGAATGATGAGTTAAGATGATAGCAGTTTTAATTGACCAGCCCTACCAAGAAATTGCCAGGATTGACAAGCAAAAATTTCGATTTGCAGTAAAACTTTACTTGAGAAATATAATTGCAATCTCAGTTCTACGTTATAAAATTGTGTAAATTGGACAAACCCTTCATGAAATAGTAACATAAAAATGATTTGCATACCGCCGCCATACATACTTAATTATAACCTAATCTTGAAAATATCTTATGAAAATTTATAATTCTTCCAAAAACAAAAGGGATATTCAAATAAGCAGCCGCGGACAATACATTTAAAAATATTTAAACAAAATTTAGTTATTGTTACACTGAAGATGTTAAGGATTTCATCTCGGGTATAATATTATTGGTCTTCGAAAAATTATAGCTTTTTCTGTTGTTTTAATTTAAGTTTAGTCGGTTTCTACTAATTAGATTTAGATCCATTTTATTTCCTCAATTTAGGTCGGTAGTAAGTAATATTTACTTTGGATGGCATGATAGAAGATTTGGAGGCGTGGGAAAATGTGGATCGTATGATGCAAGAAACTGATAACGTTAAAGATAAGGAAGGTATCTTAACCACCCTGTATAGTCCATATAAGGTGTTATAATCGGTAGATGAGTAAATCTGAATCAAAATACTTACATAAAATAAAACGACTAGTAATAATATGCATTCAAATTACTTAAATAAATCCACGATAATTAGTCTCAGATATGAACCTACTCATTTCTTCTAATCTTTCATCAACAAATGCTTCTTATTGAGGTTCTTCCCCAGTCTATTAAACTCTGCGTAGAAGTTCAAATATTTATTGATTTATATACAGAGTGTTTCCGTCATGGAGGTCCATAGGGCAAGAGGTGACAAAATAAATTTATTTTCGGAGTTTCAGGGTCATTATGAGAATATGCTAGTTTTTCACAAAACACCCAGTATCTTAAAACGTACAGAATGTACGGTCACCGTTAACTCGTTGTGTGAAGAACATCATAGCCTTTCCAACAACTGTTCAACCAGTCCATTACTCTTCTCTTCACCGGAGTTATGTACGTACTTTTTAAGATACAGGGTGTTTTGTGAAAAGCTTGCATATTTTCGTAATCACTCTGTAACTCCGAAATTGTTGAAATTCCCCCTCCCTACCCACCCCTGCAATAAAATGATTGCTTGACTAGGTGAGTACTACCCCCTCCTACCCTATGAGCGTCATTGACAGAAACACCCTGTATACATAAATAAGACTGGCATATCATATCAGTGACGATTATTTACGCAAATGCAAGTAAATATTATTTTTATAATACAAAAACCATTTCATAATAAGATTTCATTATCAGTTACGCGTTCGTTCTTTTTTAACCCCTCTTCCTGATATAATATCACTCGTACGACGTACACCATGCAACTTAACTAAAAACGCCATTCTAAATTTACTCACCATATGTAGACAATGTGAAATGAGAATCGCGGACGTATCAAATCCATCCAAAAAGAACGTAATCGTGTGGGCCGTGACGTCCAGGTTTGTAAGACCCTTTTTCTTCTGAATAAGCAGCAAATAATTTAACATATCGATGCGATTATCATCTTCCTGGTTTTTTAGATTTTTGGCATCTTCTACTAAATTTCTGAAGAAGTTTTCAGCGGATTTTGGAACTAATTTCAATTTGTAGAAATGTCTAATGAAAGGAAAAGCAGACAGCAAGAAATAATATGACATTGCGAATATTGTGAAGCTGTTTCCCTCTTTAATGATTCGGCATTCCTCATCGGTGGTGAATGCTCCAGCCTCAATTCCGTATATGCAGATAATAACAACTTCTGTAGTAAATCTCATTGCTAACTAAAACAAAAAACAAACAAAAATGGAATTTTATTTCTTTGGTGGAGTTTAATAAATAAACTAAAAAAAAAAAAAATTCAAAACGCACTTCTCTAACTTCAAAACCATCTTGCGGTGGATTTGTGCATTTTCTTTCCAAATATTTGTTCAGTCTTTTAGAAACATCTATCATCACAGGATGATTTGCCTTAATCTGGAATTACATATTACAAATGAAAGTGACAAATTTTCTTGATGTTTCTCAGTTTATTTAAATAATAATTATTTATTCTACCCTGCTAGGTGTTAAAGCTGGAGTAACTTCAGAACGTCTTTCTTTCCATGCGCTGCCAACTGATAAGAATGGATTGCGTGCTAAAAGCGGATCCCGATTATCTGTGGTCTAAAACGAATAATTATAAGTATAAGGGAGGGAAAGAATATTTTATTAGTAAATATATAAAAGTTAATAATATTATTAAAAAAAAACACACTCACTATCAATGATATTTCATTATCGTGGAAATTTTTAAAATTAGCCACCATCACTTCACGAATTACTTTTGGATCAATCAATAATAATTGTGGACAGCGTCCCACAAAAATTCCGGCGAATTTTTCTTCATTTTTTTTATATTGACTTTAGGGAGGTAAATTTTATAGAAAAACTTTAACTTTCAATTTATTTGTTTTTATATATCTTTAAGTATTACCGGTATACGTCGTCAAACTCATAAATTAAATTTCGCTTCATTTTAAAACTATTTTTAACACTTCCGTAAAAGATTTTTGGTTTTGGTCCTTTCACTCCTCTTTTTTCCCAATAACGGAAATTCCATATTAAATATTGATAAAAACAGAGTACAACCACAAACAATATTATAAGAAATATTTCAATAATATTATTATCCATAACTTTTATTTTAGTATGCAATTTTCATGTTGATCACTGAAAAGACTTATAGTGACTGGAATAAATTTCTTTTCAAGATAATTTTACTTATAAGAAAAGCTTAAGTGATTTTTGTAGATTATGACTTTCGAACTTCTAATCTATAAAGCACTATATCATGTACATATATCGCTCTAGTAAATAATTCAGAAAATTATCACAGCAATACTTTGCAAATCAGCAGGAATGATGCTTAATTGTTTAGCAATTGGGATACTCTGATAAGACAAGATGAGCTTTTCAACTTGAATTTATACAAAATAATGTTTGTAAAAATAGAGAAACAAAAAATCATAATCATTCATAATAGTTAGAGAGATGGGTGCAATAATGCGACAGGTGTTGTCCAAATATGCGATTTAAGGTTTTTTGTGTAGATTATACCCTACTCTAAGAATTATTCTTATAAATGAAGAGTCCTATACGAAAAGCGTAGGAAGCCCGGAGGCCACTAGAATCAGCGAAGAGAGCTCTAGATGTACAGGCCTGTAAGCTGGCAAATCGCACATGGGGAGAACTGACCATATGCGCGATTTAAAGACAGCTTTGGCCCGATATATATCCTGGGAAGACTGAATCGCTGCTGAGAAGGATTGATGTGCGTAATCTTATTTCAGTTATCACGGGTTATCGCTTCTTTGAAAAACACGCTGAGCGAATGCAAGCTCCATTCGATGACTTCTGCCTGGAAGAGAGAGTTATCAGCAATTGCGATGCGAATGCTCTAACTTTGCTAAGAAATATCCTTGGTAGCTACATTTTCTGCGAATTTGGGGAATTAGCAGACAAAAATTTTGGGGGCTCGGTAAGGTTCATTAACTCTTGTGGCTAGTTTTGGCGCACCCCTCAAATCTCAGGAATCTTTTCCAGGTAGGGTCCCAATAAGGTGGCAACGCAATATTTTCAATAGAGTATAGATGGTCTAAGTGTGGCTGATGGTATATGCTTTCACGTGATGTTGCTCAGGAGAATGATAAAATGATAAGTGAGATTAAATATTAATATTAATTTACATGCAGGTATGATTAAGGGTAATAGTGAAAAAATTATACATATTTTCAAGATACCCCAACAAGAAATAGTACTGGAGAGCGAAAAAAATTAGAAAATAAAAAAAACCGATATCTATATCAGAATGTAACTATTTCTTCCATGGTCATCGAGTTTTTGAAACTCTGTCAAAACTGTAACGATTGGTAAATTGGTTTACACATTTTTTTCGATCGTTTAACTGTAATGTAACCATTTCTACAATGGACATTGCAATTTTGTTTTTTTTAGAATTTTCGAAACTGATGCTCTCCACTGTCCTCCAGAATTTATATTGACATTTCATTTACATGAATAATTTTTAGACCGGCGTATTATCTACTCTTAAATCATTAAATCACCCATGGACAACACCTGACCCATAATTGTACCAGGTGCGGGTTCGGAATTCTTGTGAGGGGGCGGGGGCGAAGCTATGGTTTAAAAATGGTACAAGCTGGAAACATATCAAAAGTTCGAGGACACTAGCCAGAATTCGCAAATATAAAATGCACAAAATTTAAGATAAGGCGAGAACAGATTACCAAGTTGTTACCATTTGCAATAAAGTGAGTTGCTCATCATTCAGCTTTTACTACTCGCGAAAGTCAAACGGATTGTTAAGTTCTTTATTTTGCTTTGATTTATAAAGGATGACAGTGTAAAAGTTCCAAATCATCCATTTTACTTAGAAAATATATGGAAATACATTTTGATCAAATTGACGAATCCATCATAAAGTCTAATTTTGCGTGCAGGAATCATTCTACAAGCGATTAGACTAGATATTTCATCGAACATTGACTATGCATGTAGCGATAAAGAAGCGAAAGGCATCCGACATTACGGTGATGCTCGAGTGAGTCGATATGACAAGTTATTGCCACATCGCCAATAAGCTTGAAGGCTCTATTCTGGACAATATCAATGAAGCTATAGCTGTACGACCAGCCCTGGCCGAGATATGGGTATTATATTCCATTCACTTGTACAGGAGCGCTAGATTGGAAGGGCTGATAAATTTCTCCTTTCAGAAATTCAACACAATTCGATGCTTCTTTGGTAACAAAGTGATCTCTCCAGGTTAACTTATAGGAAATATTAATGCCGGGAATGCATAAACACGGTGAATCGCAAATTTGTGTTTCATAAAAAGAAATGGGAGTGAAAAAATTAAGATCACGTTTTAAAGAGTTGAAACAGTTTTGGGAATTCGATGTAACTCATTTTGTGCCAAGACAGAATATTAGCAACGTCGTTCTTTTTCAATGATTTAATGATGCAATCTCGTTTGACAGATGTGGCATTCCTTCTGGAGACCCCAAGAGTGTCAAAGGAGTAAGCGAAATTAAGGGAGGGTACTGTCATTGGTAAAACAAATGGATGGTATTGAAAGAAAGAGAAAGCCGATCATTAAAGAAAATTAAGAAGAGATTTGAAGAGATATATTTATATGGTGGGGTTCTGATGCAACGGCATCTAGTATAACCCGTATTATTTGACCAGATAAGTTGTTGACTGCCCTAAGTGTCTGTCCTGGCTGGAAGAAGAGCTAATCGGGCAAAGCCTAGTGTAGGGTGGATACGCTTGGGGTTGCCTTACTATTAGCGGAAATATAAGAGAAGGGAAGATACCAAGTGCTTTAAGTTTGATTGAAAGGTCTGGATGCCAGACTCTATTTAAGACCTTTGAAATATCTAAGACAACGATTTTGGGCTAACTAAAATTGTGAAGACCACGACTCTAACGTTCCGTCAGAAAAGTAAACAAGTCTTCAGATGAGCGTTCAATGCGGAAGCCATATTTGCGATTATTAATGAGTTGATTGGTTTCTAGATACTTCTTTATTTTGAAGTTAATGAAAGATTCAAAAAGGATTGAAATAATCGAACTGATTGCAATTGGTCAATAATTTGAGGGTTCGCTACTCTCTCCTTTCTTGGGAATTGGCTGAACGTGAGCTAGTTTCCAGGCATTTGGAAATTTTCTTGTCGAATAAGACAAGTAGTATAGTTCGCACTGAGGCTTAGCCAAGGATGAGGCACACATTTTAATTAATAGGCGCTAGAAATCATCAGAGCCTGCAGCTTTTGAAATGTTGATCTCCTTAAGGACCTTAAACACATCTCTCGTACTTATGTGTATTAGCTCTTGTATACGTACACGAGAGATGCAAGATTGGTGTCTGTGCAGTAGGCCGAAAGCGAAAATTTGAAGCGAATCTAAGAGCCAGGATATTGCCTTTATCCAGGGAGTCAACAATTACTTCATCATTGTTAAGTAGTGAAAGTATATTGAAACTGGCGAAGTTGCTCCTGATGGTTCTGACGAGAGACCCGAACCGTTTGCTGCCTTTACAGATTTCCAAGATTCTTTGTCTATCGCTCTGGTTAAAAAGAAATTTTTCTCTCCGGATAGTAGATTTGCAAGTCCTCCGTGTAGTCTTGTAGAATTGTTTCAGTTCTGGACATGGATGCGATTGATAGGTGCGAAAAGCAGACTTTTTCGTTTTTATTTACTAAGTTCTTATGTGCATTCATCAACATAATCCCTTCAAGCAAAACAGACCGACCAAAAAATTTCTCTATGATACTTATTGAGATTTTCCTAATCAGCGCTTTGATTTTATTTTATTTTAACGTTTGGGCTAAGTATTGTAGTAAAACTATTGCACATTTAATGAAATAATAAAAAAAAAATATTCCAAAATAAATTGCTTGCTTTATGTGTAATAACAATATCTCATCAACTCAACAACAATACACAATGATTTGTTTGCCGTGTGTAGTTTTGCTGAATTTCTAAAATTACGAGCTATAATTGTTTGTTTAAATCTTTGTTTTTAGCAGCCGATTATATTCTAATATACCGTCTTTACATCGAGACTCATAAGAGGCGCTTTGGTAGCTGATTTCAATTAGACTAAACCTTACATCACTTTTACCCGTATAGGCTCTGTTGTGTTTTAAACACCCGCGATAAAAGCCACGCTCATGTACATGAATTTTATAGATATTAGCACTTCCTGTTTTCTCTGTAGGCTTCAACAGCCACGACCTTAAGTGCAGGGAAGGCTGAGCTCCTAGCCATAAAGCGTTCTGCGTTCTGCGTTCTTAATCGAATCAAATTGAACGCTTGCAGACTTTTTACATTTTTTATAAAAAGTGCAGCAGAATAGACTCACTGTGCAGTGATTTTCACGTAAATGAGTAAGTAACCAAAATGGAAGCAATTTAATTTGTTTTCAGAAAGCCCAGGACGAAATTGTTGAATTTAACAATTTATTAGTTATTCAGGACAAATAATCTATCAGATTATTATTTACTATTATTTACTAACCAATTCCTACAATTGCTCTACAATTTCCAGTTAAGTTGAGCAAAATGGATAAATGTCTGAATTATTCTGCGTGTAGCGAATAAGCTTTTTAGGTTCTTCGAATAGGCTTCTCTTCAGATAGTCACATGTTATGATAGCCGGCGATGTCCTGATGGTGTACCAGCTAAGTAAAGAGTGCACGGAATTAGCACCATTTTAAGCAGTCGCTGAACTCGTTGGTAGATGTTTTTCTGATATATAATAAAAAATAACATATTGAAACTAGTTATTTTTTTAATTTTACGTTTCTTCTCTCTTTTTCAATAAAGAAGATAATTTTATTTTGGTTATGAATTTTTGGTTTTCAGACCAAAAAATAACTTAATATAAATATTTTCTTTGATAATTGTCTTATTTTATACGTACAGCGTAAAAAATCATGAACTAACTTTGTGGAAAATTACTATAGTTAAAATAGTCACTACCGCTTAAAATGTATGTATGTATGTATATACACATAATCATTAAGAAATTAAATACTTTATACGTAATCTGCAAGTTTCCTACTTTTAATTGCCAAAATAAGTAAAGTAAGTAAGTTTTTAGATATTTTATGGGTTTTTACATTTAATTACATAAACATTTTGTATCATACTGAAAATTTGTGTAAAATTACATACAGTACTGTAATTTGCATTGAATTCAAATTTCAATATAACATAAGTAATGACGTTTGCATTTATCTCTATTCCCTTCAGTACTCTGCTCATAAGTTTATCAGGATGCGTTGCTATGAATCATATTACGGGAAATTATATCAGAATTCGGTCGACGGTCAGTAGGTATATAGTTTGATTTTCTGGAGTGAGTTGGTGGTAGATTAATAATCATAAAATATATAAAGAAATGTTACTAGTTTCCATCCTAACAATTACCTTAAAACCCGTTTTAAAAATCAAAAAAATATTTTTAGGTACGCAGTATTTTTATAATTGAATTTCGCTAAAAAAAACTCTATCATGGAAATACTGTATACCTACAAATATTTATTGACCTTTAAAATTATGATTTCTGAGGTAGCTGTTAGCATTGAAACTAGTATTACTTCTTTTACGTGTTGATTGTTAATCTATACTTACATATAAGTGCCATGGTCATAAGAATTGGTTTTAGACCAATTCTAACTTTTTTACCTGTTTGTGTATGTAATTTATTAATTTCTGTACGAAACATTATATTGGTAATTGATATAAATAACATAACTATTGGTAAATTTACATATTGTGTACTTTACATACGGAATTGAAGAATTCATAAATAATGTAAAATTACATTAAAGTAGTGTAACTTAGTTACACAGCATGATGTAAATTTACATATCGCATTTTACATCGGAAATTGAAAAATGCGTAAACAATGTAAAATTACGTACAACTTACGTAACTTAGTTCCACAGCATTATGTAAATTTACATCTGAAATTGAAAATGCATAAACAATGTAAAATTACATACAGTGCAAAATTGCTTTAGATAGGATTATGCAGTGCGCATAAAGTTGTGTAAATTTCCGCTACTATTGTTGGCAATTTGTTGCCTATTATAGTAGCGGAATTTTTAATAGATATTTTTTACGGTGTATTTTAGTTCTTTATATATTCTTTTTAAAAGACACAAAAGATATTCTTAATTCAGGAAAAGATATTATTTTTATTATAGAAAATAATTAAATCATTAAGGTCAATTCACACCGCCGCGATGCGATTGTGATAACGATAGCGATAAACTAACGACATAATTCCATTCGTACCAACGCGATAAATCACAGCGATAGTGATATATGTACACACATATCTTAGATAGTCATCACTGCTTAACAGGTTGGTATGGTGAAAAAAGGGCGTGATGAAGTTCTTCTATTATTAGAATGCAACTGCTACTGTTATTTAAAATATGCGACAGGAATTGAATTTGGGTAGACGACTTCAACCTTGAACGAACCAACAAAGGAGAATTTTTCACCCATTTTGAAGATCTTCGCACAGACAAAGTGCGATTTTATAAATATTTTAGAATGGCAACAGAGTTACTGTCGTTGATTGAAGATGATATTCGTAAACAAGATACAAATTATAAATGTGTCATTTCACGTCAATTAAGTTGGAACTGCCATTTCATGGTAGAAAACTTTTGAATACCTCAACATTTAGGGCTAAATTAGGGCTAATTTAATGCCACTTCTCCGAATTTAATGCTCTAATGTTTTTTTTTTTAATCTATGGCTAATTCAGCTTTATTAAAAGTTAGGACCACCCCTACTGAAAATTGGTTAAATAGTATTCTCACAACAGTGTTCACTGCATAATATTTTACGGCTCAATTAGGACTAATTCAATGCCACTTCCCCGAATCAGAAATGCAAATAAAATAACCGCGTCGCTCTACTGCCCGTGCACGGAAAGTTATGTATGTAGAAAACCGTTCCGAATCCTATTGGAAAACACAGATATATTAATATGTAAGTACCGTGTAGGCTCAAGTTCGATGGAACATTTTGTATTTAAAATTTTTATTTTTGTGGTGCTTTCTTGGTAACGATTAAATTTTTACCTTCGGGATTAAAGGAATTAAATTAGCCCTAATTGAGCCCTAAAATATTATTCATTGAGCACTGTTGTGAGAATACTATGTAACCTATTGTCACTAGTTGTGGTCCTAACTTTTAATACAACTGAATTAGCCATATGGATTTAAAAAAAAAACATAAGAGCATTAAATTCGGAGAAGTGGCATTAAATTAGCCCTAATTTAGCCCTAAATGTTGAGGTATTCAAAAGTTTTCTACCATGAAATGGCGGTCCCAACTTAATGGACGTATCATTTCTCCAGTTGAACGTCTTGCAATAACTTTAAAGTAAAGTAAAACATGAAAGAAAAAGTGCATTTATAATGAGGAATTTATTGTTCTTGAACGTAAGTAAATAGGTATAAATAGTAGGAACAAGTAAGTTTATATTTAAAAGCGTATTCATAGCTCAAAAGCTTATTGATTCTTAAAAAGATTACCAAATTCGTTGTACCATTCAGAAGCAGAACTTGTAGTAGCCTCATATTCTGCATTCGGCGGTGCATTTATAGAAGTGCTGCAACTTTCACATAATGAACTGGTTTTTGTGTGTGTGGTCGATGCACTGTCATCTTCATCTTTTTTATTCCCACGATAATTTGCGATATTTTCATTTTGGTAAGCGTTTGTCTCCTTTGCGAAAAGTTTTTAACGGTTTTTGCAAACGCCAAAAATCACTGATCGATGGAATCTAACGGAAGTTGGCCGCCAGTAAACTGCTTGTACTGGATCTACTTTGTAAATATGTTATAATTTTGTCAACTAAAGATCTTCCAGTGTTTGCCATCTTGCTTTTTTACTGGATGTTGAACATTAGAGCCATCAAGATTTGTGTCACTTTTGCGATGAATAGGATTCAATGTACAATCAAAAGTCAATATTATTTGACTCGGTATCTTCTCTGCTTCTTGAGTTACTGTTATCTTTGCTGCTTTTGTCGATTGAGTTTTGGCAAAATTTAAATAAATCCGGAAAAAATCCATTTGTTGAGCCCAGGGCCATGTTTTATAATAGTTTTTAGCTGCTTGTCTTGTTTTTCTTTTTGGATTTTTCAAATATCTCGGATAGCAATCTCGCAGATTTTCCATTTATTTTATAGTATATCACCAGAAACTATAATGGAAACATAATTTAGTAATTCAATTTTATTTTCTAGATTTATGGCAACTGGATGTAGCTATATATTGTTATCAGTTATAGAATAGGATTTTAGACAATGTGTGGTATTGTCAAGGACGTGTACCAAATAATCTGGAGAAAACATCAAGACATGTATATTCCTGAACCAAATAAAGGCATTTGGGAAAAATCTAAACTCGGATTTCGGAATAAATGGAAGTTTCCCAATTGTATTGGTAGCATCGGTGTTACCATTAAATGTCCATTCAATACTGGCTCGACTTATTTTTCCTATTTGAAAAAGCTTTCCATTATTCTATTGGCCATCGTTGATGTCGAATATAAGTGGTTAAGTGTTGACGTTAGAGCCTATGGAAAAAGTAGTAAGGCTGGCGTTATAAATTCATGCGTTCCTTACGAACACAGCATGAAGAAGACAGCTATTACTTGCAATTTTTAGAACCACTTGAATCAGAAATGAGATGTTTAATAAATTTTGAAGTAAATGGATGACGACCAACGGAAGAGGTTTAAGTGCTGTAGTGATAAATCCATTGCAGTTGTCAGAAAGAATTACGATTTTGACGATGTAATAATCGAGGAAACCACAATTTCGAAATCAAGACGGAGAAAAGCTGATGAAACTGAAACTGCTAGGGCGGAACGTCATCAAGACAAAATGGGTAGAACTCTTTGAGACTCTAGTGAAAAACTTCACCAAAGATTAATTTATATTTTGATAAAATTGTGATAGATAGTTCTTTTTTTATATTTCGCCATGGAGACTGTTATGTTTTGTAAGAGATTCTTCTTCTAATCTCTTACAAAACATAACAGGCTCCATGACGAAATATAAAAAAAGATCTTTATATACGGGTGATTCTGATCAAGATAACTTTCGGTATACCACGCGATTCCTTGAGGTAGTCTGATCAAAAAATTGTTCCACATACCCCTCCCTAGAAACCTTTCTTTAGGAGTGGTGGCCAGTTGAAGATATTCGTGAAATTTTCATAAATACCGTTATTTATTTCAAAAGCTTTTGTGTGTAAAAAAATCAAAGTTTTGGAAATATTTGAGAATAATTTAAAGATGCTTAATTAAAAAATACATAGTAATACACTTTTCGACAGCTACTATTGTACTGTCCGTTAATAGGACGTACACGCAAATTTGATTAAGTGACTGAAATGAATGCACTGGTAAATTTGGATCAAGATCAGTGGTCTATTTCCTAACAACAAATCAACACTGTTCACTTTCTTTGACTCTCAAGAAACTACTGCACTTAGTTTTTAGAATCTCCCACTATTTAGATCAGATTATGTATAAAAAGGTTTCAGGTCAACGATTCAAAAGTATGGGAAAAACACACTCACAGGATTGTTAATAATAGATATATAAATAGATATTCAATATATATAATTAATATAGAGCAAAAGTTAGAATAATTTAACTTCAAAACACTGGCAACTCGAGTAATTGTATTAAGACAGAATTATATAAATTGTTGGGTCAGAGATCAACATACACTAGAAAACACACTTATTGACACCGATTTATAATGTAGGACTTTCAGAAATACATATGTCGAGAAAAAACTCTGTATATCAGTTTGGGTCTGAGACTTTTGTATTACACTAACACTTATTAGCACCAAGTTATAATATAAGATCGTCAAAAAATGTAATAAAAATATATGTATAAAATAGATATGCACATGAAATGTATAATATATATATGTGTATATAAGTCAAAATATAGTCAAATAGATATATGAATAAGTATTAAAATGTTACAAGTGACTGGTACTCATCGATCTAAAACTTGACACTTGAGGAATTGGCTGTAAGCTAATGTTAAGCCCTTTGTTCTTGGTTAGAACAATTATTTATTTCCGTCGAGATCAGAAATAAAGTGTTAATGTTAGTAAGATACTATCTCAGTCGAGACCCGAGATAATATTCTTTAAGTCAGTCGAGACCTGGCTTAAAGTGTTATCTTATCTTCAGTCGAGACCCGAAATAAGATGCGTTTATTTCCGTCGAGACCAGAAATGATTGTTAGTAATGGATTATCTCAGTCGAGACCCGAGATAATATTCTTTAAGTCAGTCGAGACCCGGCTTAAAGTGTTATCTTATCTTCAGTCGAGACCCGAAATAAGATGCGTTTATTTCCGTCGGGACCAGAAATGATTGTTAGTAAAAGATTATCTCAGTCGAGACCCGAGATAATATTCTTTAAGTCAGTCGAGACCCGGCTTAAAGTGTTATCTTATCTTCAGTCGAGACCCGAAATAAGATGCGTTTATTTCCGTCGAGACCAGAAATGATTATTAGTAAATATCTTATCTTCAGTCGAGACCCGAAATAAGATGCGTTTATTTCCGTCGAGACCAGAAATGATTGTTAATTGTTAGAATTGAAATATCAGTCGATATCCGATATGAATGTTAGTCCCTAAGCCAACTTACCCCAAGCGATGCCAAGCACAAAAAGAGCTCCAGATCAGTCAGCTTGTCGTTTATATAGCCCTTGCTTGCCCACGACACCACTGATAGAGTAGCAGCGGCGCATGATTACAAGAATTGGCAATGCAGCTGTGCTCTTACGGTACTAGCGATAAAATTTGCCTAGCAACGAACAAAAATGCATAGCAACAAGAAATTTAGAGTTTCACATGCTGCTGTGTTAAATTAATTATATTTGCAAAAAATATTTCGTATCACGTAGAGAAGAAATTCCCGTTCGATGGTACTTATAATGATGATAATGCTAGAGTTGCAAATTGATCTGCTTGATTTGATTGTATTTGTGCCATGCATTGTATGTTACATGACAACACATGCTTTTGATAGATGTTGTACCTATTTTTTGGAAAAAATGTAATTAGATTGAATTTGTTTTCTTTTCAGAACTCAATTTCAGCATGGTATTGTTGATAATATGTTCCCTTTTCAGGAATTGTTTTTTGATAATAATTTTAAATTAATTTGCTCAATGAGGCTATATTTTTATGTTGTATTTATGCAATATGCTATGAAGGAGACAAATACATGGCTATGTTGGGTTGTGTACATGTTTTTCGCTTAAGAGAAATAAAATTAGATTTAATTTTACTAAAAATTTAATGCTTTGTTTTCAGAAGTTTTCTGTTTATGAAAATATATTCGAATCAATTTGGTTCGAACAATTATTCTTGGCTATATAATAAGCCAACAATAACCAAAATCTATATCGTGGTTCAAAAGATAAACTCATTTATTCCCATCAGGGTTCACGAATATCTTCAACTGGCCACCACTCCTAAAGGCTGGTTTCAAGGTGGGGGGGGGGGGGTATATGGAACAATTTTTTGATTAGCTTACCTCAAGGAATCGCGTGGTATACCGGAAGGTATCTTGATCAGAATCACCCTGTATATAGTATATTAAAGTTCAAAATACAATATTGTTTTTTTTAAAATTAGTTGACGTATGAGTCTTGCTGCTGCTATATTCCAAAAGATCTCTCTGTTGTAAACAGATGTTGTTAGGATGCAAGAACTCATAATAAACATAGGGATTAATCATATATCAGATTAATCTAAAGCACTCCATATTTGCGAGATACCATAAAGTTATTAGCACTTTCTTTTTAAAGTCTACAGATGTTCGACCTGGCTTCAAATCCGTACTGTGGGTACTAGTTGCATGAAGGGCTTTTAGAAGTTCCTCAAAGCTTGTTGACAAAAGACGAAAGTGTTCCTTAAACTGCTTGTCATCAAACCGCGGCATTGTGTACTCCCAAAATCCAGAATTTTTAGGTATGTTTCTACGATCATTTGCGTATTCATCACTATCACTTCCGCTATCGAAATATACATACTTCGCAAGCCTTGGATATCAGAGGAATTGCAATTTATTTGCTTGCCATATCTTCCAAAATCCAATTGACATCTTGCGTTGTGCACAACTGTCAAACTTTTATTCTTTTCTATTTACTTAATAATTTCTGTTCTGAATATTTTTGTACCACGTGATCAGCATTCCGTTCCTTCTATTCCTTCCACAGAAAAAATAAAGAAAAGTAATCATGAATTTTTTTTTTTAAAATAGAGCACTAATGGCCATGGAAGAAGCACTTGCAAAGATATATGCAAAATGTAGTAACTGGGTGTATATGACCCAAGTGTATGAAAATAGGGTTTTCGGTAGCCAAAACGTCCCGAGAAAAACATTTCTGAATCGGAAAAAAGTACACCAGTACCCAATAGTATCGGCGAGACCTTTAATTTGATATACAACATGCCGTATTGGAGCAACCCCTTCCACAGGAGGTTTCTTCCATTATGCAGAGAAAAATTCTACGAATTGAACCTGGTAATGAGCTGAGGCGAACAGTGAAACCTGGCTTCCAATCAGACATAACCTTACCGAGTTAGAATCGATCTAAGATGCGAACAAATCTAGCATAGAAAAGAGGCAAATACTAAAAAAGTGAGTCTGGGGATGGCTATTTAAGCGTCCGAGTGTAAGAGTGTTGGTATTCAAACTTCTTCTCAGGACCAAAGGAATTCGATTCTGTACTTGATTTTCCAAAATGTACTAGATCAAAGTTTGACAACCCTAAGCCTTCCCCTGATTATTTGAAATAAACCTTGTTAATAAAATATGTTTAGAGTATCATAATTCTTCGTTTAAGACATCTCTCATATCTGGAGGTGTCGGACATAAAATGGGCATTCCCTTTGAAATATTTATCTTAATCTACATACTCTCTATAATTCCTTTCCAATAAATGAATTATCAATAAAATAATTTCTTTTTTAATTTGCATCATCCTAACCAATTTTATATTTAATTCGTCCTGTTTTGGCCGGCAAAATATTTTAAAACTGAAGAAAGAAAAATTTGTTTTCTATTTTCAAAGGATTCTGATTTATAATTAATCGGTTAGCTTAGTTTTCTTTTTCATTTAACTACCATTTATATCGGCTCCGAGCAACCCATAATCAAATTGCAACCGACGGTAGCTGAAAGTCTTTTCCATTTGTTGGCGCCACCACCGGTGAGACTTAAACCCATCCGCATAGTATAATAAATAACACTGACAACTAGTGATCGATTTTTGAACTCTGAATTTATTTATTCATTAAATAATTCGCTTCGATTGATCAAATTTATTTTATCATTTTCAATTAAAGCGCAATAGACATATTCAGAAAAACAGCAAATTTGCTTCAGTTTGGAACCTGCATTTTATGCCTTGTACAGCAAATTTAAATTTCTGATCCCTATTCAAAGAGACATTGGCCAAAATAGGTACCTCCCAGGTAGAAATGAGCTTCTCCTTTGCAATTAATCATATTTTTCATAAAGTGGAGGTGAAACTGGAATAGCCTCTGTCCAGTCTATGTCCGTCCATATATATCAGATTAACCGCAGCCACTTGGCTAGAACAATATGTCTGATTTGCAGACAGTGGTGATATGATGAATTTCGAGGCGGACAAAATTTAGATAAATCACGAAAAGCTGTGTTCCTCGTCTCTTCCCATTTTCTATAACTGATTTCTGCCGGTGATTGTACCGTTCGTTCCTTCTAAGTCTTGCCTATAATTCACTTTAAATTAAAACTCGAAACGAATCATTCTTAGAAGATATGTACCTCCTCTCGCCGCCTATCCCTATCCTCTTGACTGCCGGCGCAACACTTTTGATCAATTTTAATAAAATTTTCAATTTAGAGCCTTGAGACTTTCCCGACCGCGATGCGATGCGATGTAGAAACTGTGTAGTGGAGTAATAATATCAACCATGAGAGTAGACTCTTGGGCCATTAGTTCATCTTTTTAGTCGTGACACCAGTTATAGCTCGTAATTTACATCTCAATTACTAGCTGGAAATATATTTGTCTGCGGGGTTTCTGATAGTGGAAGAAGAGGCGGCAGTATTCTTGCAGACATTTGCAATGTGTAACGCGGGAGGTCGTATAGTAGATAGAACCAGCCAGACTGCGATGTAAGCTGAAAACAATGGCTTTATGTTGGGACCCCCTGATGACTCTTTTTGATTATTGGAGCTAACATCATCTTTAACGATTCTTCATCAGATTAAATGGAGACCTGCGATTTGCGTACAGTCGTATATACCTATTTATGTGTAATATGTGTATGTACATAAAATAGATATAATTTGCGCTGATCGTGCATTAAAACTCATTTTCGGACTCCAGTGAAACAATGATCGAGGCTATATCGTAAAATTTATGCGATTTATGGACGAACAGAACGTGATAAAGATGCAAAAGGTAAATTTTCAGTGAGAATCTTTGAATTATTCACCTGCTTCTGAGAGATTTTGTTAAGTTCACGACCATTTGCTGCGTAATTTGTTTAACAATTTTAATGCTCCATAATTGGAAGAACAGCAGAAATGTATTAAAGGATTGCGGTAATGAAGGATTTCTGTTGAAGTTTTCCTAACATAAGAACTAGCATTAATGAAAAGCAGAGTGTGAGGCGTAGACTGGGGCTAATTCCACTCTATACTTTTGGGTGGCCAATGTTGACTCTAAACAACGTCTTTAAAATGACTGTGGGCTGTGCGAACTTGATTATCTCGAGCTATTGAGATTTTGAACATTTAAGTAAAACAGGCATAGACGCTCTTCACTGTTTCTGTATAATTTACAGGAAGATAATAGTCAGACATGCTTTCTTATGTTTTTTTTATAGCCGACTGACTGTTTTATTTATGGTACCTCTATTTATATGATTTCAGTAGTTTTGTTGTTTTTGTTTGTTTGTCTTACCTCACCAGTATAGTTTTTGTATGGTCACTCTGCTAGAGTTATCATGACTGCCCTAATGTGTGGTTAAAAGAACTCCTACTCCTTAGAAGAACATAGCTCTTCTCAGGCAATTGCCCTTTGAGGTATCAAATAAACAAGATGGGTTTTTGCTGAGACCACATCCTGCCGCTTTTGTCAGGATTCTCATGAAATCTCGGAGCACATGCTCTGCATGCAACTGGGAAGCAGTGGACAGGCAGAGATTACTCCACCTCGAACATGCTTTTCGTCTACAAAACTGCGTGTAGAACATGAATCCCAGAATGGTTCTGGACTTTATTAAAAATATGAGCCTAGATAGGAAGTAAATTGTATACCATAAATTTCTCAGAATCGAAATATCCAGTAAGTTAAGCTGAATTGATCGTATCTTTTCCATTAAAAAACTTAATGAAATCCCCTGATTCTGCTGTCCAGAGGATCGGTCATTTTTACGAGAATTTCACGTTAGGACGTACATACACAAAAAAGCTTTGAGCTCAATTGCTTTGCTTTTTATTGTAGAAATATAAGATGCACAATGCCTGGCACAGACCTTGTACTAGACCCTCTCTATATGATATTTGAAGGATCGGATAACTGTTACGAATTTCAAAGTCCTTCAATTCAGACCGCATGCATTGCAGGAAAAGAAAAAGTTTTTTTTGACTCTAAACCACAGACAAGTTATAACCGATATACAGTGCCTATAGGCGAAAGTTATGTTCCGCAGTATTCAAGAAGAAGATTACAAAGAGTGAACAAAAACAAAAATTAATCGTCATCTTCACATTTTGCACATTTTTAAAATGGATCCTTGCTGTCTTCGTGACAGTATTCACGTAGCTAACTATGGCAAGTGACATACTGTAGCCATTCTATGCTCCTATGAGAGCTCAATTTTATTTTGCGCAATGAGTACAAGGCCCTAATTCTGCACCTAAAACGGTAAGGTTTCTTTGTAATCAAAACTATTTTATTATTTTGTTAAGTGAGGTATATATTAAGGGTAAGGAACCAAGCTGTAAATTACTATAAAACTATTTTCTTGTACGGATAGTAGTTTAGGCTCTATAGCAAATATAAAGTCGCATCAAAAATATTCACCACGTAAGTGGTGAATTATTTTATTTAACAGTGTAGGTACATCTCATTCCATTTGTTTTCTAGAATACCTAAATAGTGGGTGAGTGAGATCGAAGTGATTGACTTCTCTCATACAGTCATAAGTGAGTGAGAATGCAGAATAGGGGCGCAGGACAATATTATCATCATTTTCTACCACATAACCACCTGATGCAAAGTATCTGCAATCAATGTCTCTTCCTCAGGACTTAAAACAAGCGAACCACGGATTTTCTCCTTGTGTACACCACTAAGTTTTTTCTGATTTGTGTGACGAGACACTTTCCACTTTTTACTCTCACTACCTTGTAACATGCCCTTTTTAATATCTTCTAGTGTTCCTATGGCGTCATCATCCGTATAGTTTTGATATCTACGCGTTCTTAGTGGCCTAATATAACTTCAGAGCATTTTAAAGTGGCACACGTCGCTGGTAGCTAACGCTCATCAGTTTACAAAATTTTAGTAATGGTGCGGGCGGGGGTCTTATGTTAACTAACACAACTTTTATGTCAAGTACGAGAGTGTGAGTGTAAATTATGTGAATAATGAAAAAATATGAAAAAATGAATTATGAAATATGTCACAGGCTATCAGCTGTAATGTATCAAAATTTTAATGAGAATACTTGTCTTCTATACACCTTGACGGGCAATAGCTGCTAAAGTCATCCCGCATGCCAAAGTCACTTCGTTTTACGGTAGCTCATAACGAAGGACAGAAAATACAGCAGAAAATAAGATCCAGTATAAAAATAAAACCAAAAATCAGAAAAGGAAGCTATGGCGATAGATAAGTGAATGGCAGCGTGTAGAAATGTCATGAAATTTGCACTGTGTCACTGCGCCTTCATGAATTCTGATTGCTTTTTATAACTGCACTGTGTTCCCACAGTAAAAGAATTGCACCCAACACAAATATCGGCCGACTTCACTTCATTTAGCTTATCAGCATTCCTGTTTGTTATATATTCTCAGGTTCTTACCTTAGAATATAAAACCAACAGGAACTACTGGATGGCATAAAATGCACGTATCTGTATCAGCTACATAGTTTACTCCCTTTATCTACATACTTTAAACGACAGTAAAATAGTGAGAATTTGAAATAGAATTGTGGATTTGTTTTAATTTTAACTTATCGCTATTCATTAGTTTTATATTTTAAATTCTAAGGTTCTATCGCATTCACAATCGCATGACCGTATTATTGGGTGTATTTTCTAATTAATTACCATTGTGAGATATATTCACATCACGCAAAGTTACACTGAACATGCGCGAACCTGGCTAATTACCCTTATAATGTGAGCCACTCGCGAAAAGTTAATTTTTGAAATAACTGAAAGAGCAGAAATCTCTTCAAACATTTTAGATACGTTTGAATTTTTGTTGGAAAAACATATAAATCAATACAAGTCCACGGATGGTATTAAGAAAATTTTATACACTTATGGCTCAGAAAATTTTATTGATGACACTAAGAAATTTTTAATAATTATTATGGAGGAAAATTTCTTAATTCAAAATATGTATTAATTTATAAATGTAGATCGTAGAAATAATTTTAAAAATATTTTTGACGATGTCCAAGCTGAACACTCATTTTCTGTGTTGAAATGGATGAAAAATTATTTACAAAGCAACTTACATAAAAATAAAACAACTGACATGAAATACATATTTGCTACAACAAAAGCTAGAAAAAAATGTTTAGTTATAATTTTATTTTTTATTTAAAATAGAACTGATTTTTTTTATACTTTTTATACCCTAGATAAAATCTAAAGGGTATACTAAGTCTGTTATTCCTTTTGTAACGCATACATAGAAATAATTATGGTAAAGCAAAAAATTAATTGGACATCTACGCATAGTAAAAGTTATTTTGATTTTTGCATGCATCTCTCCGTCTTCAAGATAGCTCGAGAACGCGTTCACTTAAGGGAGCTGAAATATTACACTAGGGCTTTTAAAAAACAAAAAGTAAAATTAAGTTTGAAAATGGGTCAAATCGGGTAACTCCTTCGTGGCGTTGCCATACAAAAATTTCGTTTTTCACTATATATTTGCAAACTGCCTGAGAACACGTCAATGTAGAAAGTTGAAATTTTGTATACGGCAAATATAATTTAAAAATGGGCTAAATCGGGCAACCCTTTCTAGGTGTTGTCGTATAACAATTTAGGCCTTTTACGTATATTGTGAAAACGACCAGTCCTACGACATTTTTTTCTGTACTGAAAAGTTCATCAGAATATGAAATCCTGTATGAAACTGGTCATAACCATTTTTACTGTCCGCCGAACCTTTCTAGATATATATGCGAAAAACCACTTCAGCAATCAAACGTGCACAGTGAGGTGATCATACAAAATTACATACGGGCATTAATCTAGACTATCATAAGAATTGGTCTTACAAGGAGAGGGTCCATACTCGTCGTCATCATCGATTTCGTCCAAAATCACAGTATATGTCGGGCAGGACTACAAATAAAAGTGACGCAAGTAAGAACTCCAGATGGCCACGCGAAACCGAAATAATGCAAAATGTAGGTTAACCCGGGGTTATAATTGACATTTTCGGGAAACTTTGATAATTACCATCTTGCGCATTTAAGCCACTTCCTTATCGTTACAATTATCTATGATTTGTTATCTTTTATATACAGAAAACCAGAAGTCATTACCCCAATTTTCCAAAGTAAGATTGCTAAATTACTTTCGACTTACAGTATTTACTGGAAAGCTACCAGCTTTATCTCTCGGCCAAATTCCAACCGATTTTCAAAATTATTTTTGCTAAATTCAGTTGCATATTTTATGATATTTTTGAAACTAGTACGATATTCGTACGGTAGCGGGGTATAGAGTGGTAACCCGTGGTGGGTTACTTATATATTTTTATAACAAAAAAAGAAAAAAAAATACTTTTCCAGGGGTGGGGGTATTTATTTTATATTCTACCATCTATGATAAATTAAACGTCAAAAGGTCATTCATATACTATATATACCAATGCAAAAAGTCTCTCATATCCTGAATTCGGGTGTTCTGAGGGAGGTGGGGTAAATATTATCCGATTTCCATAACTGCTTCTGCTAGTTTTTTTGTGATTTTTTGAACATATTTTCACTCCTCTTTTGATTAAGTTGCGAAATTTAATTTTCGACGGCTGTCTGTGGTATAAATTCCGAATAGAAGGAGCAGGGTAATAATTCTTCGATTATGAAAAGGCCAAGGAGATCATATGCAGCGATGCATTACATATCTGTATACTCTGTGGTTTTTTTTAAAGCTTGTATTGATATTAGTTGCTTCCTTCAATGATAAACGAAATATTAAGTCAATCACATGTTATATGGATATCTTAGAAACCTTATTTAATACGCCTAGTTAGATACCCAATTATTTCTTGTTACCTGAATAAATATTATTTTATTATGAAACTAAAATTTACTGGCATATTTGCTTGAATTGGTTTTAACAGGGCTAGAGCTACATAGAAATTCGATAAAATGTTTTAGAAAAATAAAATATTTCCTGCAAATTGTGCTCAATCTAAATATTTACAATTTGAATTCCAAAACAACTGTTTACCTAAATATATTGATTTGTCTACAGTTATTTCATTATAAAACTATTTCTGCAGAGTAGGTACCTCTAAACATATATGTATGTACATAGTTATAAAATATCTCCTAAAATATTAAATGTAAATTTATAACAATTGACACAGAGGTCAAAAAATGGTGGTAAATAAAAATGTCGTTGTACCTATAAAGGCAAATGAATGCATAAATTTTCGCGTATTTCAATGATAAAAAATCGAGAACACCAGGAAGCTCTGGAATTTAAACCTCTCTGTAGGCAATAAAAATGCAAAGCAGCACACATAAGTCTGGCTTATGGAAATCATAAATCAATGGAAATGCCATAAACGTGGGTGATAGTGCATAGTGAAAACAATAATGCTGCTGCTCCTGTATTATAGTAGGTAGATTGAAAAGAAACTGTATATCTATCAATGGAAGTGGAGTGAAGAATGGGAACATTCACAACTAAAGCAATTTTGATAAAATTCTATTGTGTATATTTGCATTGTATGATGAGTCCTATTTTAAAATGGAATTGCAATGTGGTTGATGTTTTTATGATTTTGCTAAAAAGAGAAAAATAGGAATTTGTGAGATTAGTTATAAAAAAAAAAGAATTAATAAAATCAACATGTCAGAGTAATAAACGTTAAACTGCAGTGGACGATAAAAATAACTGATTTAAGCAAGAACAAAAAATTGTTGGGCAAGGGTCTGGCTCTAGATGGAAATCAGAGTAAGAACTGATTTTCAATCAGTCAATATGTCAATTCCTACAAGAAATTTGGTAGTCTTATATTAGTACAATTTAAAGTAAGGCTAAGTTTATTAATGAAATACAAGACGTAAAATTAAAAGATAACACGATGGAAATATGGAAAAAAAAGAGAGCTGGATACAATCATCTTAGTGATTTGTAAAGAAAAGAAGGAAAAAATCAGAAATTACATTATAAATTAATCAAATTCATAGAGCGATAGAAGTAATTAAAACTTTTCCATATGTGTGCAACCTGCAAAAAGTAGGATCCTTGAAGGATGAATGAATAAGTCCTCTCAGGGACTGCAGAGCCTCACAAAAAAGATAATGTGGCTCATCTGAATGAATAAGGTTAAGTAAAAAAATCAGAGATTTACGCTCAAAGTACAAAGCTAGACAAGATCGATCGCAATTCAACAGCAAATCGTATAATGTTGGGTTAAGATTTTTTAACCTGATTGAAAATTTGGAATGACACGAGGAATTACTAATAAAACAGAAATATCTAGATTGAATTTGCTTTATTGAAGAATTGATTCGGATGATCCAAAGTGTGCGACGACTAGAATGCAAGTGTCTGACAATGTTTTACATGTTATATGGATGTGATTATAGTAAATTTATAGGATAACAATGAGCAACTTGAAATGAGCAATTTTAAATGAGCAAGTATATAGATTTGACTTTGAAGCAATTTTGAGGGACTTTCGGCAAGCACTGTCTCAGTGAAACAACTGAGACAAAACTTTGAGCAACAGTCTCAGTTGTCTCTGTTCAAATCAATCAGCTGATTTGCCAATTTTGACATTAAAAAATTTTGATGACAGAAAATGGATAGTAATAAATTGAGAAAAGTGTTGGTAGTTTATTCAAATAGCTCACTAAACTTTAATTAGTAATTAAAATCACAAAATAACGAAATTGAGTCAACTGAGACAAGAAAATTCAGTTTCACTTGTCTCAGTTGCTCAGTGGTTGCGTTCGAATTTTGTAGCTCAATATGGAACTAAGACAGTTCACCGAAAGTGCAGTCTCAGTGAGCCAACTGAGAATATCTCACTTGTCTCACTGAGAATGTGCTTGCCGAAAGCGCCTTTGATTTAATTAATTTTAAACATTTAGTTAGATTAAAACAATCTAAGTAGAATTACAATTTTATAAGTTAATATTGTGGCTGAACAGTATACAGTCACCAAGTTTTCGATTGCGAACTGAGTCAAGTCTCATGTAAACTAAACTACCATAAGCAAATTGAGGCAGTAAAAGTGTTGTAACTAATCTCAAACGCAAATCAGCAGTAAATATACTGCAATTCCACACGAAAAGGATTAAAAAGGGCTTGTTTTGGACCCGACCATCTCCAATTTGGATGAAACTCTCACAGTTCGTAGGAATACCAAAATAGCTCACCCACATTTTTTTTTGTTTCTCCCTGCCACCCTGCCAGACCCCATCATTTTCAAAAAATCATATCTCCAGAACGGAGCAACCGATTTTTCTGATCCAAATGAAGCTTAAAGGTTTTGTATATTTGTTATAGAAAAAAAAATACAGTAGCACAGAAATAATGTGTGTCTTCGTAAAATTATGAAATTTCTAACCCCCTACGCGCGATGGTTACGGGAGGGGGGCGGGAGGGTGTTGTAGAAAGAAACAAAAATATATGAGTGAGCAATTTTGGTATTCCGTAAAAACTGTGAAAGTTTCCTCCAAATGGTCGGGTTCCAAGGTGATCGGTTTCGTATGGAATAGTTTTTTTTTACATTATTAAGCCAATCTCAGGGTATACCCTATGATGCAAAGTACACCATTTCAGGAAGGAGATAGGGAAACGATTAGGGGACATTAGCAAAGTAGCGGAAGGGCCGATGTATATCACTTTTGCAGATTGTAAGCCCGAGGAAAAACAGAAGATGGTAGACTGTTCCACATTCGCAAAGTTCGGGATAAGAAAGCATTACGGAATTACACTGTACGGCCGAAAGTATTTTGAAGTGTGAGTGGATGTGTGCAGCTTGCAGCGCGAGTATGGCGTGCCGGAATTATTCTACAAGAGATCAGACTAGATATTTCATCGGAACATTGGACACGCGTGTAGCGATAAAGAAGCGAAAAACACCCAACTTTGAGGCAGTGCTCGGGTGAGTCGATATGACTAGATATTGCCATATCCCCAATGCGCTTAAAGGCTCTCTTTTGGCTGTGAGTATATTGGCAGATAGCCACAATTTTCTTAACCAACAATTTCAACATGTACGTATTCAAGCTCCACAATTCTTTTTGAAATAATAGTTATAAGGTCTATAAGCAACTCCAATAGAAATCTGGGACATATTTCACCGAATGTACCAACAAGTGTTGTAGAGCAAGAATTTATCAAAAATTTGTTAATTTGTTAAAGATTTAAGCAGGGACTATAACGGTTATGAATGTGTTAAAAGAAATCATATTGTAAACAATATTATTTTCTGACTTTTATTTTAAGAAAAACAAAAAAATAATTTTTATCAAAAATTAACACCACAAATCATTAAATTATTATTCGATTAAAAATACTCAGGCCTTTATTTTTAAATAAGAGAAGATTGCAAGACAGACGATAATAATAATATGTATAATATAATAAATAAATATAATTTAATAAATACAGTCCGACATGAACAGACATTAAGAGATGTGTTAAGCAATGCATTAATACTCTGAACATATTTTATTAACCATGTTTATTTCAATTAAGCTTCGGAAGGCTTGGAGGTGTCAAAGTTTAAGTTAGTACATTTTTGAAAATCAAGAACAGAATATTCGGAGACTTAAATAGCTATCCCCAGACTCACTTTTTTAATTTTTATGTTGTTTTTGATCGGGGTTTATAAATGTAAGAAACGATGTGATCTTTTTTTGGGGATCTCCGATCATTAAGAAAAACTACGAAACCTTGTTTTAGTAGTTTATTCACATTTATCCGACGTTTCGACTCTGGGTTTTAGAGTCCTTTTCAAGGGATCTCTACTACTATGTGAACAAAACTACTTATAAAAATGACGAAAAACACTACATTTATGTAATAAATGAACCAACAAAAATAAATAAATTAACACAGAAAAAGAGATAAATATGTTTTAAAATTAACGACTAGAAAGGTCCTTTTTTAGTATTTCGATAGGGTTATGTATGATCGAAAAACGTTATTCACTGTTCGCTTCAGCTCACTAGCTACAATGCGTAGAAGAAAATTTTTCTCTGCGGCCTTCTAGGGTGGGGGTAGGAAGCTTCTCGGGAGGGGGATTGTTTCAATATGGCCGGTTGCATATCAAGTTAAAGGCCTATCGGCTGGTGTACTTTTTTCCGATTCAGTAAACTTTCTCGGGACGTTTTAGCTGCCGGAAACCCCATTTTCATGAACTTGGATCACATATACCCCAGTTAACACATATTGCATATATTTTTCCAGTTCTTTCTTCCATGACTATAGTGCTCTGTTGTGAACATTTTTCTCATAAGATGTCATTTTCTACGTCTGACCGATTCCACACAATCACGAGAATTATAAAAGTGCATTTTTTCACCTAAGAAAGTCGCTCAAGCTACATTCGATCGCCAAAGCTTTCTCCAGCTTAATTTAATTTTAATAAAATATGTTCAGAGTATTATAATGCATCGTTTAAGACTTCTCCCATGTTTGTTCATGTACATGTCCTAAAGTTATGTGAAAAGAGGACATTCCCTTTCAAGTTAAATACCTCGTGACGGGATAGAGGTGTTTCGAGATACAAGAGTTTTTGGAACGGATGAAGGGTCCTCTATGAGATGAAATGACCTAATATACTTTATATATTGTTTTGTTCAAGAAAGAATTTTTTGGGATTCTCCGGTATATAGCAAAAGCTAAAAAAATGTTCTAATTTGTTATTTCATCACACAACTCATTAATTTTTGGTGACAAGTTTCAAGTCTTGGTTTGACTCATCAACAGGTCCCAAATAGCGAAATTGGGTGATTTGAAAAACAAATGAAAAAATGAAAAAAAGAAAGAAATGAAAAGTTTGAGAAAAATGGAAAAACCAATTTTTTTATTTATTAAAAAAATGTAAAAAAAATTTTAAAGAAGCAGATTCATTCGAAGCGAATCGAACCTGTATACGCCACGCAGTGGGCTGAAAAGTAAAGAAGAAAAAGGAAGAAGAAGAAGTGTTTCGTGTCAGCAGAAAACCTTGCACTCATCGGTGCAGCTTGGTTTTCTGCCTGCTGCAGACGCTTGAAAATAGATCAAACTGATCTCTTCTCATATAAACTCAGAATAAATTCTGGGTGTCAATTTCGCTATTTGGGACCTGTTGATGAGTCAAACCAAGACTTGAAACTTGTCACCAAAAATAAATGAGTTGTGTGATGAAATAACAAATTAGAACATTTTTTTAGCTTTTGCTATATACCGGAGAATGCCAAAAAATTCTTTCTTGAACAAAATTAAGTTTAACTCGGTAAAAAGTCCAAAAGAGTAATCTTTTTATTTATTTATATATTGTGTAGGGTAAAAATTATATACTTCTAGAAAAACAATATTCCCTAAAACACATATACGCCATATAACTGAAGCATATTCCACCCTATTTTGTCCTAAAATCTTCTGGATATTTTGACCCATATTAAACATAATATCAACTGCCGAAGTATTTTTAATCCGAAAAATAATTTAAACAAGTGAAAAAGCTAGAATTGGTCTGAGACCAATTCTTATGATACCCTAGAATCTAGATGAATTCCCGTATGAAAATTCGTATGGTCACCCATTTGCGCAATTTTGATTTGTTGCATTGATTTCTAGCATATATTTCTAGAACAGTTCGTCGGACAGAAAAAATAATTAAACCCAATTTTATAGGATTTCTTATTCTGAAGAAGCTTTTAGTACAATAAAAATGTCTAGGACTGATCGTTTTCGAAGAGTATGTAAAAAACCAAAATTTTTATATGGCAATACAAAGAAGGGGTTGCCCGATTTAGTTCATTTTTGAAATGTTATTTGCTAGTATAATGAAAATACAATGTACCAAATTTCAGCTTTCTATGTCGACGTGATCTCAGGTAGTGTCCAAATATATAGATAAAAACAAAATTTTTGTATGGAAACCCCACGAAGGAGCTGCCCGATTTGTCTCATTTTCGAAGTTAATTTGACTTTTTTTTTTAATTTCCGCTTTCTAGGTGAACGCGTTCTCGAGTTATCGTGCGCACGGACGGACGCACGAACGGACGGACAGACGGACATGCAAAAATAAAAATAACTTTTAATTTTATGCGGGGGTGTCCAATCCATTTTGCTTTACCATCATTATTTCTGTGCGTTACAAACGGAATGGCAAACTTAGTATACCCTATAGATTTCATCTAGGGTATAAAAAATAGTCTTTGACTTTTTAAATAAAAATTGATTTTGACTTTTATTTCTGATTTTTATACCCTAGATGAAATCTATAGGGTATACTAAGTTTGCCATTCCGTTTGTAACGCACAGAAATAATGATGGTAGAGCAAAATGGATTGGACACCCCCGCATAAAATTAAAAGTTATTTTGATTTTTGCATGTCCGTCTGTCCGGCCGTCCGTCCGTCCGTTCGCACGATAACGCGTTCACTTAGAAAGCTGAAATTTTGTACACGGACATTAAAAAAAAAAGTAAAGTTAAGTTCGAAAATGAGACAAATCGGGCAGCTCCTTCGTGGGGTTTCCATACAAAAATTTTGTTTTCATCTATATATTTGGACACTACCTGAGAACACGTCGACATAGAAAGCTGAAATTTGGTACATTGTATTTTCATTATACTAGCAAATAATATTTCAAAAATGGACTAAATCGGGCAACCCCTTCTTTGTATTGCCATATAAAAATTTTGGTTTTTTACATACTCTTCGAAAACGATCAGTCCTAGACATTTTTATTGTACTAAAAGCTTCTTCAGAATAAGAAATCCTATAAAATTGGTTATAATCATTTTTTCTGTCCGACGAGCCGTTCTAGAAATATATGCTAGAAACCAGTGCAACAAATCAAAATTGCTCAAATGGGTGACCATACGAATTTTCATGCGGGAATTCATCTAGGGTATCATAAGAATTGGTCTCAGACGAATTCTAGTTTTTTCACTTGTTTTTTTGTAAGTCTGCTGTATAAGGAGATACAGCGGCGGAATCGTTAAAGTTCTTCCAAAAAAATGTATATATATATAGTACCATTTATACAGGGTATTTCGTCCATGGTGGTTCATAGGGCAGGCGGTGACTACTAACCTAGTGAAACAAAAAAATTGTATGGCAAGGGCGGGGCGGCATCTAAATCGCTTCGGAAGTCTTTCCCTACCCTGTATCTTAAAAAGTTCAAACGATTGCCTAACATCCCCGTACTCCTCTCACCTAAGGAGTTATGGTGGTCTAAGTTAACATTTTGGATGTTCTTACCTTTATATTGAATTTGACCTCTTTTTTATTTACAAAGCAACTTTTTGTAACGTAATTTTTTTTTATAAAAACTGTAAATTGTGGATTCTCCTTTTTAATTTGACCTATTATACCTATGTGCTCACTGTAGCCATTAAACAGTTATTAGCTCATAATCTATTCAGGTTATACCGAAATTAGACGGTACTTTTTTTAAAATAACGTGCTTTCAGTCACGAAGGGAAGAAATTATCTTGAAGAATTACTTTGAGAATAAGTTAAGAGCTAATAACTCTGTAATCGCTACATAGCATAGATGTAGATGCAATAGGTCAATTTAAACAGGAGAGTCCACAAATTACAGTTTATATAAAAAAAAAGTTATGTTAATGATCTCTTTGCAGAAAAAAAATAGAAGTCAAATTAAAAAAATCATAAGAAAATCCGAAATTTTAAGCTTAGACCCGCATATTTCCTGAGAGGAGAGGAATACGGTGCTACTTGACCAGTCATTGAAAATACCATCCATGAGTTTTGAATACAATGAGCTTAACTGTGATCGTATGCTCTGTACTTTTCAAGATACAGGTTCTTTTGTCAAAAGCTAGCCTTTTTTCTTAATCACCCTGTAATTCCAAAACGGTTGATATGCCCCCCCCCCTTCCAGCCATTCAATTTTTGCTTTGTCTATGTGAGTACTATCACCTTTTGCTATATTGGCCACCTAGATGGAAACACCCTGTATATTCTAGGTTAATACGTGATGGTTTCCATAGGTATTTTAATGACGAATTTTCAGTAGGGGTCATACGAATCTTGTTAGAAGCGCGTGGAAGACTACTGGATCACAATGCTAGAGTTTAAAAAAAAATACATATGGAATGTGCTCTATGTGTAATAGAGATCATGAAGTTTAAATACATAATTTTTCAAATCATTCTCATACTATCCGACGGTGTGACCTCGGTTTTAAAATGTCGGAGTACTGTCGCTGCTGTGATAATATTAATAAAAAAAACCTTTACTCATTGACTCTACAAATACCCGTCACTTACAAGCGCTAGACATTGAACCATATTGAAGTCCTTAAAAAATTGAACCTTCCTATTCCCAGATGTCAGATTTATAATAAGTGCTAAATGCATCCTGACTTGATAGTCAGGGATTACCATTTTACCCTACCATCAAGCCCATCCAACCTCAGCTGTGATATCCTCTACAATATCCATTCATGTAATATCAGATTTTCCACTTTATTCATAATAAAATCAGGATGTCTAGCAGAGACACTTTCTTACAACTATCCGACTAGCCAAAGACAAATGAAATTCAAATTTAAGCAATTTGACAATCAGCGAAGAAAGTAAGATAAAAATTCGCCAAAAGAATCTCCTCTTCCTCGGAAAACTCCATGCAGCAAAAAACTTTTACGTCTTTCAGTTCCAAATACATAGCCAAGTCAACTGCAGCAGACAGTCTGGCTCTTGGGCTTGTGCTAGCGCACTCCTAAATCCTGAGTATAACGTTGAACCAAAACAACCCATTTGTTCTCAATTAAAGTGAACGATCTGGCACCGGTACGCACTGTGCAAGAAAAGCTTAAGAAAAATCTCTTTCTTTTTGTTTTTTGTAAGACAAGTTGGATGCCAAACAACTTTTTTGTTGGCACTTTGTTTTTACCATGAAACTTAGAAACGGGCGAGAGATTTTACACATGGCCTCAGAGAATGAATCGAATTATATCTGACGTAGACTAGTTGTAGCTGAATAAGTTCCTGTTTAAAATGAATTCATAGCAATAAACAGAGAGCTGAATTCATTCAGTCAGACAGAGGAGTATTTTCGTAAGAGAATAAAGTTTATTTGAGGAGAACTGAATGAAAACAAAAGTACCTGAGAGAGAGAGGATGAATTTTATAGCACTACTACTGCCATGAACTACCATCAAGCATGATTATTGAATTGCATTGAATTGAATTGAAGTAAATGAAAGTAAAACCGGAGACTATAGAGATAATTATTTTACAATGCGAACTTGCACGTAGGTGTGCGTCTGCAATTGCATTTGCCTTGCAATAATCGCAATCTAAAATTTATGAGAATTAAATTCGAACCACCTGTGAAAACAAATGAGCGCGCATCTACTGAAAGTTGTTCAAATGCAAGACCCACATATAAACAGTTGAAAAAAAAAACAATAATAATAATAATAAATGAATGTACCGTGATTAGCGTGGGCGGAAAAGATTTATATGTGCGCAACACACCATGTTCTGCATGGCTGAAATTAGACAAAATATTCTCATAATAGCTATGAGCATGAAATATGTACGTAGAAATTCTTTATAATATACAGGGTGTCTATGATTGTTATGTTATATATATAACAAAATTTCAAATTGGTCAAATGACAGGCAGGCAGAAGAGCAGAACCTTTTTTTTCCATAGAGAGTGACATGTCGTTGGGTCACCGCGAGTTAGGCTAGGTTAGGTCCAGTGGTTTGCGACGTGATGTAGACTACATTATTGTCTACACGTCTACAATTGTCTGTAGACAATAATCTCTTGTCTGCACTTATTTTACACGCGTAGACAATGTAGAGAATAAAAAATTGGTAGAATTCAAATGGATTTATTATAATTTTTTAGTTAGAAAAGAGATTTTATGAGTACACTAAAAATAAACTTAATTATATTTACACCAAATTGAGTTATAATTAAGAAAAAGTTATTCGGATTAAAATAAATTATATAGAATTATCATCATCTTCGTTATATGCATCATCCTTAATTCTAAGGGAATAATAAATATGCAGCAATCGTTTAGACCTTTCAAATGTTAACCGATTTCTGCTTGGAGAATGCACGTGTGACCAACTTGAAAAAAGTCTTTCAATTTGGGCAGATGATGCTGGAATCTGCAACAATTTTATGGCCAAATGGGATAGAGTTGGGTGATGCATTGCTGCCAGGGGCGGATCCAGGATTTTTGTGAGGGAGGGGCGCAACTTTGGTTTAAAAACAGTATAAGTTGGAAACAGTTCAAAAGTTCGAAGACACTCGCCACCACTCGCAAATGTCAAATACATAAAATTTATCATAAAGATACGTGTCGATCAGATAGGTGAGTGGCTACCACTTGGAACGAAGAAAGTTGCTTAATGTTAAACTTTTGTCACTTGCGAAAGTCAAACGAGGCCTTAGATTATTAATTTTGTTTTGGTTTGTAAATGGTGGGAGTGTAACACTTCCAAATCACCCATTTTAGTTAGTGAAAATAGGGAAACATATTTTGTTCAAATTGACGAATTAATCATAAATTGTAACTTTACAAAATACAGGAATTAAAGGGATACGTACTTTACTTTTACTAAAGTCAAGAAAGTTTGATTGTTTTTTATACATTATTAAGGCAAGTTAAAAGGATACCTTATGATGCAATGCACAGCATGACAGGATGGTGATAGGGAAACGATATAGGGAGCGTGAGGAGAGCGCCACGGGTGTTGAATGTCACTCTTAAAGTTTCGCAGATTGTATGTTGGAGTAAAGACAGAAAATGGTAGACTGTTCCACATTCGCACAGTTCGGGATAAAAACCATCACGAAATTTTACTGCATGGCCGAAAGTAATTTTATGGGCGGATTGCTGCGCGAGTTTTGCTTGCAGGCATTATTCTGCAAGAGATCAGACGAGATATTTCATTAGAACATTGACCACGCATGTAGCGATAAGGGAGTGAAGGGCATCCATCATTACGGCTTTGGTCGAGTGAGTCGATATTATAAGTTATTGCCACATCGCCAGTGAGCTTAAAGGCTCTCTTTTGGACAATATCCAATGAAGGTAAGACTGTGCGACCAGCCTCGGGCCCAGATATGGAAATTGTATTATATTCTAGAGGAGCTATATGTTCGATGGGCTGAAATATTTCTACACCTTTTCAGAAATCCTAGACATTTCGCTGCTTCTTTGGCAAAACAAACGCTGTGATCTGTCCACCTTAGCTTACAGGAAAGATTAAAGCCAAGAATGTAAAAAGACGGCGTATCGCAAATCAGTGCTCGATCAAAAGAAATGGGAGTGAAAAGCTATGATTTTGCTTCAAAGAGATGAGATACCTTTGGCACTAAGATGCCTTGAATTCGACGGGAGCGAGAGCATGATCAAGGTCGTTATTCACTGATCTAATGACGCAATCTTGTTTGACAGATGTGTCCCTCTGGAGTCCATAAGAGTATCAACGGTACTGTCAACGGCAAAATTTGATATTACCAACGTCGTTAATGATTGATCTAATCAAGCCATCTCGTTTGACAGATATGGCATTCTCTCTGGAATCCCCAAGAATATCAATAGAGTAGGGAAATCAAGGAAACTGTCATAGACAAAACTATGGATTAGATTAAAAGTACGGGAAAGTAGATCATTAATGATTACTAAGAAGAGAGATAACAGAGCGCTGGGACATCTCGGCATTTATAGGATGAGGTTCTGGTGAAACCCCATCTAGTACAACCGGTATTATGAGATCAGGTAAAACACTTTCAATCTATAATAGAAGATGAGGGGAGAAACCAAGTGCTTTAAGTTTAACTAAAACGGCTGGATGCCAGACTCTATCAAAGACCATTTAAATATCTAGAGCAACGATTTTGCGACTACAAAACACCAAAATTGTGTACGTACGGTTCGTATGTTCCGTAAGAAAAGTCAGCAAGTCTCCAGATGAGGGTCCAGTTCGGGTTGGTTTGTAGATACTTCATTAATTTGGATTTAATGATAGATTCAAAAAGCTTTGAAAAAATCGACGTGATTACAATTGGTCGATAATTTGAGGCGTCGCTACTCTCAGCTTTCTTGGGAATAGGCTGAACGTGAGATATTTTCCAACTATTGGAAAATTTTCCTGTCGAATAAGATAAGTAGAATAGTTTGCGCAAAGGTTTAACCAAAGATGAGACACAGCTTTTAATTAAAAGGAGTGAGAAACCATCAGGACCTACGGCTTTGGAGACGTTGATTCCCTTAAGGACCTTGAACACATCCTTCTTACGAATGTGTATTGGCTGTTTTATAGAGAATTTGAAGCGAATCTACCAGTGAAGATACTAGCTTGATCAAGGGAGTCAACAACCACTTCACCGATATTAAGTAGTGAAGGTATACAGGAATTGCTGAAGTTGTTCTTGATGGTCTTGACCGGGAACCAGAAGCCTTTGCTATCTTTGCGGCTTGCCAACATTCTGATCAAAAGGAAATTTTTCTCTCCGGATAATGGACTTCTAGGTGTTCTGGCCAGTCTTGTCGACTTGTTTGTTTCAATTCTAGACATGAATGCGAATGATAGGCGTGATGAGCAGACTATTTTGCTTTTATTACATTACTTGGTTGAACTGATTGTTAAACCAAGAGCGATTTTACTGTTGCTGAGATCTGCTGTAAGAATACGGAAGGTACTCACACATGCCAAGACTTCTCTAAGGTTCTGAATTAGAATTTCCCAATCAGCATTTAATTTGTTTTTTGTTTCAGGTTTTAGTTAAATATTCTACTATTGCATTTTACGAAATAATAAAACGGTTTTTCCAAAATAAATTCCTTGCTTTAAATGTAATAATTCACTACACCAATATACAATGATTTATTTGCCATTGGGTTTTCAATTAAAACAAATCTCCCATCGCTTTTACCAGAATAAGTTCTGCTTCAAATTGAACGTTTCCAGAAAATTTTATGTCTTTTGCAAAAAGTGCAGTAGAAGTATTCAGAAGATGTACTGCAATTTTTTTGTGGTCTTCAGGGAGGGGCGCGAGCCCCCCACGCCCCTAGCTGGATCCGCCACTGATTGCTGCCATATTCCAAAATACTAATGGTTTTTTTTATATCTTTCTCGTATAGATTTTTAAAGAATGAAGTTTTCCTTTGAAAATTATCCCAATCTTCTATTCCCGTACAATTCAATTCCTTGAATAAAAAATTGTTGATTTTCCCCTTATGACCATTACTCAATTTAGCATTATCATACGTGGGGTGCAAATAAAAAGCTGCCAAGGCGTATTTGTTCAATGCTATATCTACTCATGATTTTAAGCTAGAACTGAACTTTAGTTCAAACTTGTCCGGAAGTGTTAAGGAAAGCCAAAGATTTACAGCATCTGCAGCTGAATATTCAGATGATTGACAAGTATTTATAAGTTCACGTATGGGGTCACCAATTTTGATGTTATCTTTAACATCTTCTACAAATACATCGTCAAAAAGTAACTTAGCAACATGTTGCTTAATTTTTTTATTTTTTGATTCAGTTGTTATACATTTCATATATTAAAAATTTTGTACCAAACATTGATAAGAATCTCGGTTTGAACACCATATAGTATCACATGGCAGCTTAATCCTACTTCCACTTTTCTCAATAACATTCTTTTCAAAATCGGCTTGCTTAAACTCTTTTAAAATAGATGTCACTTTATTTGTTAATTGTTGGTCTAGAATATCCTTGGGAAATAAATTTCCTGTGTGGCTACTACAGTTGCTATGCCATATAAAATGTTGTGACAGATTCCCCATTTTAACCATGCCACTAGCATTATCGGATACAACAGCATAAACATTGGTTGAGTATAGCTCTTTTGCAAGGTCCACTGATTCTACAACAATTTCGAAAAAATTTTCAGCTGTCTCAGAATCACCAGTAAGGTCCCAAGCTTGTAAATGAACTAGCTCCCCGCTAGCATTGTGCAACATCGAAATAACAGTTTTCGCATTGATAGAACAATTTTTCCATCCATGGATCAATAAAACTGAATCCGAACTCAGAGAAGCCTTTGCTGAAGAAATGCACTTTGTATATGCATTATCAAGGTTGAAAGAGCTTTTCTGCCACGAATTTTATCTGTATATGCAGGCCGTATTTTTTTATTGAAATTCTTGAAGTGAATAGAATCCACCAACCGTAATGGTAAATTGCACGCAAAAATTAATTTTGAAAGGGCTTCATTTAATTTCTCTTCATCTTTATCGTTCAATTTGTTAACAAAACTCGACATTGAATTTGAACTGTTTTTGTAGAACGAGCTCTTATTATTTTTACTTTGTGAAAGTGAAGGAGATGATGGTGATGTATTTCCAGAGTTGATTGTTGATGTCGAAGTCGAAGCTGACGAAAATTGATTTTTTTTTGAAGATCCATCAGTCGGATGTGGCTTTGGAAAGCAAAACGTAGTGGCGTCTAATGAAGATGCTGAAGCAGATGAGCATGGACGTGAAGAGCTTACATTTTCGCTAGACATACCTTCGTAGTTTAAAGAAGACACATTCTGTAATATTATGAGTATGATCACATTTTTTTGGTGTACAATAAAATGACTTAAATACTAAATACTCACCGTCACCTCTGCATAAGCATTTAATAATGGATCCGAAGCTAAGTCTATAATCGCTTCATTTTATTGAACTGCTGCGTCATCCAAAATAATATAATTGTAAATAGTTTTGTCTTGTTCTTCCATTTGCAATTTAGTAGTTGTTTCGGCTTATATATTTTGTTGCTTGCAAACATTTCTTAACAAAGAACAAAAATTTACAAATATTTAAAAATACTATATAACCTTCTCGTTTTAAAATAGAATAGATTTGTATATTTTATTTTGTCGTACCTGTGTCCTCTTAGTCGACTTTCAGCAGTATTAAGCAAATTTTTTTTTGCATTGTATACATACAACGGAATATTTATTATTAATTCTTATGAGATCGAATCCGAGCTCATCAAAAGCTTTATTTTTCGGCCTGCCTGGCATTTTATAGTTATAGCTTATCTTTATTTTATTAAGAACAACTTTACTTAGCGGTGGTCACGTACAACTATCAGTTCTGTTTTTAACAGAATACAAAGTTTACATTGTGGACACAATAGTCTACATTGTCGACATTGTCTACACTAAATATGTAAGTTTGTCTACACTATTGTCTACGCTAAGGAGTAGACAATGAAAGTCTACGCGTATAGCAACAACACTGGGTAATACCATAGACACACATATGGTATTCGAAAACTACGTGGTATACTAGATGTGTGTCTTTACATGCTAGTTGGATACTAGCTGAAAATACCTGGTATAATACAATGAACGTAGACTACAAAAATATTTCCCAAAACTCGGTGGCAACAATTTGTGCCACAAAATTTAGGCATATTTCCCTAACTTGGAGGAAAAGTATATTTTGGGCTTTGGAGATCGGTAAGATTCACCTATCTATAGGGAATTTGAATTCAATAGGCTTTAATGAATTTTCTATCGGGAGAAGGGAAATTGTTTACATATACAAGAGTTGGGTCATATTCAATAAATTAACTAAATGCACCATTAAATTAATTTTGTGGAAATATCAGTAAAATTCAAAGAAATTTTTGAACAAATTAAGGGTAAATAAGTGTTTGAACTACATATACATATTTCCACAAATATGACGATATAGTGCATAAATAAGTTCAAAACTTTTACCTTGAGTAGGGAGACTTTTACATAGTTAGTATAAAAGAGTACCATTGATAAGGGGGAATAAGTAGATGCGTATTAAGTAATTTTCTACCGAATGTAGGAATTCTTTCCAAAAAAGCAAGGAAACATTTAATGCACTATTTTTAATGAACTATTAAACAAATGTAAATAAGTAATATATTACTATAAATGGAAATAAACATTCAGTAGGTATTGTGAATAGTAGACATAATGAATGATACAATTGGTGTCTAAAAATATCTCTTTAATATAAACACAAATACCTGCAGTAGTGGTAATTTTCCCTCAAATTAAGTTTTCCTAAAATAATTATTTTTTTTATTATTAAGGACTAGGTGAAAGAAAAAATGTGTTTTTCGCGAAGTTTTCTGAAACTCTAATCAGCTTGGGATTGGGATAACTCGAATAAACTATACACGAACTGATAGTTGAAAAGATCTTTATTTCATGAAATCCGAAAAATAAGTGAAGTACAAAATCTGATTTCTGCCTCATATTTATTCATGAATACAATAAACCAATTAGACTGATTGGAATGTGCAGATGTTCAACTGATAACAAAATTGCGTCATGAAATTAACAAAGCCAAATCTAACCGTAATCCTTAACACACATACAGGACACCCTGTATCGAAACAATTATTTTTTTATTTGTAGGTAGTTATAAATGTTTTTTTGTGAAATTTTCTTGATTTTTTACTCCATGATTCCGTTGATATCCCAAGTTGAAATTCTAATATGTTTTAGTGGATAATATAAGGTATAAAATATAAGAAAATGTGCATAATCAAAAGTACATCTTCCAGGATATTCAAGGATAAAGGATAAAAAACCTAATTCTTGATGTTCTTTTTCGCGTATATTTTTAAGATTCTATTTTTTTTAGATAGCTTGAAATTGTATCTTTCAAATGAGCTATATTTCACTCTCCTAGCAAATATATATGAATTTTAAAAGAAGATCAGGACTGCATTTTTGCGAAATTTTGAAATTGCCATAATTTGAGAAATACGCATTTTAGAAGAAAATTTTTTAATTGGTATTTTTGTTTTCACAAACCCTCCAAGTATGTAAAATTTCAAAAATATTGGTGATGATCATGTCACACTTTTCGTGATTTTTGGTCGATTTGCTATGGAATGACCCACACATAAAGATAAATTGTAGGAACATTATTAGAATTGTATTCCACATATTAATTTGCCCCTAACCCCACATTTTACACTTCGTGATGATGCATTGCAAATTTGACTTCTATTTGAGAAAATTACCATTACCAATTAATTAATTTCACTAGAAATAATAAAAAGATCTTAAATAATCAATTAAGAATCAAATTATAAGTAATTCAGTCTTATTTTGCATTTTTTCATCGATAAAACTTTCATGGCACTTTGTTTTGATCCGAATTGATTTCACTGAAATAAGGTTTAAACTAACAAAGGTATATTTATGATAAGGAACTCATATGATATTTATTGTAACATTTTCAATGGATCCAGTGGAATAAATTTACATAAATATTATCATTTTATTTTTCACGTTTTAAGAATCGATTCGTGTGACGTCACACGCACTAGACATCCCGAACGATCATACCTTGTTACTCTGTATATCGTACTCTGTGTTAATGTGACAGATTAATGCGGTTGTATGTAGTTAAGGTTTAATAAGGAAAGTGGTGTAACATAATTTTGTTCAACACCTGGCAAATGTATTCTGTTATTTCATTATTAGTCAGAAATTTATATGCTCTTAGACTTGGTAGTTTAGGTCAATTTTAATAAGCATTAGTGATGAATATTAGGATATGCATTACATAATATTTTGCCAGAGAATTGTACTTTAAGGGCACATAGTAAAAGAAACTTACGTAAAAACTTATACACGAAGTTATGATAAGGTTTTGGAATAAATTTCATATGAATTTTAGATAGAATTTGTATACCTCGTATAGACCTCATACTACACAGTGTTACATCTGAGTATGAATTCACTTGGTTCAGTTTTTATATTAAACTCTTATAAATATAACTTAGCATATATAATCAATTTAAATATATAAGTAAAGTGTAAGAGGTGTGCTCTGGGTGTTTGAGTTACACCCGTCTGAACACATAATAAAACACCTCCGTCTTGTACATACTGCTTTAATGATCTTCTTCAGTTCTCCATACGTTAACTGCTTGCACAAAATCTTCTTCTTTCTTGGATTGACATGTCGAATGCCATGGCACACCAGATGTCATTTTTTTTAGACTTCTACAGCTCGGCCAAACCTGATCTTTCAATCGAACCGATTGAACACATGTCTCAACAGCACACTTACCGAATGTATCAGGGCACTAAATATCAAAATCTCCTAGTGTAACAATATAAAAGTCTTGAATAACAAATGCAAAATCGTATAAATATACATTCGAGCTTCGCATTAAAATATGCTAAATTTACTAGATAGTTACGGCAACAATACAAAGTATTTGTCAAGTAAAACAACAAAATCACGAATCGCTTAAAATAACCCTATATGGACTTGCCAAACTAATACATATCAAATTTCCATTACATCTATGTCAAATTTATCATGATATGGAAACATAAGACTTCATATTCGCAGGTAAGCACACTCCCTTGTAAGGGATGCGAGATACTTGAAACCAATCTATATCCTTTACCAAGTAACGATCACGATCCAAGACCTTAACCAGTTCGTATGGTCCCCGAAATCGCTCTAAGAGTTTCTTATTTACTTCAGGAATTTATATTTTTTAGCATGTTATAGTCGGCCTATTAATACTTCCGCTCAATCTTATGAACCTTGTCGAAATAATTTTTGTTGTACTCTTGGTTTTTCTTGATAGATTGGCACGTCTGGTTTCTAATCTCTTCTAAACTTCGCTCCGTGTCATTTCCAGAACACTGTTGAAGATATTCTCTAAACCTGTCACAAATTTACCCCCTTTGGTTAACACCGAACAAAAGCATACTCGGTGTGTAGCCTGTAGTTCTATTCACGGTATTATTCAGAGCAAACTAAAATTTACTAAGGTACTTATGCCAGTCAGCCATTGTAAAGGTATCGCATTCTTTAAATACGATCGGCGTGATTATTCGATTTATCCTTTCAACCTGACCGTTCGACTGAGGAGACAGAGTGGCAATTTTGATATGCTGGACATTAGCAGATTGTAAGAATTCTGAAAATTCTCCCGACGTAAAACAGGTCCCACGATCAGACACAATTATGTTGGGTCTACTATAGGTATTAAAATAAGACTAAATAAGACTCGAGACAATACTTCACGAGATTGGGTAGTAGTAACTGCGTACAATCTCACAAATTTTGTGAAATCATTAATCACCAAAAAGATTGCATTTCCCATTCGAATGGGTCATCGAGAGGAGTCCAAATTGGTCAATGTGCAATGCATCAAACGGTAAATTGCCTTTCGGTATATTAAACAAGATCCCTTAAATTTTTCCCGATTTCTGTGAAAAGCGGATACATTTTAGACAGTTTCCAATGTATGAGTTTATCTTGGTTTTCATGTCTGGAAACCAATATGTCCGGCCTGAATATTCATGACATTTATCAACTACTAAGTGTCACAATGCCCTGTGATGAGTCTGTATAACTTGATGTTTAAGTTGTTTTGGTACGTAGAAGAATATTTTACCATTAATTTGACTGTATATGAGACCATTGACTATTTCATACCAGCGACTCCCTCGTTTCTCAAGATCGTTTGGAACTCTAACAATTTCAGAGTCTTATCTTTGCATTGCAGCCAGCAGGAATTCAAAAGTACTGTCGTCCACAAATAAAACATTAATACTTCGACTCAGTGCATTTACATGAGACACCCTGCTATACCAGCACGGTGTTCAATCCGGTAGTCGTATTCCTGCAGTTCCAGTGGCCATCTTGAAATTTTAACAATTTCTTACTAAGTGTTATTAGGGTCAAGGATTGACAGTCTGTAATGATTTTAACTCGATACCCATAAGGTAAGTTCTAAGCCTCCTCAGAGCATATATGTATTATGGAAAGTGTGTCGACTTCGTAACTATGGTGGCCCGTTTTGAAATATAAAAGATGGGATGGAACTTGCCGTCGTCCTGGCGATGCATGAGGACTGACCCAATTCCTACGGCGCTAGCATCGCAATGTAATTCTCTTTCGCTACAGGGGGCTAAGAATTGATAAGACAGGCGACGATAATTATTTATACTTTATCAAATGGAATGCAGCCTGCTCTGGCTCACCGAATCTAAAAACAGCGTCTTTTCTAGGCAAATCTTCGTACAACGGCCTTGCAATCCACACAAAATTATCTATAAACTTCCTAAAATGTGAGCATAAACCAAAGAAGGAATGAACAGATTTCGTGCAAGTTGGAGTCGTGAAATCTTTTATTCCATGCAGATTATTTTCTTTCGGAACTTATGCTGCAACCTAGATCAACAATTTCTTATAAAACAACTTGCATTTATTGCATCTTAATATGAGAGAATATTCATTAACAATTGTTAAAACGTTATTCAAAATCTCCCTCTATATCAAATATCTATCAATAAATCGTCGACATATGTAAGAAGTTTTCCTGACATGATCAGAGGTCTAAAAATTTGTTTAATATATTTTTCGAAAACGGCTGGAACATTTGTCAGACCAAATGGCATACCAAGGAATTCCAAGTGTCACAGTGGTGTCACAAATGCCGTATATTTGATTGAGTATTCAGCTACTTTTACTTGGTGGAACCCACCTTTTAAGTCTAAAACCGTGAATTACTTCTTCCCTCGTAACCGGTCTATTTTGTCTCCCACCACGGGCAAAGGATAGTTATCGATTTGCGTCACCTAATTTAGCTCGCGGTAATCGACGCACAATCGCATTTCACCATTCTTTTTCCTAACTAAAACTATAGGTGAGCATAAGGAGAGCTACTTCGCATATAATCGTCCTTCTCAGGAGATCGTTAAGTATATCTTTTGGAGTTCTAACTTATGCGCGTATACCATTCTTCGCGGAGTACAGCAAAATGCCAAATTTCTAGTCAATGTTATGTTCATTTCGACATCAAATTGTGGCCGTTCATTTAAATCCCGGACGTCCAAACGGTTTCATTTAAAATATTTTTCACCTTCTCTTTAACGCGGCATGTTAAATTCTTATAAATATTAAAATCAATTTCGCGGTCGTTATCTGTTATGTCGATATTGAAATTTGATGAATAAAATCTATCTCACCGTCGGTATTTCTCAGTTTCACTTGCATTTGGGATTTTAATTGAAGCTTCGTTAGTTTTTTGACATCGAGGCAAGGTGCAAGAGAGTTCAAAACTATTTTGCAATTTAGCAAACAGCTGGAGTGTTCGCCAGGTGTTTCGGTAATTAAAAGCATCTGTTGGTAGTCAATAAGATTAGTTATATTAAAAATGTTTTCGGGAATATATTTGCAAGTTCAGTGTGGCGAAAACAAAAAAAAATTTTTTAAAGTTTTCTCAAACTCTTCCCTGGACCTTTCGTATGAAAATTTTATTTCTGCAGGTAAAAATGACTTATTTTTCAACAAATTTAATTATTTTGAACTAACTTGCAAATAAACATTTTCATTTGTCCTGAGTTGGTAATTTATACATACATATAATATGTATTGATACTATTTCAATAATTTCTGTCTAGATACATTATGACTTCGATCTCTTCTATTCTGCATAGCCCTCTCCGTCAACTCAATGGAGAAAAAACCATGCAATTATGTTTACTACAGTGAAAACCTCTGGAAAATATATATACCTCACCCTTTCAAGTAAATGGTTAGTTATGATTTTCTTAGTAAAAATTTGGTTAGTTATATTTATTTCTTATCATGCGTGGAGTCATTTTGACTCCTCGCGCATGTTCTTTTTCGTGTTATTTCCTTCTTAATATGTTTTGCAAAAATCCCTCTTGTGACTTTTATTCATTTTCGAACCTTAATAGAATGAAAATAATAAAATTAGTCGTCGTCGAATAATAGGCTTAAATTATTCTAATTTACCTTTAATGCCCAAAGGAGTCATATTGACTCCTTGTTGTTTTAGTACAAGATTGCGTAGTAAATAAATTTATTTGCAAAATTATATTTAAAATTATATCGCCCCGCAGCGTAGGCCATCACATTTTCATAATAAAAACAAAAAATATATCTTCTTTGCGCAACTAACTACTAATAATAACAATACTTTTCTCATTAGCTGTTTCGATTCGTGATAAGATACACGTCTGTTACTCGGAGAAAAGTAATTTTGTTAGTTATACAGGATAAAATTTGGTGCTGGTTTCTGTGTGTAATCACTAATAGAAGGTCATTTTTTGTGCTTGTTACGTGAATTGCCTGTACGGAAATTATTTTTGAACAGGGTTTGACGCCAGAACAAACGCTTGTAGTTTGGAAAATAATCTCCCGAAGACGTGTCCGAGATTGGGAGCGATGACAGGAATGAGTCTGATGAAGATTTTTTGACGTACAGTCGTAAGAATTGTACCTCTTCCGATAGTGAAGACAATAATGAAGGTGGATGTTTGATATTATTTCATATTTCTTTTTGATTTGAAGATTGTAAATATAGTTGGCACTCATTCTGCAGATTACTGTACAACATCTAATCGGGGACAGAGACATGGTAAAATTCTCTGTCGAGCTGCTCGTGGAACTAGACGTGGGATGAAATCTGGTGTCCGAAAAGCAAGCCTCGAACATTCCTCGCTTTCTGTTCGAAAAAGAAGGCAGGTTGGAAACTCAGCAAGTACAATTTATGTTCCTAATCCTACAGTGGCTGAACAGTCTGTGCATACATATGACAATGATGACAACTTGAATCTTGATATTGACGTTGATCCCGTAATGTTGGCTGGAGCCAAGGGTACGCAATGGACATTAGTTACGCCTGGAGAGGGCGCGCCAGGAAGACGTGTGCAGCACAATGTGCACAGGGAAATACCCGGGTTCACAGGGCATACAACGAGAAATGTTATCGCTGGTAGACCGGCAAGTGCATGGCGTTTATTTATAGATAACTGTATACTACATCATATAGAAAATTGCACAATCACTGAAGCAAGGAGACGCACCGAAATCGAAGATTTTACGCTTAGTGATGAAGAGCTTGAAGCATTTATCGGAGTTATGTATGCCCAGGGAGTTGCAGGTGCAAACGACCTACCTGTGCATAGTTTGTGAGCTGATAACTGGGGTCTACCATTGTGTAAAAAGGCCATGCCAAGGAATCGTTTCTGCGAAATACTGCTCTTTCTTTGTTTTGATAAACGACTTAGTCGCTCTCTACGTCTGCAGACAGACAAATTTTGTCTGTTCTCAACAGTATGGAAAAGGTCGATTGAAAACTGTATTGCATGCTATAAACCGGGAGCACTGTGGGTGAGCAGTTATTTCCTAGTAAGGCTAGGTGTCCTTTTACTTAATTTATAACCTCCAAACCTGATAAGTACGGTCAAAAGTACTGGTTAGCAATAGACAAGGATAGTAAATATTTGGTAAATGGCTTTCCTTATACAGGGAAGGATGACTCTCGTCCAGCTGGACGATGAGCGTGTATCTGATCATGTGGTGATGAAACTAATGGAACCCTTTCTCAAAAAAAAAAAAAAACTTAAAAGAAATGGAACCACTCTTTTAGGAACTGTGAATAAAGCCAGAAGGGGGAGGTGCCTGCGCAAATAAAATCTATGAAGGAGCAGCTATATACCTCAAAAGTATATAAAAGTGATGATATGACTTTAACTATCTATCAGGGCAAACCAAAGAAAAATGTTGTTCTTCTGAGCACTTTTCACTCAGATATAAAAATCAGGGATAATGAGAAGAAAATACCCGAAAGTGTTGAATCCTACAATAATACTAAGTACGGAGTTGATATTATAGATCAAATGACAAGAAAATATACCCTCCGAACAATTACAAGGCGATGGTCTGTTCACTCATTTCAGAACACTCTTGAATTAGCTGCAATAAACGTATGGATCATATAGGTATAAGGAAGTGACCTCTGAAAAAATTTCCCGTAGATTTTTCCTGCAAAAGTTAGCAGAAGGAGCTTACGGATCCGAATATGACTACTGAAAATGTGTTTCCACTCCTGTGTGTAATCTAACATTTGACCTAGAACCTACACAGTCGACTAAGTATTGTCAAATTAAGGCACACTGAAAAAATAATAGGACAGTGGGAGCATGTCCCACCTGCACAAAATCAATATGTGGAACTTGTACAGACAGCTACAATAAAACAGCAATGCCAGAAATGTGATGAAAACTAAGAAGAATCGAATAAAATTTACTATAATACTATTTTTTTTTTATAAATATTATATTATATATAATTGGCATTATCGTTTCATAAAAATCTATATAAAACATCATTACATTTAATGTATCTGATATACAAATCAAAATGACTCCATTTGGGCATGTAAGGGGGTTTGTAAATGCCGGACATTCTAGTGGTAAAGCCTGGGACCCCGCAAATCTCACATTTTTGGATATGCTGAAATTACTTTCTCCTCCATCAAATGGAAAAAAAGCAGTTAATATAATAGTTGTACTAAACAAGTTGGTCTATATACTACATATTGCTATGGTCGTAGCAGACTGCATGATGCAGTACGCTACACTAAAGCTAGCAGCAGTATGTACACAAACCCGCATAGCGATTGTATTGCCACTTTTTCAAGGTTGGACGTTTGACGTCTAACGGCGGGCTACTCGCGAGAAGTATTAAAAAAGAAGGAAGAACAAGAAAAAGGGAGGAGGCTGTCATTCTTTTTTTTTGCTTTTTTTACTTTTTTTGCTTGGCGGGAACGAAGAAGTCAAGAATGGAAGATTTTTTTTTTGTGAAAGAAGGGATACAGGACGTTAGATTGGAGAGATCGTATTTTTTCAAAGAAATACGTGAGTTCTACCAAAGAATCAAGAGTGCATCGGCCACGATAGGAATTAAATTGTTTCGATGGCAATTTTCAGAGGGAATCATCGATAATTCCCGAATGTGAGATGCTCATCTGCGTTCTTTTGAGAGAAGACAACAAAATCCACCTGCCCAGAGAAAGCTAGAAAGAAGCAAATTGTGTCAGGACATTATCCGATATTCTGAATGAATTGGCCAAAATCAAACCAGGGGCTCATTACAGTAGGCAGGAAAAAGTAGCTGCACGATTAAGGTCCTCATCACCACCATAGCAATCAATCGAGATCTTCAATTTGGATTTTTGCAGAAGTTTGGTCCGAGAATGCGTACAGTTTGTATATTTTCGTCCAGTATGACATTTTTGAATGGTGGATCATGGATTGTAAAACTGGTTGGACAGATTATTCCCTCGTAAATTTTATATTGTAAAGGTTACAGCTGCGTCGGATGAAGCGCTTCACCAGGTCAGGATAACCAAGTGAGTACCCGTGTGTTAATTAATTTTTTATACCCTAGATGAAAGCTATAGGGTATACTAAGTTTGCCATTCCGTTTGTAACGCACAGAAATAATGATGGTAGAGCAAAATGGATTGGACACCCGCGCATAAAATTAAAAGTTATTTTGATTTTTGCATGTCCGTCTGTCCGTCCGTCCGTCCGTGCGCACGATAACTCGAGAACGCGTTCACCTAAAACGCTGAAATTTTGTACACGGACATTAAAAAAAAGTAAAATTAAGTTCGAAAATGAGACAAATCGGGAATTCTTTCGTGGGGTTGCCGTACAAAAATTTCGTTTTCCACGATATATTTGGACACTACCTGAAAACACGTCGACATAGAAAGCTGAAATTTGGTACATTGTGTTTTCATAGTAATATCAAAGAAAATTTCAAAAATGTGCTAAATCGGGCTACCCCTTCTTGGTGTTGCCATATAAAAATTTTGATTTTTTACATATACTCTGAAATCGATCAGTCCTACACATTTTTGTTGTACTAAAAACTTCTTCAGAATAAGAAATCCCATATAATTGGTTATAATCATTTTTTCCTGTCCGACGAGCCGTTCTAGAAATATATCCGAGAAACCAATGCAAAAAATCTCAAATGGGTGACCACACGAAATTTCACACGGGCATTCATCTAGGGAATCATAAGAATTTGTCTTAGACCAATTATAAAGCTTTTTCTCTTATTTTATTGTTGAGTTATTGCCCAAATCTACCCGTGCGTAAAACATTGGCTCCTTTTTGTAATAGCATATATTTAGAATTACATATCGAGCTTTCTTTGCGTGTCACTATGTGGCCGTCTGCCCGATGATTTGGAATAGTTATTATGTCAAGACATAATTTACAAGATGTATCTCGAACCACACTATTCGAATGTGTGAGTTTTTAGAAGAATTTTTTGTAACATACAGGCGTACAGATTTCAACCACTGGATGGACAAATATACTCACCTTGGAAGACTTAGATACCTAGAGATGAATACATGGATGTAGTGAAATCTTATAGACTACAGGGAATAGAAATTATTTCTGTAATATATTCTATATTTAATAATTTTTTTTTTGAGTACATTGATGTGATGAAATGTTACGGACTTGTAAAGAATAGCCATTATTTCTGTTTAGGCTATAATTTCGAATTTAGTTTTTGAATACACCTGTGTATTTTAGCCTTATTCACTTACCAGATAGCAGCAGTTAGGTATGAATATGGTGTGTTTGCAATAGAGGCAAAATTACCCCATAATCAACCACGTCCAGAACATTTATTAGTGTAGTCACTTCGTACGCATTTAAATGGAATAAATAATACTTTTATAACAGAATGGGACGATAGAGGTCTTATTCATTCTCTTCACTCTCCTGGAGCCCACTTGATGTAGGGGTCGAAAAGGTCCGCTACTCCTCTATTTTCAGGTAGCCAACAGGGATACTATATTATATCGCTCACAGTATCGCAGGGTGGTTGGGGCAATGGCGTTGGAAGCCGAACAGCTGCGCTTCAAATTGAGTAAGTGGTAAGTAATGTAAAGGTCCCTTCAGGACTGAATGTGTGCTACAGCTTTTGGTTAGGCCGGCACGATTTTTTTGTATATGGCTGGTGGCATAGCGGCAGGTTTTCGTGGAACCTCCCCACACTCTCCGCCAATAGCCGAGGCGAGCTATCGTGCCGCCATGCAGTCAACGCTGTCCACCGAGTGATCTGTCTGCTCATGCTGCCAACCTGGACTTCACGTCCAAATCAATTCCAGGCTGGGCAAATTACTGAAGAACTTTTTATGGGATCCGAAAAAAAGCTCCTTTTATTCTCGCCGTTGGGAACTGTAAATCAAATATTTTTAAAAGTAGTTATTCTTAAGTTTTTTATTTTTTCTATGTAACTATGTTAAATACGTTATCCAATGTTTTTGTTTGTTTTTTTGTAAAATAGACTGAATTTTATACTTTGTTAAATAAAAAAAGAAAAATATATTGTGTTTTATTTACATAATAATATTTAACTTTTAATCGATAAAAATAATGTGTAGTAATTTGGAGTAGGTTTTATATTTCTATATTTATTCATTTATAAGCGTTTCATATTACTTAAGTATACTATCCTAAGATAAATTTTATAATATTTGGTTATATATTTCATTTATAGACAAGTACACTATCCTAGGGTTAACTTTATAAAAACCTCCTATCAGATTGTATAAGGTCGCATTGTGTATAAGCAATATTAGATTTTGAATGGACCTATATACATTCGAAAATTTATAAAATTAATACCAACATTTTTAACCGTGTGGTTTCTAACGTTACCCTACAGTAATAGTTTATTTTCATATTGATCTTCGAAACCAAACCCATAAAGTCATGAGCAAATATTTTATCTATGTATTACACCAACGACAACGTCTTAGATGGATATTTTTAACTTATTTATTCTCCTTTTCAACATTTGCCGGTAATCTGGGGCTGGGCATCATTCCACAAAACTACAAGTACTTGTACTACTGTGTTTTTCAAAAAGTCAGAAAATGTGTGTACCACAAAACAATAATTGTAGAATTCATTGTACAACGATAATTCTACAAGTGGGAAATTTTGACTTGAATACAAATTACTGTACCAGCAAAATACAATTCGACTTGAAAATCCATCATGGCTTGTAGAAACTCAGTGAATTTTCTACCTATGTTTTCAGACTAGTAGATTTTCGTACAAATTAGAAAAAAGTAAGATTTTGATACTGAAAATAATTTTTTTTTCAATTGAACTACACTCATTTCCACACATATGTGTATTTAGAATTAATTTGTTTTAACATTTGACTTAGGATACAAAACATGGTAACTAATAATTAACTTTATTCAGTAAATAACATTTGACAACTCAAAAATCCATGATGTTTCCGTAGTGTTTTCAAAATTATATGTGCTATGCAGTGTTGGTCATTAATGGATTAAATTTATTTTTTAATTAAATAAACAATTGAAAGTTATAATTGAAAAATTAATCACAAGATAATAATCGTAATTAATTTAATTTATTGATAAATTTAATCATCAGTCGATAATCATAATGAATTTCAATCGACAGGTAATTAATCGTTATTTACTCCTTAGTTTTTAATATAATTTGTTAATTTGAAAAAGTGTACGAGATATTGGTAACTCAAGATATGTTTATTAGTAAAAAATGTAATGATATGAAATAAAAATAATGAAATAACCATGAAAACAGTGTTAGAAACTAAAACCAAAATTATGAAATTAAACATTTCAGATTTCGATCTACCAAATGCAGAGTAGAGGCTTTAAAAAAACAACTTCTTTATTTTATAAGAGCTTAAATTAACATAGGAGAAAACTCGTCACTATCAGTAGTGTACCGCCTTAAGTATAGATATACGGGGAACAGGAGAATGGTTTTAAGGCACGTTCGCTTCTTAAATTAGTGTCTAACAAGGTTACTCAAAAATATTAAAAATGCTTAAAAGTTAATCAAAATAATTAGTGGAAATTAAAATAAATTAATCATTTTTGAAAACGATTAAGCGATTAATGATTGATCAATTGTTAATGGTGTTATGCAATAACTTTTTATGATTAATTAATCATTAATCGTTTCACATGATTTCTTGAAACGATTAAATATTTATATATATATTGTTCCTGATTGATGATTGGTACTTTTAATCGTAAGCATTAATCGTTAATATAATTAAATTTTGCCCAACACTGTAGTATAGATCATAAGAAGCCGAAAGCAAAAACGGTATCCAATGGAAGTGAAACAGAATAATAATAATAATATATTTAGTTGTCGCATATGTACACAAGATTACAATCTTTTACTAGTACAACTATATTAAGGCACGAATTCATATTATATTAAGCGCATGGGAAAAAAACAAGAAATAAAGAAATTAAAGAGTTAACAATTAACATTTAAGCACTAATAAAAGAAACTTAAACTAAAAACTGAAAATCAAAACAAATCATAAGTAGCTAAGTAACAATATTTACAAGATTGCACTTACCGCGCGAAAGAATATCATCCAGGAGATATTAAATATATACGTAGTAATGATGTTAAATGTGAGCTTTAATGAGAGTCTTAAATGCAATGACAGTTTGGGCCATCTGAACGTTAACGGGTAGAATATTCCAAAGACGGGCAGCCTGAACACGGAATCAACGTTCCATAACCAATTTACTGATTTGCGGAATTACAATATTATGTGTACGTGGCGAAGAAAAGACCTGAAAAATTTTTCTAAGATATTCCGGCCGGTTGTTCTTTAATATCGTGAAGAGGAGAAGAATCGTTCTCCGCTTAAGATATGTACTCAAAGAACAGCCAAGTACCATGTTAGCAAATGGGGAAACATGGTCGAATCTTCGTAGGCCATAACCGAATCGTACGCAATCATTGAAGGCCATCTTCATCCTACACTCACTCTCCAGAATACTCGCCGAGAGCCATAACCTTCTCAACCCCCCATAAACCTTATTGAGAATCATACTAACATTGTCGCAGCACATCATGCTTGAGCTTAGAACAAATCCCAGATTAGTAACCCTTCTGGCCACCTGGAGAGCAAAACCATTAAACATTACCGGAGTTATATCGATGACGTTTAGAGTGCTGTTGTAGAAAGCAATACATTGTGATTTTGCAGGATTAAGATGAAGTTCATTGAGAATCGACCACCTGTGTATTCGACATAGATCAGAGTTAAGTCGATCAATACAATCCTCAAGCAGACCAATAGGCCTGCTTAGATAGATCTGCATATCGTCTGCATACATGTGTACCTTCACATTCTCTACTACCATAGGAAGGTTATTAATAAAGAAACTAAATAATAATGGGCCAATCACGGAGCCCTGCAGTACACCACACAATACAGGCAAAGCATATGAAAAATACGAAAATTCTTTACCAACCCTAACCTGCTGGAAACGACCACTGATAAACGCTCTAACGAAGGAGATAGCTGATGCACTAAATTTGTAATTGGTTGCTAATTTATGAAGTAGAAGGCTATGGTCAACACTATCGAAGGCCTTAGAGAAGTCCCAGAGTACTAAGATGGCAAAATCATTATTATTCAAGGCAGCCCTGATGTCTGTGGTAACCTTCAATACTGCAGTTTCGCAGCTGTGAGAAGCGCGAAATCCAGATTGCCAAGGAGTCAGAGATCAGCTAACTTCCACCGAACCGAGGATCTGATTATATACGAGTTTTTCAAGCACCTTCGATAGAAAGGATAAGATGCTTATGGGGCGAAAATCACTAGGTGATTTGGCATTAGCCTTTTTCGGGATCGGAAAAATAATAGCAGTCTTCCAAGTACTGGGAAAAGTGGATGACGTTAGACAGGTGTTCAAAATATGAAGAATATATTTATCAATTACAAGTAACAGTGTGAATACTCACATAAAAAGTCAGCGTAATTGGTGAAAGCAGTGTTTTGGGAAAATAATTATTTATAATAATAAAATTATAAATACCTATATTGTGTAGTAGTTCAAGTTTAGATGAAAATGATGGTTTTGTATTCCGTGAAATAGCAAAAGTATATAGAGAGAGAATAATTTGTTTTACTAGACAATAAAACATTTATTGAAAAATTTCGTTTCCCTAAAACCGTAGTGCAGCAATTAGATTTAACGAAAATTTCCTCTGAAATGCATAAAATGCTCGGTTTTCTATTAATTTCAACCTATATAGAAGAATTTCAGCTTTGCTACATGCAACAAGTTTAAGCTACATACCGATTTGTACAGAAAATATTTTAGACTTGTACATTGAATCTACAAGTCTAGGGAAATTTAAAATTTCCTACAAGAATATGAATTGTTTTTGGGGTACAGAACAAGAATATTAGTGTTGTTAGACTTGTACACTTGTAGTTTTGTGGAATGGGACCCTGCTCATCAATAAATGCATTTTCAAGATATGAAGTAGGTATACCTTCAATCTAATTTCTGACCAGAATTTACAAATTCTTATGTCATTCTATATTTTATAGTTTTTCAATGTCGTAGCTGGTTTGCTGACATATTTACATATTACCTGAACTTATGTGAACACCAGGTAGTATAATCAAAAGGCTAGATACTCCTTACAATTCAGATTGTAACATAAAATTGATCATTGACTCTTCATATAATCTTTCATGAAAAAATTTCAATTAACTCACTCTCCCTCTCTCAGCTCATTAAAATCTCAAGTGTTAGAGCATGACAAAATTTCGGTAGTTAAGCATTATCACTGTGATTATTGCCCAAGCACGTGAGAATGAATTTCTAAACTTTTGACATGTTTCACTGATAAAAGATTGTGTGGCTGCCGACCTCAAATCGTGACTTGAATTCCTCAGCTATTTGACTTGAGTTTTATAATCGAATCTGGTTTCCGTGCATTCAATCTACATCCACCGTCGCACACATTAAATAGAGATAGATATATAAATGTATGTAGTAATTCTATAAAATTTACCGGTTAAGATGTGGCTATAACACCTTCTCAGCATCCGTTGGATACTTTGGTTAAGTTAGAATGTAAACGAATCGCTAGAGTGCAGTCACATTAAGTGCAACAAATTGCTTTCAACATTTCGTCACCAGCAGCCAGATAAAATTTCAAGCATGATCTTGGGCTGACCTTTTTAACTTTACGGTTGCACATATAGAGAGCAGGTTCGTTTCGTTACTCTATCATTTGTTTAACGCTTGTACAAATGTTCCCTGTAGTAAGTAATGCGGCGATTAGAAATCACACCAGTGTCTGCCTGTTAATTATTGGTTCTATCTATCTATCTATCTCTGGTCTGTCTATCTTTTATACCACGAGCAGAGCGATTGCTCCATTTTCAAGCTTACTATAGAGCTCATGTCAGGGTAAGAATATTTATTTCTTGGTTTGTTTGAAATATATAAGTAGAGCAAATCGGGCTCTGCATAACTGCATTCACGTGCATTTGAGTTTTATAAATTTGTAATTTTTTTTTTTTTGTCAGAATTATGAAAAACATTGTGAAAGGGAATGTTGGTTGCATAAAATCCCTGTGGACCATTAGTCAAGAAACGGATGACCTTATTATCAAGGAATTCTATCAACAAGATTCGTAGCAACTGTTGCCCTGATTGTATAGAATTGTTCGACAGTCGACCAGTTGATATGTAAGTAATTGACAAACAATGTATTACATAGATATTACCTTTTAATTGTAAAATACCACTTACATACATATATGGGCTGAGGAAAGAGTACCAAGATTTATGGGACTATATGGCGCGAAAAACCATTTCAACTGGAAGATTATGTACTAAGCTAAGAGCTGCTGTACGAAACAGGGACCGATAAAAGACCTACGTCCTTCCAACGAAGGAAGTGTGCAGTATTTATTAACGAATGTTCGTATGGAATGTTGAATATTGTATTGCCTTGCTGGTGGCTTGTAACCATGTGCGGACGAATTGAAGATAATTCATATCTGACACTATAGCAAAACTTTTAAATCGATCGGCAAACATAGAAATGAAACGGTAGCTCTTTGTCAAATACTACTTCCTTCGATACTTAAAATTTACTTCAGCGTTCATGTATATCACTTTAAGTGATTCTGATTATTATGCTTATTTTTCAGAATCTCGTCTGTAAGCCCTGCCTGGCTGTGCTGAACTTGAAGAGCATTAACAATTAAGTTCCATTTCCGCCTTTCGATTTCAATGTCAATTTCGTTCTTCGGTTGAGATTATAGTGAAATTTTAGGATTGGTAAAAGCGGATTATGGATCTAAAAACTATAAATAACAGGTGCCAAATACATAGTGCCAAAGCCAGTGTGACGTTATACAGGGTGTAAAACAAAACTTTGTATAGCTTGTCCTTTCATGGCCTTTCCAACTACTACTCAACCAGCCCTGTACGCCTCTTATCACAAAAGTTATTGTGGTCTAAACTAAATATTTTGGATTTTCTTACCTTTCTTTCTTATTTGACCTCTATTTTGTCTTTTTTTTCTTTTTTTTTTGCAAAAAAAAACACTAACACAATCTTTTTTTACGTAAACTCTTAAATTTGACTTATTACACTCTATGTGCTATCTGTAGCTGTTAACCCTTATGTCAATACCCAGCCGTTATAACGTTGTTCAATGGCCGGGGTACCCCGGTACCCGTAAGCTGTTTGCACACAGGACGGCGATATCGTTGCCGTGTCGTGCCGTTGTCGTGCCTTCGTGAGTATAAAATATATAGAAACATCTGGCAAACAAATCCCATCTGGCACGATTATTATGGACCCCTTCAAAATGTCCAAGGTTAAGAAGCCTTCTTGACGACTCGGCGATAAACAGACAGTGTAGGTAGCTACAGCCAAGTATAGGTAAATGTAAAATATCATTTAGGATAGAGTAATTAGAAAAGGTAGATAAGTCGACAGTTCAAAGTAGCCGCAATTCTCGAGAAAATGCATTAATGGCAGATGTAGGAGAGATTTCAGAGTAACTAGGAGATAGATATGCCGACTCCAGGTTTAGCTGCAGTGTAGCTAGAGCAGAAACAATAGGGTAAGGAAAATTAGCAACGGACAGCATTTTATTGCCTAGCTCAGAATAAATAAGGTGTCGAAAGGTAGAAGCAGTACAGTTGGAATTTGAATCTTGAATGAAAAATAGATGTGATTTCCTTGTGATAGCGAAAAAAAGTTAAAAATAATGGAAAATTTATCAGCAACTGAATTTTCAAGGTATGTTAATATGTTCACATAAATGTTGGCAGTTATGTAATGCCTTTAATATTTCATGTAATTGTTATCACTTTTTTATTAATTATAAAATAAATAACTGAACAGATTGACGACTGAAGAGAGGGAAAGATATTTGAGAGAACTATTGGAGGAAGATTGTGCTGCCGAAGATTATGTCTCAGATTGTGACGATGAGGATTACATACCCAGAAGCGAATGTTCAGAAGTATCTGACCGTGAAGAATTTGGTATATAGCATTATTTCTTCCCATTATTATAATTCTATATTCCGAAAAAGTTGAAAATATAATAATAATTTATATGTTTAGTGGAAGATCGTGAGACTGAAGCTGAGTCAGATGAGTATGATGATGAACCGACTGAAATCGCTGAAGCTAGTAATGAACCATCACTGTCGATGACAACCTTTACAGCCAAAGATAAAACCGTTTGGTCTAAAACACCACCAATTCATCATCAAACTTCTACTCAAAATATACTTCGGCAAAGGTCTGGACCCCATAGAAGTACAGAGACTGTGTCGATCAGCGAAACATTTAAAAGAGTCCTCACTGCAGAAATGGTCTATATAGTTATTCGTTATACCAACAAGAATTCTACGCGTTCTTGGGAATTCTCATAATTCAGGTGTTAATAATTCGAACAAGGACCATTCATCAGATATGTGGAGGTCATCTTCTTATCCATTATATCGAGCTGCGATGGGCATCAACCGCTTTTGGAGTTTGATACGATTTATTCAGTTTGACGATGCAAAAGCGCGTGTAGATCGCATCAAAGAAGATAAAGCTGCGCCTATCCGCGACGTATGGACAATGTTCAATGCCAACTTATCATCACTTTACAAACCATCGGAGTGTTTGACAGTCGATGAGCAACTTTATCCATACAGAGGGCGAACGAGTTTCACTCAATATATACCATCAAAACCAGCAAAGTATGGAATAAAAGTATGGTGGATATGCGACGCAGCAAATTCGTATCCATTGCACGGTCAAATGTACACTGGCAAATCTAGGACCGGTCGCGAAATAAATCAGGGTGAAAGAGTAGTAAAAGACTTAGTCAGCCAATATAAAGGATCCGGAAGAAATATTACGATGGATAATTTTTTTACTACTCTATCTTTATCAAAGCATTTATTGTCGTGGAACCTGACAATTCTAGGAACATTGAAAAAAAATAAACAGTATATTCCAGCAGAAATGCAAGCATATAAAGAGCGCGAAGAATTTTCTACTCTATTTGGGTTTCATGAGAATGTGACTATATGCTCTTATGTCCCAAAAAAAATAAAGCTCTTTTGTTACTATCTACGATGCCCTCCGATACAACAATTTGCGAGGACAGAAAGAAAAAGCCAGAGATGGTTCGGTATTATAATAAAACGAAGATTGGGGTCGATACAATGGATCAGATGCTAGTACGTTACACAACCCACAGGCGGACTAACCGGTGGCCTCTTGCTTTTTTTTTATAATATTTTGGATGTCGCCGGACTTGCGAGTTATATAATTTATTATGACAATAATAAAATGTTAAAAAAAAAGTCAAACGAGCGCCGATTATTTCTGCGACACTTGAGTGAAGAATTGTGTGTGCCAACGATTGAACATCGATCTCGAAATATTCAGGTCATGAGAAACTTCACCACTAGGATTGCGATCGAAAGCATCTATGGAAAGCCAATAAATCCCGCAAGCAGAGCTACAACATCAACCGAGTCTACTCAACAGACAGATTCCATCGGCCGAAGAGTTGTCGTCGGATCATGTTATATCTGTTACCAGGGTGTCAACAAAAAACGAAGGAAGACGCGAAAAGCATGTGTGTGTACTTTGTAATAAACCTGTTTGTGATGAACATTCGAAAGCCATAACAAAATGTAACTCATGTTTTCAACAATAATCTCCATATGAGGATATTATATGTATATATATAAGTTATAATAAACGTTATTAAAAGTCAAATGTCTACATTTATTTGTATGTGGAATATTATTTTCTTACTATAAAGATTATTTTAGTATTTATTACTATGCAATTCTGTAGGCGTATTATGTTCTTAGATATGGGTACACGGGTACCCCGGGCATTGATCAAGTGGGTATTCGACTTTAGCTCTTTAGTTTATTATTATTTTTGCATATTTAAACATCAGAACTTATATGAATCGACGTCAGTTGATTCATATAACGAAGATCTGAAAGGATTTGATGATTTCTCGTTAAATATAAAAGATATGTAAGTAAGTCTATGCCGAAGGGTACCCGGGTACCCGGGTATTGACAGAAGGGTTAAAGAGTTTTTAGCTTACAATCTATTCAGGTTATACCGAAATTAGCCGATATTATTTTAAAATGACGTGTTTGCAGTTTTCAAGGGCACAAATTATCTTTGAAAATAGGTTTCAATATAGCTTTGATAATACAATTTTTTGTTTGTCTAGGTGAGTACTATCACCTCCTGCGTTACTGACTACCATGGAGGAAACACCCTGTATATCTAAAATTTCATAAATGTATGATTTTAACATTTTTGTTGACCTTAAAAGTTGTGTAAGTCCATTTTGAAGGTCATCAAAAGTGTAAATTATTTTTAACTATTATTTTTTAAACGATCACATTATATACTTAAATAAATTTAATATTTAAATAAATATCAAATGAGCGTATTAGCATATTGTTAAGTCCCAATGAGGGCTTAGCAAAATAAAGGGGAGGTGCCGGGTTGATAACTTAGAAGACTGATGTTTTGATTTACTCAAACTTTTATTTATCATAAAATGTTTTCTTAGTAGTGTAGAGGGGGGACATTTGAACAACTTTTATTATTTTGCCTTACGGGTATTCAGATTAGCACTGTTCTCGTCCTCAGCATTTTTAATAGATAAGTTGGACGCTTGGTTTTAGTTTGTAACGAGTGTGAAAAATAAAGCTGTGAATAGATTTGTTTTGTAATAACAGTTATCGCGTTACTTTCATCTATTCAAAACTACCCCATGCAGGTGTACATTTTAACACTACGTGAGGTAGATTTGAACTAAGATAATAAGGGCTACAGAAATAAAAAAATTAACGAAAATTCATAAAATAGTTCATTTTATTATGAAAACATAAACGAAAATCATAAAAAAACTTATTTCATTCGTAAAAAAAAACATTATATAACTTTTTATAGATATCTTTTTAGTTCATATTTGAGATAGAACTTTCAGCTTCTTTGTTGTTCTTTCTCTTGTCTCTTCTTCATTCCTATTTTTTCATATGTTCATATGTGCCCCCTTTTGAGTGTTCAAAGGTACCCCCCCCCCCCACCTGAAATAACAATCAAACACGATTTTCTCTTAATACCTAAATATTCAATAAATTTTCGATATTTATAATGGAAGATGATTACAAAAATACTTACAAAGCAAGTTTACACGAAGAAAACTATCCACGTTCAAAGTCCACAACACTTTATCCAAAAAAAAAATTTTTTCTTTGCACTGCTTAGTAGCATACACAACTCGTTTCCATGAAGCTGAGCTCAGACTGATCTTGAAGTACATAAGAGTGAGGTAGCACAGTATTGCAAACTTTTATGCCTGAGGTGTTTCATTTCTGTAGTGCTCACATCTCTCAGGAAATTCTCTGTTCAAATGTACCACATGTTCAAATGTCCCCTCGTCTCCCCTAAACAAAAAAATGATAATACAACTCAAATAAAAAAATAATTATTCAATTTAAATAATAATATTGAAATTAAAAAATTATAATTAAAAAAAAAAAAAAAGGAACGCAAACAAAAACAAAATAATAAATGATAATTCAAACGAAATAATAAAAAAATAATAATTCCAAAAAGTCAAAAAAAATGTGGCAGCAGATGTTTTTAATCTGTAAACATAAAAGACTATTAGTTTTCTGCCAATTTAAATGTACAAATTTTTGCCGGAATTCAAACAACCTTCCGGCGTAAAATAAGCTGAAAAATAGAAATTTTAATTAATATTGACCTTTTGAGCGTCACTGCTACTGATCCGTCTTTTGGTAATAAATTATTGAATTTGCAATAATTTATATAGTGTGTTCGAAATGCCCAAAGAAGATTTCCTCAACTTAGTCAGATTCAAATCCTCTGATCCGTCTCGGAAGACTGCCAAAAACGCAATGATGTTTAGCTCGAGCCCCCGCTTTACTTATACTCTGGAAATATACAGAGTGAATGGGGGCTCAGAAAAAACTTGCATGGCGTTGCATGTATTATGGTTCAGCTGTGCGTATTACGTTTACAGCTGAGAATGAATGAAAACTCTGTACATCTGACTATACTGACGTACGTCAGATGTCAGTGGCGCTATTATGAAATTTGTTTGGGTAAGTTTTTGTTTGCTTCTTGTATATGTAAATTTTAAGGGAGTTTGACTTTATGATAAATTTGTAGTAACTAATTTTGTTTACATGTAGTAATTTGTGTCGGCATAGAAGTCCTACAGAGTCAACAAAAATGGCTTAAATTTTTCGTGGGATATTCTTGATACTTTTTTTCTTGGCTTGTTATATTTTAATCAATATTTTTCAAACCATTCAAAGAATATGAAGAAACAATTTTTCAAAGAAAAGGAAACAAAAACGAAATTAAAAAAATTATTTATCTGTCCATTTTCCCCGAAACACATGTCCTCGTCCAGCTCCTTTTTCCAATTCCTTCGAGAACTCTGCTTCCTTAACCATTTTCTTCTTGATAACTTCTTGTCTTTCTTTTCCATTTTTTTTTTGTTAGGATACCAACTTCTTGCATTAATTTTTTTTTTAATATTTATGCCACTAGTTTACTCGGTACTTTCCACGCTGTACGGTTTCTGCTCGAAAAAATTCTTCTTTTTGCGGAAATCGGACTATCCCTATCACCTACCAGCCTACCATAATTCGCAGAATTTTCCCCGTATACTTTTAGTATACTCCGAAATATTCGATTTTCCACTAAATTTTCCAATTAATTAATTATTCATAAGTGGTTTACATTTTATTTTAATGCTCGAAATTGTTTCAGGAGATAGAGAATTTTAAGTGCAGCATGAAGTTTGTTAATTAAAACCATTTCTCTTGCGCTCTTTTTTGTTTTGTTTTGGATTTTCGGGATCAATATTGTGAAGGCCAGTTTACTTGGGTAGGAACAGCTGTTAGGAGCTAATCTGATAATCTGCATATTAGTTATATATCGGAAATGCCGAATTAGTTTAGCTTTGGTGCTTTCCGCTGATTTTATTTTCATCGTCGAGGGAGTCTGAACAGAGTGAGTACAAGGTCTACTCATTTTGGAATTTATCAATAATATTGAAATTTTAGGTCCGACATTCAGGGACGGATCCAGGATTCCTGTGAGGGGGGGGGGGCGCAACTTTGGTTTAAAAGCGGTATAAGCTGGAAACAGATCAAAAGTTCGACGACACTTGCCACCACTCTCAAATGTCAATGCACAAAATTTATCATTTAAAAGATACGCGTCGAACAGATAAGTGAGTGGCTACCACTCGGAACGGAGAAAGTTGCTCAGCATCCAAATTTTGCCACTCGGAACGGAGAAAGTTGCTCAGCATCCAACTTTTGCCACTCGCCAATGTTAAACGAGGCGTTAAATTGCTTATTTTGTTTTGGTTTGTAAATAATGGTAGTGGAAAACTTCCAGATCATCCATTTTAGTAAAAATAGGGAAACACATTTTGTTCAAATTGACGAATTAATCATTAATTGTAACTTTGCAAAATGCAGCACAAGCTCAGGGGATACCCCGACCTTATAAGGAAGGTGATAGGAAAACTTTAGCAGAAAATGGTAGACTATTCCACATTCGCAGAGTTCGGGATAAAAAGCATCACGGAATTTTACTCTATGGCCGAAAGTAATTTGATGGGTTAAAGGATGTGTTATTCCTGCACACATGGGATCAGACTAGATATTTCATCGGAAAATTGAACATGCATGTAGCAATAAAGGAGCGATAGACATCCAACATTGCAGCGGTACTCGAGTCTATATGACAAGTTACTGCCAAATCGCGAATGAGCTTAAAGGCTCTTTTTTGTACAATAATCAATGACGGTAAGATTATGCGACCAGCCCCAGCCCAGATATGGAATTTATATTAAATTCTAGGTCTGGTGTAGGACTTGTACAGGAGCTCTAGAGTCGAAGGGCTGAAATATTTCTACACCTTTTCAGAAATCCTAACCATTTCGATGCTTGTTTTGCAACAAAAACGTCCAGCTTAGCTTTCAGGAAATATTAATGGCAAGAATGTATAAAGACAGTGTATCGTAAATCAGTGCTCCATCAAAAGAAATGGGAGTGAAAGTTATGATCTTGTTTCAAAGAGATGAGGCAGCCTTGGGATTTAGATGCCTTGAATTCGACGCGAATGACTTCATTAATTTGGTTAATCATACATTCAAAAATCTTTGAAAAAATCGAAGTGATTGCAGTTGGTCGATAATTTCAGGGATCGCTACCTTCTTCTTTCTTGCGAATAGGCTTATCGTAAGCTAGTTTCCAACCAGTTGGAAATTTTTCTGTCGAATAAGATAAGTGCAATAGTTTGCGCAAAGGTTTCGCCAAGGATGAGGCACAGCTTTTAGTTAACAGGGTTGATAAACTATCAGGAACTACGGCTTTGGAGACGTTGATTCCCTTAAGGACCTTGAACACATCTCTCTTACGGATGAGTATTGGCTCTTATACTGAGAATTTGAAGTGAATCTACCAGTCAAAATATTAGCTTGATCCAGGGAGACAACAGCCATTGTTAAGTAGTGAAGGTATAGAGGAATTGCTGAAGTTGTTCTTGATGGCTCTGACCCGAGACCAGAAACCTTTGCTATCTTTGCGGCTTGCCAAGATTCTGTGTTTAACATTCTGATCAAAAGGAAATTTTTCTCTCCGGATAATGGACTTGCAGATGTTCTGTTTAGTCTTGTAGACTTGTTTCAATTCTGGACTTGAATGCAAAAAGCAGATCCTTTCGTTTTTATTACTTTGTTGGACTTGTCGTTAAACCAAGAGCGATTTTGTTGAGACATGCTGTAAGAATAAAGAATGTGTTCATGCATCCTAAGACTAAGAATGTCATTACGTTGTAATTTGCATTGATCGACATCCTTCGAAGAAAAACAGACCGACCAATCAATTTCTCTAAGATATTTATTGAGAATCTCCCAATCTGCATTTAAATTGTTTTTTATTTTACGTTTTAGCTAAATATTCTACTTTTGCATTTTAGGAAATAATGAATTTTTTCTTTTCCAAAATAAATGTCTTGCTTTAAAAGTAATAACTCAATACACCAATACACAATGATTTGTTTTCCGTTGTGTAGTTTCGTTGTATTCTCCAATTACGAGTTGTAATTGTTTCTTGAAATATTTGCTTTGAACCGCCGTTAATATTCTTTACAGCGAAGACTCATCAACGAAACTGTGGCAGTTGTGTTCAATTGAAACAGATCTCCCGTCGGTTTTATCCGAATAAACTCTGCTTCAAATTGAACCCTTCCAGATATTTTTAAGTTTTTAACAAAAAGTGCAGCAGAAAAATTCAGAATATTTACTGAAATTTTGTTTTGTTCTCCAGTGGGGGGGGGGGGGCGCCTTCTAGATGGATCCGCCACTGCCGCCAGTGCAATTGCGTACCGCGTCATTCTCATACGGTAACTTTCCCTTAATTATGATTTCTATTAACAGTTCAAATCACCTTTTATATTAATTTCCCAACTGTCATTATAATTCCCAACCATTATAATAGGATATTTTCAAAATTATACTTTTAAAAGATTAAAGGACTTGGTTCAGTTTTGAACTTGTATTTACAATTTTCATGAAAACGTCGTGTACAAAATTTAAGCTCTCCACGTTCTCAATCAATGGAAAACCAATGTGTTGTATGGCCACACCAAGGAAGGGTTGTCCATTTTAGAAATTTTATTTACTCTTGCTATGAAAACACCATGTACCAAAAATTCAGCTCTCTACATTGACGCGTTCTTAGGCAGTGCCCAAATATGTAGTGAAAACCAATTTTTTTGTATGGCAACACTACGAAGAAGTTGCCCGATTGGTATCATTTTCGACTAAAATTTACAAAAAAAAGCCGTGTTTAAGATTTCAGCTCTTTAAGTTAACGCGTTGAAAATAACTTTTAAATATTATGCGCGGGATGTGCAATGCACATAGATAGGTCTACCAGCAATATTTCTATTCATTACAAATGGTAGGACAAGCTTAGTATAACTACCCTATGATTTTATCTAGGATATATAAAAATGTCTCATCTATTGAACACTAAGAAAAATTCAAACCCCGCATAGTTGTATCAGATGGTTGAAGAGAGACCCTCCTCTCACATATGTATATTTTTTTATTTTTCACCTAAATATATTATCTAGATTTCTCTGATATTTTCAAAATTCCTAATTCAAATCTTATATCAATTTCAAGCTCAACAGTTTCCTTGTGGCTTAAGTAATTATCTTTAGTTGAAATGGTATTGAAAAGGTCTCGGGAGCATCAATTACATACACAGTGCCCTCCAAAAGTAAGTTGACACCAAAGATCCAATTTTTTGTTTAGTCGACATGCATTACTCGAAGACTATGTGAGTTGTTAACAAAATTATCTTTTTGTTATTTTCTACTACAGGTAAGGAGACATGATCACTTAATTATCTATCCCTCAGTTTAAGTACATGCGTGCATAATGCAATCAGTCTGTCTTCAGAAAATCGTCGGCGATAGAAGTGTTTATTATTTTTAAAGTACACACAGGTCCAGTAATTTTATAAACCTACACAATTTTTTTGTGACTAACAATTAACGGAATGGTGAGGAAACGTTATGTGTCATTTGAGTATAGAGTTCGGCAATGTTGGGAATATGAAAAACTGAAATCTTTGAGAAAATCTGCGAATTTATTTAATTTTAGATGATACATAAATAGTTCAAGAGTTTAAAAAACAGTCTACTATGACTGTAAAGATAATGAACGAAACACTTGCTGCAGAAAGAACAACATTCTCAGAGACCACCGTAAGACAAAGATTGCACGATATTGAATTGCAAGGAAAAATTTTCAGTACGAAACCACTACTGACTGCAGAAGAAATTTGGTGAAAAGTATATTGACTTTTGGAATAAAGTGATTTTTAGTGATGAATCTAAGTACGAGCTATTCGGAAGAAGGTTGCATTATGTCGGCCGCTTAGTAGTCATTAAAAACGATTAACAGCAATTAAGTATTGCAGTATTTTAAATGAAGATCTTTTCTCTTCTGCCAATTAAATAGTAATAGGTGACGAATATATCTTTCAACACAGAAATGACCGCAAGCCTGCCAGGAGAGGTACGTACTAAGAAGTACTTAGAAGCAAACGGAGTCTTCGGCTTGAATTGCCCATCTATGTCACCTGACTTAAATCCCATAAAACACTTATGGGATGAACTAGATCAGAGAATCCCGAAAGATGGCAGAAAGGAAACAACATAGATTACGAACTGTCATTAATAATTCTGGAGAACATAAAAAATATTACATGTTCCTATAACATCATAAAAATTAACAAGTAAAAAAGCTAGAATTGGTGTAAGACCAATTCTTATGACACCCTAGATAAATGCCCGTATAAAATTTCGTATGGTCACCGATCTATGCAAGTTTGATTTTATAAGTGGTTTTCGCGTATATTTCTAGAACGGTTCATCAGACAAAAAAAATGGTTGTAACCAATTTTATAGGATTTTGTAATCTGAAGAAGATTTTTGTACAACAAAAATGTCTTGGACTGATCATTTTCACAGTATACAGGGTGTTTCCTCCATGGTGGTCCATAGAGCAGGAGGTGATAGTACTCACCTAAACAAACAAAAAATCGTATGGCAGGGGGGGGGGGGGCATATCAACCGTTTCGGAGTTACAGAGTGATTAAGAAAGAAAGCTAGTTTTTCACAAATCACCCTCTATCTTAAAAAGTACAAGGCGTATGGTCACAGTTAAGAGCTCATTGTATGCAGAACTTCATGGTCTTTTCAACGACTGCTCCGTACCCCACTCCCCTCAAGAATTATGGTTGTCTAAACTCAAAGTTTCGAATTTTTTACTTTTTTTTTAATTTGACCTCTATTATTTTTGCAAAAAGGTGGTTAACATAACTTTTTTTATAAAAACTGTAAACTAGGGGACTCTCCTCTTTAATTTGACCTACTACACTTATGTGCTAACTGTAACAGTTAAAGAGTTATTAGCTGTTAACCTATACAGGTCAATGAATTAACTTATTGTCTTAGTATGCCAAAATTAGAAGAGATTTTCTAAAATTCTTATAATGCACCATAGTTAATTAGTAACATGAAATAAGAGTAGTGTGTTACAAAAATAGTTTTTTTTTTACTATCAGAAGCAGCTTAACACAAGCTCGCTGTAGTGATTCATTTAATAAAAATGGCCAACAACACGTACTTTTCATCACTTAGTCGGTGTTACTATTAGTATCTTAAAGTAAACGTAAACCAAACACCGGATGAACTGACATGCAACAAAAAATTTAAGTAATATGAAGAAGTTTTTTAAAATATGCTTAGAAATGTCAACAACAAAATGCTCAGACTTATTATTAACAGAAATGCACATGCGATTAATGGGCTCATACATGCTAATGTTAGACTATTATTACAGAATTTAGTCTAATGGAGAAGATATTCGAAACGTCTCCCGTTGTTTAAAATGCAATTAAACAATCGTCTTTTCACTGCTTGATTTAAGTTAATCGCAGCCATCCTCTCCCGTATTCGTACGCCAGCCTCTGTAATTCGAGATAGTAGTTCTTCTCGACTATTGATAGGTCTCGAATAAATTTCCTCTTTCATCACTCCCCAAAAATAGAAGTCGAGAGGAGTCAGATCTGGCGACCAAGCAGGCCACAATATTGGACCATTTCGGCCAATCCATGGTTCAGGATATTTTTCATTCAACAGCTCTCTGACTGTATTGCTGGTATGCGCTGGTGTTCCATCATGCTGGTAAAACATCGACTGTCTAATGTTAAGCGGAGTATCCTCTAATAATTCTGGTAGCGAATTCTCCAAAAAATCAGAATAAATTTGGCCATTCAGTATCTGTGGCAGAATGAATGGTCCAACCAACGTATTGCCGATGATTCCAGTCCAAACTTTCTTCGTAGACACTCCTAGACGCGCTGCTATTCGTCTGATGCTTATGTTAGGGTCTTGCCTAACTACTCCAATGACTTGCTGATCAATGTCGGCAGATGCTGCTGATAATGATGACCGCGAATCATTTCGAATCAACGTTCCTTCCCTTAGCCTTCGGAACGTACGAGAGAACACACGTTTATCTGGAACTTGTCTCCCTGGAAATCGTCTTTGGTACTCTCGTACAGCCGCCCTTTCATTGCCGTCAACGAAACCGTACACGTAAATTATATCCGCATACTCTTGAATGCTAAATTCAGACATTTTCGATACTTTATATTGGTTTTGCTTATACTGCTAACTTGTAGACAAATGTGAGGTATTTTTGTTTGTACGGCCAATTTATAGGAAGAAAAACTGTACCTACAGTTTCTTACATTCATCCCGGGTTATGAGTCAGAACAGTGAAAATAGTAAGTCTAACAAAAGGACTAAATCAAAACAGCTTTTATTGCTATTACAAATTTTTCTTTTAGAACATAAGTAAGTTACATACCTCACCGCAAAATTTCATAAAAAGTTTTATTACAGGTAATGGATTTAGTGGTTCTTTACCTTACTACCTGTATAAGCAGAAGTCGAAGCAGAAGTCCTGATCTCCATGGTTCATTTGCAAACGCAATTAAATGACGTGTTACTCAGGAAACACATTATTCCTGACCTGAATAGGTTAACAGCTAATAACTCTTTAACGGTTATAGTTAGCACATAAGTGTAGTAGGTCAAATTAAAGAGAAAAGTCTACAGTTTACACTTTTTATAAAAAAAAGTTATGTTAACGACCTTTTTGCAAAAATAATAGAGGTCAAATTAAAAAAAGGTAAAAAAATTCGAAATTTTGAGTTTAGACAACCATAATTCTTGAGGGGCGAGGGCTACGGTTCTGGTTGAGCAGTCGTTGAAAAGACCATGAAGTTCTACATACAAAGACCATACGCCTTGTACTTTTTAAGATACAGGGTGATTTGTGACAAACTAGCTTTCTTTCTTAATGACCCTGTAACTCCGAAACGGTTGATATGGCCCCCCCTGCCATACGCGTTTTTGTTTATTTAGGTGAGTACTATCATCTCCTGCTCTATGGAGCACCATGGAGGAAACACCCTGTATGTAAAAAACCTAAATTTTTATATGGCAACACCATGAAGGGGTTGCCCGATTTAGTCTATTTGTGCAATTTTATTTGTTATTACTATGTGACAAATTTAAGCTCTCTGTGTCGGCAGTGTCCAAATATATAGTGGAATACGGAATTTTTGTATGGCAACCCCAAGAAGGAGTTATCTCATTTTTGAACTAATATATCTTAATTTAATTTTTGACTTGCGTATTTAGATATTCAATATAAGCACAAGAAAATGAAAACTGGAAATATCCAAATACAAATGAAACCGAACTGTTCCGTCGAAATACATTGCTTCTTAAGGATGCTCTTCAAGAATGCAAAGTATGGGGTGTGAGCAAAATTAATATTTTACTCACTGAGTACTTATCCCTAGCCACTCACACTCACTCATACAGTACCTTTGCGGATCCATTGTCGACTCACCTGAACATACCAGGGTGTATACCTACATGCTAACGTACCAATGTAGGGCACGGACATACCAGTGCTATTTTGTTGATGCACGTACGTACCTGTGCTGAAGGTCGACAACAGATCCGCGGACATTACTCATAGATCACACTTTTTTATCATACAATTAGCCAATCAATATCAGCTTCACCGTAATCACTTATACACACAATACATCCATAAAATAACCTAAGTAAGCACACACACACATTGCACCCACACTGCACCCACCTTATTAATTTATTAAACACTTATGTTTTTGGGTTTGAACTCTGAAACCCTTAACCTTCTCTGGCAGTACTGGAATGACGAACTCTGTGCCACCTTGCCATCCTTGGAACATTGCTCTCAGATCCCTTTTCTTTTTTACTTTTCATTCCTTCTTTTTTTCTAAAAATGTATTGCCATAAACCCCATAATAAAGTTAATTATATTTTCTGGAAGTTCAATAGATAACGTATAAGATAGGGATATTCATGTCCTGCAGTCGTGCTAACTAGTAAACATGTTTACCCTCAATGAACCCCTCATGAAATTCATAGGAATTTCATGATTAAATGCATTTAGCAAGGCCAGCGTGTGCACTAAATACATTTTATTTTTCTTTAGCAATTCATAGTTTTAGGAAATTCTTACCTTCCTCTTTTTGCATGCTGACAAAACTTAATTTTACTTTATTTTTAAATTCCGTGTTCAGTCCACGTACTGAACATTATTCCCTCGACGAATCCAACTAGTTGTTCCCTAAAAATAAACAAAAGAGAATCCACAAAGAATCAAATTCTAGTGAAAGGAATTCAGTATACAAACCTAATTAATCAGCTAAATTACTCCGCAACTTTTCTCCAATAATCTAAAAATGCCACGATGACATCTACAAGCTAAAAAGAACAAAATATTATTGAAAAGTTAAATAAATTCAATAAAATAATGCAAACTTATCCGAAAATACATGATTTCCATGTATATACACAGCTGACATGTCATTACTTTGACATTACGTCAACCAGATGCTCTCGTAGCAGCAACTGGTATAAACGTCGCTATGCCAATGCCATCAGGAGTACAACATATGACCGTCTTCAGCAGGTATTAAAAGGCGGCGAACGATAGCAAAGGCACCGATTTCCAAATCGGAGTTGATCTGATTAAGTTCTAAGCCTTGGAGTCGGTTCTGAGCAAAATCCTTATCCTAACCAGAAGTTAATTCTGAAATTCCTTACAGAAGTTAATTCTATGCCAATAACTTGAGGTTGACTCAAATCCTAATACAGAAGTTAATTCTGGCCGTCATAAATATTTGAGGTTGACTCAATCCCAAAAACAGAAGTTAATTCTGGCTATCACAAATATTTGAGGTTAACTCAATTCTGAAACAGAAGTTATTTCTGTCCAAATAAATATTTGAGGTTAACTCAAGTACGTCGGTTGGGAGTTGATCCTAAGGATTGCAAAGTGAGGTTAACTCAAGCAATCTCACACAGGAGTTAATCCGAAGGTCTAGACAGCATTATACAAACGTTAATTTAGATCTGTTTCCAGAGGCTAACTCAGCACAAAATATTCAGAAGCTAATTCTGAACAAGGTAGAAGGAAGTTCCTTCCCACACGTAGCAGTACTCAGATTGCTGCACACATAAAAAGCGCACAAGACTCAACTTCGCAAGTGCCATCATTACAATCTCAGACGCAGCAATATTCCAAGTTTGCTGCACTCAAAAAGGTACGCACATGATAAACATCATCAGTGCTGCCTTCATGCCCTCACGTACCAGCACGACAAAAAAAACTGCACAATAAAGGCAGAATAATTGGATACGTTCATCAACTTCATTTATAACAGCCTTACAAGCTGTTATAATCGTAAAATAATACATTCCGTATTATATCTCAACTGCTCTCACGCAGTAACTCAAGCAAAGAGTTCCACCACCGCCCTCTCATAGCAGTTCGAGTGAAAAAAGTTTAAAATCTGACATATTTATTTGCTCTCACTTCAACTGTCTCGTGCCTGCTCATCTACCAAAATTCTTCTTCATTACAGGAGTAGGAACAGGGCAGCAACACAACGCGCCACAACCACACCGACAAGTACGCCGACATCATTTTTAATTTTAATGAATTGTTTTTTTTTTGAAGTTTATATTAAGTTTTATTGAATTATTGAATTTTAAATTAGTTTTAAGTCTGAATTGAATTGTGATATAGATTATAAGAACTGAAATAAGCACTAAATAAAAACTAAAATTTTATACTTTGAATATAAAACTGAGTTATCCATAAAACCGGCACCCTAAAGACATACAGTCCACTATAAAGAGAATTTCATTCCGTGTACAAAATATCAGCTTTCTAAGTGAACGCGTTCTCGAGTTATCGTGCGCATAGACGGACAGATGGACGGACGGACATGCAAAAATCAAAAGGTCTGTTTGATGAAAATCCCGGGTAAACCTAGTGCTACACCGGGCTAGACCATCATCTACATGAAAAACCTGGGCTATTCCGTGCTTACACTAAAAATTTCTCGGGGTAATGGTTTGCAAGTTATCACTTGAGAACTGTCACTTGCAATTTATTGTTGATTGGGACATATAAATTACTTCTTGAACAAAAATAAGCAAAAATTAGAAGAAAAGAAATAGAACAATAACTAGAGCACATTTTATTGTCTTTACCCGTTTTATAAATAACTTTTTACAATTAATTATACTCGGGAGAACTGTCAGAGAAATGTCATTAGATTAGGTTTACCCGGTGTTTTAAAACCTTGGTCGATGAGTGCACAAAACCCCGGGTAAATTTGGGGAAAATTGTAGGGGAAATATACACGGTTTATTACACGGTGTTTTCATCGAACAAACCTTATATAACTTTTAATATTATGCATTGGTGTACAATCCATTTTGCTCTACCATCATTATTTCTGTGCGTTACAAACGGAATGACAAACTTAACATATCCTTTAGATTTTATCTAGGGTATAAAAATACTGGACTCAAATTACTTTTGGTATTTCAAATTATTGAGAACTTTTACTTTTTATCATTTTCTTTTTTATAATTTATGAAACAAAGCCAAAAATGTAATGGAATTAATATCAAAAACTCCACATTTTGTATAAATTATTTCCATTTTTTATTTAAACCGTTTCTTAATCACAAAATCTGCATAGAAGTATGTTTTCTGGCAATTGCTCTGATATCAGCTTACTATGTAAATTTGAGTTGGAATAAATCTTTTAGGTTTCCCAATTTATCATTGATTGAAGTTTTTAGAAAGATTATGATTTACAAATAGCGTGATTTCCCTTCCCCAGACTTTTACAAAATTATTTAAAAATATTCTTATACCCAATCTTCTTAAAAAGTACTGAAATTCAAACAAAAACTTTAATATAATATAAAAACTATTCCAACTTTTTCAAATCTAAAGAATTTCAAGCTTAACTTGATCTGAAAGTCTTCTCTTTGTCTTGAATTCACCAGTTCTCAGTAGGAGACAAGTTTTCCTACCAATTTGAGTTTGACATTCTTTTATTTCTGACTCTTTTTCGTGGGTGAATAATTTAAGAATTTGCCAACAATTTCCTGATGTAAACTAGTCGGTATCCTTCCCTGATATGGTGAGATTTTTCAAAAAAAAAATAAAAATTATCTCACCAATATCTTGCCAAATTGATTCTAATAATTCAAAATCTCACAACAGAAACAGCAGCGCTCTAAATGAAACGAAAAAGTATCTTTTAAAGATTTTTTGTTACCTATCAAATTGATTAGCGCAATATTTTCAAGCATCTTTCCAGTAATATCATCAATTTTGACAAAAAACTCGACTCCTCTAAAAAAGTTGTATTCAAACACAAATCCAATTCAGTTTGTGCACCACCGCACGACGAAAATAATGAATTTTCCTGATGCTCCAATTTCCCACTTCGCCTGTCTGGCTGGCGCCGAAACTTTTTCCATCAAACGTAATCTGTTAGAAAACAGTCTGGAGACATAACGACGTCAGAAGTTGTTGCAGATTTATGATTTTCGGTGGAAGGTCGATAAGAGGAATTTGAACTCTCGGTGAATATTGTTTGTTTTCCTATACATGTCTGGTATGTGCTTCCTGCATGGAGTGGTTTTTGTAAGTCATTGGGTCAATGAGAGAGGTACATATTTATATACATGTGTGTACTTGTATGGCCTTGGTGAGAAATATCATGTTAGAAGTCGATAAGCGAAATGCATAAAAAACTTTATTACCGTAATGTTGTAAGCTATAAACCTTACCACGAATGACATTTTTATATTCATCTTCTTTAGGGCTTCAGTATTCATTGCTTAATGTAGGAGAGCATCTCTTTCATAAGTAAACGGCTGACAAAGCCGAAATTTGTAGGCAGCTTGATGGTCCAATAAATGATGAATTCGGTTTCAGACAGTAAGGATTATGACCAGATTGATTTAACGGCCTAAAATTAATTACATATCGTCGGCTTAATTAGAAAGGCTCTCTAATTCTGCCAGGGGGAGGAAAAAATTGTTTGTATTCACAAAAATTATTTTGAGGAGTTTTGCTATGAAATAAATTCATAGCGAATTAAGTTAAAATGAATTTGACCGAGTTTGCTGCTAAATCCGCAGCTCGATAATTAAGTGAAACAACTCTTTTTGCAAACGAAAAATCTTTGAAAAAGGTAGTTTCTTTGCAAAAGAGAACGTTTTGTATCAGCAGGAACTGTATTACTCATCAGTACGGCTTGGTTCCTGCCTAACTATAGTATACGCCAAAGTGAATATCCAAGCTGACCTCATATATGCACTTAAAAATAATTTTTAAGTGTGAATTATATATATAATATATATTTCAACTCATATATAATTCACACTAAAAAATTATTTGTAAGTGCATATATGAGGTCAGCTAGGCTATTCACTTTGGCGTATATGGCAGACAGGAACCAAGCCATACTGATGAGTAATACAATTCCTGCTGATTCAAAACGCCCTCTTTTGCAAAAGTTATTTTATTCAATTTTTTTTTCATCTTACATTTATTATTTGAGTCTCTGTCAAGAATTTGGTATACTTTAATTTAAAATTTTCATTCAATTGATTATCATATTAATAAGTCTAACTCAAGAAATATTATTAATAATTATTGTTCAGTAGGTACTATTTATAACTTTCATTAGTAATTGACTCGATGTAAAGTGCAATCTATAGAAGTTGATATGAGAACTTTGTTAAATACAGTTTTAAATAAGATAGAATCGAAACTTTCAAATCTAACTGGTGAAATGAAGGAAATTTATAACAAAAACGGTAATGAGATCTTTTATAAAATATTCATTAATTTGTGTTTGGCTGCGAAATATGAAGGTGTATCAGTTAAACATATTTTTGGAGTCAAACCTATGTTTTCGGATTCAGTATGCAATCTTCGATCATAACCAAAGCTGCCTCTAAGCTGCACACGATGGGCATGTTCATCTTTTTTTTATTTCATTTTATTAAAGAATTTTATCTAAAAATGACAAAAATCTAAATTTCTGCTTTCATGAAATATTTTTTTAAATAAACACACTTATAATACACCTAATAACGAAAGTCTTGTCAATTTTTGTATGTAATTGACAGCACATTAAAATTAAAATTCAATGGTAAATCGATTTTTGAAAAATTCAATTACGAATGATCATTGATTTCTCCCGTCTGCCTAGGGTATAACCCGCGATTTTCACGGTACTCGATTTGCACGGTTTCAGTTTAACACGACTAAAATATGAGGAAAAATTCCATTTATATTATACTAATTTCCAGTTTAACACGGTCACAAACATTTTTGAAGAAAAAAAAATTTAAACAGTTGCGCAAATTTAGAATTCAAAATATAAAAAAACTACTAGTACACAGTTATCTCGCCTGCTCAGTTCTAATAGGATGCATTACAATGAAATATTTTGGGGTTGCTTGCGCGTTCATGCTTTCATTTGAATGAGCTTGAAAATATTTATGCTTGAGCTCTGAGCTTTCAAAAGAGCAGAACAAGGCCCACAATGCAACAGAACAGAATGAAGCAAGAAATAGGATAGTAATTAAGGTCTAAACACAGTTTCGATGGCAGCCGGCAGACTTCTGCAGTAATAGAAACAATTTTCTCCAGGAACGTTTTATGGAGCGTGTATTAGTGTATTACATAGCGATGGATTGGGATTGGGTTGAAACGAGGTTGGGATCCGAAAAGAGTTCCTCGAACATAGGCTACAACAAGGCCCATTTTTCACTCTCCAGACGTATGGCCAATTGCTCAGAAGTCCCAACCGGACGCTCTAACAAAATTGGCCCCCTAACTCTTCTTTCTGGCCCTATCCTATGCTGGCTGGTGACCCCTGAGAAGAGAGTGTCCAGTGAGAATTGACACTAAAGTTCTTAGGGTTAGCTTGCTTAGTCCCAGTAACTCTTTCGTTTCATTTGCATTGGGTAAGCCCCATAACTCCTTTGTGGTTCTACCTGTGGGGTCATCCAACCAAAGGCAACTGTGTTGGCAGTCGGCCCATCTCGGGATAGCAGATGCAAAAGTGTTTTGGTGCGATCCCAATTGTGGCAGAGATTTCCTCCGATGTTGCACCAAGACGAACAAGTTTGTCCGCCTTTTATTCCCGCTAATGCCGCTGTGACCTGGCGCCCAAAGCACTAGTACCGCGATGTTTCGAGAAAGGGAATTCAGGGTAGTTTTACATTCAAATACAAGTTTGGCGGTTGTAAAAGGTTTGGACAAGGCCTTGATAGCTGCCTGGCTGTCCGACCAGATTGCAATCTACTTGTTCTTAGTAGGCATCTGAGTTTAGAATATCCCTTCCCGCTTCAAGGATGGCCTTGACTTCCGCCTAGCAATCCGTTACATGGCTCTCAAGGTGAATGGATATTTCTATGTGAGTCTCCTCGCAGCAAACTCCTGTTCCGGTGTTTTTTTCCAATTTGGAGCCGTCTGTATATATGAGGGTTTGTCAATGGTTCACCTACACCACAGTGTAGGTTAGCTGGGTCGGATTATGCTAGTATAGATCCTGTAGAGCATCCATGGTTTAAATCGCCACTTTTTCCAATGGATCTGTGGCACATCGCGAAGCCTCCCAGAGCTTTATTCACTCTGTCCTCAATGTCTGGTTTCCAGCTTAATTTTCTATCTAATATGATACCAAGATATTCTACTCTTACTTTCAGATCCAAAAGTATGAAGTGTTCCTTTTCTTAGAAAAGAAGCATAAATCGGTTTTCAATGGATTAATGCAAAATCCGAAATCCGTACCCCAATCCGTTCGGATCGCATGCTGAACCAGTTCGCAGAGTTCAGATTCGTAGCTACCGGTGACCAAGATCACCAGGTCGTCGGCGTAACGTACTGCTTTGTACCCATCCGGGTAAGTGTTACAGTGTTTGAAATTATCCATAATGAGCACCCACACAAAGGTGATAAAATATCGCCTTGAGGGTGCCTCTCTGGACTATTTTTACTCTCCCAGTTCGGCAAAGAGAGTTCTATTGTTCAACATGTGTGCAATCCAGTGTTTTAGGGACCGGTTCGCTTCATGTTTTGTTAACGTTTCAGTCAACTTATGTGAAGGACAATATTAAAGGCACCTCTACATGGATAACAGCAACCAGCGTAGATTGTTTAAAGAGGAAACCTTTTTCAATAGAGTGGATAACCTCTAACTTTATTGAATTATTTCATCTAATACAAATTAATTTTTTATTTTCTCGATTTAATATGTATGTTCGCCTGAATTTATATTAATACATGTCTTATATTGTTTTACTTTAGATGTATACTTTTTCAATATATCACACGATTTCAATTTACATGATTTCAATTTACACGGTTTCGAGTTACACGGTACTTTTGGTGAACGAATCCACAGTGTAAATAGAGAGTCAGAAGTAATTGAAAGGACAGACATTTTAGATCAAAAATCATTAATTTTATACTTTAAATTTCGAATGAAAAATGAATTGACCTACCAAACAGAGTTTGGAAGTATTTTGAAGCTAACACATACAGACAGTGCTTCTATTTTGGAAAAATGGTTACAAAATGGTTATGTTTACAGCAGCTCTTCTCACAAAGGAAATATACCTCATCTAACTGAACAACATTGTGTTGCGCACCAAGAAGATTTGGATTTGGATGATACATAGAAACATGTATTTCTTATGCAAGATATTGAGACCTTCCTTAGGACAGTTTACACTATATTCAGTAGATCACGAATAAAAAAAGGAAAATTTGAAGAATTGGCTGCTGTAATGGATCGAGATTCGGTAACATTTAAATCATGAAACGAGGTGCGTTGGTTATCTCGTTATTTTGCAGTAGATGCTTTAATTAAAATTACGACACTCTAATTAAATATTGTAATGCACAAGTGTATTTATGAAACGATCCAATTTGTAAACATTGTTTACAAATTTTAAATAATACAATAATACCCAGAATACTGTGTCACTTTTTGTTCTTAACGAGATGTTCTAAGTGAATTAAAAACTTTGTGCAAATATTTACAGAAAAGTTGCTGAATATTATTGATGCACACAATTACGAGTACATAAAAGCAAAAAGATGAAAATTAAAAGCACAATATCTGGGAGAAAATATTTTCTGGAATGAAAATGGTCAAAAATGTTTAACAAAGGTTGGAAATAATGTTGACAATGCTTCCATAATCCGTTTCATTGAGGGAGTGTATAATCACTTGGGATTGGAATTCCTGATGAAGAGGTAAGAAATTGGGAAGTTTTTGATATAATTGGCCCATATTGTTCAATCCAACGGATTAATGAATCCTGCTGCAAGTAAGATTCACTTCCCCTTCACGATGTGATTTTTCAATCCGTATCAGTATTCGATTCACTTGTTTTCAATAATCAAGGGAAACTAGATTTTTTCACTTAGAACGTTTTCGATAATCACAAAATGGAAAATTCGCAAACTCAAACTTAGTTCTCCCGGCGGATTCATCAATAGGGGCCAATATCAAACGAAATGAATAACTTTGCTTTCAGAAAAGACAATGTGGCATGCCGTGCTGGTAAATATATCCACACCTTTATTCAAGTACAGAAGACCATGATAAAATATGTGAAGAATATTCTGAACTTAAGTTTCTTATTTTACGAAAAACCAAGCCATGGGCAGAAAACTGTCATGGTTTTACGTGATCCTGCCATTATGGCTTAATCTCACGGCACTCTTAATGCACGGATTGAAGACAAGCGACAATCAGCGCCCTTGAGAGACAGAATATAATTTATATTCTGTCTCAGCAAGTACCAGTTTATGTCAGTGCATGCTTGATATTGGTCTTACTGGTCGAAGCGAGACCTATAGCTAAAATCTCTTCCGATTTTTGGGTCATGACACCCGGTTGATTTAGCGCAACTCCACGCCGAGAGCCAATCCTCTAAACATACATTAAATAAGCGACCATCCTTCAAATTCACGGACGCAGTATGCAATTATGACAAAAGAACAAACTACTCTGTTTAGAGAAGAATATTCGCCTAAGTCATGCATGCTCAGATAATCTCACTCTGCCCGCGATATGTGCTACCACAACCACTACGATGCTCCCACAAGGGGGCATTCCCATGTTGAGGCGAATATTGCTCAAAGTGCTCTATTCGGGGCTCCTCAACTTAGCAATGTCGGCTACCCAATTGGTATGGATTCGTATCACATGATCTATACGATCATGAGTACTCCCAGTGAATCTTACATGCAGATCCTTAAACGTTACTGGTACCTCCGTTCGAGCTTAATCATATTAGCACTTATAAGTGACAGCAGTGGACTACGAGAAGGTTATCATCCGCGCTTTAGGCTAGGGGAGGCTTGAGACTAACGCCAGTAGTCTTATAGCATACCATGGTACAAATACCAAGCTGCATACTAGGTCATATATGCGCTAGACTTCACTAGGTACACACACTTTCATCACTAATCAGATGTACAGGACCTCAGCACAACGAAGCACGGTGTACATATATGGCTTTTCACATCCAGTTATTCTCCCTTGGCAGCTCTGCGCTTCACTAAACTTTTGCACCGCCCAAGCCATGAGCAATAAATTCATTTAGCAACAGTGTAGAATATCTACTACAAAATTTGATACTGTATGATATCATGGAAACTTTTCAAGCTTGTAGCGGTGACTGCGAGCGAAGATTCAGCACAATGAATCTAATTAAATCCAATCTTAGGAACTGATTAAATGTCGATCCAACCAAAAATAATCGTGAGCAAACATAAGCGCCTTACTACTGTTCTCTCTTTTGAAGACCTCTTATGAGATTAAGGAAGAAACACTGCGATGATTTTCCAAAAAGCTAATTAAAGCTTTCGAAAAGACACATTCAAAAAACTTCATCTTTTAAATGATTTGATGAGGATTAAAATATACTTGGCAACTGAAAAAAAAAATTAAAATAAAGTTAACAAAGAATGGAGAAGTATGAAAGACAGACGGGAAAAAATAAAATGCTAAGGTTTTTGTGAGCGGTAAATATAATAAATTTTAAAACGCCATTCGATAGAGCTCGGCGGGGGCTTTAATTAGATACCCCACATGCCATATATAGGGTTTGAGGGGTGGGGTAACAACCTCTCACCCTAAAATTCCCCCACCCCAAGTTTTTTTCATAAGTTTAATCCCTTCAACGAACTAAAGACGAATCCAAAGTTGGTTTTTTGATCCGCCCCTCCCTCTCCCCGCAAAAAAGGTTCGAATATTGGAAATAATTAAAGCAAATTTCTAAACTTCAAATACTATTATTAAGTAATTTAGGGGCTAAAGGTTCAAGCTGTTTGATGCGTTATTACTTATGTTTTTGGTTTCACAAATTTGCAATACTTTTTTTTGTGCGGGAAAACCGTGATGCGAGTAGATGTAAATTGAACACCCTGCTAAATCAATCCAGTACCACCTATAAAAAAATATAAGTGCACCAGTCGATAGTCCTCAAAAGGATCTTTCATTTGGCACACTGAAAATTTTCCTGGGACACTCCACTCCCCCTCTGCACACCCTGGCATTTGACGTTCAATCCGAGCTCCTAAGTACAACTATACAAGTCGGTTTACACTGCCAATTTGTGAATGTAAAAATACAAGACCCTTGTATTGCATTTAATATGCATAGGCCTTGTATTACTTTACTGGGATGTAATCAAATACATCTTTTACTACGATACACTCTTTGATACAACATTACGTGAATACCCCTATTGTCATTAACATTTAGAAATGAAAAATTAATTCTAATGTTTATGGTAAAATGTCGTTCAAAAATAGTAGATCTTTCCCTTAATAAAGGAAGGGTATAAACAAAGAAATGAACGAAAAAGTAAAAATCCTTTCTTGTTAGTACTTTTTAACAGCATTTATTTAAAAATAAATTGACACAGGAAAATTTTTGCTCTCATATACTTCTGCACTGCGCAGTCAGTGAAAAAATTAGAGGGAACATTGATCATAACGCTTTTATCTAATGTGCAAAATAAGCACAAATTAATGGCTATTGGCTAAAACATTACGGGAAAAAACTCCTAACTCTTGAGTGTATTGGTATCATGACTCATGCTCGAATATTTCACTCAAGTTTACACATGATAAAAAAAATTAATATTTCCATTTACTTTGTTTTATTTTGTTGATGGTCGAGTGCATGTTAAGCCAAAGCCAGATGTCAATCCTGTAGCTCCAAGGTCGAGTAATTGGTTTCAGAAGATTTGTGGTGGCGTGCCAAAATCGTAAACGCATAACTAATTATGATAGCCGTCATTTAATTATTTAATAATTGTTTTCTTTACTTTAATCCCCTTTTTTTAACCCAACTCTCTTTAATTTATTCCTTTTTTTCATCTTGAATTTTTCTATAATCTCACATAAGTTCAAGATTTAAAAAATTTTATTACATTGTTTTTTTATTACTTAATATTATTTTTGAAACATGAATACGTTTAGTAGACAAAAACCCATGTATTTTATAACAAAACGATCGGTGTTTTTTCCTGAAAAAAAAGTGCTTTTTAGATGTGATAAATTTGAAGTTTGGGATATAGAAAATGCGACAAAAATTATTTTATATATATATATCATATGCAAAAATGAACTTAAAATATGTAATATTAACATTTGTAGTTTGTTACCCAAAATGAAAGAATTCAGACATACTTTCCAAGACACGTCTGTTGACATCATAATGGTGTCGGAAACATGATTGAAGCCTCATATTGGAAAAAACTTGGTGAAAATATCCGCGTTTAGGTTGTTTAGGAGTTACCGTGATTGTCGTCATGGACGTGAAGTTGTAGTTTATACTAAAAATTATTTAGCTACTAAGTTTGTCTGTCGATCGGAATGATATGGTCTACAGTATTAGTGTTTCAAGTTCATAAGTAATAGCAATAAGTTTCTTATTACAGTGTTGTCGTTTTTAGTCGGGTCGTTCTGATCGATTTCTTCGAGATATCTTATCATCTATCGATCTTCATGTAGTCAATAGTGAACCAACTTGCTTTGCATCTTTACTGGATTAATTTATCGTTAATTGCAACGACTAACACTACTAACTGTCATCGCCTGGCCTATCCGATCAAATATACTCATTTTAACATATCACCATTGCTATTTTAACTATAGTGATTACTACAATATTAATTACGATACACTTTTTGATGAATGCCTCCCTATACATGGGTATTTTGTTTATTCTATAAATCACATTAATATGCAGGTTGAGCATGTGGAAAACTATCTTACTTATCCTGAAGATAAGTATTGTTTTGAGTATACTAAACTCCGCAATTTAACAATATCTTCTTTTCGCTTTGCTAAGCAAAGATGCTTTAGCTCCATTATTAATTGTTCGCAGACTGCAAAGAGAGGTGGAGATAGTTTGGCTCCATATTTGATTGTTCACAGCCTGCAAACAAATTATGGTCTAACTTAAGACAGCTTGAAGTTGGAAAATCGAGGAATGGCTCTTTTGTGGTTGATTCAAATCATCGAAATCGACTTTATTTTGTCAAATTCATATTCTAATAATATTTCGCCGATAATTGAAATTACTTAACATTTTTCATTTTCTTGAGTGTATTCTTATGAGTTTGAAGAGCATATTTGATCGATTCTCACTATTACCGCTGATGTCGATAACGTACCCATTAAATTTACCGAGCTTTTATTGCCATTTATTTTGTTAGTATTTCATCATATCTATAATTCGAGTCTAATGACTATCTTCGTTCCAATCAACAAAGGAAAGCAGCACGAATTACACCCATAAGAAAACATTGCATCAGAATCGATTAATATGTACTAAGCTGCTTATCAAAGATACTGGAGAAAGTCATAACTGTGCAGATTAATTCATTTTGGTCGTTTCATCGCTTGCTTTTGCTGATGCAATATGGTTTTAAAAAGTATTATAGTTGTAAATACATAGGACCTTCCTACCTTCATTCATCAAGATAAATTGACAATCCTTACTTTACTTGATATTAGTAAGGTCTTTGATACACTCAATCATCACCTCTTACCCCAGAAGCAGAACTGTTATTTCAATTTTAATTCCTCAGCTGTTGATCTCAGTTAAAGCTATATTAGTAATTGTTCTCTGTATGTTTCATGTGATGGTAAAACATCTGATTTTCGTAGCGTTCACAGTGGCGTTCCTCAGGGCTCCACGTTGGGTCCCCTTTTGTTTCCGATATTTATTAACGATATCTTTTCAACAGTTTTAAATTTTAATCTTGTTCCATGCGGCACTCGAAATCACAATTTTTAGAATTAGTCAGATGATTTGAAATCGTAAAAATAAAAACCTTTTCTTAATATTCTTCTATTCCATCTGACCGATTGTAAAAATTGTGAGCTGAGTCCCCCATGGGTTAAGATTAAAAATAGTTAAAGGTTAAAGATTTATTTGTTCGCATTCATCGTTACTGGTAATACCAGCTGAAGAGGCTTAATAAATTAATAAATACAAGAAGTAAAGACATCTGTCTCGGCTTCAAAAACCGAACGAGGCGGTTATTTTTTCACTTGTATTTAATAATTTGATTTGGAATCGAAAAATGAAAAGTTTTAAATTGCCAGATTCATCTTAATTCAGATAATGTTCAGGTGTAGCATCTAATGGTCTTAGATTAAATCCATCTACATCATAGAGTACCGTTATACATATATATATATTCTAAAAAAGCTCGAACTCGAAAAGTCGCAAATGTGTACAAAAATGAAACACATGAAAGATCGTCTCACTTTACTGGAAGAAAGATCATTGAAAATCTTCGTGGAGAATATATTTATTCCCAATAACCAGATGAAAAACTTTTAACAACGATTCATAAAATACATGAATTTTTTAAATACATGTGAGCAAGATTTATAAGACTGAGTATAAACGTAATTTAGGCAAAACCAAAAGTTCTGTAATTGTCAAATACTCCTCGCAATTTTTAAGGGATAGCCTACTTAAACTTATAGTATCTAAATTGGCTAAAAATGTAATTTCAGATAGTTTAGGATTCCCAGGCTCTAATACTATATATATAAACGAATTCTTAACTAGGGAGAAGAAATCTTTATTGTATAAGGCCAAGCAGTTCCAGAACTCCTGAGGGAGAGGAATACGAGGTTGGTCGAGAAGTCCTTTGAAGGGTTTTCAAATTCTACATACAATGTACAATACAGAGTATTTTGTGAAAGACTTCAAATTTTCTTAATCACTCTTAATGTTTGACTAGGTGACTACTATCACCACCTGTGCTATGAACCACCATGCCGAAACACCCTTTATAAATGGTACTATATGTATAAATTTTTTTAGAAGAATGTTCACGTTTCTACAGCTGTAAGTCGTTACACATCAGACTTACTAAAAAAATGTTTTTACAAACAATTTAGGGAATTTAGTCTTCTTCAAATTTATATTGTTTACATTTTTGTCGTATGATAAACCGCTGAGGAGTTATTTAAAAAAACAAATTGTTGGTATCTTTAATCCAAGATGGCGAAACGCCCGCCCCCCCCCCCCCCCTCCTTTAGCTATAGATATGAAAACTATGAGAAGCAAGTACAAGAAGTAAAAACGTAAAAGTAATAAGTAATAATTAAATAAGAAGAAAAAGAAGAAGAAAACATCACCGGGAAAAAACACAACAAGAAATGAAAGCTAAAGCACCAGAAGTTAAGCGGTAAGCTACAGCCGAAGAGAAATTAATAAAAATTTTATAAGAGATTTAACAGAGATAAGGGTATACAATTGAGGAAACATAAACATATCATAAATTTTGTTCATATCTTACCCCGTTGATAAATAATTAAATAAAAGAACTTTAAATTTTTTGAAATTGCCCGCAACGCCCACCCGCTTAATCTCGACAGGAATCTGATTATATACCCTTACACCGCCGACGAAGAACGAGCGACTCGTGAGCAAATAAGAGAAACGTAGCAAAATAAGGTTATTAGACCTCTCTGATGTTCCCATGCGCAGTTTTTCATGTAAATATTGAGGTTGGCGGAAGAAAAGCAGTTTATTAATAAACACACAAATCCTGTATTGAAAATGAGCATCCAAGCTAATTTCCAAAATTCTTCCCGAATATAGTGAAATATGGTCATATCTTCTAAGAAGAAAAACGAATCGAGCACAGGCATTAAAATCCACATTAAGCTTGCGGTTACTATTGGAATCCAGACCGGCATACACGACGTCGCTGAAGGTTATGATAGGAACCATCAATGCCCTGATAAGTTTCATACGGGTTGATGGGGGAATAAAATGAGCAGTCACCCAGAGTCTTTTCAATCTGCCATAAATCTTTCCTGTCAACATGTTAACATGATCGGACCATTCAAAGACCTTATTAATTACAACTCCAAGATTTTTAACTTGAGACTCATAAAGAATAATGGAATCGCCAATCTCAATACGGGCAAAACAGGAGGTATCAAGATTTTCTTTATAAATAACAATACAACTACACTTTTGCGGGTTCAGTTTAAGCTGATTTACATGAGACCAGTGTAAAATAGCAGACAGATCTTCATTCTGCCGGAACACAGCGTCCTCAATTAGTCCCAATGGGTTTTGTATATAAAGTTGAATATCATCTGCATACATATGAATATGACTCATAGATGTCATTAATAAACATGGTGAACAGAATGGGGCCATTCAATAAACCTTGAGGAACCTCCGCCAAGACTGGAAGAAACGAAGTAGACTGGCCATCTATTTCCACTTGCTGGAATCTATCCGTTAAGTAACTTGCGAAAAACCTCATCGTGGCTTCTGTAAAACCGAAGTTACGAAGTTTATTCACAAGAAGTTGGTGATTGACGGAATCAAAAGCCTTGGAAAAATCCATAAGAGTCAGCACAGTCAGACAGTCCCTATCAATTCCAATATTCAATATTGGTGGTAGTACTATGGCCATTCTGGAACCCGGACTGCCATTTGCATAGTAATTCGTTCTCCTCCAAGTATGAATCTGCATGCTCACGAGCATTTCCAGAATTTTAGACGTGATGATAATTGGCCGAAAATCACCAACAGAGAGCGCCTTGGCATTCTTAGGGATTGGGACAACCCTTGCGATCGTCCAGATCTGGGGAAAGTATGATGAAGTTATACAAGAATTAAAAATGTCGGTCAGCTCCTGAATAACGAGAGGTAGTATCATTTTTAAGAAACGTGGACAGATCCGATCCATATATATAAAAATTACAACTACCCCACCTTTTTTAGGGCATTGACTGGACTACAATGTTATTTTGTGTCAATATTATAATGTAATCCTAATTTCCTTAATTTTAGTCATGAATTGTAGCTTTATTTTGTAATAAACTGCGGACCATTTTACTCGTTAATCCTGTACTCCTGAAAGACCCTATCTTATTGTATAAAGATGTCTTTAAATAAATAAATTATATTAGCGGGAAAGAAAAATAAAAAAAGAATACAGAAATAATTAAAATTACTGACTAATGGCAACAAAACATTAATTTCAAAAATTAGAACGACATAAGCTAAGTATAGTGAGTAAGTGAATAAGACCAGCTTTGTTTATCTAAAAAGATCCAAGTCAAACATAACTTTAAAAAACCAATAAATCGGATATTTTCTTTGACTTCTATTTGAAATAAACTCTATAAAAATGGGTTCTGAATCCGAAAAGCAATAATTCGTATACACAGCTACTATAACTAGCGTTAGCATTATATCTACCTCGATTCCCATTCCAAGTTGGAGACAGTTTTCTAACAAACAATTAAATACGAAATTTTACGATGACAATAAAAACAAAGAAGATAAAATCGCATTTAAAAGCAATGGAAATGTCGTTCTTTGCATGAGCTTGGGATCCTCCAACAGATGCAACTCTTTCTTACATTATACATGTATGGCCCGTGGGATAGATTTACTCAAGTGTGAAATATTCCGGGAACAGTAAAAAATGTCTTTACACTTGGAAAACACCAAAAAATATTGCCCTGACTATGGTGGGTAAATATTTTGGAATTTTTAATAGCTGTTCTAACTAAATAGAGTGAATGCAAATAGTTCGACGACTATGAATTGTTATAAATTGGTCGTGTCATGCAAACATAACTTTTGTAATGACCACCTGCTGTAGTGGAAACTATACCAGCGGATGCCATGTAACCAGGAACAAATTAATTAGAGACCTCGTGAAGTACCCTCAGGGATAAAGGTAAACGAAAATAACATCGTTATGGGAAAATAGTAAATGCACTTAGTTAAGGATGATTGTAAGTTTCTTGCTGTTGTTTTTTTTTTTACCAAATATCTAATATGAAATACATAATTCACTAATTTGATAGTCGTTTCGAACCAACAGGCGCGCGGCGCGGTCAGACCTTTTTGATATCATTTGACGGGAAGTTACCAACTTATGTACCAACATTCTTTGGGGTCTTTTGAATAATACATATTTCCGTTGGAATGGTTAAAAGAAGATTTCACAGGAAAAGTACGGCCATTTCATGGTTTTTTTTTCTATATTATAAAGAACGGTTTTCTGCTTGAGAGGATTGTGGGAAACATGATAACTGTTGCGGATGGAATTGCAAGCAAAAGTAGACCCCTCAAGGGATTGCAACGAAAATTTATTTACCTCTGATATGCATTAACCACAGTAGACGATTACAAAATGATAATGGGTTTAGGGTGTCACAAAACAAGGTAAGGTTTTATTTACACATCACAGATTTATGTTATTTTACGGTATAAAAGGAGAACGTTTGTTGTTTTATGAATGTGTGGTTAACATTTATTTTTCATACATACTGAAAACACTTCCAATGGAAAATAAAGATGAGATGAAATGACAGTTATTAGTAGTTAGTTAGTAGCTGCTTTAAAGGTGTTGTCTGTCTGATCTAGCTACAGCTGGGCGTAGCAAGGATGGGACAGCTGGGGTTGTCCGGCTGGCTCACCATAACAAGGGGCTATCAAACATTTTTGCAGTATTTCGCATATTTTGGTGAATTAAATTATTTGTCCACAAATCATTGTGAGTAGTTGTTAATACTAATCAAAAGGCCAGGTAGCTCATCCAATCATTAATCCAATTTCAAATAGCTATAGTATGTTACTGATTCACAAAAATGAGCATCGAACCTTACATGCTCTTGAGGTGACGATAGCAGGTCCTGCGGAAACAAAGCTAACTTTTTGGATATGATGAAAGATCGATTTGGGAAAAACAAAAACTGTATATTTGTCCCCAGTAATCCAAAACGAGCTCATCAACCTCCTGGGTATCCGGGTCCACCAGTAGATAATTCTTCCAGTGAAAAAGCCCGAATACTTTTCCATAATACTAGACAGTATTCCGGATTCCTCACATAAAGACCAAACATCCCAGGTTCTTCGATACCTCATGCTGGATGGATCATCCGTTTCTATTCTTGAGTAATTTATTGATTTCATCGATACTATCGGCAAAGACGCAGAACACATCACAAAACTGATAATGGAAATGTTCACAAAAGATGGTTTAGAAAACAAAAACTGCCGAGGCCAAAGTTACGAGACGATCCTGTTGTGATGTGATGAAGGGCGAGCACACTGAAATACAGTAGCGTATCCCGGATAGTTATCTGAAATCAAGGGTTGTTGCTTGCAGTTTCTTCGGGAACATTTATCGAGTTTTTGTTTTCTTTTCTCTTCAACTTACCGTTGAATCGCCTGATTGAAACGAGATTGATCGCCTGAAGAGATGCAGTAAAAATATGGTGAAAACGAACTTTTCAAAAATTTTGGACATTTTAAAGCGATTTCAGGAAGGAACCAGAACGCAAATACCAGAACTAATGGCGATTCGCTTTTCCTGTTGTTGCTGTCTTTCTGTTTTTCCAGTTTTATTGGATTTTGGGCACAAGTTTTGGTCGAAGTGAATAGCGTCCAAACGCAATCGTTGAACCGCGAGGCCTCAACTTGTAGAATTGTGCTCAGAGTCTAAAGGCGCTGCAAAATTAACTGACGGATAGTCGAGAAGTCATTTCTCAAAGCAATCTAGATTTTGCTGAAGAGAAGTGTATGGAGGATGGCAGCGTCGCATTCGGAGAAAGAAGAAGATAACCGACGAAAATTGGAAAGATGCTGGGCTTGATTTTAAAAATAAGCTATGTCGCGAAATACTCTCTTAACTTGATTGCATCAACCAGGAAGTAAAAACAAGATTCCAACAGCTACATGAACTTGCAAGCAGTTCCAATTTCTTGAGTCCAAGTAATCGTTTGTACCTTAGAATCAGCATCGGTTCAAGCAAGCTGGATGCTGATGAAATCGACAAGTATGAGTTTCTTCTGGAACGCACAAGGTTGATTAAGTTCATTAAAGCTTCTAGAAAACATGAATCACTGAGGACGGCCTCTTACAGCTTCTGCGCTTTATTCAAAGTTCAGCCAACCCGATTCAGTCCCAAATATCATCTTTATGCTAAAAATCTTCCTTACTGTAGCCATCAGTGTCGCGACTTGTGGAAGAGCTTTCTCTAAGTTGAAACTTATAAAGAATTATCTATGTACGCTCAACGATAGGTGATTCTAATTTGAACCATCTAGTGAGTGATTTTGTCTATTGAACAAGATCTGACTGACTCAATTGGCTTCAAAAGTGTGATCAACGACTTTTCTAATCAGAAAGTTCATATTCAGAAAGTTCAGTTTCAGATTTTGTAAACATTCTTAACTTTATCTTTGTACAGATTTTAATTAATTAAAATTTTTCACCCCAGTTCCTGCGTTGAAATTTTATATTGCACGAAAAAATTTAGAACACCTTTTCGCAGCCTCCCATAGGCCCCGAAAGCTCTTACTACGCCACTGTGTAGTGGGCACAATTTTCATGATGATATTCATGATTCTTCATTTGTAAATACGTTTGTATCATATGAAGAAACATTTTCTTAATTTTTACTGTAGGTATTTGTTCTCATGCTAGGTATTAGATGATCTGAACTGAGTTGCATGATTATCTTTGTTGCATGTTAATCCTTAATGTTAAAATTTGTAAATATGACTCAGGCAAGTATCAGGGTTTATTTAATAAACATTTTTATGATTTTGTTATTATGCAGCCATATAGAACATATTTAACCCTTTCGGTGCTAAATAGTTTTGGCGAATGTGTTCCGCATGGGCGGAATTTTCCACTCTATGTGACACATTCCAGTGCTGAGAACTTTTAACAACCGGACCATCTCCGATTTGGATGAAACTTTCACAGTTTTTATGGAATACGAAAATAGCTCACTCATATTTATCTGTTTCCCTTACCATGCCCCACTCGCCGCTAGGGGGATTAGAAATTTCGTGATTTTACTACCAAATGTCATTTTCCAAAAATCCTATATCGAGAATGAAGCAACCATAATGATTCAATTGCCAAATGAACCTTAATGCTTGGAGCAGAATACATTGCAGTCACCAAGCACAATGCGGTGATGAAGTGTCAAAATCGTAGCGACCAAACATGGTGAACACAATGGCCATTGATGACTGCGTCAAGATGTTAACTGTATTAATAATAAATTGGGACCACAATATTATTACTTTTAAAAATTTTCACCACCATAATTAAATTTTCTTTGAAACTCATGATGTTCAGGATACCAAAATTTTAAAACAAATCAAATGATAATCAGCTGTGAAATGTCAACGCAGGATAATTGCGCTAAAGTTGAAAGTCGACCAACTTTCGCGTGGTGGCTACGATGCCTGCGTTCATTTCGGTCACTTAATGGCATTGCCTTATGACTTACTTCTGCGAGACATTTTCCTGTGTGGTGGCTACCTTCATTCTGTTCCAAGGGTAATGCTTTATAGTTTTCATAAAAAATTATAGCAGCACCGAGCGAAACAATTTTTTGTTAATACTAGAATTTTTTTTTTTTCAAAAATTAGTATTTTTTACTATTGAGCAATTCTAAAATTTTGTTTTTAATTTTTTTTTGTATTTATTTATTTTATTTTTTTTGTAACTAGAGGCCTTATCTATGTTTGTATGTATAAAAAATTGCGATGGTGTTCAGCTTCGTTGGAAAAGGTTGGAATTTGGCCGAGATAAATGGTGGCGCTTTTCAGTAGCAACTTAGTTAGAAAGTAATTTATCCAACTATGGAATCTAATTTTGATAATTATTCCTTAACGTATGGGAATAATGGCTTGTAGTTTTTCTTAAATGGAAGACGACACATAACAGATAATTTTAAGGGAAAAAAAGTGGGTTAATTGTTGCAATATTTAGGAGCAAGATGGCGCTGAAAGTCCTTTCTGAGATACAGGGTGTTTTGTGAAAAACTAGCACATTTTCTTAATCACCCTGTATCTCCGAACCTATTAAAATGTGCCCCCCCCCTGCCGTACCTTTTTTTTTTTTTTGTACGTCAGTACTATCACCTACTGCCCTATGGACAACTATGGCAGAAACGACCTTTATAGGAAAATGGCAATACGCTCACGCTCAGATCAGTCCATTGTTGATAAGTCAGTGGGCCCAACGCCTAATTGTGTCAGTGTATGATGATACGAAGTGTACCGCCTTGCCATCAGTGCAAAGATACCTGCTCCCCTCTCAGTTCTATAAGCATATGTTACGCGAATAAACCCAATTTTCGAACGCAACTGTCAAAGATTTAAAAGCACAGTGCCTTATGCAAAAGCTCCAAATTACGACGGCCAATGCCCAGCGCACGACGAACTCACCGTCGGAATTACTCATATTCTAATTAGGTCGTCGGCCGCTGCAGTACTACTAACAAAATCAAACGAACGAAATTGTTTTCGCATTTATTTTTGTCATTTGGAGGTTGTAGGACACCGCGCCAATTTCAAAAAAAGCAAAAACATGTATGTTGAGGAAAATTTGTACGAAGGCACAAAATAATTTACAACTTACAAAACAAACAGTGGATAGAAAGGACTAGATTTTTGATAATGCGATGTGCTTAAATACATATGGTGAAGCTGTGAAATTTTGCATTTAAAAATTTTGTTAATTTCTGTATTTTCAGTTGATAACTGAAGAAAGATAGAACAATCGCCGCTATATTTATAAAAAGGAATCGCCTGCAAGATTATATGCAATCGGGAAGCTACAGAATATTCTTTTTCACAAATTTATGTCACAGATTTATGTGGATCATCGGCCGTCGACCGCCCCGGCTGCTCTGTTAGTCGCAATAGTATGCAATCCTTATAGTTTTGATTCTTGACAAGGTCATTCACAAGTTTTATAACTATGTAAATGTGTTATCACTGATTCCAAGTTCAGTTTTCTCATCCATTTCGGTATGTTTACCAGACTACATCTTACATTCGTAGACAAATACGCTCACCCATGCACGGGGAATGATCTTAATTTCCCACTTATGCAGCTTATTTATGTTATATACCTAACCTAACTTCTACCGTTGAAGGCAATTATGAATTGAACACTTCTGATTCAAATTTCGCAGTCAAATTGTGATTATTTGTTTCAAAAGATGTCAAACTTAGACAATCCTATTTTCAGTAGTTATAAATTAATGGTATATTGTCCTTGACAGTTTCAGGATAGAGCTAATTCACTCTACTACCTTTGTAAGATAAAAAACTAAATAGTTTTCTAATGATTCACTCCTACCTGCTATAAGGCCCTTAAAATTTATTTAATCTTTGCATCAAAACTAGAATCCAACTACAAATTCAAGTCACATTTTCCGTCTCGAAATAGAAACATATTGGAAATTATGAGCAACACTTTAAATTTGCTATTTACATACTTTCCCTGTGATATCTACAACCGAACTCAATTTAATTCTGAAATTTATTCAATGGACTCATCATGGATGCATTGCTTAATCGTGGCTTATTTAAAAGCACACCAACTTCAGAAATGCAATTCAAAACAACATTTCCAGCAAACATAAACTGGTGAGTGGTAAGCTAAGAATCCAATAAAGTAAAAATTCTATAAAATAATTCAGCACAAATGACGTCATAAAACTAAAGTAAAACGCACAAAATATTTACGTTTGTCTAAAAATATGCCGAAATCATAACCGCAACATTCTATGAAAGAAACTAATCTCCTTTGGCATGCAATGGGGTGTAATGCTTCTGAGAGTGACTGCGAGTATATATCGTGTCCCGCGAAATTTATTTTAATCCGGGGAAATAGCCAGCAAGAGTCCGCGGCCATTGCACGGATTGTAACTCAACACCCGTCATTTAGAGCCCGTTTGGATGCATTTTCTTTGCCTTGAATTGCCACTCAGATGTTTAAATTTAATCTTTTCCTGTACATAAAAGGAAAAATTCCGCGCTTCTATTCAGGCGATGTCTTACGAGAAGGCTTAGTGGAAGACGATGATTGTTAAAATGGAGAGAAAAAAAATCCCTTAAGAACATGTAAACAAACTGCTCAGACTTCTGTGGGTGGGTAAGCTAAGGAAATGAGAAAAATTAAGACGCGCTTTTCTGTCTGCAAGGGCAAAATTTATATTGAGTAATTTGTATGGAAATCAATAGCATTTGAAGTCTTTAGAGGGCCTTGAATTTGTCATTAGTCATACTAAGCTCAAATTTTGAAAATTTTTAATTTAGGTCTTTTTTGAACTATGTATAAATGGGTTTGGTATTGTGGGCGGACGATAAAAATTAGAACAGAAATTATACATAAATATGTGCCAACGACAAACGTGGTTTTCTCCAATAATACACTTTTACATATTATAATTAGCCACCCAATTTAAAATTTTATTAACTTTTTAATTTAATTTTATTTTTTTTACTTAAGCTTCATCCAATGAGATATTGATGAAATTGACCAATGGGATAACCATAAGTAGTAATATGATGAGGAATAAGGAAGAAGTCGTTGTTTTTCAAAGAAAGAACTTAAGCCTGCCTACATTTATGTATGTGTGGGGGGGGGGACCAGTCCCACCAGAAGGTCAGCTTTTTTAATATAATTTACAAATTATGTATAAATTAATATATATAAATCCCGTGTCGCTGTTTGTACACCCTAATCTGTGAAACCGCCCAACCGATTTCAATAAAATTTTCAGAATGTGTTTAGTTGGTTCCAGCTTGAAAAATAGAATCGTTTTGGACACGATAGATGGCGCGGATGTCGAGGTCTAGAAAACTTTCTTAGAACGTTTCGACCCGGAAAGCTGAAATTTTGTACAAAGCGTTTACATAAAAATTTCAAATACAAGTTCAAATAAAATAAGTAAAAAACGAGTTTTCAAACAAAACTGAGGCCAAGCCGCATGAAAAAGTAGAAAATAAACTTTTCTTCACACACAGAGGTGGACTCGGATTTTTTGATTGGGACATTTCTCTTGAATATTCTTTCTCTTCATGAATCAAATCACTTATTACCTCTGATTGATCATACTGAAATATATTGGTGATTGTCAGCGAATAAAATCTGAGTCCACATCTGTGTGTGAAGAAAAGTTTATTTTCTACTTTTTCATGCGGCTTGGCCTCAGTTTTGTTTGAAGACTCGTTTTTTACATATTTTATTATCTGCCTTTTTCACGTTAATTAAATTGTTATTACGTGCCGCATGGAGATATTTTAAAACAATTTTTAAGTCGTGTTTGGTGCCGATCCGAAAGCAACAATTTTTCGAATATCAAATCGTTGTGGTACTGCAACGGTTTTCTGAAATTCAAATTATGTTTTAAACAGCACTTTTTAGCTGTATTCCAACTTGATCCCATATAACATGGATTTTTCCGATTTTCCATGTTTTCCACAGACTTTTCCTATTACTATGAATTTTTTTTAAAAATTTACATGAATTTTCCTCGATTTTTCATGCAAGTTTTCATGATTGTTGAAGACAAAGTATTGATACCAGTAGGGCGGAAAAAAAATGATTCCGCTTAGCTCATAAAACTTTTTTGTCGGAAAATTGTCCGGAAAAGTCGGAAAATTCCGGAAATTCTAGAAAAATTTGGAAAATTCTGCACTTTTCCTGAAACAGAATTATCACTAATCATATCGATGAAAATTTGACCGATGATTTCCCCGCTTTTCGGGCTTTCCACGGAGTTTTCCACAAAAGCAGCTTTATGCAACTCATTTCGCTGTACAACTTTGTCTTAGGTTGCAAAACGCTCAAACGCTTCCTTGGTCTGAAAAACTCCGGAAAAGCCTTTTACATGAATTTTCCTCGATTTTTTCTGCAAGTTTTCACCATTGTCGGAGAGAAAGTAATGATGCTAGTTGATAGGGAACTTGATCCTGCATAATTTAGAAAACTTTTATATCGGAAAATTTTCCGGAAAAGTCGGAAAATTTTCCGGAAAAGTCATAAAATTTACCGGTAAAGTCGGAAAATTGCGGAAAATTTTGCGGAAAATCGGAAAACACTGCATTTTTCCTGAAACGGATTTATCACTAATCAAATTTGTACCAAATTTTCAAATGATGGAAATTTCCGGTTCAATTGTCACGCGACATGAACCTGTGTGCCAAATTTCAGCTCGCTGTGATGACGAAAAAAGGGTCTACGAGAGTGTTGGAAATAGTAAAGAAATATATAAATAGATAAATTCATGTACGAGTTAAAGGGAATGGCCTCAAAAATGGGATCACTCAGGCAACTCCTTCGTAGGATTCCCATACAAAAAATTTGGTACCTGGCGTTTTCATAGCAATTGTAAATAAAATTAAAAAAATGGTCGGAATCGGTCGACCCCTTCTTGATGTCATCATACAAAATTTTGGTTTTCACTATATATTTGGGCCCTGCCTCACGCCTCGACCGACACGTAGAGAGATGAAATTTTGTACATGGGACTTTCATAAAAAAAAAATTTAATTAAGTTCAAAAATGGGACCAATCGGGCAGCTCCTTCATACGGTTGGCATACAAAAAAATTGCTACGTGGTATTTTCATAGCAATGGTAAATACAATTTCAAAAATGAACTAAATTGGGTTACCCTTCTTAATGATGCCATACCAATCTTTTGTTTTTTGCTATAGAGGGTGTCCCGTATGTGCGATCTGGCATCCGAAGGCTACGGACAGGTTATGCTTAGACAAAAAAAATTGTATGGGGGGGGGGGGGGGTCGTAACGGTTTCCTTCCAGATAATGGGACTTTAGGATATTTGGGTATGTTTTTATAGATCACCCTATAACTTCTGAACGTTACACCCTATGATGATGGAAGATAGATAACCGTTGAACTTTTCCAATGGTCTATAAAGTTTTTCCCTTACTCTTTCCCTTTTGAAGTTATGGCTTAACTAAGTTCAAATTTCTCGCTTCTTTTATTTAACTACTATTTTTATCAAAAAACACATCGTCGATATCAATTTTGCATATTGAATCTAAAAAGCCCAAAAGCTTAGCTTTAAAATGACCTATCACACTCTGTACCGAAAATGTAACGCTTTTTTTGTTCTTTTGCACTTTTCCTTAAGCATCTCCAGCTGCAATGGCTAAAAAATCTCAATAAGTACCAGAACGTAGGCAATTATCTTTTGGAAATTACCTTTTTCAGCTATTTTCGCTGGAAATGCTTAAGAAAAAGTGCAAAAAACACAGAAAGGGTTACATTTTCGGTACAGAATAGTGAAACAAAATAAAATTAGTAAAAATTCAGAAATTTTAAATTTGTTGAGCCATAACTTCAAAACAGAAAGGGTGATGAATTTATAGACTACTGGAAAGGTCCAACGATTATCTATCTACCAAAGTTTAAATCATCAGTTATAGGGTGATCTATAAAAACATACCCAAATATCTTAAAGTCCCGTTACCTCGGAAACCGTTACGATTTCCAGAGCCCCCCCCCCCCCGCACACCACCCAGACAATTTTTTGTTTGTCTGAGCATGATCTATCCGTAACCTTCCGGTGCCAGACCATATAGGGACACCCTGTGTAATTAGTAGCTGCCTGAGAAGGCTTCGAGGTGGAGAGCTCATATTTTGTACACGACGTTTTCATAAAAATTGCAAATACAGTTAACAAATAGGACCAATCGGGCAACTCCTTCGTTCGGTTGTCATACCAACATTTCGAGTTTTACTATATATTTGGGCACAGCATGAGAACGCGTGGACGCAGAGAGCAAGACTCTCGCACACATATGAATGTATGCACGTACACTCATATACGCACACGCATTCACACATGCGAACATAGAATGAAACCGTAGAGTACGGAATCGCGCAATCGAGTCAGATAATGTTTTAGATATTAGGCATCTCTAACCACCCCACCCCCACCCGTCGAGGTATCTATATTATCGCCGGCCAATGCCAACACGGGCTCCCCCTAGTTATGTATAAAATGTTATCTGGATATTATTACAAAGTCCGATAAAATACCATAAGACCTTTAAACATATAATAGCAGATCTTAAGTGCTTAGATGAGCACAGAACGCGACTTTAGAGCCCTATTTTTGCCACTCCTTTTAGACTGGCGGTCCACTATTCGCAGTAATTTATTAAATGTGCGAATTAATGCGAAAATAGTTTTTGTAATCTTCCCCGCCTCCGTAAAACTAATTTCTTTTAGCAGAACAAATTCGGAACACTTTCACGGTTTTATCGATAGTTCTTCATCATTTGTGTTCAATGCTCAAATTATAGCAATGCGAGCTTTTCTGTGAGGATCCATTAAAAAATGCACACGCTCGGTGAGTAGAGACGTACTGAAATAAATACTTCCATTTTTAATGATAGTGTAAGGTTTAAACATAATGACAGAGTTGTAAAAGAAGACTTTCAGAAGTAATATTATTACTTACCGTGTAAGATCCGCAGTTCGATGTACTGTTTGTAAAATTTTGCACCAGCCCTTAAAATTATCTAAAAAGCTTAAAAAAATATAGCAAACAGGAATGGTGATAAGCCAGAATTCGAGTAATAAATTCTTTTCTGATTAGTTGTCGACGTTTCTTTTTTTTTTTTGCTTCAGAGTTCAGTTAAGATTTACATAACTGATAATTCTGGAAAGGAGTAAAAAGCAGTTTTTAAGGGATTAAAAACGTTTTCATTTTAGTGCTTTACTTTTATTCAATTCAACAAGATAATTTTTATTTTCGTTTTGATTTGATTTAAAAAAATTTAAGTTAAACGATTTTGTTTTACATTAGACGATGTACTAAAAGCTAGAAAATAATTATGGGTCACAAATACCGATAAAAACTCCCGCATTATCAAGAGCAGTGATATCCTCTAGCGTCGGAAGCTAAGATCTAGTCAGGGGCTTTAATCAAACTTAAATAAAACTAGGGTCCTTAGGCTTGCAGATTTCCTCACGATATGTGTTTTATTATCAAAGTCAGAGTTTGGGGCCAAGAAGCCCCCCGGTTTTACTAAAATCCGATCAATCTGATAATCAGATCAAATCTGATAATTTACTTATTCCGCTGATGCAGCGATCCAAAGTGGATTTTGGCTTCGGACACTAGAGGACATCACTATTCGTGGTCCTGATTGATGTATGACCAGTAAGCAGTACCTATATCTTGGTAAACCTAACATTTGTGACCTACAATTATTATCTAGCTTTTAGTACCTTATAAGATGAAACAGTTTGAGTTAACCATTTTTATTTCCTTTTTATTTTTAAGTATTTAGTGCAGTTTTTCGGAGTGGTAACTCGACTATTGGTATTATACCAAAGAGCAGATAACTTAATAGGAAGCTTTATCTGGCCTCTTTCTCCCTCTTTTCAATATACGAGATGCGTATTCTTTCTGTTAGATGTTCTTTAATTATACATAGTTTCATTCTAAGTGTTATAGTGTTTGTTTAGAAAAACAAGATTTATTTTCAGTCACTATTTACAAAGGAACCATGATCTTCATTTGTAAGGCTAGAGGCTAGAGATGTCACACGCGACAAGGATTGCCCACGATTTTTAAAAGCTAAAAAGTAAATCTTCAAAATTGTTAAAAGATGTTTATTTTAATACAATTTAGAATAATTACAAGTGAAATTGTTGAAAGTATTAATTGGAAGGTGAAAACTTAAAGCACCAGTGCAGTGTTTTCTGAAAATTTTGGGAAGAAAATTAAATTGCTCCGCGTTGGCTGTGTTCCAGTAAGGATAGGCTTAGGAGAATATGATTATAAATAATCCAGATGCCCTTAGGGGTTGGCTAACAATAATTTTGGAGCCATTATGTGATGCTGATCCATCAGCAATGGCGAGGTATGTATTTGCCCCTCTTAAAAAAGAAAAACCCCTAAAGGAGTTAAAGAAAAGCATGGCAGAACAACTAGATATTTTCCTAGGGTGTGAAACAACTCCATTTTTAGAACGCTTATTTACTGCAATTTCTTCTTAAGAATATTTGAATTCAGCTTCTACTACTGCTGCTGTTGCTGTTGCTACTGCGCTACTGCGCCTGCTACTATTACCATTGCTCCCATTGCTACTACTACACCTGTGGATGTAGAAATGACAAACATCAATATACCGTATGATGATAATAATTTGGTTAAACTTGATAGAGAATGTACCCATCCTATAAGTGATAACAAAACCAAAGACTTTTTACCGGCAAAAAAAGAAAATACTACTGCTTTCTCAGGTCAATCACAATCAACCAACACAGCTGTAATATCTCCTTTAAGGACAACTCAGAGTTTAAGCCGGCTAAAGCTGCCTCTGATAAAAACCTTCCAGGTGAATCCCGCCGTAGAAGGGCATCATTATGGTCACGATCACGGTCCAGATCCCGGTTGAGCCCCCATTTTGTAAGGCTAGGCTTTTCCTTACTATATTAAGTTATAAGGCAAATAAAGAAATCTTTAAGGAAAGAAAAATCTTCAATATATTTGAAATTTGTGTTCTACACATTTAATATTTTGTCCTAGCGGCCGACCTGCTTCCATAACTTTTTTTTTGCTTTTATAAGGTTTATTTTGTAAATAATTGTATTTTACTTATCTAACGTTATTAGGGTGGACATTGGGGTCCATGGGGTGTACTTCCCTGGATTTGCTTCCGCGTTAATCGATCCCACCTGGACGGTACTCTGAACTGCTTGTTCAATCGCTTCCTCCTCTTAGTGATCCTTCTTGCCGCTATTTGTTTAGGTTATTTGATTTTAGTATTTGTTTCTTTTAATTACTTTAACTTTTCATTTTTCTTTCTTTAATTTTTAAAGATTTACTTACAAAAAATCACTTTTCTTCTTCATCTCGATTAGCTCCTCCACACCTTCTCGAAATCTCCCCAAGCCTCCCGCCAGACAAAAAAAGCAGCCTGTCTCCCCCTTCGTAATACTCTCCATTTTTTGGCGATACTGCAGACTTGAAGCCTCTTGATACGTTCGGCTATTGGGATCCTTTAATTATTTCTTTGCGTTTCTTTTTTTTATTAAATGTTCATTCATTTTTATTTATTTATTCGTTTTGGATATTTATTTATTTATTTTTAATATTTAGTTAATTAAAATTTTCTTTTTATGTTTCCAATTATTATTAGTATTATTAGCTTATTTTTTTCTAATTACTTATTTGATAAGATTGAGGGTGAAATATATTGCTATCGAAAAAGAGTAATTTTAGTAACTCACAAGGTAAGGGTGCGTAAACAATTTCAGGGAAACTTATGAAATAGTTTGGTCTAATGTCCAGCCTTACACATTCGGCACCCTAAGGTGTCTACTCATCAAACTATTTCATTTGATACGTCCGCTATCTTGGCACCGCCATTGTGATTTCTTTTGCACAAAATCGTTAAAATGTGTAGCCGTCGGAGCTACACGTGTATGCAAAATTTGAATTTAACCAGTTAAGCAGAAATAGTTGAAAAATGTGTCGGAAGATTTGAAACATACATATATATATGTAAGTGAAGCTAAATAAAACGTTTTAAAGGAGGTTTCACTGATGAGTAAATACAAATAAAAACATCGATAATAAAACCCGAGTAGACGAAAATATCCCAGCCACTCATCACAAACTTGAAAGTTTTCCCTTCCTCACAGAAAAACTATTTGAACGCTGTCACTATTCTGGAAGCCCACTACTCACTCGCGTCAAATTGCGATTCAACTATCGAGTTCGAATAAAATGTGCCAATTCCAAACAGATTTTAATGCTGGTAAAATCGCAAACAAAAATTTTATTGATGTTTTTACTAGTGCGGAGCCGGATTCCAGAGCTGTGAAAAATTTTCTAGTGTACACAAACTGTAAAACTCACCATGCCTTGAGAGCAAGCGTACACTTTTGAATTTCAAGTGATTTTGTAAGTAGCCGAATGAAAAATTGTCTGTGCTGAATGTCATTTGAAAACTATCAGCTGAAACAACTTATATCTAGATGTGAAAACCCTCACTAAACCCGGCCGAATTAAAACGAGCCAATGGCCCTCTTATAGAAAGCTCTATACATTCTGGCTCTCTCTCTCTCTACTGTATTTATGCCAGATAAATTCTTCTTTCTTTGGTTGAATATATGTCAAGTTAAAAAGCTTTGAAAAAGTGATCCGGGTTTATATGGAGATTATTTTATCTAGTTGTATGTTGTCTGTGCTATCAGTGAGCAAACAATTCTTTTGAAAAAGTTGAGTTTAGTTTAAAGAAATGAGTTTCTACATGAATTCACTAGTATTAAGGTGACTACGGCTTAGAGAAAGGTAAAGATAAATTCAAGAACTTTATATTTTTACGAATTTCAATTCGAATTATTAATTACAAACGAAAAATAATCGCCTCGTCCGGTGTTTTTTACACTTTCCATATTTAATTACAATTTCGTTTTAAAATTCTTCTTCTTGTTGCGCTTATTTATTAATCCACAATTTCATCCAAAAATTCACAATTACCGCAGTGCTGATAACTTATAAATTTTATTTGCAGTTTTGTAGAGACTGTCGGGACAGCCTCATAGGAAAATGAGGTCCTTATATGTTCCTTTATGGACATACACTCGATAACACTCTCTTTGACTCGATCAAGAGAGTATCCGAACATAGAGGCATAGAAAACTGCATCGTCAGATGGACAGGCAACATGCTTGAGAAACGGTGCATAACAGCTACCATGAACGGCGAATCCACAAAAATCATAGCCACTATAGAGGCTGCCCACAAGACGGGGTTTTATCACCACTTCTATGGCTTTTAGTTGTGGATGAGCTATTAAATTTACTCCAAGATGCCGGTTTTAAGACCCAAAGATATGCTGATGACATTGTCATTTGTGTTAAAGGAAAGTTTGAATCAGCTCTACCCGAGCTAATGCAAATTGATTTTAACATCGTTACCAGATGGTATCAGAATATGCGCGAATAAGCGCAGGTAAAACAGTGCTAGTTCCTTTTACTAGGAAAAGGAGTCTTCAGATCCCATTTCCTAAGTTAAATGGAATTGCAATGGAATAGTCTAAATAAGCAAAATATCTAGGAATAATCCTAGACAGCAAGCTTACCTGGAATTCCCACCTGGAAATGATAACTAACAAAGCCATGTGGGGATTCAGTTCTTGCCACAGGCTTTTCGATAAAAGGTGGCGCGTGAACCCCAAAATGACCATATGGATTTTAAAGGGCATAGTCAGACCCATACTTTCTAATGAGGCAAATGTGTGGTGGTCTAAAACATCGCAGGCAACCACTAGAAGAACCCTTAATAAGGTGCAAAGGATGACATATTTAGGGGCCACTGGCGCCTTTACATCATGTCCTCAACATGCACTTGAAGCCATTCTTGGCTTGCAGCATCTCCACCTCTTTATTCAGAGGGAAGCAGCGGCTAGTATGCTTCGAAAGAAAAGGCCAGATGAGTGCACTTCCTCCGGGGTGGGTCATGTCGGTATCATCGAGCAGGTCAGCATTAACGACCTAGAAACTCCAGATACTATGGTCAAGCGACTTTCTGTTTAAACAGGTTAGAAGGTAACCATTGATAATAGAACCCAGATACAAGACAGAGAAGTCCAGCCTCCGCAACGGGCCCAAGTCTGGTATAAGAAGAAGAAGAATTGGTCAACTTAAAGCGTTTATATAAAAAAAAGTATGTTAATGACCTTTTCGGAAAAATAATAGACCTTAAATTAAAAAAGGGTAAGAAAATTCAAAATTTTTAGTTTAGACAATCATAATTCCTGATGGGAGAGGGGATGGAGCTGATTGCGTGTTCGTTGGAAAGGCCATGAAGATCTGCATACAATGAGCTCCTAACTGTAACCGCATGCCCTGTACTTTTAAAGATACAGGGTGTTTTGTGAAAAACTAATTCTTTTTTCTGAATCACCCTGTTACTCCTAAACGGTTGATATGCCCCCCCCCCCCCCCTGCCATTCAATTTTTGGTTCGTCTAGGTGAGTACTATCACCTCCCGCTCTACTGACCTCCTAGTGGGAAACACCCTCTATACTTAGTGTTGCCATAAGTTCTGTCACAACCTTACAGTAGCATGAAACCTAAACAGTAAAATATAATTATTTCAACGAAATTTGTTTTAGTAAGATATTGTTTATGAAATATAAACCTTTTCCCGAAATGACCTCCTTTTGCTTTTATAAAAGCTTTCAAACATATTAGCTACTGGTATATAGCGGCTCGCACGATATCCAACGATATTTCATTTGCTGCTATTACCATTGATTTTTTCAGACTGTTCAAATTACGGTGGGGAGTTCTACAGGACTTGTGCTCTAATTCTGCCCATCAAACATAATCCAACGGATTTAAATCTGGGCTCCCAGATGGCCAATCTTCTTGTGCAGTAAAAGCAGGAATGTTGTTGCGTAGCCTCCTGTGTGCTCTTTTATTTGTGAGCAGGAAGACCCAATGTTGTCCACCGAAGAGAGTGTGCGAAAAAGGATTCACATCATCTTCTAGTACGTTGGTTTGATACAACGCCGCACCGGTTTTGACTCCTTTTTCGCAAAAATGGAGTGTTGTAACACCTTTACGGGATACACCGCACCAAATCATTACAGAAGCTGGATGATGGCCTCGTTGTACTCCGGGAACCATTTTTTTTTTGCTTCTTCTGATAATGTTGCATAGACCTTATCATTTTGTTTATTAAAAACCTGCTCTACAGTAAACATTTTTTCATCGGTAAAGAGTATGTTCTCATGGCCATTTGTTGTGTGCCAAAGCAAAGATGCTTGCATCTTTCCAATATTATTTCCTTTAACCATGGTGTCAACATATGGGCTGTTGACCGACGATAAGTCTTCAGATGAAGATCATCTCGAATGAGTCTACCCATCGATCTTGTGGAAATTTCCAATTTAACCGACAAAATTTTTTGTTTGCGCAGTGGTTTCTATGAATGCGGTCATGGACAGTTTTGACGGCACTGAGTGTTTTAACGGTACGTGGACTGCCGGTTTTTGCTCTATTGACTATGCCTGAGGTTGCATTAAATCGTTCTATGGCATCATAAATAAATGATTTTGTTATTTTGAGCGATTTCAACAAATTCAAAAATTCAAAAGCACTTTTTCCACACTTACGGAGTGCTTTTACTGCAACACGATTTGCTTTGACGCCCCACTCTTACTAGTTAAAGACTGTCACCAAACTGATCGGAATATTATGCCGTACAGTTCATTTATTAATTTTTGCTAAAATTTATAAAATTAATAACGAATTAATAGCAAAAATTAATAAGTATAATGTCTTTAGCACAGTCGTGTTATGCCATGACGCTGAAGATGGCCGACCGTGGTTCATACCTTATTACTGTCAGTATATCATGATATACAGGGTGTTTCCTCCATGATGGTCCATAGAGCGGGAGGTGATAGTACTCACCTAGGCAAACGAAAAATTGGATGCTGGGGGAGGAGGGGGCATATCGACCGTTTCGGAGTTACAAGGTGATTAAGAAATTATATTAGGGTTTCACAAAACACTCTATATCATAAAAAGTACCGGGTTTACGATCACTGTCTTAGGCTGATTGTATGCAGAATTTCATGGCCTTTCTAACGACTTCTCAAGCATCCCCGTACACAATCAGCTTAAGACAGTTACCGTACAACTGGTTCTTTTTAAGATATAGTGTGTTTTGTGAAAACCTAGTATAATTTCTTAATCACCCTGTAACTTCGAAACGGTCGATATGGCCTCCCTACCATATAATTGTCTAGGTGAGTACTATCACCTCCCGCTGTATGGACCACCTTTCAGGAAACACCCTTTATACTCAAATCTTGCCGAATAGAGAAGAAACTCTATAGGTAGTTACTTCTTCCATGTATTGGAAAAAATAGTAGACAAAAAGATATAGAAGCACTATAGTAAAATTCATCTTGTCGCTAGTTCTTATCTCGCAGCACTCCGTAATAACGTTCAAGTATTCAATGAGGTGGTAAAAAATTATTGTGAGGTTTAATTCTGACTGTCTGAAAGCTGTTTCAGTAATCAGTAGCCAAAAAAGCAAGAATGTTCATTGCATCAATCATCATCCCATCCTAAGCCGTTTTTACAATATAAAAAGAAAACACTAGGAGAAGAACTATTTTAACAGAAGCTGCATAAACTGGGAAATCATAGAATGACCTAAAAGCTCTTTCATCTGATAAAAAGTTACCTCTTCTTCTAAATTTCCCCCCGAAATTAAGTAAGGTAAACAATAAAATTCCGAAACAAAATCCAACTTAAATCAACAAAATCAATTCATCAGCATTAGCAGACTCCGTCTAACAAGGAGACCGACCTCGATATGAATTTATTAAAACCAAATTGAGGTGAAGATAAAATCGGGTTTTATACGATTAAGGTGACATTTAAAGGCATCCACCTGGAAAGAAAAAAAGCAAAATGCCATCTCATATATGTATATAAGTCAGCTGGAGTGCCTTAATCCATTATCTTGCCAGCTGGATCGCTCAAAGTATTGCACAAGTTGCACATGGTAATTTGTAGCCTTGCTTAAATGTTACATTAACCGCAAGAGCTAATTTTATATACGGTGTCTCTACCGCACCTATCATCACTATGTGCCTTTCACCTCTGAGAATATTCTTCACATGAACAGCTGCAATATTTTATCAATTCTCGTCTTATCATCTGTGGTTGGTTAACGGCAGTTTGAACATCATCGACGACGACGACGACGACGGACTTCGAACTTAGGTTAAGTTAAGTACTGTACTAATTAGATGGGCTTAAAATTCCCGATTACGCTTAAAATACCCAAGACAAGGAGAACTCATTACCCACGGCCACGACAATGCCAGGTGTTTGAGTCTTATAGTCTTAGATCGGTTTAACTAAGTTCGTTGACATCATAAATGTAATTGTGACAGAAGAAGAGTTACCTGTCGTCAATCGTGTAGTACTTGCCCTTGTCGTGTACAAGTCTCATCCGTAACGATTCCTTCCGTCTGGGTAATGGCTTAGACTTGACTTAGCTTAGAAGGTTCTTACTCATACAAATGGTCTTCTTAGATGCGTTTTTGATAGGTTTTTTTTCTTCTTTATTAACGCAGCAGACATTAAGACGCGATATGTCGTCTTGCCATTTCCTTTCTTGTTTTGTTGAATTCCATGGAACTTGGAATATTATTGACCGTCGTCCCCGTAAAACTTACGACTGCGACTAACTGTCTTGCACACTGATTTTATATATACTTTCGCGCATACCTGGGGATGATGAAATTAAGAACATTATACAAGACGACGACGACGACTTGATTCATTCACGTGCTCCTCCTTCCAAGGAATTGGAACATTTAAACTGTCTACGATTTAAGCCGGTGAGGTATTTTATATCAAGTGGAAGTCAAAGGAAGCAAGTATGTCGGTGACCTCTAAAGGCTATCCGTTCCACCAAATCCTTGTCGAATTTATTGCATGCAACTAGAATATAAATTAGTCTGGCTGAGGCATTGTATAGTTATCTACTGTGTGTCTGAAAAGAAGACCAGAGTCCCGTGTATAAGATAAACAGGCACACACATTGCCCGATGTAAAAGATATAAACATCCCTGGAAATTGCTCGCAAAACCCTGATACAAGGCAATTTTAATGGTGCCGGAGAAGAAGTAGGTACCGATGCTGGTCATTACTTGGATCCATTCCAAATGTGTCGCACTATCACTAACACTTTGATTACCATCACACTTGGTACTATACGGTAGTGCAATTTTCTACATATTTGTCGACCCCATTCAGAGTGAGTTTATGGAATGTGAAAACATGAGAAACCGCCCGCAATTGGTTCCCACTGGTGTATTTTGCTTACATACATATATACTTGAAAATTTGCCAAAGTTTTCGAACGAAGGACACATTTAGTGGTGGAGGAATTTTGGAAATGGTTGGGGGGAAATAACGTCATGGAAAAGATGTAAAAATCTCGTTATGGTGGTATTCAGGATTTAATATTGATCCAATCGAAATTCCTGTGATTTTTCTCATAGATATCTACAACACAAGAGAAAATAATTTATGACTTGCACATGCTGTGTTAGCAGGATTTGGCTTAGTCTGCAATTATTAGGTTGAACTGAGAGCCATATCAAGTGTGTGTCGTTAAAAATAAATTGCTAAGGATTAAAAAACATGGGTTTGGAATTGAGTTCTTTTCAGCCAATGAGATGTTGAATTTCTGAGCTCTTTTGAGAATTTCTAAGCAACTATAAAGGAATTTATTAACGAATTAGATTTGTTATTGACAAGAGTTCAGATATGAATTTATTGTGGACTCTGTTATGTTTCGAAATTACGATGAAAAAGGGTGTGGTGACCTAAAAGGAATAAATAGGTATTAAAACCTTGAAACAGTGGAATCAGATGATACGTACCCTGATGTGATGTCCAATAGCATTCAATTTGATTAATTGTGCATTTTAATTTCAGATTGTAATGGAAAATAATTCCAAGTACCTTTGATAACATGTAAGGAAATGCACATTCTGAAAGATGGGGGGTATAAAAAAAAAGTAGGTATTTGTTGTTAAGTTATACTTAAAAACAAAACTATAGTGCTATACAGTCAGCCCATTCATCAAGAAGTTGTAGGGCCATCTAAACGTCAAGAGGGTGCTTTGAGCTTACTAGGCCTTGAAGTTGATTAGCTTTACTCACCAAACCTAGGCTCTAGAAGCACGTCCGCCTTAAAATCCGAAAAATTTGTTCAGCCTGATTTACAAAGAACCTTAATTTCAGTGGCTAGAAAGAGACTTAAAAACGATGCTATAAATAAAGAATTCTCAAATATTGTGCAGCTAAATAGATAAGGCTTATAACCTAAAAATTAGTATAAAAAAAGTGCTAAAAAAACACTACATTCTCCTCAGCATACTTCTCCCATAGTGCGTTACTTTATGTATACGGTGACTTTAGAAACTCATATCTCAAAAACTGCTAGAAATGCTCAATAATTTATTTGTTCGATGCTGCTACATCGTATCACTGTATTCGTACGTGGTAATCTCCAAAGCCGCACAATCGATTTCAATGAAATTTTGGTTGAGTCCAGCTTAAAAGATAGGATAGTTTTGAACACTTCGTAAAAAATTGCAAAAATACGCAAGTGCATAGTCGGTGTCATCATGTATTCAAAATTTTATTTTGGGTATGGTGACGAAGCGTTGTATGACTTGATGGTGCACTTGCATATTTTTGCAATTTTTTTCGAAATTTTTGCAATAATTTACAATTTCAAAAAATGCATGAGAACGACTCGACGTAGAAAACTGAAATTTTGCTGCTTCTGTTGCCACTTCATTAAGGAATTCTGTATTTACGCTAGAGTATGAAAGATAAGCTAATCTTTCCACATCAGCCTGCAGTTGTTGTAGTGACCCGCCATGCTTTTGAATCCTGTTGCGTAATTGCAGGCGATATACTTGCTGAATGTGCTCATCTCCATAACGTAATTCTACCACCTGTACTAATGAGGTGTCATCACGTTGCGTTTCAATCGATATAGTTTGTAATAGCTCTGACGCAGGACCTCGAAGTGCTAAAACCAGCGCTGTAGCTTTGTCTTCGTCATTCCATCCATTTACTTCGGAAGCTGCCTCAAACTGTCTCTTGAAAATATGCCACGAATTTTGTCCATCAAATATTGGAGGTTTCATTCTGCCTGCACCGGATATTTCAGTTCCTTCGCGGCGAGATTGTCGATGCTTCATTCTCTCCAAATCTACTTTAAATTTGTCAAGCTTCTCCGTAACATTTTCTTGCACTTCCGACTCTTGCTGTTGAACTTCCAGCACTTCCTGCTGGATTCCTTCAATTTTTACATTTTGCTCGTCTAATGAATTTTTAAGAAAAATCTTCTGTTCCTCCAAACAAGTTTCTAGACAATTCTTTTGTTCCTCAAGGGCATTCTTTAGATCGTCCAAACGGGCTTCTAGAGAATTCTTGTGCTCATCAAAAGCATTCTTTTCTTCGTCCAAATGGGCTTCTAGAGAATTCTTTTGTTCCTCAAAGCGATCGTCCAAACGGGATTCCAGAGAATTCTTTTGTTCCTCAAAAGCATTATTTTGTTCGTCCAAACGGGCTTCTAGAGAATTCCTTTGATCATCTAGACGGGATTCCAGAGAATTCTTTTGTTCCTCAAGAGCATTCTTCACTTGCAGGGTTGAAAGCTCCATTTTAGTCATTAAAGTACCCAAAAGCTGTTCTATGTTCATCGCAGGCTCTTCTTCAGTTTCTGGTTCTTCCTCGAAAACGTATGTCTCAGGATTCTTTTCTTCCTCTATCAAAGCTTGTCTAAGTCGCTCGACTAAAACATTCTTTAGACCTGTCGTTTGCCATAACCGCTTCCCCAACTCCACTTTCAATTCCTGTATGCGAAGCTCCTCTAGTTTGCATCCCATTACTTTGATAATTTACTCACAGTTTAATATAAAATTATCTTTCGGAATTTTCACTTAAAGCAGGAAAGTTTCACACTATTTCACCAAATTAATCTGTCTTTGAATTTGAAAGTCAAATGCCAACACTTTATTTCGCGATTTTATTTTACTTCTGACACCAGTTGTTACGAGCGTGGCCTTAGTTCGTTATTTAAAACACAATATTTCAGATATCATTAACTAGTTCTTTCATTTATTTAACTTCACTATTTACTTTTATAACATTTACAAGCAATTATCCAATCAACTCTTTATAGTTATCGCTAGTACTGTACTTCTAATTATCGCAATAGTTTACTTCGTTCATTTCACTGTCTGAAATAAGACTGCCTCCTGGATGTGAGAAGCGCCGTATACTCAACGAATTATCCCAGAACCTTCCTGAATATTCCGTTCTCCGAACCCAAAGTTTACTAGGATGTCACTAACCTAAAGGTGTTTCTTTTTCTAACAGATGTCGCTTGTGTAACTTTGTAGCGCGTAACAATATATTTGGAAACTGCTTCAAAACACGGCGTTTTTTAAAAAACATGTATATTTAAGTTCAAAACCGAGACAAATAGGGCAACTTCCTCGTAGGGTTTCCATACAAAACTTTAGTTGTTCACTATATACTTGGACAACACTATCTCACGCGTCGAACTAGAGAGCTGATCTTTTGAACAAGGGCCTTTTTAAAAAAAATATATAAATTAAGTTCAAAAATGGGACCAATCGGGCAACTTCTTCGTACGGTTGCCATACAAAAATTTCGTGTTTTTTTATATATTTGGGCACTACCTGAAAAAGCGTTAATGTACAGAGCTATACTCTCCCACACGTATGAATGTATGCATGAACACTAATACACACACACACACACATAGAGACATAGAGTAAAACCCTAGAATACGGAGTCGGGCGATCTAGTCAGATAATTGCTTAGATATTATGCATCTCTAACCACCCCACCCACCCCCTATTCCAACCATCTAGGTATCTTTATTAGCGCAGGGCAACGCCGACGGACTCTCCAAGTATTTGTGTAAGAAAATATAAAGTATTAAGCTTCATTTGGCATTTGAATCAGAAAAATCGGTTAATCTGTTCTCGAGATACGATTTTTTGAAAATGACGTTTCATCGTAAAATCAAGAAATTTCTAACCCTGGTTGTGTTGTGACTCAGGTACCAATGACCTGTAATACAAATATTAGCACAATACATCAATAGCATAGACAAAACAATAACATACAAAGACTGGCACGTAGAACAAAAATATTGAACGCTTTTCTGGAATATAAAATCGACGATGCATCGACGATGCTTCGACGATGCATCAACTTGTATCTGATTACGTGCCCAAAGAGTAAGCCAACAATGTCTCGCTCCATACAAAATCACCGTTGCCTCGACCCGATGAAGGGAAGGCCACAATTTTTATTAAGAAATTTACGGGAAACTTTTAATTCGAATTTTTATGCATTGGCCGACGTCTAGAGCAGTGCCTCGCTGCAATATCAAATAAAGATTTACCTGTATCTTCCGGTACAAAGCCACTCATCAGAAGTTTTTACAGATGAAAGATTTGGAATTTTGTCAGTATCAGTAACTCCGCGCGGAAAAAGTATTCCATCTTGAAGCCTTTAAGTTTAGAATATCAAGTAATACAAATTATCATTCATCACAATCCCTATTTGACTTACGTTATCGGCTCGTTTATTAGCTCAGTCTGCGGCAACCCATTATTTGCGTCCATTTTTCAAAACTACAAAGAATAAAATCACTAAAACTTTGACGAGAATGAATAAGGGAGTATAGTTTTAGACTTTTTCTTTCTACCCAATATTAAAAAAATTTACATAGAATAATTTATAAATAAAAAAAAAACTTTAAGGTATAATGTCAATGTGAGTACATACATAATGTCCCTTAACAATAAATTTTCTTTCTTGACAGATTTATAGCTTGAATTCTACTCACAAATTACTCACCTTATCTTTTTTACAGTTGGAAGTATACAATATAAAATGTTTTTTTTTTTTGACCAATTTCATAGAACTCCTTTGGGAGTTATTTAGATATTTTTAAGCACCACTATTGTAATTAAAAATTAATTATTAAGTAAATAGGTCCACAAAATAGTATTCAGAAACGTAAGTGAAGTACAGCTACCTAAAATCAAAAATGCAAATACAGAGCTGTCGCGGTTTGATCCGTCCTGCACAAATAGTGTCCAACAACTAATTTGAGTGGCACGCGCAACGAAAGTTAATACGACCACTGCAAATTATCGAAGAATTTCCAAATGCCGATACAAACAACAATAATACTAAACTTCTTTGCTATGGTGGAAGCTACATATATCAGTGTGTGGCATTCTTTGATTTCTGTATACCGTGAATACGACTTTGCGTAATAATTTGGCGTTTACGACACTCCATCACAACAAAACAATATTTTAAAAATGGGAAAGACAAAATGTATGGATAATTGTCGTAAATGCCACCATAATTGCATATAAGACAAAGTCACTCTAAAAATTCCGTTTTTAATGTGGCATACAACAAAATACATACTGAATTAAAGGAGAACCAGTTGAGCTGGACGAAATCCAATAAGAGAGAAAGAAAAAGTGAGTCATGAAACCCCCAAATCAACTTCAGACTCAAAAAGTGAGTTTTGGCGTTTACGACAAACCAATACTGGGGTGACGAAAATTTGTTCAAATCATATCTATCTTAAGATTGGCTTTAATGTTAAGATGGGCTACAAATTCTACATTTCCAGGTCGCCAAATCTCTTTTACGTAGAGTTTTAGGATGGGTTAAGTTAGGTTGAGCGTAGATGCGACTAGGACTACTAGGACCCTGGGGGCACTACAACCAAAATTGATCTTTTGTGTCCTCCCTAAGATGGTTAGACTCATTCTAGCCTAGGATAAGTGTTTCTCCAATTATTTTCAATTTTGAAACTACATACGCCGAACACTCATAAATGATTTGCTTCGTCCCAGATAAACCCCAGAAATCACTACGATCATAGGTTTATTTGATAGAGCAAACTCTTCATTTCCAATCTGGATATAGAATTGTTTTTTTGTTTTCCAGAAAAACGGACCCAAAACCCCCCATGGAGATCGATTGTCTATTAAGTCGAATTAGTTTCCACGTAGTATAACGAGTGGGGGGGGAGGTCATGAAAAATTGCCTTACTTGCCTTTAAGGTAAGCGCTATACCAGAAGCGATCCAGTTGCATGTCAATTTTACAGATCTCACCTAAAGTGGCTTTAGGGTTGGCCAAATGAAGGGATTAGTATATGGATTGTCGTCTCCGGATATTGCCGGATCGTCCATTTTTATCATTTTCGTTCACTCCTTCGTGTCCAGGACTCCATATCAAAGTTACGTTGTTGCACCTAGTTCTTGGAGCCACTGTTTAGGCTTTCCGGAGTTTCAACTACTATAGTGTGAACTTCCGTCTAAAAAATGACTATAAGCCAAGAAAGCCTTCAAATATTCGTTGGAGATCCACCGTGAGGGCGTCAGTGGTGCCTAAGAGGCCATCACTTGCACCTTATCAAGGGTCTTATTGGTGTTCGTCTGCATCGTATACCACCGGAAGTTTTCCCCATAAAACAATTTGTGTCTCTGATTATATCCTGAAAAATCCATTAAACACATATAGAGTTTAGATAGGATAAGAAATACCATTTCATAAGCATATTAACGTGTCCGCCCAATATAATAACGTCCAAAAGCGATAAGTGAAAAAAGACCCATATGTTCCATATAAGTTTCAACGTGTCAAATATCAAATAATGTCCAAAATTTTTGGGGATTATTTCACACTTTTGGGTTTTATTTCACTTATCGGTTTTGAGCGTAATATCATAATGATATAAAATCCAAAATTCGCAAGTGAAATAAAGCCCAAGAAACAAAATTGATCCTATTGAAATAATGTCCAAAAATCATTTCAGAAAGTGACGGAAATTTTTCCCAACGTGTGTAAAGTAAGAACGGTTGGCACGGTTAGGAGAGGATCTGAATTTTTGGCTTTGCTTTACTTTTCGTTTAATCTGTTTTCATCTACTTTGGATTTTATTTCATATCAGTTTTCTTTTGGACCTTATTTTATTAGGAAATAAGACCCAAACTATTTTTAGGTCTTATTTCACTTATCGCTTTTGGACGTTATTATATTGGGCGGAGCCCATACTAACCATAAACAATGAAAAATAATTTTTATGGAGCAGCGGTATTGAGAGGCCCTGGACTCTTTGAACTCGAATGAATTCCACTTGACTCTTTAGTTTTTCTGCCAAAATTTAGATGATTTATTTGTTGTTGGGCCACTAAGGGAAGAATGATATTCTAGTATCTGGGCCGAGAAACTTCCATCAATTCGAACATTCAATAAAGAGAAAATTATCCATCCATCCATCCATCCCAATATCCCACATAGTCACGTTTTCTATTAAAATAGAATCCCAAGATAGACGCTATTGCCGCCATAAGATGAATCATGAGGTTTGTATGAAATTTATAATATTCTCAGCAAATGCCGTAAAAAATCACTCAATTTTAGACATCTTGGACACGTTTCCAAAATGATTAGCTGATAGATCTAAGGAATGATGCTCAAACGTGATCCCAAAGCAATTGGAAAACGCGAAAAGCTATGATTGAGAGATACTTATGGTCAATAATCTTTGGATGTCCAGTCCATGAAATCAAGGGAGAGTGGGTTCAACACTACACGGGTAAAACAATCAAGTACATAGTAATGATGATGATAGTTAGATTTACCGTGATCTTTTCATTATTCTTAAGTGTAAGTAAGCAAGTTAAATGGTGTAATTTTACATGTGCATCATACTCCATGACTGACCATCACATTCAGATGTAATTTTTGCATCTGCTGCCAATTAAATATTCTGCAAGTTGGTCTAGACCTAACTAAACAACTGAACCACTGATGCATTACGAAAACATCCAGAATATAAAATTTATTTCTTTAATAAAAACAACTCAACCGACTTATTACGGTGCATTCCCACAACCTATTCACCTGGGTGACACACCTTGTTACAAAATTGCAGCAGAGTGAATTGTATTATCGGGGCGCGCAAGTAGGTACTTATTTCAGGTGGCGGCAAGTCATTGTGCTTCGGGGCAAATATTTTGGTGAATTTTTTACAAATCGGCAGATGACTTTTTGTTTTTTTTTTAATGCCAGTGGACACTTTTCAGAAGATGAACACTCTTATTTGTGCTGGTCAAGGTAAAATTGCACAGTTCAATTAATAACCAAGAATTTATCGATATTACTGGGAAAAGGTAGGAAGGAAAGGATGGGAAGAAATGGATGCAGGTGAAAGGATAAATGATGGTTAAATCGTTTGGGCTTGGACAACAGATGCATACAGGAAGGCTAAGGAATGTTTGTAAAATTGAATCGATTTATGATGTCGATTATTTTAAATATTTTTCTGAATATGTTTTTGCGTTGTATGTGTTATGTATTTTTATTTTTCTTAAATCTCTTGCGAATTGTGCACTTAAGATCGAAGCAAATTTAATCAATTATGAACAAGAGGAAAGGACATTTTTTATTAATGCTTTGGGTAATCTGTTCCAATTTATAGAATGTGAGCGAAAGATAAGAATTCGCCACATCAAGCTTTAAGGCGTGCAAGATTAGTATGTATGTAGTATTTGATACAAAACAAGTTTTGGAATTATGATATTTAGGTGAGAAAGCAAAAAGATAATAATTTTTCGGAAAACTACCCCGTTTTGTAGGTATGTACACTTGCTTTAATTATAGCTCGGATTTCTATACATAACGGAGACAAATGAAAAATCTTTGATATATGCTTTTTATTTAACTAACGATCAGCTGCGAATATGACTTATGGGCAGTTAAGAGCAATAAGACTTTTTTTTTCTAAAAGACATATTAGTCAATTAATTATTTATATTACCACAAAAGCCATGATATCAGTAGTGCACTAAGAAGATAGGAGCATGCGATAATCTATTAAAGGTTCAGCGCCAAAACTTCTCAATTATGACTTCGAGCTCTAAAAGGCTAAAAGTACTTGCTCTTCATTCCAAGTTATCAGAACATTTGAAAAATTGTATTATGTTTCGAATAGATAGTTCCAATTTTGATTAGACTCAGGAGCGGCTCTTCGTCGGAAAGAAAGCACTGCTACCCTTAACAAAATGAAATACTCCAAACATAAATATCAAATCAGTTTGCATTATAATATTCTCAGAATATTCATTAATGTATAAAAATTTGAAAGTTTTTCCTCCTCTGGCAGCAGAAGCTTTTTGTGTGAAATGCTAAATTTTTTCCTACAAATTAAAAATGTACAGAGCATGCAAATTCGAATAGGAACGTAATGTAGCGTTCTTCATACCCACCATCATACCACCTAACCTAAGACATTATTCAATTCAATACAATTTATTAATGTTACTTTATCTCTTACCTGTACCGAACAATATTGCAGAGAAAAAAAATAATAATAACAATGTAATCATAATGCAAATTATAAAGCCTATGCTAAGATACAAACTAACTACTAATATATAATTATAGAAGAAAAACATAACAAAAAACGAAACATTTGATAGTTAATGGAAAATTAATGTTAAAAAAAAAGGTACAATCGAATGATTGGATGGATTTGCTTTCGCCTAGTGTAACGCAATCATACGGTAGACGATGAAATATTTGACGCGTCTATACTATTCAATACCAGATCCAGCTTACGGTTCGGCACGGCCGGCAAACTACATATATAATCGAGTAGTATGGATAGAACCTCAAACTTGATGCAGCAGTAGCAGAGTCACACCGTAGAAACGCTGATATATTGGCAGCGTCTTTTCGTGCGGAATATATGAATTGAATATATACGGTAATTGGTAGAGTGAACTAATTGGATTGATGTGGCCGGTGACATATGCTCTGAATAGATTAGAAACGGTTCTTAAACTTTATATTTCGCGGACCACCCACTAAAAAATCTTAAGTCTCCGGGCCCTGAATAAAATTTAGTTGTCTTCATTTATAGCGAAGTAACAAAAACTTAAATATTTATTAAAATTAGTTTTAAGTATAATTTGAACAACAAATAAATCCTTAAATAACTTCAATTACAAAAATACATGAAAAAAGGAAAACAATAATACCTATATATTTAAAAAAAGTTTTAAAATAAATAACTTCTATAAATAAATTATATTAAATTATATTAAATATTAAATTTGAATATATTAACAATATTTTAAAATTATATTATCACGTTTGACTTTAAATGTTTGTTTGAACTATTTGCGAAGAAAAAAATATTTTTTTTTTATTTTCTAGGCAATTTATTTATAAAAGTTATTTATTAAAAAAAAAATGTTTAATATATTTGATTTTCTACTTTTTAGTCATAATTTAAAATCATTCTTCTTCTTCTCTTCTTCTTCTTCTTCTTCTTCCTCTTCTTTTTCTTCTGCTTTATCTTGCTATTCTTCTTATTCTGCGTCTTCTTCTTAAAACTTAAATCCGTCCACGTTTACTACCCACCAGGGGCTGATCTAGCATTGAAATTAGGTTGGGTCATCTTACTGCGATTAAATTTAGCAAAAACACAAAACAACATCAAGCACCACTTGGTACTTGCTGCTTAGACCGAAAGAGAACGCTATATAGAATTGAACCCGTTTTCTGCAGTGTATTTCTATTGATGTAGTCAATCCATATTATAACTACATGTTAGTCCCAGTAAACCATTTCTCGAAGTTTTGCTTTTGCGAAGAATTCTCGAAGAAGTAAAGAGTAGGAAAGAAATAGTTTCGGAAGTAAACAAATTCCATCATTTGAGAATACTTCGCTTTTCTAAGATGAACTCGAAGTTTTGACATAAAACAATTTGCCTGATCTGATTTTTCGATAATTTTTCGTTTTAACTAATAAACTCGAAGAATTTCATGCGCATTTTAGAAAATTCTATCATTTCTGACTGGCTCTCGGCAGCAAAAGTCCTGCTGTCTCCGTCAAAGACTAGAAAAATTTCCTTTAATTTTATTATGAAGGTAATAACTCGTTGACCCGTTTCGATATCGATTCACTTTTTGGAAGAAAACTCGATTATATAAGGATATTATATGCCACCAAACTACATTCAAAAAGTTCGAGATAATTTCGATAAAACAACTCGGAATCGAATCGTTTTTACAATTCGACATAGCGTTCCTTTTTTTTCTTTTTCGAATCGATATCGAATCGAAAACGATTTCGAGATCGACGGCTTAGGTCATCTTAACGAATCGTGTTCGATTCGATATCGTATCGTAATGTTTGCTGGGGGTTTTACATAAGAACGCTGAAAATATTTTAGAATGTTAGGAGTTAGGGCTCTAATGTTGTAGTGAGGGAGGTTGTTTCGTGGTTTGGGAAGTGCTTCTCGACGGTTTTAAAAATCTTCCCAAACTAAAATTCTGAGAAAAAAATATATTTTTTGAAATAACTCAGTTAATTAAATATGTTTACTTTAATGTTTTTAATGGGGGGGGGGGGGGTCGATCCCAGGGAAACCCTGGATCCGCCAGTGCTGCCCCACGATGGTATAAAGCTATTTAGTCAGGGGTTAGTGACTAAATAAAAGTTAAAAAAACACGTTCTGAAATATATATAGCATTCGCAGATTTATTTAAACCAAGAGCAAATAAGTTTAACCCAAGATCAAATAAATTTAAACTAAGCACAAATAAGTTTAACCCAAGCACAAATAAATTTAACCCAAGCACAAATATGTTACTCAAGCACAACAAGTTGTCACTTTCAATTCAAATCAACATTTTATTATTTCATTTTGTCAGTAAAAACAACTTTTTCAAACATGACGTTAATTTGACAGATATTATGAAAGATGATATAGATAAAATTTCTGAACAAATGGTCAGTGCAAAGGCTGCCTTTCCATTGCCTTAGGGATGAGTAAAACCAAGTCAATTACGTAATTGGCGCAGTCAGTCGATGTGACTTGTTGCAGGCTTCTTCAATAACTATAACAACGTTATGCTCTCTACTTACATCACCTAAAACTGGTCATGAGTACGCCGTCATTTTAGAAAACGATGATTCTATTGGGTTTAGCATAGGAGAATAAGGAGGCAAAAATTTTAGAGCACAATTAGTCGATGATAAAGCATCGCAAACCTGCTGCGTTCGATCCTAGAGTAATTTTAACTTTCTTCTTAGGTTTCTTTGAATTTCGATTGATTACGATTTACATCTCTTCCAACTCCGGTACTATTGGTTGGAAACTCCACATCTTGGGCAGCTTGGGTAGCCATTCATCAGAACTGCTTGCATTGAAATATCTGTCACTGCTCATGTTAATGAATTAAAGAAAATTTTATAGAATACCACTTTAAATCTGCAATCGATACTGCTGCTTCAAATAAACTGAGCGCTGTGATGAGTGATGTAATCTGCACAAACTAATTGAAAAATACGTCACTCTATTTCTTAGCGATAAGGTTTTGCTATTATTTATTCTAACAATTTTTGGGTTCGCGACGATTTATTTTCGACGAATTTTGCTCTAAATGTTTGCCAATATTTGAAGCATCTTGTGTTAAACTTATTTGTGCTTGGGTTAAAGTTATTTGCTCTTAGTTTAAATAAATCTGCGAATGCTATAAATATTTAATGAGAATGATCGTATTGTATTAATTCGTTTCCATGTTGGGAATAATGAGAAACCACAATTATCTGACGAAAAAATCAAACTCCTGAACATTATGATTGCCGATGAAGTTGTACACTTTATATGCAGTTTACAAATCTGCAGTCCTGTTATCTGACGATGAGCTGCATGTGTGTGGTGTATATTTATCTACAGATCTAAAGTCTGCAGTTCCTGAACGACCGATCTGATTGACAATCATATCGTACAAATTTTCAACATACAGATTACCTGGACTGCAGATCGTATGATTTGAACTGATAATGGGAGGCGGAATTCAAACATATTTGCAGTTCGGATCTGTAGATAATCTGCAATTGAATGGGGGGTTTTAATGAAGAAGCTTTTCAACTCATCTGCATATAAGACAGCAGACAAAAGAGTATTCAACCTGCGCCGGGTAAAGGCAGGACAAGCGTACAAAATGTGTTCGGCTGATTACAGTTCATCTTCCAGAAGCGCTGTCATCAAGTACATAGATGGTTATGACCAAAGAGCCACAGAGCTGCAATGTTTTCTTCAGTGCCCCCAAGCGAAAATCAGTAAACTTCCTATTAGGCCCATCAATAAATAGTTTCATATACCTGAGAGTGCTCAGGTTCACGATTCACCCATCGCAGTTGATGTTTCGTACGAACATCCACTTTCATGAGAGACCCAATCATTGAGGTGGAATACGAATGAATATTCACATAAATTATTTCCAACTGGAAATTGTGATTCCAAATCATTGAAAAATAACCTAACTTCATATTCCCTAGTTCGAAAAATCATGAAAGATCTTTTGCCCGAGAGAGAGCTATCCCAATTCCGTGTGAAGCAAGAGCTGTTGATGGGAACTATCCATAGACTGGCAGAAATATGAAAATAATTTTAGTGGAATATTCCAAAAGATGTCTCGTGAAACCCGTTTCGATTCCTGTAAAGCTTTTGAAAACTTAACTTTTTACAAAAAAGGCTAAAAAAACTAAGCTGGATATGTTTTTTTTTTGCAAAAATAAAAAGCCATCTTGACTTTTTGTTTTTCCGAGCTGATAGTAACAGGTTTTGAAGCCGGAATTATAAAAAGCCAGTTGGCTTCTTATTTTTAGGGACCGAATCAGTTATGAATTTTTACGAAAAAAAGCTTAATTTACTTGTTATTCCTGGCCGGTAATAGTTTGAAGCTAGAAATGAAAGCGCAACAGCACGATACTTTTTTTTTCGATAAAAATATAAAAAGCGAGCCCGGCTTTTTATTTTTTCTAGCCAAGTAAGCGTTTTATTTTTGACAGATAAAATAAAAAACCTTTCCAGATTAGTTTTTTTAGCTTCAAATTATTATTGGTTAGGAATAACAAGTAAAGTTGGCTTTTTTCGTAAAAAGTCATAACTGATTCGGTCCTTGCTAATAAGACCATTGCCAACTTTTTCAGAAGAAAGCAAAATCAGTACAACTCCCATCGAAAGATATGGTCAGTGACATATCAATCACTCTTACTCCTATTCTTTTGAATGTGACTCAAATTGCAAGCTCTCACTTCAGTCATTTACTTCACCCGTGACAGAATCGGTTGGGTTGCGTCATATCTATTTCTACAATCTTTGCACGAGAAAGAGGAACTGGATATGAGTCCTTAATGTCTATCCACTCTGAGATCGACATTGATGCGGATAATATTATCGACAGGTTTTACAAATTCAAACCGAAAATTGGCTTTTGTGATATCTAACTTATATATGATAAAAAAAAATTATTAAGAGTGACTTTTTTCTCACCTCGAACATTTTAGTTGTGACCCTCCCCAGGTTGAAGGTCTGGATACGCGCCTGCTGTGAGCACTGTAATGCTACATCTATCGCCATCGGACATATAGCATGCTGCTGCATGCAGCACGCTAAGACCATGATAGTTCCAAATTTTTATTTTACATTTATCCGAATCGAATCGAAACTGCGAAATTGCGAAACTGCAAATTTGCCCCCTAAGGGCTCCTGTGTCCTCCCTATATTCAAAGGAGGATAAATAGGTTCCAGTATTACAGAGGGTATCCAAAATAGCGAGAGAGATATTTCATAAGATTATAGCTGGCTTTGAAATAAGCAAATACTTCTTCGATATAGGTTGGAGATGGGACGAAGGATATTGAAATGCATGGAATTCTCCAAAGCTTCGTAATCATTTATCCTCCTCTTCTGCTATAGTTTAAATCATTCAAAGTTTCAAAATTTTAACTCATTTTTCGACCAGTTTAAAGTGATCTATCACAGTCAGTATAGTACCCGAAATGTAATCTTTTCTCAGATTTCCAAAATCCTGTTTCATATGAAATCATAAAAAACAACTTCAAAGCTACTTTATAAAATAAAATTGCCTACTTTTAGGCAATTGAAAATTTGAACCTCATACATTCAATACGAAAACTAGTATTGAGGACGTGTTTGTTATAAAAAAAGTAATAATTAAATAACTAAAAACTTTGAATTATTTTGACTCATAGTTTAGAAACGAAAAGGAGAAGAGAAGAAAACAGTAGGGCAATAGAAATGTCCAGAATTATTATTTGTTTATAAAAAAAAAAACAAAAACAAAATCTGTATCATTATATCGTATCGTCCAGAAATTATAGTGATATTCATAAAATACGAGTAGAAAAAAAAAGTAAGAGCCCTCCACATCCTGAGCGATTTTACCTCTAATATCGAATTTTTTTTTATTTATTTTGGGCTCCACTATTACTCTCGGTATGCCGCTCTGTCAGGAACTCCCCGAACTGTTGAAAAACTTGAACCATTGATTATTTATAAATAGATGTGCCCAGAATCATTGACGTCTTAGAAACGAGATGTCGCTACGTGTCTTTCGTTTGTTATTTCCAGCATTAAAGCTTCTAATAAAAGAATTATTAATGACTGGTAAGGAGTTTTGATTTAGTTTTGAAACATTTTTATATTGTATGCTGGAAAAATTGTATTTTTACCATTAAATAAAAGTTTCAATCACATTTTTGGCAAGTAGCGACATCTTCTTTCTAAGACGTCAATGATTCTGTGCACATCTATATATGTATAAATGATCAATGCTTGAACTCTAGCGGGTAAATAAAAAGCGGTGCTTAACGACTTAATTTTTACCTAGCTAACTAGCTAGCCTATAACAGTACTGGGTCCGGTGAAGGTTCGAAGAGAGTTTTAATATTTAAATGTGGCACTTATACATACCACTTCTAATAAGCATTAAAAACGAAACCTAGCAAATTAGCCTTCAAAGACTACCAAAATATTTCCAGATAACGTAACTGTTATTTTAATGAATTCCTTTTCTAATTGTAACCATAGCAAGAGTGTCTTTAATGAAATCTCTCTGAAAACAAGTATTGCTTTAGTCGGAAGTAAACTAACCCATTACAAGGGAGGCGGGGGGGGGGGGGATAAATCTGTAGCCACATAACTTCTTGCTTTGGCGTAATTAAAAACGGCAGATAAATTACAAAACTCTGTCTTTCTTGAAATTCTTTGACGTGAATTAATAATACCCCGAAGCCTGGATGATGAACCTCTTAAATACGGTACAGTACGCCACATTTATTCTGTAAGTTTATAAAATTTGCGAGCCTGTCGTCAGATGATGTATAACCTAACCACCACCACCACTACCACGAAAACTGATGATTATGCAAACTGGAAGAATATACTTCTTCAGATATGTTTTAATGCTGACAAAGAAATGCCTCCAAGTACCACGAACAACATAGAATGCTGTAAGCGCTTATATAATGTGACGAGCATAATGGGAATATGATGAGTCGCTCTTGATTAACTTGGATGATGATGATTTTACGCATCCGTCATTCTCGTGTATCAAATCCACGGAGTACACAAGAGAAAAAAAATTTAATTTTGATCATATTTCCATTATCTGTAAGCACAATTCTTTCTTTCTTTCTTTTCCTTCTTTGTTTTGGTAGCTACTCAAACAAAAGTATCTTCCAATCACAAGCAGAGACCTAGGGAGCATTAGCAGCTTATTTTTGGTACATCTAAGATGCTGTAGACTATTATAACTTCCTCACGAAAATTGGAATCAGACCGAAATTCCTCTGAGAATTGAAGGTTAAAGTTCACCTTAAGAGGTAAATCGTGATTGTAATACGAAATGATGGGGTATAATCCATAAAGTATCGGTCGAGTGGGCTAAGATATATACTTTCCTGGCGGTATGCGGACAAGAAACAACATAAAAAGTCTGAACGCGTCGTCTGCACACCCACATCCCAAAGTATAAGGTACTAGTTGATATGAAACTTTTTATCCACTTTCTTGAAGGCATTGAACTTGACTTTCACCACTTCCTTTCGCATCCTTGAGAAACAGACAAAGAAAATCTGTTCATGTCTTCAGCAGTTAGTTTTCGTTTTTTCGTTGTTTTTTTTCTATCCTGACGTCGACGACTACGACGTAGACGATGTATCCTGTTTGCTCCTTTTCTATGTCTGGCAACTTTGAAAGGGGTGAGTCCCTGAAAAAGCACTAACGATTTCGTCAGGAGTTCCAAGAAGAATATTATACATACATACGTATATGATAGGTTGTATGGGATGGAGTATATAATTGTATACAGTTAGTCAATGCCGTTGTTCCTTCTTCCTTGGCAAACATTACGACAATGTTGGAGGTGATCTAAATTGCTTTTATCAGGGTAGACCTTTGGTACAGGATAGGTGTAGGCACAAGCTGAAATTTAATTTTGAAACTGCGGAAAGATCTCATATCAGAAAGAATGGGGATTATCTGCAAAAGTTAAATTGGAATTATAAGGGAATAGGTATTTTGAACGGCAGATTTCCACAACAATGGAAAAGGCAATGGGTATAGGCAATTACCGGTTGAAGGTGTTTATTTGCTAATGTTTAAGAGAGGCATACTACTTGCGGCGAATAATAATAACTGGAGACATCTTGTTTATCATGTCTTTTCCGTTAATTATATATGCAATAATTAATTGAATTTGGGTCAGGAAATCATAAAATATAACATTTTTAAGGAAATCTGAATAAAGTAGGTATGTTACGAGAGCAATGAGAGATACCCAATCATCAGGATATATTTTCTCAGCTGCATGGAGAAGATATTTGTTCCTAATAGTTGTATTTTGTATGAAACATAATTTGGCTTAGGACTAAGAATACCGATATTTAAGCTATTCAATATTGGTATTTACATTATTCAAAAAAGGAATGGTGTCACTATTCACCTTGTCACATGTCACTTTGTAGTGAAAGTGAGTTTTCTGCGTTTGATGATTGGGTTGAAAAGAGGCTGTAAATCCTAAGGATTTTCTAGAGGAAGGCCATAAAGAGACCCACTTTTAACCCATCAAATTTATAAGCTCATAAATCTCAGCCGGACTCTCTCATAAAGTTTAAGATTGGCTCCAAACTTTCAGTATCTGCTTCATGCAGATCATCTCGGAGGTTTGAACCAAGGAATCTCTACCGTCTGTCTGAGGTACAGAGAATATTAATCACTCTCCCCACCCTCCTATACATGCAGGGTTGCCAACAAGTAACATCCTGTCTAGATGTCCCCTGAGAAATGAGCGTCCCATAAGAATAAGCACAAGGGTTCTCAGGAGTCATCTAAGTTCCAATAGCTTTTCCATTAAATTTTCGGTTAGGATTCCTTCACAGTTTGTTTGTAGTTCTATCCTACAAGTCACCTAACCAACAATGACTAGAGTGGCAGTCGGTCCAAACAGAAACATTGACAATTAGCTATTTGGATCTGCTGTCAAAATCCCAGAAGGTAACTTGCCTGGAGCTAACGGGGTATTAGCGCACCACGCCCACAACCACTGAAGGTCATGATAGATTTACTGCCGCTAGATCTCCACTACAGGAGTGGCAATTAGCGCTGTCAGACTCATAGTGGGGGCTGGTGGACGGAGATGAGTTTTGGGCATTCCAATATATTCCCGAAGATAGACTGCAGTGATTGCAGGAAAGAAACTGACCATCAAATACATTTCCCAACTTTTGGTGGGGTTGTCAATGTAATGATGCTCACCAGAAGTGACTGGAATGGGAAGGAGATGATGGTAACATCCGATATTTCTATCTTTATGGATGGATCTAAGACAAGTGCGGGCACAGGAGTGAAGTGTTCTCCAGAGACTGCCAGTGGCACGGGACTTATAGTTTGCCGGCAAATGTAGTGTTTTTCAGGCACAGCTCGTATCGATTTACTAGGGGGTAATATTTCCATCTATGTGAAGAAAGTCCGCACGGAACATCTGCTAATACATCATGGACAGCCAGGTAGCCAATAAGGCGCTGGATGCTATGCTGGTTAAATCAAAATTAGTACAGTTATGTAAGACTGGCCTTGAGAAATTGACTACATGGCAGAAGGTGACCCTATGCTAGGAAAATGGTCACAGAGATATCCCAGGCAGATATCTGATAAGTTGTCCAAAATGAGCTCTGAAATGGATAACTCCGTAGCCATAGCTTAGGTGAGAATCCCAATCGGAGATTTAAAAGAGGAGATCATCAGGGGCGCCTACCAAAAGGCAAGCCCCCGGTGGATCAACAGAGAATCCTGTATATTGCGAGGCGTATTACAGGAAGAGGACCAGAGGACCACTTAATGGCAGCAGAACATATACCAGGAATTTAGTAGGGATCATTGCGGGTCACTGGGCCATAGGAAACCATGCTTCAAGTCTGGGTAGAGCGGCGACCGATTTTTGTAGTAGCTGTAAGTATTCTTAGGAAATCGAATCCGTCCAGCACGTACTTTGCGAGTGCACCACTCTGATGAATAAATGATGTAGGCTATTAGGTAGCTACTTCTTTTCTAGTTCGGGGGACCTCCAAAGCAAAGAGTTGAGATACATCCAGAGGTATCAAAGAAATATCTAGAGCAATTTTGAATGATATACCATGAGCTCAACTTGTTCCAGGAAGAAGACAGTTTTAGTTGAGATGCAATCTTAACGTTGCGATTGACGCGTCCTTCTTGATATAACAAAAAGACATATATATATAAGAACAACCTCAAGAATCGAGCACTAGTTAATTTAAGTACGCCCCTTACACTATGGAGACATAGTCTTTGAGCCTTTTTCAATATTTTACTCTGATTGGCGAGATCTACTGCTTTCCACCACACCACTGCTCCATTTAGTATTTAGTGGGCTGTTGGTACTAGTTGAGTTTTCGAACCGAGTTAGTTTCGTTAGACTTTCCTCCTCATCCTTGTGTCTTCTCCTAGAGTGGTTAAGTAACTTCCAGGAGTTTTATAAGTTCGATTTTAGTCATTAGTGTTATCTTGCAAACGTTATTTGGAGTGATAAATAAATCTTAAAGCTGCAAGATTCGATCATGATTTGCTTCGAGCTTTCATCTTCCTCTTCGCACAGTCGACACATTTGGCTCTTGGATTTACCTATGTTCCAATGAATATGTCCAGAGACTGCAATAATAAATAGCCTCATAAATTTTCTGCTAATAAGATCAATTATTTTGCGCATCTGAAGAGGAGAGGAGTGAAGAATTCCTTCACTTGTATAATACCTGGCGCGGTACGCCGAGGAGATCCTATTGCCTTCTGATTTTTATAATTCCCCCTAAAGTGGCTTTTTGGTAGGCCAAATCTTATGTAACTATTCAGACGGTCTACTACAAGATCGTTCGGTTTTTCATTTCTGTCCGCACCTTCATGTCTAGGAACCCAAAACAAGATTACTTTATTGTTCATTGACAACAGCTGCAGTTTCGTGTGGTAGCTCTTTCTAGACCAGTTTCGACTCAAAGTCTTGAGAAAACAGAGCAAAGAACGCAGCGTGGTTGTTTCAACAAATGCACCTGTTTTGTTATCCTTCTTGAATCCGTCAGTATATCAGACACGGAAATGCTGATCAACGGTAATGCCCATATGTACATCTGCCAATTGCTCTCAGACAATATTGACTAACAAATCGCAGTACCCATATCATTAAGCTAATCAACGTGCAGATTATCGTAAACATACCTATTCCCTTAAATATTGCTTAAAACCTGATATTCTTTCGCCAAATCTTTATTCCTCATTCTATTCAAAAACAAATGTTTTCTTGTTGCTTACAATAATCAATCAACCTCTATTAAAACTTATCTGTCGGCAGAATGATGTAATATCACCTAAGTTGTCTAACCTACCTTGAGTATAAACTCACGTCATCTTCACAACGAATCAATAAAAAATCAGAGAGAATTATGAAACTACAGAACCGATCATCATTGTTTATTGCTCAACAAACGTTTTTCAAAGACTACACGGCCATGAATATGCAAACGAGGCATGAGGTTCAAAAGTTATAAGGTTACTGCGCCCTGATACTGCAAGAGAATGACTTACCGGTAACCGGTATTCATATTGTAAGACACTTTCAGCAAAATCACACTGTTATGAAGTAATGATGATCATTACAATCAGGTACCGATCCTGCGTACAATAAAACCAGCAAGTTGGGAATTTCAAAAATTTCGAGACTCGGAAAAATACGTATATCGGGGAGTAATCATGAATCTTACCACCACCGGAGGTGATCGTGTATCAATCTTAATCACTTAAGACGTTGGACATGACATAACAGTGATCCATCAATGTGCTCAGAACAGATAATGTATGTACTTACATATATACATATGTATATACAAAGGTACACTTTATGAGACTGAATGTCTTTGGGAGCGTGCTGATCATAAAGAAACTTCATACAAGAAACTGATCTTTAAGGGAAGGGGGGTGGTATGGATAAGGCAGATCATGTTGTAGATGAAAAAAAAATACCATGATGAGATCGGCAACCGACGACAACGAAAACAAAAACCGATCAAAACACGTCGAAAGTAGATCAAAGAGAGATTTTGATCCAACTCGTCACGGTACACGTCCGGATTTCCAACCATGAAAAATATTAGACCTGAAGGCAAAACCAACATGCTTGCATGTGTTCGTGACAAGAGATCTGAAGAAGTCTTCACGCTACTCATTGATTTCCGACGATAAGTACTTCAAAATAATTTCTTTGATCTGAAGATTGATTCGATACGATCAAGTAATTTTTACAAATTGGTCTCATTTGGTAGAGCAACATAATTCCAGTGACTAAGAAGTCTGAAAATGTTATGGTGAAAAATTAAATGAAGGCATGTCATCGTGGGAGTTCGTAGTGTTTTTTTTTTTATTTCATCGTTAATGCATTTATTTACTTATTCCGAAAAAGAAATTTATATGTTTTTTAGAGCATACAATAGACAAAAGGCTCAAAGTAGTATGGGAGTAAAATTATTAGAATTTATCTGATCATACTCTCATCTGGAATAAATTACTCACAGTTTTACCATGTCTCCTACTTTGCAAGCGGCAGCTTTTATGAAAACCAATACAAATTTGACAGATAAAGATATAGAAAATTTATACTTGATGAACATTCAGTAAATCTCAGCGAAGTCCTCATTAAATATAATTAAACTACTGTATATAATGGAGCCAGTAATAAATGAGATGACATTTGTACTACGAACATTTAAATTAATTTTTCTTATTTATTGGATTTCTCTAAATTAATTTTTTAATTTGTTCTTATGTCCTTCCAATTGCAATAGCTCCTTCGGTGAGATATAGCTACTGTCACTGGGTTGAGCCAACGGCTTTTACAGGAGCCTGCATAATCATGCAGATGCCCCTACATTATTGCATTTATTTTAGAAAGTATAAGCTGGAAAATAGGTGAGTTTGATTTTAAACTGAAATTTGAATTCGGAAAAATATATTAAATAAATCATCGTAAAATTATCGTGATTCGCATTTATAAACTATTACGAAACTGATTCATATATACTCATTTAAAAATGATTATGGTTTTCATTTTTAAATGAGTATATGAATCCATCGTAATACTGATATGCTCCTTACTAAGCTCATCATAATACTCATTATATACTCATCGACGTACTCACAAGGTATACAATTCTAAAATAAGTGAAAGGGATGAAGTTTAGGTACACTATCTGTGAACAAGAAAATAAATGTTTTTTTCCCAGTTTTGATTTTAACGCGAACAAGTTTCATTATCCCAATCATCTGAGTACTCGTTAGGAGTTCAGTGTGATTTATTTATCACGCTAGCAGATGCAATTTGATGACTTCATCAATGAGTTCATAATGAGTCTTTAGATGAAACTAATGATGAAATTTATTCTGGTCCTGGATTAAACTCATTATATACTTTTCTTCGACATAATGAGCTTCCCAATGATCACTCGATGAACAGTTCGATCCATTGGCACATTATTTTCTTGTTTAGATAATGAAAATACTAACTGATACATTCGTCAGTCAAATCATGATGAAATAACGTAAATTCTCACTGATATTATCTTCAATACCATCACGACAGTAATATATAAATCAATTATTATAATATGGCACGATTATTTTATTGTATGTACATCTGCATGTTCTGAATTGCGCATATTTTTGGTATTTTCTGGTTATCAAGGAAAGGGAATTTGTCCAAAGTTTTAAACGATTCTTAGGAAACCTGTCGTAAAATGCGACCGTGATCGTAATAATTAAAAACTTTACTGCTTTTTTAATCAATACAACTCACCATTACAGTGAAATTTTGTGCTTAGAAAAAAGCTCATCGAAAGACTCATCGGAACATATCAGAAAATTTCACCTGCATTCAAAATTGGCATAGAGGAATTTCCCCATATATGCACAATTTCTAGATGCAACAACTAGTTTACATTGAATTCCTCCGCCAGCAAACATTTTAACGAATTTCATTTTCAGCGAAATATTCTCGAATTCTGAAAATCGAAATTTCTCCGAGAATTCTTCATTTAGCGATGCTTGTCTGTCGGAAATATTCCTAAATTTCGACATTCGAGATTTCTTCAAGTATTCTTCGTTTAGCGATGTGTATCTGTCGTCGGTACTCTCAACCTTAATCAAAACATTGTTGGTGTTGGTTGTGCAGCGCACATCCCACACAGTACAATGATATTCTTGTAACGTCTAAACGAGATTCCTCAGGGACGGTAGCGATGTCCTTGAGATATCTCTCTTATATGCAGTAACGTCTAAAAGACATTTGTAGGATGCCAGAATGTCCACGAGTTGCATAAGCAAAAGACGTTGTAAAGATATTCCACAATACGTCTCTAGTACGTGTAAGGTTGCTTGCCATAAAATATCTTGGAAATGTACAAAACACGTCTTTCTGACATTATAGTGAGACACTCTGACATTAGTATACCGTCCTTCTGACGTTAGTGCGACGTCTTTCTGACATTAGTGCGATGACATTCCGACGTTAGTGCGACGTCTTTCTGACATTAGTGCGATGACATTCTGACATTAGTGTGACGTATTTCTGACGTCTTTCTGACATTACTGCGGCGTCTTTCAGACATTAGTTGCACGTCTTTCCGATATTAGTGCGAGGTATTTCTTTTCCCTTATATTTGTATATATCTCGTATAGGATGTTCAAATGTCTCTTGTATTACATGAAAAACGGTTTCGTCAAGTCAAAATGATTACCGATTAATTGGATCCCAATATCTGCAACTGTGCAAGAAAGATTTTAATTCCATGGAGAAAAGGAAAAATCCTTTGCTTAAGGTTGCGAAAACGGACACTAAATAATATTGTGATTGGTTAAAAAAAAAAAGTAAAATAGTTGTGGAGTAAAAAAAATATATAGTTGTGTTATTTATGGAACTACTTGTGTTTCTATATTGACCATGACCATATGGTGTTTATATATAGTATAAAAATTAAAAACAAGGCTATTTCAAATTCGTATGGATTAGTTACATTTAGTAATTAAAGCTTTAAAGCAAATTGTTTAAAACTGACAAAAAGGATATATTAACTTGTACGTATTATATAGTAGCATTCCTGCGAACAACCTTCTTCATTCGATTCCATGTTTTGTGCTTCAGCTTTCCTGGATTATCACTGACTGCTGTTGCATGACGTAACTATGTCTTCACGGGCTCCTCGACATCTTTATTTGGAACAAACTTCGTCAATATGTAATATATTTATTATTAGATTAATATGTAACTCAAGTAGTAGTACTAGGTATAAAAACAAATAGTTTACAGCTTTTGAAAACTTCAAAGGTGCTCTACTTTTAAAAGATATAATATTGCAAGCAGAGAAAATGTTGGCAATTGCTATATAACACATTTATAATACAAACGAAAAAAACTTGCCGTCTGTTGGTACTATCTAGTACAAACTAAACAAAAGGTGTCACCTAATATAATCTTATAGAGCCCTAGTTTAGAAAATTGTTTCTTTCCTTTCTTTCCATAGAAACTGTATTTCTCTGCAACTTCATTACAAAGAAAGATCGGAATTATTTTAAAAATCGTTCCTTTTGCTGTACCAGTTGAAAAGCGACGATGTTCTTCTTTCTGCAATTTAAATGACTTTTTAAGTAAATTATTATTTTATTTTAAATGGTCATACCAATTTATATTTAAGGATAGTCCTTCGATATTTGATCCTCAATACGAGCAATATCAGCTTCATTTTTCACAGGTATATCTTCCATTACGTTAATTTCAGCTGTATCCACGTTATTACTATTCTCCATTAATACTATAACTACGGTGCTTTAAACAACAAAATCCTTAATAAAGCAGTGAAGAATTTAGGCCAAACTGCTTTGCAAACCTGGTGTCTTTTACGATACGAGCGCTTTTTGTTGTACGACGTCATTGATTTTGGAGACACGACATTTTGCAATAAATATGTATATGGTAGCCCTATCATTGATAAAAATAACGTGGATCGTATTTTCAAACAAAATTTCTTTAAATGAATTACGAAGTCTGAAACTATTAATCAAAAACCACATCAGTAGCTTCGTTAACACTTATGCACACGAAAATATTATTACCTATTACACTACCCATACACAAATATTACCGCTTACAGTTCACAGCACTATGAGATTCGAAGCAAAGCACAAATATTTAAACATATTGTTCGAGAAAGTCGTAATATCACCAATAAGTCAAACTAAAGCACCAAAGTAACTTGTATGGTAACAGTGAAGATAAAAAATTGAATTTATGTGTAAAATATGCTTCTGTTAAATAAAACTCAATTTTACACAATGACTACAATGATGCATTGAAAAATAAAATATTAGTATTTTTTTTTTCTTTAATTGAAGAAATTATACAGTGCAACATTTCGTCATGTTTTCATTTTTAACATGTATTACATCTTTTGGATTGAAAGATTTATATTATGTAAAAATAAAAGAAATATATTGTTTTGACAAATATTAAATAAAGATATTATTAACGTTCCTTAACAGATAGGATTATAAAATGAATAAATGAAATAGGCTCCTGTTTATTACACTATTTAAAAGAATCCAGTGATATCAAGATGGTATTATACACACATAACTGCCAGCAAAACAACTATTCAGCCTTTCTGGCTTGTTTATAAAAAAACCAAACGATTTTTTCATTACAACTTTTGCAAGGGTACACTCGATAGCATCTTTTTTTTTGTGAAAAGTGTTCCTTATAAAATTACATTTAAATACGTATTTTCCTACAAATTAAAATTTTATCGACAAAACCTAGTCACCATGTGCCGATGTCAAAAACAAATATTTCAAGTAAAGTTACAAAGGACGCATGTTATTTGTATTTTTTTTCACCCACACAATAATTATTTAATGATAAGCTGATTCTCTTGGACCATATAAGTAGACTTTAAAGAAAAAATAATGACACTTTCAAGGCGTTTGAAGCATTGCAAAATGGAATTTTCTTCTAGTTGAGCTGCTCCGAAATCCAAATTACAAAACTTCACCACTCTTTATCTTGTTTTTAAATCAAGGATAATAATTCAATATTATATAGGTAGTTTTTTGTTCAACGAACCATCACAAACTGATGGTGCGGCTGCGAATGCTACTAATACATGAAACAGCAACAATTATATATCTAACAAAAAGCTGAGGAAGGAATAATTTCCACGCTAGAGATCGAAACTACCTGTTGAAAATTCTGAAAGAGAGAGTTACACTGTTCCTCGCATTGCAATTATTGCGAAAAACGACGAAAAAAATCTTTAGTAATATTTCCGAAAATGATCTTTTTAATGAGGTATCGATATTAAAAAAATATGTTGATATGGAAAAGATTAAATCTTGGACATCAGCAAAAATCACAATAGAGAACAAATGGTTTGAAATATTTCATCATTTTGAAATAAACATTTGTTCCATACAATAATGCACTAAAAATTGTGGAATACGCGCTGTCCTTACCAGGAACTAATGCTGCGACTGAACGCGTTTTTTCTACGGTAAATAAAGTGTGGACATCAGAAAAATCACAATTAATAATAATTTAACAAATTGTTGTGAAAAATTTCAGCACCTTTTAAACAATGACAGCAATCTACTAAAACAAATTCACTCGAATGAGAAATATGCTAAAGTATATAATGCTATACCTACATACTTAATTGTTTTTTATTTATTTAATTATTATATTTGTGAATTTTACTTATGTCGAAATTTAATAAAAATATATTACAATACTATTTTTGCGTTATGAAAATATTTGTTGCTCCATCTAGACCAAATTTTTAATCAAGAACCCTCCCGGTCAATGGTGTCCCACTTTCCCAATGTTAAAATGTGGTCACTTTACTCTAAGTACACATGTTCTCAATTTATCGTGCGCACAAACGGACGGACTCATGTACAGGTAAAAATCTTAATAACTTTTAATATTATGCATGGGCGTCCAATCCATTTTGTTCTACCATCATTATTTGTATACTCTTTAGATTTCATTTAGCCATTTAGGGTATACAAATATTTTATTTTTTGGATCATTTTAGATATAACTATAAGTAATTATCTAAAATGCCCTAAAAAGTAAACAAATAATGTTTTAAGCTATTTAAATAAAACCATGGAACGCTCATGGAAAATATTAGTTACCATGTTATAATTAGGTACAGCAAAAGTTGTTGTTTTAACAATGAAAAGCAAATTAAAAACGTATTTTTACTTTCTTGATTTTGAAAGATAATTTAAAAAATATTTAATACAAATATACAGTAAAACGTATAGGTTAAATGCGGGAGAGTTGCCGCGCTTTTTATAAAAGTAGGGATAGTATGTAAAACAGTTAATAATATCGAAATATTTTTTAATAAACAAAAATTAGAACTTCTTTCAGACAAAATAAGTTAAAAAAAAGAAATATTTATAAGTTTTTGTATAAAAAAAAATATTATAGAAAAAAGTTAGTTCGTGCTATCTATCCCTTAAGATGCGGTGTAGATTCCACATGTTTAAGTTGAGATGCCTCGGTGTTTACTTTTGTTTGACTATGCTTTTTTTTTAACATTTTGCTTCCCGCAATGATTACAAAGAGGTTTGTATAGGGTACAACCTTCGTATAACCATTTTCCACAGCCTGTGCACTTGATCCAGTATTCGCGTTTTGTAGTTAAATAGTAGTTTTCCCAGCATTCGGCGCACCTATTTGAATCAGATGATACCGGGTTGTCGTTTTCATTTCGTTTTGGTTGTTCTTTTATTTGCCGGTCAGCTTTCTGGGGCTTCTTAATAGTTTTAGTTTTTTTTTGCAACTATAGCCTCAGGCGTTGTAAGCACTGTTTGCGCCGATTATTGCATGAGTATGGAATCGTTGGCAATGGACTCAATTCCAGTAATATTTTAGTTGGAGTTATTGGCACTATTTCAGGGGATGCTATACTAGCCGAAGTATTCGATAATAAAAACAGATGATCTGGTATTGCATTTGGGTGCAAAGGATAAATCGCAGTTCCTCTAAACCCAAAAACTGTGTTGCCAACGGATGCAGCTTTATTCCAAGTTCTTCCAATGAGGTAACCTGCATGATACCTTATCAGCTTTCTATTGCTATGATGTTGTATCCAAGCCTGAGCCTTTTGTTCAAAATAGGTTTTCAAAGGCCCAAAGAAGCTTTTGTCTAGCGGCTGTAATGATTGAGTAGTGTGACTCGGCAAAGACAATAAAATAATTTGATTCTGGTTTGCTAGCTGCAAAAGCTCTATAGCGTTGCTGTGTGAAGTATACCCATCAAAAATTAATGAGACTTTTCCTGTGGACTTTTTAGGTATGGAATGTTCTTTCATCCACTTAACGAAAAGATCTGAATTGATATAGGATGATTTCCAGTTCATATATACTTCAGAATTTGGTGGAAGACCATCACTGAATGCCAGCTTTCTATTTACGCTTTTTATTATTAATACAGGAGGCAAAAATCCACCCTCAGCATTACAACATGCGATAATAGTTACGTTCTCGCCTCTCTCTTGAGATGTTATAATTTGCACATCCTTCGAACCTTTGCTTGGCAGCTATCTATTTTCCGGGCTTATTTATTAACTGCACACCACTTTTATCCTTATTGAAAAGGTTTCCAGGTCGTTCTCGAAGATTGTTTTCTATCATAACAGTTCTTAAAAGTGAAAAGAAATCCTCGACTTCAGGCCGGTTCAATCTCTGCGCTCACGCGAGCGACAAGCCTTCAGCCTGACGTATGGATAACTCTGGATTTCTTTCCATAAATGATGATAGCCAAGCACTACCTGTACGCTGCGTATTGTGGGAAAATTTATGTATGCATCGAAGTTTTTCAGCAAAATTGTATGCCACAATTCTAACTTTTTTCCTGGTGGGAGAAAATTCAAGACCAGCTAATCGTTTTATATATGCGACTAATTTCAACTCATTGTCCTTACCAAGAACACTTGAATTTACAGAAAACATTATTCAAAAAAGCCACGTAAAATTTTAATTTGAAGCTGTCTACCCGAAGGTCCCAGTGCGCCTTTCTTAAAATTTTAGGACTTAAGCCTTCTACTTAAAGTTCTTGCTGGAACCCATATCGCTATTGTGCTCCTCGTAGACTTATTTCTTTATTCTTTAAGCGCGTAATAGCTTCCATCAATGCTTCCTCACTCCAGGAGGGTCGATTACAGCCGCTTGCTTTTCTAATATATTTTCTTGGCATACCTAATGAATTTCATGAAATACGTAAAGATTTCAAAAAAATTTCTTGCAGTCATCAGTCCTTACCTGCAAGGGGAGATGCCACATCCAACTACAAACTACTGTACGCTAAATAAACCTGAGTATCACTAAAAGTCACACAAATCGATTGAAAACTATTTCTACGTCTATCCATTCGAGCATGCTATACGGAACTGAAATTTTCAAGGGAATAATTTTTAAGCTATGAAAGAGCTTATGCTCCATTTTGGTCTCTTTTGGCCACAAGCACACGGCACTCGCAGTGTAGAGAGTTGTGTGGATATGCGCAATGCATTATTGGAAAGAGAAAAAATGCAGAAGGCGTTTGCTTCTTTCATCACTCATTAATAAATTTCCTTATACGATGTTCTATCTCCCTCTTAATATCTAGAAAAAATGCATGCCATCATAATGTAAGTCCTCCTTTAGATATAATATTCCATTTAAAATGTAAACAAAATTTAAAATATACATATATATATAGTAATAATAATAGTAATTTATTATTACTATTACTATAGTAATATTAATTTATTATTATAAATAGTACACAAGATTTACAAATCATTTTTTCGTACATATAAAATGGGATCCAGAAATTAAAGTCATATATAAATGAGGTGAATAAGCAAATACAAACAACTATAAGCTATTATAGAAAGTAATTAATTTAAATACAAAAATTTTAAAATTCTGAGCAAGTACAAAAGAAACAATAGTTCAATAAAAAAGATAGACTACTACACTAACAATAGACTACACAGATTAAAACTTAGAAAAGAGCTCAAAAAAGTTCGCGTGTTTACAGAACATGTGTTTTAATATTAGCTTTGAACGTATTAACGTTGCGAGCCCCCTGCAAACTAGAGAGAAGAGAAGATTCCAGAAGCAAGCAGCCTGAACAGGAAAAGACCGTTCCGCTGAAACGGGGAATGATAATTTTACGATTGTGTGGGGATACCAGAAACTGGAAAAATTACCGGAGATACTCTGGTTCATTGCTATTTAGAATGCCAAAGAGCAGAATTGAAATTCTACCCTTTAAGTAGTTCTCTAGAGAGCATCCATGTAGGGCACTACTGTAAGGTGAAACATGGTCAAATCTTCCTAGGCCCAAACTAAAACGTGTACAATCATCGAAAGCTACCTGAACTCTCCGAGCGCATTGACTATCTAATTTGGGGAAGATAGAATTTCCAAAAGAGAAGTAGGGAATTATTAATGTTTTCACCAGTCTCAGTCTAATGAGCATGTCTAAAATATTCGCCCAGAGCCATAGCCTTCTTAAACCTGCATTTCATGTCTGACCCCGGAACAATTCCCAAGTTTGTAACTTTATTGTGCACAGGCAATATAAAATCATTCAAACTTATATCAGGTATATGTCAATTTCATTCAGTGGTCGGTTATAAAAACAGATACACTGCGACTTTGGAGGGTTAAGCAGTAACCCATTCAGCCCAGGCCATTCACGAATCCGCTCAAGATCCCGGTTAATATGTTCAATGCAGAGCTGTACATCATCAGCATATAGGTGAATTTTTGAATCTTCAACTCAATATCAGGAAGGTCATTTATAAACAGGCTAAAAATTAGAGGACCAAGTACAGATCCCTGAGGTACATCACATGAGAAGGACTTTATGGCCGCAAATTATCGCCCACCCTAACTAGCTGATGGCGATCACATATATCAAGGAAATAGCGGTTGCACTGAATCTGTATTCAGATGCAAGTTTGAAAAGAAGAAATTTATGACTGACGCTATCGAGAAGTCAAGGAGGACAAGGGTACTGAAAGTATTGGTGTTCATGGTCATTCTTATATCAGTTGATACCTTTAATATAGCAGCTTCATAACTGCGAAATGGACGGAAACCAGACTGCCAAGGAGTCATCAATCCATTCAATCCAACCTAGTATTTGCGTATATATGAACTTCTCTAGAACTTTCGATAAGAATGACAATATGCTGATAGGACGAAAGTCACTAGGAGTTTCAGCTTTAGCCTTCTTAGGAATTGGCAGGACAATAGCAGTTTTCCATGTGTTGGGAAAGGTAGAAGAGGTACAACAAGTATCCATGATGTGAAAGATGTACTAATAAAGTAATTAATAAAAAAAAGCCGAACAGACGATTGATCCACCATTCATTCACAATAACGGCATAGTTCCACGTTATTGTACAAATAGGACAGATCTTTTACGGGAACGAGTACGGACCAGGTTCCCTAGACAATAGCGGCACGAGCCAACGCTATAGTCTCGATCATGTCCTGTGAGATCGAGTACGGACCAGGATCTTTCAACAATAATGGCATAAGTCAACGCTATTGTAAAATATGAATGATCGAGTACGGACTAGGATCATTCATCAATAGCGACATACGTCGACACTATTTAGACACATTTGTGATCGAGTACGGACCAGGATCATTCATCAATAGCGACATACGTCGACACGATCCGAAGATTAATAATCAAACAATGGGGAGTGCTTTAGTTAGTCCGTATGACACTGCGACTAATCAAGAGATCTCCCGTTTCACACCGTTCACACAACTTTTCCTATCTAGCTATTATATAAACGTTCACGCATTCATTCACTATTCACAACATCACAATTTTTATCACATTTACCTATTACCCACACGTTCGACACACATTAAATACACATTATATTATCGTACTAATACTACACTAGTTATACTTTTCATAATAAATTAAATACCCACTTTTCTATTTCGTAAGACTTTTAAATTCGCTAACTAAACTTATTTCTGTATTTTCGCTGTCACTTACTGAATTTGAATGTGACGAGATTTGTCTTCTAAATTTCCATATACCTCGGGCTTTGTTTCACCAAGACCCCTCGGTTATGGCGCTGTAATTATTATTGCACTCGTCTGTGCTGTTTCGGGGCATGCACCTTTTTACCATTTAATTTTGGTTTTCTTCCGAGAAAGGTTTATGGTCCCGAGTTTATTGCGGTCTATTGCCTCACCATCGCTATCTAACCCTAACCCTCAGCCGTTTTCTTGTAATTTCTACACATTTCGTAAAAATATTCTTGAAATGCAATTAACTACTTACATGTATTTTACAGTACTTATCAATCAAGGGAAGTAATAGCTTAATAAGGAGCGGTAGTAGAGAATCAAGTTCTATAGCTTCCGATTTAACTGAAAAAATAGCAGAGATCAGCTCCTCTAAGTCAATTCCTCGAATGTAAAAACAGTTCTAGTTAATTTGTGGAACCCAAGTAGTACTTTGGGCTTTTCGTCTAAATTAAACTTAGCACTGAAATAACGTCTCATGGAATTTCTAATAGCGACCGATGCTTTATTGCGAGCAACCTTATAGAGTAATCGAGCTTCATTTGTCCAAGAGCAGGCTCTCAGGTATACGCCTGATTTTAGTAGGAACGTACTTATCCGCCAAGTAGGTACCTGAGCAGGGAGGAGAAGATATCAACTTGTTGGATTACTGTGACACTGTCTTATATTTCATCCCAAGGAAGTACCTTGTATTCTTCAGTCAAAGCTGCTACATCAATAAGCTTATAGTCGCGGTCGAAATACTTCACTGTTGAGTTATGTTGTAATACAAAATCATAGGTCATGAAAAGAATATCATGATTCAAAGAACTGATTGAAAAATAATACTTTTCCCACATCCGATGCAAACAATATATCAAGCAACGATGGATTGGTTGTGTTAAAGAAGGTGGCCTGAGCTAATCGCATTAAGGTGAATTGTTTGGAAGAAATGTAGGAACTGACTACCAGTGGAATCCTTTCATAGAATATTTACGTTAAAGTCACCTACATATGTATATACACTGTACTGCTTATTTGTTTCTTCTCTATTTTGCATACAAATAGAATAGAATAGAATTATTTATTTAGGACTATGTACTACAAGAATATAAATATCTTTTATTTAGTACGAAAAGAAGGCGGAATTAAAATTAAATCGGTAAGCGACTAATAACATAAATTTAAAAAATAAGCAAATTGAAATTAAATTTGAAAAATTGTAAAATAAATAAAATGAGCAAATAATACTTAAAACATAAAATAATAATTATAATAAATATATAAATAAAATAAACGAAATATAAAATACAAATATATAACAACCGAAAACTAAAAAACACAAAGTCAAGACCACCTAAAACAAAACCAAATGCCTATTCCAAAATGGTGCTACAGGCGCTATCTGCTCCATAAAACCACGAGTAGAGCTCGTACACTGAATACCGGATGATAAGTTATTCCAAACTCGAACAGCACGAACACAAGCAAGAGCTTTCCATTACTGAATAATGAAAGTTTGGTATCAGGAAATCGAAACGCCTTGTGGAGCCCAAAAATTCTAATTTATTATATAAATAACTAGGTTTTTTAGAATATATGAGGTTATGTAGAAATGCCACAAGCCTACTTAAACGGTATTTTTTTAAGGAGCAACCAAGTAGATGGTTACGATGTTGCAAAACATGATCGAATCTCCTAAGGCAGAAAACAAATATTGTGCAGTCATTGAAAGCCACATTTAGTTTGGGGGAACAGGAGGAACGCAAGTGAGGAAAATAAAGACAGCCATAGGAAAAGTACGGCAGAATCAAAGATTTAACCAGCATCGAACGCATGTTCGTAGACAAAGTTCCCGAAGACAACCACAGCCAACGAAGCCCATCATAAATCCTACCTGTCATATCCTTAACATGGTCACAGCATAGCATTCTAGAATTGAGGTAGATTCCAAGATTTTTTACACGATTTGAAAATTGCAGCACCGTGTTATTTAAAACGGCAGGTAGAAGGTCAGATACCTCAATTGCTCTGCGATAAAAAATTATGCCCTGCGACTTTCTTGCATTAAGTGGTAACGCCACTGTAAATTTTTTGAAAAATTGTTTTGTTTTTTATTGGCTTAAAAGATAGCTTAAGCCCGCTAGAATAAGAAAAAAAGGTTCCGTGCGAGAAAAAAAAATGTTTCCTTTGAAAATGGAGGTCGCCACCAAGTGCGTCGAACTTGCTCCGAAACGACTACCTGAACACAATTGGAGCTTTTCAGCCAGCTTTCTTCTAAAGCTGACAGAAAAAGCCGAATTGAACATAACTGACCCTTTTGACATTTGCAACTGGGGTTGCAGACGAACGGTAAAAAAAATTTTACCTTAATTTTTTTATTTTTTTATAATAATAAACTATTCTCAAAACTTTAAACGCGTTTTTCTCGAAACACGGTTTTTCAAAATGGCACGCAGCATAACTCGAACAAGTTTCATATTTTCGACTTGAAATTTTGACGAGATGTGAACATTAACATTATCTAGAGAATGCCGTACGGGATTTTCAATAAGTTTATTTGTTGATTTTTTATTAACAAAAAACATGCCGTTTTTTTGTCAAAAATCTAGATTAATGGTTCTTTTTTGTTTTCGTCTAGATTCAAATGTGCACTAGTGGTACTGCGTGCCGTGTTGCCCTGCAAGCAAAACATGTCCCGGGAAGATGGCTGTGGAGCCGCCATTTTGTTTTTTTTTGCTGTCAAAAATTTATCAATAAAGCTCAATGTAAGCCTGATAATGCCCTTAAGAGATTTTTTTCAAACACCTTTAATTTCGTGAAAAAACCTCTTTTTTTTGCCGTTACAGTTGCGTTACCACTTAAGCAATAAAAGATTATGATTAGCCCAACGTACAATATGGCGCAAGTCGGAGCTCAGCCTGTCGATACAATCGTCCACAAGTCCTATTGGTCGACTGAGATACACCTGCACATCATCGGCAAACAAATGAACCTTGCAGTCTTCAACAACATTAGGAAGGTCATTAACATGCAGGCTGAAGAGCAAGGGGCCAAGAATAGACCCTTGAGGGACACCGCAATTTAGAGGCACAGCACCGGAAACACGATCCTTCACCTTAACCCGCTAAAATCTATTTGAGAGAAAGCTGCGGATTAAGGACACAGCAGAGAAGTGAAATTGGAAGTCTGAGGCCAACTTTATAAGCAAATAGGAATGATTGACCATGTCGAATGCTTTGGAGAGATCCAGTAGGGCAAGAACACACAGATGGTCCCTATAAAGTGAGCTGCGAATATATCACTCGTGAAATTCAGAAGGGCTGTCTTACAACTACAAGACTTCCAGAAACCAGACTGGAAAGGACTTAATAAGTTAAGGTTTTCTAAGTGATCAGATATATGTTGAACCATCAACTTTTCCAGCAAGAAATCCTAAAAGGCTAATTGGTCTAAAATCACCGAGACCCTCAGGTGTGTTCGTTTTAGATACAGGTACAACTGTAGCGACTTTCCAATCAGACGGAAATATCGACATGGTAAGACAAGTGTTAAAAATATGGAGAATCGGAAGAAGCCTGACAAACCTAGGTGGGATACCATCTGGGCCCACTGTATCAGGTTTGACGGCACCAATTGCCACGACAATCTCTCTGGGATCGGCACATCTGAAAAAAAAGGCTGATCATTATTTGAGAGAAACATGAAACAATTTAAACCAAGCTATTCAGAACTACGTGAGTAAAGGGTAGGGATCGAAGTGAAATGAGAGTTAAGCAAGTCAGAGTCCAGGTTACACTGGGATTTATCTGTGCCATACACGGAGGCCTTACCCAAGTTTCTCCACAAGATTTTGGATGACAGTAGGGGGTCAAATTTTTGCTGAAAGTATTGCCTCTTGGCAGGGACGCACCGTGAGGGGGGGGGGACGAACGGGACCGGTCCCCCTCCAGAATGTCAGTTTTCTGAACATAATTTGCAAATTACGTATAAAATATGGTCTGAATATTATTACAAAGTCCGATAAAATAAAATAAAATCTTTTAATCTACAATGGCAGTCCTTAAGTGCTCAGATGGGTGCAGGACGCGACTTTAGAGCCCTATTTGTCCGACTCGTTAGGACTTGGGAATCATTATCAGCAGTAACAAGCAGGTCAAGCAGGGATGGGTTATCCGTATTGAGATAAGTTGGGAGAATGTTAATGACACAAAGGTGAAGAGACTGTAGAAAGAATAAGAAAGAGTCCGTCACACTAATATGTCTCAACAAATTGACATTAAAATCACCACCCAAGACAACATTTGAATATCTTTGTGTTAGATCAGAGAAAGCAGAACGGAATTCTGCTGCGTTTTCAATGGAAAAAGAATTTGGCGGATAATATACGGAGGATAGCAAACATTTATTAGCACCTAAGATCACTTCCACACACACAACAATTCTAAGGGAGAACTTCCGGAAGAGTAAACGATTCGTGAATCAAAACAATCTCTGACATAAATAGACACACCCACACCACCACCAATTCGACCAAACCTGTCATTTTTAAAAAGATTATAACCAGGAAATCTAACAAGAGTAGAAGGTATATGGTAATGTAGCTATGTCTCGCACACTAAAATCACATGAATGTCAGAACTCAGAACCCACAAAAATATCACATAATTCATCAAATTTTTTTTTCCTAAAGTTGCTTTACCTGTAGAAAGATATATTATGACAAAACCAATTGTTGTGAGCCGCTACATAAATATAAAGAATTCTGGGTAAAAATATGACTTATCACATATTAACAAAGGAATTTGCTACAACGTTGGTGAGGCGGGGGGGGGGGGGGTGGATCCCTCAAACCCACCCCATATATACGGCCATGGTTACATATCAATACATGTAAATAAATTGAAATTGAAAATTGAAATTGAATAATAGAAACCTACTAAGAAATTGATTCGAAATATTTGCATCGAGTTGAAAGGTGGAATAATACCATTGATTCCGATGAAATATGGTAATTCAAACATTTATTCCACTTCAAAAGACGCAAACTACTGATATTCTCTGCATATAAGACCCTAGCTTGGCGCCCTTTATTTCATTAAAAAATTTCCTCACTCTTTTGTTTTCACATTTACTGGATTACTTAACTACAACAATAAAATAACCGCACTCCGTGTAATAAGCAAAATCCTATTCATGATAAGTTGACGCCGGTAAATGATTTAATTTGAGTCTCACGCAAACTAAAATATGAACTTACTGCTTTTAGGTTTACAACTGGTAAATAAATTATTTTTTGCCTGAATCCTTTGTGAATATCCTGTATATATCCTGACAAGAAGCAATTCACGTCTTTTCTACAAGAGTTATGTCATCTGTTGGACAAATTATTTGCTAAATTCACATCAAAAAGCTGAGTTTCATCCAAAAATTACGATAACAGGCCCATTCGGAAAATTAACTTTCAGAAAAGTTAACCTCAAGCTCATTTTGACGGCTATACATGTGGAAGGGAAATATGTAAATAAATTTCACGATGTTATATGCGTAATAACTGATTACACCGCCTTTTCTCATTTCACCTGTACGCGTTGTGTTAAATTGATTTATTTTGATTGCAACAATAATAATAATAGCAACAACAACAACAACAGTCAACAACCATAATTAACGGTTCTGGAATTAATATGATGTGAATGAACATGCAATAGAGGGACTTTAAAAGTCATAATGCAATCATCGGTTCCTGGGTGGGTACTGTACTGAATCTGGATATCATATACCTTATATTCACTGGACCCATTCGCTCAGATCTTATTAAATTGCGGTTTGATTTCTATCTATATTGCGCCATGCCACATTCACGGACCATAAATCTCATGAAATTCTCTTTTCTATAATAATCTGCGGTAATTTTTGACACCGGCGTTGACATGATTTGATTAGTCCTAACAATTGCTTGAGTAGTAAGTGAAGTAATACGATAACTGCTGTCATCATGTTTACTTTATATTATAGTTTGTTGTACTGCAGGCAATACGAAGACGGTGTATTTCGCGCTCTAGTAGGTACACCAATCTATAGCGATAACCGACATGCTGGGATTGATAGCCTTTCAAAGAAAACCGCACCTTCCAATATAGTTCGCCGATGATGATTTTATCATCTGCTAACCTCAAGTTAGGTGGAATTTTATTTCCGTAAAACGGTACTTTAGAGAAGATGGTTTTTCTTTAAGAAGTCAACTCGAGTAGTTATTGGTAAAATTTTAATTGATTTCTATATCGCTGTCTTCTGAATCGAAAAGGTAAAAAGTGAATGGAACTTTCGAAATACGTTGGTCAAATTACTTCAATTTCTTCAATTAAAAATGTTTACAGTAAAGGGAAAAGCGCTTTCGTTGCTTTATCACAATTTTTACGGGTACTCATTATGGATGACCTCTTGCTAATATAAAAGAACTGGTGATCTTAGTCACTGGTAGTTATAAGTTCAATCTCTGCGGACTGGTGCAAAACGCGATCCGACTAGTCATAGACTAAGCTGCGGATTTTTGAACTACATATTAATCCACTAAAAACTGATCTATGCCTTTTTATTAAGAAAAGGAGCATTCGCAGATTTAACCTGCTCTCTATTGGCTCCACATATATGTAAATACACATTAAGAAGGACGCATCAATCACAGCGCTGAGATTGCATCTCAGTCAGAGCTGGATTAACACTGGAACACTAATTCCACACGAATCCATCTTTGAATTGTTGCACTCTATAGCACCTGACATCGATAGAGACAGCGACCACTTCCTCGAGACTATGCTGAAAAGCAACTGTAAGTCGAAAATTCCATATAGAGCAGAATAGGAGCTACACTCAGTGCTTCAGCCATTGAGAAACCCTATTATCTGTAGAGATGGCCTCAAATGTGAAGAAACCGCCAGAGCAGACGCTTCTGCGAGAAGTCTCATGTGGAAGTTGCCATACACCTTAACAATCATATCACAGTTTGTCAGGCGGAAGCCAAGGCCATCCTGGAAGCGGGAAGGTACATATCTCTTCAACTCAGACACTGAGGATAAAGAGATTATCATCTGCTCGGATATCCAAGCAGATGTCAGAGCCGCTTCAATACCTTTTACAACCTCCAAGAAGGTATTTGAATGTAAAACCATCCTGAATTCGATCTCTCGCAGTAAGTTGGTACTCGTTCTCTGGATGGGTGAGAGATCAAACTGATTTCAGCGAGAATGAAAAGGTAGACAAGCTTGCCCGTTTTGGTGCATTCACAATCGGAATTACAACAAAACACCTTGCCTTTAATATTTCGGCTTGGACAGACTTCCAACACAGTCGTCTTTGGTTAGATGACCCATCGGATAGAACTACAAATAAATTGTGAGATAATTCTAACTTAAAACTGACGAGAAAGCTATTGGGATTAAACAAGCCAACCCTGAGAACTTTAGTATCAAATCCCAAATGATATTTTTTCCTCAGGAGTTACCTATACAGGTTAGGACTTGTTGTTAATCCTGTATTCAGAGTATATGAAGATTAATATGAAACGGTTGCTCACTTTCTTTGTTACTGTCAGGCTCTCTTAGGAAAGCGTTATAGATTCCTTGGGTCATACCCCCTGAACGAACTCCATGAAGCTGGTAAGGAGGATTGGAGGCCGATGCTGAACTTTGCATATAAGTCTGGGGCGTTACTAATGGTCGTTGCTGTTGCATTCATACCCCAAGATCTCTAAATTTGGACTTGAACCTATCTTTATTACACCCTTCCATCCAAACTGAATTTTACAAATATTTCACAGAAGCACTAAGACATTATTCCTCTAAAACCATTGGTCATTTCCGGGTTCTTGAGGAGTTTATTTGGGATTACCCCTGCTGTAATCCCCTTTAGTATCATTGAAACTTATTCTACCTTCGTGGAGGTAGATGTTTCTAGCATCCGGCTGAGCCAAAAGCAAGGATGACAAGTATTTCAAATTTGCCGGTATAAGAAGATCCAGCAAGTTGATTATGAGTGGGTTTTGAATGGATAGGAATTTTCTTGGCTTGTTTTTCGGTTTGACCGAACTCCTTGATATGAGTTATATTGGCTGCCTCGTACAATACCTCATTGCGATAGTATTTTTCGCAGACCTGCAAAGTACTTAAGTACATTCATACTTAAGTACTAGTATCAGTACCAGTACCTGGACTAGTACTTGCAAATTTCGCAAAGTACCAGCACCGGGAATTGTACTTAAAATATTTTAAGTTCAGGTACTGATACTGTACTGGTACTTGTACTTGGAATTTTATAGGTCTGATTAGAGATTGCACAAGATTCCATAGAAGGGCCAACGAAAAAAACAATTTTCGTTGGCTTTACTATGGATTCCTGTGCAAGCTCTAAGAATCTTTCTTTGGAGCCTGCAAAGGCGGGCCATATAAGTGAGAGAAATTGTGTGCCATATGGGAAAGTAATAAGTTATGACAGGCCTTATTAGTTGCTTGTACATTAATAGTTTTGTCTGGGTTTTCAGTCCGTCCCTGACATTGATTATAGGGCTTATAAGGCTGTACGCGAAATTGGCTTTGCTAATGGTTGCTTTAACATAGTTATTGAATCGTAGGAGTTCATGGGGGGGGGGTTTATTATTCCCCCATTGTAGACGGCAGTAATTCTTTTGGATTTAGCAACTTTTGAACGTTAATTTTGATCCCCCATATTTTGTGATAGAAGTCGAGCTTGTTGAGATGTAGGTTGACGGTTTTAACTGCCAACAGCTGGCAACGAGATTGGGTGTATGTGAGGGAGTCATCGGCGAAGAGGACTGTGCCGCTCTCATTTTGAGGTTGGTCTGAGGTGTATAGATTGAAGAGTATTGGGCCCAATATGAAGCCTTGGGGGACTCCCGCTGCAAATGTTTTGAGCGGAGATTCGTAATTATCGACTTCCACATAAAATTTCCTAGAAGTTAGGAAACTGTGGATGAGTCTGTTTAGGTGTGAATATTAGTCCTGCCTTCCAAACTGAATCGAAAGCCTTTTCTACGTAGAGGAAATACCCAATCGCGCACTCGCTTCTGTTCAACGATCTGGCAGCATCCGTATGGAATTTTAGTAAAGAGTGCAATGTAGAATGTTTACGTTTGAAGCCGAATTAAGAATCTTGGTAAATGTGCTTTTCTCCATAGGTAATTACTATTTGATGCTGAATAACTTTTTCAAAAAGCTTTCCCAAATTTGAGATGAGGGAGATTGGTCTAAATTCCTTGATATCTTTACACGAAGCTTTTTTGGGATGTGGGAAATTCGTGAGATTTTCCGTCTTCGGGGAAGTAACAATTATATTTATACAATTGTTAAAAATGGTTCCAAATGCTATGGGAGTAGCTTTTTGATAATTGAATTTGAAATTTTATCAGGGCCGCTTGATTTTTTGCTACTTATTGTTTTAGTTAAGATGTAGAACTGGCTTGTGAAGGTGTCTTGAACTTCTGGGTAGATTGCTGGGCTCTCTACAGCGAAAAAGGTTTGTGAAATGGATTCGTTAGCACTAAGAAAGGTGCTAACACATCTTTCTTTGAAGGTGTTTTGAAAAAAATGTTACATAGGCCTCGCACTTTTCCAGTGAAAGTGATAGAGCTTCTTTGCTGCTGGTTATGATTTTGGGAGTTTTGGTTTACTAGGACAGGCTTTGTTAATATTATCAAAGCTCTGTGGGCCTGGTTTTATTCTCTCGAGTCTCCTTCTAAACTGTTCACCGCAGATCAGCTTATTTTGCTTATCTATTCTCACTGATAAGCACTTGACTTGGAAAAGAACGGACTGACAAGTAGAATTTTGGGTAGTGACGGTTCTGCGATAAAATATGGCTGACGAATTTCCGCAGCTTTTGCCTATATTTATATATGTAGACTAAAAAGACTTAGGGGAAGGTTTTGAATTGGTAATTCGTTACCGGGGTTGTTTGTTAGAAGTAGTCTATATTCCTTTGAACACAGCTGCTAAATTGCTCAATTTGGGAGCCTATCTGCGAATTTCAAAGATTTCTACTGTCAGCTGGGAGACTTTCTTGGTACAGTGATGTCAGTCTGTCTTGGAATTCCTTCCAATTCGACGTCAATTAGGGTGGAAGATGTTAGTAAACTCATGGTGAGTATAGTTAGTGGAGATATCAGTTTGATAGATAACTCAATGGCTATGTGGTCTGAAGAGGCGTGGTGATCATTGAAGCTGCGTTTGCAATTTGAGGAGACAAGATATAAGTCTATGTGTGAACCCGAACAACGGAGAAAAGTTGGTGTGATTGGTGAAACCACAATGAAATAGTGACTTTCTTGGATTCGGTCCAGCCAGTTGGCAATGGTTTTGCCAGCAGAATTTTCAATAGGGTCATTTCACATTGGATGCCTGGCGTTGAAGTCTCCTCCAATAACCGTGTAGATGAAATGCTTGGAAACATTGTTTTAGATCTCAAGATTCCTTCTAATTTGAGCCATCTGTACACCATACTTATTGCATGTATAAGGAGATTAAAAGAAGCGTTTCTTGAGAGGCGAGGAAAACATTCACCTTATGCACTCCATGTTACTGATGGGTCTAAACTTAATTTCTTCGAATTTAAGCCCATCCTGAATTAAAATTGCTGTACCGAAACCTGAGTCAGTTTTGTCAGAACGGCTAGTTGACAATTTCTCAAATACTAGTTTGTGCGGAGGGCTTAGGTGTGTCTCTGATAGGAGGACAAAGTAAGTTTTTGTTCCGCAAGGAACGAATTAAGGGTTATTTTATTTTGCACTTCCGCACAAGTGAGTTACAATTTAACGCAATTATCTTCAATTGGCTTATTTCCCTAGACATAGGCCGAAAGAAAATTGAAGATAAGCATACTTTGGCTAGAGAAGTGATTTTCCTATATTGAGGAATGAAGTTATTGATTTTGCCCATGAGTGTGAAAAGATCACACCCGAAAATGGGTTTTTGCCTTCTGAGTGCAGAAGTTGTCTGACTCGTTTTGTGATGGTCCTGGGGCTTGTGTTGCTCTTGGGGCTGGTTTTGGTAATGCTGGGGTTTTTGGGAGCCTAGAACTATTAGTGTGGTCATATTGGAGGTATCTTAATTAAGTTCACGTTTGGTAAATATGTTTAGAGGACATTCCTTTTAGATTACCTAGATAAATACCCTTCAAAAATTACATTATCACCCAAAAAAGTGTAAAACAAAATCGGAAATTCACCCGCGTACCTACCTTCGTGGTGACATATATGAACGAAATCCGCCTGTATGTGTAGAAGTTAGTTGGGTTGCGTAAGATGAAATTATTTATTTTATAAGAAAAAAAATGTAAGAAATTTTCTCTAGTCTAATTTATCACATTTTCATCGGAAAATAAGTTGGAAAGGAGATATTGTCAAAAAAACTGTTTTTCGACGCCTTTTTCTTAATATAGTGGCACGAGTGGCAAAGATAAGTGGCAAAGTGAAAATTCGAAAAGAGCACGTCAAAATCTATCTACAAATACCAATTTTCAAAGCTCCCAGAAAACTATCCAGGTAATCACTTTTTTGAGCACCAAATGACTATTCTAATAGTAGCAACAAAATTAAAGAAATGGCCGGACATTTTTTACCTATAGATCTGCGGCACATTGCAAAGGCACTAAGGGCCTTATACGCTCTGTCCTCGAGGTGTGCATTCCAGTTAAGCTGCTTACAGAGGTATTTAACCCTATCCTTTAGCTACAAATGTGTAGAGCCAATGTACTGGAGGTTCAGACTGGAAATATTCCTTTTCTTAGTATAAACGCATAGATCTGTTTTCAATGGATTGATGGATAATCCACAATCCGTAGCCCAGTCTATGGCTAGTCGGATTGCGTTTTGCACCAGGACACAGAGTACAGACTCATAACTACCAGTGACTAATATCACCAGGGTCATCTGCATAACAAACTACCTTATACCCCATCCGGGTATCCATAATGAGTTATTATAGTAGCATTACGTGTTTTTTTTTGTATTTCATCTGTCTTTTCTGATGTTTTTTTTTTTTACTTCTAGTCTGTTCCAGTCCGTATAGCTTTACATAATTGATTTCTCAAAAAACACTTTCAAGATAAACAAAAACACACACAAAAAAATCGAAGTAAATTAATGCTCAGTTAATAAAATGCAATCGTTGTACCTGCTGTGCTCAATTTTCACATTTTTTATATGCTTCACAGTAGCAGCTTTCCTACTAGATTCGTTTCGAGTATGGTGCGTGGCTTCAGGCCTACTTTCTTGCCTATCAATACCCATTCATCTTTAAGCTCTACTTCGGCTAGGCATTTGCACAAATTGATTGATTGGATGATTATCTTAATGGCAGCCTGTAGATTGTACACACTCATCAAGCTGAGGCCGCAGAGTTCGGTGGGTTGTGTATGGTAGTGGCGTTAACCAATCAATTACTGAAGAATGGAATGAAATTGCTTTGTTAATATGCTCAGTGTCAGAGGAGTTGCTAAACTATGTATTTCCAGTATAAAGTATTTACGGTAATTTTTAATTTTGCGGTAAGTTTCACGGTTCATTTTTCCTGAGACACGTCGTCGTAGTTTTTATATATCGGCTAATATTCATCAAGTAAGGCACATCCATCAATCTCCTCCGAAAGTCTAAACTATGTGAATACACGAAGTAGGAAGTAGTTGGCTTAGAAAAATGAAAAATTGCGAATATTCATTGTTGCAGATGACTGAGTTATGAGTAGGAAAGGTATGTTGTCTACCCGGTCGGTATCCTGCATGTATGCATTTAAAATGCAATCTCCATCCTTCAGAAACATGATCGAACTACAACGTCTCTTTATGAAAGCAATTTATATTGCGCAGAGAAGACTACTTAATCGAGCTGTGAAAACGAAAAAATTGCAGTGTTAAAACGTTTAAAAAACGGATTCTATCAAGATTTGCGTAGCTGTGTAGCCAACGAATCGATATGAATTGCTGCCAAGTGTAAAAGGATCAACATCCGCCCCCACCCCACCTTCCATATAAAGAATTTTGCACTTGATTGGATCCTGAAAATTGAGGTTCAGCTCAATAATCAACGGAAAAAATCTTTTCCAGAATGAACACCCGCAGACGACAAATGAAATGGGGCGGCTTGGGTATATCATTCATCGGTAAATAAATCTACATACATAGTACATAAATATATATATATATATATATACAATATAATTACATAGCACGTCTACATTTAGCTAGAATTAAGAGGGGTAGATATTTGAAGATTCGAGTAAATTAAGATAAATGGGATAGGAAGGCAGGAAGTCGGGATTCTCAACTAATTGAAATAATCTTTCCCAACCTATGGACTGAAGGAGACATATGTAAGAAGAACTGGCAGACTATGTTGGAATGGAAAGCTGGTATGGAACCAGAAAATATTACTGACAGAAGGTTATAGTTTAATCTTTTTTTTTTTTATTGTTTGTATTTTTTGTTTCATTTGTTTCTTTGATTACTCCTTCAAGATTATACGAGGTCTATTGGAAAATAAAAATGTTTTCAACAATCGTAAGTTATATTAGGTCTGTCTGTTAACTCAAAAATTTTTACTTGGTGTAAAAACGTTTACGCATTTTTACTCACAAACAGTCTGTTAAATTTTGGGCTCGTAAAAACCGAGTAAGTTTATACGCAAAAGGGTAATTGCACAAAGTTGCTCATTTTTACTAGTGATCAAGAGTATGTGTAACTTCGATATGCAATCAGCTGACTGTCAAAAGCATTAAATTTGAGGTTAAGACTCTTGTTGTGATATCAAGTAGAAAGTGATTATCTATGAACGACGATTTTAATATAACTGTTAAAGAAAGTGAGTTTTTTAAAACTTATTTCAACTTAATTATTGATAAAATAAATGAGTAAACTTGTAGTCAATGAAGTACATTTAGGATCGCCGGGAAAGCAAAAGATGTTTTAAGATCGTAAGGATATTTTGATATTAATTTAAAACTATACATTTTATTATTTTTTAATATTATAAAACACTGATCCGAAAATTCTTCATGCTGCTTTATCAGAAGCTGGTATTTTAATTGTTGATGAAGCAGCGATTACGAATGTGGATTCATGGCTAGCACCACTTCAATCGGACTCTCAAAACCAGTTGATTAGCATGTTCAAATTCCAAACCTTAATCAGGAGGTATCCGTGAACTGTAAGATTAATGCCTATATTAAGTTATCCTCGATACGCATATTAAATTGTTGCTCTCTGCAGTGGAAGAGTTGAGACCGCAAGTTGGCCATTCCGCCAAATTGAAGAATAAAAGGAAGATGTGGCAAAAAATACAGAAACATTTTCAAGAAAAAGGATATATTTTCTTTGAAAATCAGATCGAGACAAAATTTCGCTCCCTAGAAAGGCAATAAAAGAAAGTAAAATGCCATAATAAGCAAACCGGCAGAAATAGGGTTAAATGTCCTTTTGAAAGGTATGGCACATTTAATATTTTGTTTCATATGTATATTTCAGTCAATTATTTTATGTTAATTAAAAAAATCGTAATACAAAAATGATATTTTTTAGTGAAATGACGGCTCTAATGGGCGATAGACCTTCGGTTTTCCCGGAGCTCATACTTGGTGCGAGTGGACCGGGTGATGAGTGTATTGCTTCGTTGGACGATACTCCAATTTCGCCAGGTAAATAAAGCGTTTATTTATTAATCTTTATTTTATTTACCTTGATTTTATGAATAGATAATGAAATTTCAACTGATCACACTTCCGAGTCAACTGAACGAAATGTGGAAATCACCATCAAAAAAAAACATCGAAAGTTAATGCCGGCGTTGAATTGCGCGCAATGACATAGGTATAAGGGAAGAATACTATAAAACTAGTTTGGCAATGCGTGAAGAGCAATACCAGAGAGTCGAAGATATAAAGCGAGAAAATTGAACTTATTGAAAGATATGTTAGACGTATTAAAAAAATAAAATAAGTTAAAACGATACCAACGCTATACTCGTCCTTATTTTCCTTAATTATTCACATATTTTATCTCTTTTGGCTTTTCTTAATGAAGTATCATTGCGATTGTTACTACATCCCACCGAAGTTTCTGCCGTTAAAGTTTCAACCTCATCGGGTGATCTATACCGTTAATGTCATCTTGATCTGCCAAATTATGAAGTGGCACAATTTCTTTGTCCTTGTTATTTTACAGTAGTATACAACTGGCGGAATCATTTCTTTAGCATTCCGAAAGCATGTTCGATAACCACACGATAGGAACTTAATATTCTATTATATTCTTTCTGTCCCGTTGTTAAGTGGCTATTTTCTCTATACAGCGTCAATAAAAAGTTGAGAGAGGTATAAGCAGAGTTGCCCAGCGGTGACCTTCTATAGACAATTTGTTTGTAAATATTTCTTAAGGAAACCGGTAGATTCTGACCCCCACACAATGTGTCTAAATTTGGAAACACTGGAGAATTCTGCAACATGCGGGAGTCATGAACAGAGCCTGAAAAACCAGTGGATACATCAATGAATTTTGCATTGTTGTCACATATTCGCGCTGCAAAACGCGCACATCCTTTAACCCTTCAAATTACTTTCGGCCGTACAGTAAAATTCCGTGATGTTTTTTATCCCGAACAGTGCGAATGTGGAACAGCTTACCATCTTTTGTTTTTCCCCCGGCATACAATCTGCGGAAGTTTAAGGGCGACATACATCGGCACCTCCGCCACTCTCCTCATATCCCGTAATCCTTTCCCTATCTCCTTCCTGCCATGCTGTGCTTTGCATCATAGGGTATCCCCCGAGCTTGGCTTAATAATAAAAAAAAAAAAAAACACACACTACAACTGTGCTCCCGATCGATGTAATTGTCTTTGCATTTCGTGTGGGGGTCAACAACGATGTGTGTAGTATCAATTGCACATACAAAAAATATTTTTCCATACATGCTAAAAATTAACTTAAATTTTGTGTTACCAATGACTCTACGAAATCCTTTCATCTGCTGAAAATGTCTTGATATTTCCTTCATCTGCAAGACCACTTATGAAGGTTATAACTCGATTTATAACATTTTCGACTGTCCACAGTGATCGGGAAGATCTATGTATCAGCATGCCTCCTGTGCAACGAACCACAGCAAAACAGCCATGCTCTTGAAGCGACTGGTTCTCTTATCTTCCCGTAAATTATTGAATTCCGGGCATACTTCAAATCTCATACTGAGAGAGTTGAATAACTCCTTAATTGTTCTGAAATGAGTACGGAACTCCTTTTCATTACAAATAGGCACCACTTCCTCAAAATAATCTTTTATGCGGCTTCCTTTCCTTAATGGTTCTTTATTAAAGTTTAACAATTCTTCCACGTCACTAAATTCACTCATACCACTTCGCTTGTACTGTCATCACTGTAACTTGAATCTGCTAGAATGGCTATAAGCAGGGTTGTAAATGAGCGGACTCATTTATCATATCAACTCATCGCTCAACTCAGGATTTGAGTCCGCTCAATCATTGAGTCCGCTCAACAGTTGAGCGGTGGTTCATCGCTCGAAATTTGAGCGGACTCAATCATGAGCGGACTCAGTCTTGAGCCGGCTCATTGCCTGAATAGACTTGAGCGGACTCAAGTCTTGAGCGGACTCACTGCCTGAGCGGACTCATCATTTGAGTTGAGCGGACTCAAATCATATTTTAAATAACATAAAGAGAATCTGATTTAATTAAAATTGAAACTGAGATTTCAATAAAATAAGAAAAGCTTATAAAAAAGTCATTCATTATATTATATTTTATTAATTTAGCTTTTGCTAATTTTCTTAGCCAACATTTCTTCTTCCTCCTTCCTTCCTTGTTTAAAATATGATTTGAGTCCGCTCAACTCAAATGATGAGTCCGCTCAGGCAGTGAGTCCGCTCAAGACTTGAGTCCGCTCAAGTCCATTCAAGCAATGAGTCCGCTCAATACTGAGTCCGCTCACGATTGAGTCCGCTCAACCAGTGAGTCCGCTCAAATTTCGAGCGATGGACCACCGCTCAACTGTTGAGCGGACTCAATGATTGAGCGGACTCAAATCCTGAGTTGAGCGATGAGTTGAGTCAAAATGTGAGTCCTTTACATCCCTGGCTATAAGCGATATTTAAGCACATTTTTTCCATTTTTTATTTAATCAAAGAACGCTGTTTTACTTAAACACAATTATTTCTTTCACTATTCGCTGTCAAATTTTTGACACATGACAAACTGAACAAAATTTACTCGAGAAATGTCTGGTAACTTTTCCCTCTACCACATAAAGTTTTTTTTTTATTTTTACTGAAAGATTTTTGCTCAAAAGTTACGACAGACCTATTAGGTTCCTTAACGCTTCGGTGGGTGTAGTGGCGATTTTCCACGCTTAAGGTGTCGCGGGGTTCGCCTAACCCCATTTTTTTATTTATAATAAAAGCAATAAAATATTTTATTTTATTTTTTATTTATTTTCAAGTTAACGATATGAAATTAAGAACACAGCTACATAATTCGCAGGTATATTTCCATCTTAGATACGTTATACATCCTTTTTGTACTTTTGATTGAAAATGTGAGTACCGCAGATGATAATGTGATGACATACCAAAAATATCTTAGATTTTTCTTTTTAATTCTCTAGATAATGTTAAAGAATCTTTGCTACTGTGAATATGCTCTGTTCGGACACTAATTTAAACCCAAAATCTGTCAAGAACCTCTGCAGTCATTTTTAAAACTCAACTCATAAGTACTCGACTTACGTGATTTCGCACTACGTGAATAATTCATGAATTCACGAATTATTCATACTTACGCAATTTTTTTTTACAGACCCTGTTCATCGAATTAGGACCACTAAGATTGTATTGTAATTTTTTATCAAAACCAGATAATATAACAAAATATAACTAATATTTTTAGATTACTTATTTATTTATTAATATGTATCTAATTATTGTTTTCCTTGTAAATATCAATATTTCTTATGACAACCCTTAGAACTAATAACTGCCCTCATCCTGTCTGGTATATTTTCTATATACCAATCTTATCAGTTCTATAATTTCGCAGCTATTTTGCTTTACTTTGATAATATTTTCTTTCAGGATTTTTGTTGTAGGATTAGGAGAGGAATAAACATGGGATTTTAAGAAATTCCAGACATTCTCTATAGGTTTAAGGGCAAGAGAATTGCCTGGCCAAGGAAGAATCGGGATATTATGAGTATGTATTTAACAGGTTTTCAATGGATCGAGCTTGATGACAGGGCGCACCATTATGCATAAAGGTATAGGATATATCAGGGGAACTCAGGGAATTAAAATTGGGTAGTAAAGTTGTCTGGATCATTTGGTCGTACTGGTCCTTATTCATTGTCCCCTGAGCAAAGAACAGCGGTCTAGGTCTCTTGCCGGATATACACGATAATATCATTGCAGCTGGTGGGTGTTTGGCTGTGCTCACGACACAATCTTCATGATAGCGCTCTGCTGGCATACTTCGAACAAATTGGTCGTCCTCCGTTACAGCTTTAAGTTTGCACTCGTTAGTAAATATCACCTAAATCTAAATGGAATGTAAAGAATGCTATATTTTAGTGTTGTACCCTAAGCAAAAATATTTAAATTAATATTCTTAAGAAATGTAATTACCTTTTTTCAGTCATCCACTGAATAATTCCGATGAGTTCTTGTCCATTGCAGCCTGGCTCATCGCATTTTCTTTGTGAGCTTAGGGTTCTTTACTGGTCGCCTAGATTTAAGTTTAACCTCGTACACGCGTCTCCTTAAAGTCATTCTTGATATTTGAATGCCTTCTAGCTGCAGGTCTTGATGCAAGCTTCTTTGAAATTCTAAACGCCTTTCGCAAGCCTTTACGACTATTCTACGTTCTTCTCGTGGTGTTGTTTTTCTTCTACCAGGACAATTTTAACGCTTGTAGCTTGCTTGCTCTTGATTATTTTTTGATGTTTTCTATATTCTCGTTATCGTTTGGTGAGATACCTTCTCTCTTCTAGTGATTTCACGAAAATAAAATGTTCCTGTATTTAGCAAAGCAATTATAGCAGATTTTTTTTTTCAGTATTAAGGTATTTACACTTTCCCATTATGGTTCTTTTAGCAAATTTTTACAAAACTCACAGTACTTTTCAAAATTCCGCAATTTCACAAAATTAAACTTCTCACGATTTCCAAAAAATAACTGAACACAATATTCACCTAACTTACAAATAAATGCTTATGGAATAGCTACCAAATCACGAATTATTTTGCATTTTTCGGATTATTTTATAAAATGTATGCGAACATTACAAGGCTCGCTATACTATACGGCAGGTAAAAACATTTTCCAGGAAACGAGTAAGGGAGCCGGATTTTCTGTATACCTTGTATTTTGTTCGTTACCCTAACACCAAAAACACAAAAGGATATTACTTGTGAAAAACCGCATTTTTATAGCGCTGCAGGGAGAAGTAACGAAAGAATTAGATAAATTGTGAGTGATCCTAGTTCAATGAACAGGGACTGTATTAGTAAAGGACCCAGTTTCTAGATGTTGCCTACTTGAAGGCCTCCAAAAATGCGTATAAATTCTAAGAAAAAATTTCCAGGAAATTTCCTTCCCTACATCAGGTCGAGGCATCATTGATTTCATATTGGAACGAGGCATTGCTGGCTTACCCATTGCTTCATCAGCAAATGGAGGCATCATCAGCAAATATAAGCATCGTCGATTTTATATTTGAGCAAAGCGTTGTAGATTTTTGTTCCAAGTATTTGTGGTTATTAGTTTGGCTATGCTATTATGTTCATGCGATAGTGATAGAGGGAGACAGAGAGAATTCAATCCCCGCCTTCGAATTTTCTCTCCACACGATGCGATTACATATTGCTATTTAAGCCTGAATTATAATGTGACGCTGTCGCGAGAAGCGGTCGCGAATAATGTTGCTTATGCTTTTCCAATGATGGCACTTTAACATTTGTTGAACTTTCGTTCCATCATTAAATCGTAAATAAATGAATTAACTACCAAGCGGGAAATGGAAGCGCTCAAAAAGGAATGCAAGATCCATTCTTTGGAAGCCCGCAGTGCTTCCCCACCGTATCCTTGTTCATATCGTTTTAACGTGAGCATGTCCGGCAAGCGCTCAACTGCAGATTCTTGGGACGCTCTCTAGGAGCACTTGTAGGGTAGCACTCTCGGAGCACTTGTAAGGTAGCACACTTGGATCGCTAATAGGGAATACAGAAGCAATCAAGATAAGGGTTTTATTAAAAATTTCAGTTTTATTCAGAATCTCGCTCAATTTTATTTTAAATTTAAATTAAATTAAATTTCAATTAACCGCAGACTTCAACTGACTACTAAAGAATGACAATTCTGCTGCGTTTTCAGATGCATATGATTCATCTTTTCACAACAAAAAACGAATAAGCCCAAACTCATGGAAGAGATCTGCTTCCGCAAAGATTCCTTTGGCTATGGTAAAAGAGCGCCTCGGAAAAGATATGTTGTGGAAGCGCTTCTCTTGGCCAGCGCTTGACATATTTCCCGCTGGGTAGTTATTAAATACTGTAGCATTTCTGAAAACTTCCAATTTTCACTCACAATATCAATTTTCTACAAAAATAAATTGCTGGAGTCATATCAAAGTGTGGCGCGTTTCAAGTTGAAATATTTTCAACTTTAAGCAACGCGACAGGCGTCAGCAATATCCTCAGCTGCACACTGTACCTGCGCTTGAGTACTTTCATACATTTTATCTTTTGACCGGTTTAGCGACAGCGTCACATTGTAATTCAGGCTTTAGTATATCTTTCTTGTGAGTTGTTCTCGGGATGTTTTGTAAAAATTCACAAGAGGTACTCGAGTTTGGCTTGTTTTAAGTCCCGGTAGCTTTTTCGTTGAGCTTGGTTGGAATAAGTTTCTCGCCCACAGCTCTTTTGTACACAATAGGAACAGCTCGCCTTTGTTTTTCAGTACTGTTTTATTTCGAAACATTCAATTACGTAAAAACAACCTTCATTACATACATATGTATATGCATACAACCACAGCCACAACAGTAGCAATGTTTAAATGGAAACTGAGGACAACGTATAGTAGATGCACGTATTGATGATATAAATAACACCTTGGACTATCCAAAGTAAGAGAGCTTTTATAAATTTAGGAGGAGTGCCATCAGAGCCAGCCACCTCCGACTTAATAGCTCTCACAGCAGACATAGCCTTCACAGCATCGACACATCTAAATCAGAAGACCATTTCCAAACAATTGAACGAAATTCCGCCGTAACGAAATGAATTCGAAATTGAGGAAACGCTCGTAGCTCGAAATCTCTTCGATTTTTTTTTTTAACTTAAACGAAGTTTTAACATCATGCCCTAATTTCTGAGAATTCGAAACATACAAACCGCTTGTGGCTCGAAATCTCTTCGGATTTTTTACCATAAACGACATTTTCAAGTTTGCCGATATTTCCGAGAATTCGAAATATATGTATCGCTTATAGCTCGAAATTTCTTCGATTTGTTTACAATGTATAGAAGTTACGATACAGCTCATGTTAATTTCCGAGGAAGTCGTTAAAGCAAATATTTTCTATTCAAGAAATTTTTCTTCGCAGGCATTCAAAGTTGAGATTTTATTGAGTGAAGTTCAAAGTGAAGTTTTACTACAGTGAGTATTTATTATTTATTTATTAGATATCATATTTACTTGGTATTTGCAAAACGCCTTGCAGGAGAAATTGATACCAGAACGTACTGTTAAAAAAAATCGAATCCAAAACGAACTACCAACACACACAAGAAGAAGAACTTCGAAAGGAAGTCGAGCTATCGAACCACTGTCGGGTCGCCAATACGATTCGATATCGTGTTCGGTTTTTTTCTCCTGAAATTCGCAAGCACATCGCAAGCGAATTCGATTTCGAAGCTTAACTGCACCTAGCCGAATTGATTTACTTCGAAATCGATTCGATTTTGAACCGCAATGTTTGCAGGGTAAAATCACTAATACCCAACACAGGGCCTTGAGATGTGGAAACTGAATTTGTTGGAGTCTATTAATTTGAATAAATTATCTTTGAGAATAGGCTTGAGAATGGGTGAAGAGCTAATAACTTTTTAACGGCTACAGTTAGCAGATAGTTGAAATAGGCTAAATTAAAGAAGAGGGGTCACAGTTTACGGCTTTTATAAAAAACGTTATGTTAACTTTTGTAAAAACAAAAGAAGTCCTCCTGAGAGGAGAGGAGTTCGAAGGTGGTTGAGGAGTCATTGCAAAGGCCATGCATACAATCAGCTTTAGACAGTGACCGTTTCCTGAAAAACTACATTTTTTCAATCAACCTGTAAATCGGAAACGGTTGATATACTCCCCCCCCCCCCCTCCCCCCATCCCATATGCCCTACAATTTTTGTTTGCCTAGGTGAGTACTATCTCCTCCTGCTCTATGGTGAATGTGATTCTTACGTGAAATGTTCCTACTAATATTTTGAGTTAATGTCCTGGCATCCGATATCCGAGATCTGTCTTCTTTTGATAGTTTTAGCTCCATTTTTTTTCTCATTACCAGATTTCCATGTTCTAGCAATTAATTTCTGTGTAGCAGGTTGTCTTATGCCATAAATTTTTGTGGTTGGCTTTTTTGATATTTTTGTATTATTTTCGTGTTCGTTTGCATATCGGTACCCTCGTCTGGTAGTATCTTGATATTAATTATTCTAAAGCCATTGTTTTAATTTTAGCGGAGGAAAAAGGTAAATTTTATCTATTTAGCAACTGTCTTGACTTAAAACAAAATTATAATTATGTAGCCGACACCGATCGATCAGTTCACTATATTTTTTTTTCAAAGTTGCGTTGTAAGAATATATTAAAGATAAATGCAAACAAATCATATATATCTTCTTTTAATAACAAAAATTGTCAATGGACATTTTATAAATCAAAAAAGAGAATAACATTTTAGAACTATTTAAAAATTTTCAAAAAAAAAAATCAGGGACATGGTTATTGAAAATATTTCTCCATTCAATGCTGAAGAGAAAAGAAGTAAGGAATGATAAGAGAAACAAAAATAGCTTGGAATATTACGATGAGGTAGCAAGAGGGAAATATTTCTAACAATTAAATAATAACAATTGACTTTTTCTATTTTCTCTACATTTAAACGTAATTATCTGTGCACGTCAAATTAAATATGCTCTCGACATTAAAGCTTTGAAAAACGAAATATTTATGCCCTTCATCGGATCGGAACTATTTTGTGGTATCTCCTACAATATCGTAAAACTATCATACAAAACTGAATGCACAACAAAATTGACTAGATGACTCCACACAAGCCAATAAATTAATTAATCGTCATCATACACACTTTTATATTATTTATGTGAGGTGCCCGGATACTCGTACACTTACCCTATTGACTTCTATTCGAACACAAAAGATACAAAATCATACATTTATACATACGTAAGCGATCAAGAGATTTCCTTTCATCCAACTATTCTAAGAAATACAATTAAAGTAACACCCATAAGGTCTCAAGCATACTTACTCCTTCCAACCCAATCCTAGTTACCATACTAAATCGAAGGAATTATGGTAACAAAATTGTCATGTCAGAGCACTTTTTTTATTTATCCATCTCATTTAAACGTGATAGATTTTGTATGCCCGCCAAAGCGAATGTCCGACGAACGTGGCCGGAAGACTTCAAAGTTTAAGCAATCTTTCAAGTACTTCTAGGAATTCACGAGATTTTGATCTTAGATCTTTGCATCCATAAAAACTAAGCGGCACATCAATTAGTACGCTTCTAAATTACGTCGTCGAAGAACAAAGGTTAACAACTCATATAAGACCTTAAGAGGAACAAACAAACAAACAAAACAAAAGGGAGGTAAACTTTAAGATGAAGATGTTGTTGAAGTTTACATTACATAAATGCTTGTCCATTCGCTCTGAAAATTACATCTAACACAATAACAGAATTCCATCAGATTCATATCGTTCACGCATGAAGTAATCTGAAAAATATTTCATGAATCTTTGCTTATAAGGCGGACTTTACTGTACATATATGAAGTCGTAGATATTCATGCGTATGACGTTGGTTTTTATGTTACAGAATTGATGCTGGTAAGATCATTTGTTTTTTTTCAATAAGAAATTATATTTTCACTAACTAGTTCGGGATTTATTCTGGTTATTTCACATAAAATTTTGGGAAACGACACGGTAGGGAATATCGTTAGAAAAATTTTTTGTTTGTTTTTGTCACACAGAACCTACTTTTATAAGTATTGTCACATTTAAAAAATAAAAATTTATATGTCACGTAGAATCTTAAACCAAATCTTATTTTTCTTGGATTCATTTTACTTTTATAAAAAGAAACATTCAATCAATAGAATGTCCTGAACTTGTTATTTCAAAAATAATGCCATCCCATGCCCTTAAAAGTCCTCTTCCCATGTCCAAACTAATAACTATTTTTTTCTATATCTTTAAGTAAAATAGCTTAGAGACATTTACCCAGAACAAAAAGATATGTTTAAAAATATAAGCTATCCCCCCCCGTTTTATTTACGGTGTGGTCGGCTACAGGTGACACTAGGTATTGTGTGAAGTTAGGACTCTAAAGGACATATGCGATTTTTATATTATTTCGGTAGGAATAAAACGTCAGTTTGTATAATAATATTAATTTATATGAAAAAAATATAACACTTATTTATTGTGAAAGCTTTAGATGCATACCGACAAAGTCCGCATCTTTGTTGAGAGCATTTGATTGGCGAGTGATCGTCCGCACTTCCAACAATCCTCACCTCGGCAGGCACTGTTATCTGCAAAATAACGCCATAAGTAGAATTATGAGTCGGAGACTTGCCATATTTTTTCAGGTAGGTAGTTTCCACATTTCGCGGGAAATCGCAATAGGTCCTGTTTAGTCCACCTAAATGTCACAAAGAGTTTCCAGCCACAAAGTAACAGGCTTAAAAAAAATAATAATCAACAGAATACTTATCTGAAATCTGCCGCGTCCTGTATGTAGCATTTTTTACTGGATGTCCTCAATTGGCCCACCCAAACATAAAATGTTCCAAGTCTCACTCCTAATGGAACCTTTGAAGATGCATTTGCATTATCTAAAACAATAACTAATTATCAATTAATAATTAATCAATAAATCGCAAACTTACCAAATCATATGTACCTCCGTATATTGACTCCTTTTTTTCATATTTACACAGTCAGCTGTCTTCGCCTTCGCCTCAGTCAAAATGCAGGCAATTGTAATAATCGGTGCTAGAGCAACACCAAGAGGCGGGATGAACATAACTGGTGACCACGGCTATATAAGGCCGATTAGTCGCAATAGATGGCACCATTCTTGGCTCAGAGTTCATCCGGTTCAGAGTATAATCTGAGGAAAGAATCGTGTTCCCAATTTCCTTATTACAGAAGTATAATTCTGTTCAGAGTTTAATCTGAAATTATTCCGATCCTTATTGTAGAGGTCTAATTCTGTTCAGAGTCTAATCTGAAAATTCCTATCATCCACATTCCCACTCCTAAGCCGAAGAATAATTCTGCCAAACTTTTATTGTGCTACATCTGTTCAGCACCACACGTTGCAGCACGCTGCTGCACCCCCTTTTTTGCTTATTCAACCTTCCTGTCTGACGCGGCCGCTACCAACAAATAGATTCGCAGAGAGTTCTTCTGTGCGTCACTTTACTGCACTAGTGCCCACACGCAGTAGCAGCATTACTATTTTATTATAGCAGTTTATATGGTGACAGAAAACTAATTCCGGTCTTCTTTTTCTTTTCAGAAATAAAGAAACGGACCACGCCATTTGGACCATTTTTAATTTATTTGAATTTCTAGTTTTAAGCTCACTTTTATTTGAATTTTGTGATATTAGATTAAGTAAATGAATTGTTAATAAAATTTTATATTTGAAGTTGAAAACGCTGAGTTATCCTTTCAACAACCGGCACCTCTCCCTTATTGTTTGAGGCTAGATCTCACAGGTCCAATTGTTATCTGACTGCCTTTTGATAAGCCATGCAATTTGGAAAGCCAAAAGCAAACAGGGGGAACCACCATTTTTTGTCGCGAAGAGCTACCATTATGGAGTCAACGTTTTCATCAAAACGGTCTACCCCCCCCCTCCCCCCCCCCCTCCTGTAGATCTTGATAATAGCTGGGCGATCAACTTGAATTTTTGCCCGTTTTATATCCACAAATCCTATCTAATCTACTTTTATGACAGGATCCAGAGATGGGCGTTTTTCCATTACCACTAAAATGGCAGCAACACTAAATTTTAATGATAGTTAAAAAACGGGTTGAACTATTACTAAATGATTAGTGGTAGCGAAATTTTTTAGCATTATCACTGAACGAATAGCGGTAATGTCAAACCTCACCTGTGAGTGGCTAATAATCAATGCTGGGACTTAATTGTGTTGAAAGTGTAGTAAATTCGAATACAAAAGTGTAGTAAAAGTGTAGTAAATTACTTCCACTAAGATGAGTTGACAATTTTCAGTGGGTAGGTACTAAGTACAGTATAGTGTTTTATTATCATTCTTAGTTTGATGTGATCATTTCATAAGGATGAGATGACAAGTACAAATTTTGGTAGAGATAACTCATTTAATCGTTAAAATATTGAATTGGTTAAATAGCAGTTAACGACTAATGAAAAAACTGAACGAATTTTTAAGAAGTTTTATTAAAATATTTATAGATATTTAAAACCACAGAGATTTCATATCCGAATTTCATTTCAAAAACAGCTTACATATAAAATTATAAATCTTCATAACAAACAAAATAACAAAATTTTAAATTATTATTATATTTACTTATAATTTACACAAACTTGTAAATTAAGTAATTATAATAAAACAGAATTAATTGCAATTAACAAAAAAGACTTATTTATTAACCCATTAACGTTGCATATATGTAACAAAAATGTCCTATTCAAATTACGTTACCATTCCCTTTGCTATGAATTAAATTCTTTCTTCCTCATGCAGATTCGAGTTTCAGTGGATTGTAGAATAACTTTAAAACTTGTGTTTTTGTGTACACATTTGTTTTGGAGCGATAATTTTTTGCATTCATTTTGTGTTTACTGCGAGCGTAGTCAAGATGTCAGCTCGATTTTCGTAAGTATTGCAATAACTTGAAAATATTTTATTAGTGAATTGTGTTTTCGAATAAATGATAAGTTGATAAAACTTTAGTTATGCAAAAACAATCTTAAAAGTGTACCCTTCATGCACTTGAAGTTGAATATTGCATATATGTTACACTGGGCGGCAGCAATATAAATCGGTTTTTTCTTTTGTTGTAATTTTAGAAGAATAACACTTCACGAAGCTATTGAATGGATAACTGAGGATGATACAATTGAATTGAGGAATATTTTTATTGGTCCACCCGATGTAGGAGTGATAACGGATGAAGATTCTGGAGCTGAAGATGACACAGGAACGGTTGACAACCTTCACAGACGACAACTTTACACAAACTCTGAAGTCATTTTGTGTGCCTCAAATGTTCATAATGAAGACGTTTGTGAAGAGGAAATAAATAGTGTCCCAAATAAAAAAATTAAACCTTCGCTAAAGAAACATTCCCTGACTTTTCATACGATAACATAAGCCGTCTATCAATTGTAGAGATTAGGTCTGTTCACGTACTCGAATTTGTGTGAATGCATTACAACATTTACACCCAAAAGCACCCACACTCTGTTCACTCAGAACATTGGGGAAAATATGTAAACGTCACACTATCCCTTCAATAAAGTTTTAGCCCAAATCCACCCAAGAAAAAACTCGGGGTAAATGTGTAAAAACTGTCAAATACATTAAAATTTGAAATCGAGAATTGTCAGAAGTTTAAATTGTCAAAGGAAAAGTGGACAAGGCGGCAGAATTTGCACTGTTTGCTCAGGTCGTATAAAAATCTACAAAATAGTAAGTAAAATGAATAGATATGTTATGTTTGGCATTTTATTTTCAAATTAAAGTTGCTAGCTTGACAGTTTGTAGTTGTCACTTTCGCTTTCTGCCCAAGAACACACAAAAGTTGTTCATGTACTTTCCAAATTTGATAGCTTCCCCTCCTGCAAATTTTCACACAAAAAAGCCCAAGAACGAAAACACCCGAGAAGTTCGTGAGCGCTGAAAATTGGATCCGGATTTGCTAATATCCGGATATCCGGATACCCAGATACCCGGATACCCGGATCTACGAACTATCCGTTTCCTGAGATCCGAACTATCCAGATCCGAACTATCCAGATCCAGACTAAGCATAAAAGCTTCAAAATTCTGTTGTTTCATTGCGAAAATGAGAATATCATGAAGTTTATATTTTCCCAATGAAATCTGAAGGCAACTTTGACCATTTTTTACTTAGTCTGAATCCGGATAGTTCGGATCCGAATCCCGATAGTTTGGCTCCGGATCCGAATAGTTGGGATCCGAATACTAGGATACGAATACCCGGATTTGAGGAATCGGATCCTAATTATCTCGGATAATCCGGATAGAAAATTATCCGGATACTTTCAGCTCTAGAACAGACCTATTGTGGACAGATTTTTAGATAACGACGTTGTGGAATTTTTGGTAAAGGAAAAAAACAACTATGCCTGTTTCAAGAATGAACCTAATTTGAACGTCAGCCCAGAAGAAATTAGGGTTCTAATTGCAATTTTTATTTTACCTGGATATAACACGGTTCCTTCAAAGCACTCTTACTGGGAAGATGCACCAGATGTTCACAGCGAAGTAGTAGGCCAAGCTATGCGCCGTAACAGATTTTTAGATATATGTAGATTCCTTCACTGCACCGACAATAATAGAACGACAAAGAAGTTTGTAAGATTTTAATTTAATTGTTTTTGTTTTTAACTTGACAAAAAAAACTCGGGGTACTCCTGCTTGTATACGAGGTCTCGCAGCAAGTGTCTCTTCAGCTTCCAGATGATTCTGATAGCCCCTCGTTCCTTATTTCTTCGTTCCACCGATGCACTAAACATTAAACTTTGGGTCGGATCGCAAGATTATTACTCTGCTGACGGTAATTTGCCAACTTTTAAACTCGCCCTTATTGCAAATATTTTTTTTTACATCTTTGATTATTTAAATTGATCGCCATTTATCATTTATAAATTTATAAATGTACTCTCCTTGAACTGGCCTTTACTCTATCCGGGCTGAGGCACTTGCTATGATTATCGGGCAGTGTTTATCGTTTCGAACTGTTATGCTTTAAGGTGATCATGATTATCTTCATATAGGAGTTTTGGATGACCAAAAGTTATTTACATTACGGCTTCTAAAGAGCTGATATGCCATGGAAGTCGCGAAGTTGTTTAATTACAAAGTATTAGTTACTTCAAATCCTACATATTCATTACTTGCGTTGAATGAAATACAGTGATAAAATAAATCTTGGCCATGTAAATAGGACGATACAATTAAAAATTAACAAGATCTATTAATAATATAAATTACAAATTCTATATCTATTCATTGATCATATTCAATCAGATACTACCCTAAATGGAACAATTAAAAAAGCTAGAATTGGTCTAAGACCAATTCTTATGATACCCTAGATGAAATTTCGTATTGTCACCTTCTTTGTAAGTTTGATTTTTGAAGTGGTTTTTGGCATATATTTCCAGAACGGTTGGTCGGACAGAAAAAATGATTATAACCAATTTTATAGGATTTCATATTCAGAAGAAGTTTTTAGTGCAATAAAAATATCTTCGACTGATCGTTTTCACAGTATACGTAAAAAACCTAAATTTTTATATGGCAACACCAAGAAGGAGTTGCCAGATTTAGTCCATTTTTGAAATTTTATTTGCTAGTACAATGAAAACACCATGTACCAAATTTCAGCTCTCTCTATCGATGTGTTCTGAGGCAGTGTCCAAATATATAGTGGAAAACGAAAGTTTTGTGTGGCAACCCCACGGAGGAGTTGTCCGATTTGTCTCATTTTCGAACTTAATTTTACTCTTTTTTTTAAAGTCCGTGTACAAAATTTCAGCTCTCTAAGTATACGCGTTCTCGAGTTATCGTGCGCACAGACGGACGGACGACCGACGGACGGACAGACGGACGCACATGCAAAAAGCAAAATAACTTTTAATAGTATGCGTGGGTGTCCAATCCATTTTGCTCTACCATCATTATTTCGAGGTGTTACAAACGGAATGACAAACTTAGTATACCCTATAGATTTCATCTAGGGTATAATAACGATAAAATAAGCTTTGGCTATGCGCCTAGGTACGAACGTTATTGACAGCTATTGTTAGTATGAAAAATAAATTAACGAAAGGTAGTAACCCTTGCTAGAAATACATAGCTAATAATTAAACTCTGCGGGAGTTGTGATTACACATTCCTAAAATAAATCCTTATTCTAGGGATTAGTAGGACGATGCTGCATTATGTTGAAGGTTGTGCACATCCGGGTGACGATAAATGCGTGGGATATATGTGGTTGACTTTTGTGCACGCATGGCTGATTTTTGTGCATGTGTATAGTTCCGAGAATGCTGCAGGTAACCAAGCGTGCTGACTTCAAAATTCTGTGACGTGTGAACCAGGGCAAAGAATGGGAGCGAGTAGTATTTGCGTATGGTGAATTTCTGGTCCATTATGGGTTTATGTATTTGAATGTGATTCCTCGACGGAGCTTTTCCATTATTTTTGAGGTAAGGAGTAACTTCATGTAAACTTTACCTGCAATAAAGCAAAACTCAATCAGAATCAATAGTTCTACCAATACGCATTCACAGTACGACATATACACATAACATTATTCATAACAACTTCTGAAAAACTAAGAAATTTTTGTCGAAACATATACGTATATATCTAGACGGAGATTATGTCAAATTGAACGAAATCATTGTTTAAACCAAACGATTTCGAGTTTAAAACGGCGCCAATGGCGCTTAACGTTTATTTTAACAATTACGAAATGTTCATATTGAACGCATATATCCTGATTGTAAAAATATTCACATCAAACAATCTTGTGTTCAATTCAACCATATAAAATGTTCAAGAAATGGAAATTTTTCTCATTTAAATTGAATTTCATATGCGTTCAAAATAGAAACGTTGGAAAATATTCACATCAAACAACCTTGGGCAGAAGCAGACCCGGTATCATCAGTTCGAGCATGCGGCTGTAAATTTTTGACGAAGAAATACACAATATTTTTTAATATTTAAGTTCCAAGAAGTCACATACTCACAACTGAACCACATTTTGTTTCTGCAACAATTTCAATTTTGTCTGAAATTTTGCTTTAATTCTTGTTAAGTGATGACCGGGCAAAATTTCGACAGTGTGCTCTTTGTTAATGTACTCTACCACCTCTATTCCAAATTTAGCTTGTAGAAGGGTATAAGGGTATATACCATAGGCAAAATACCAAAATTAAAAGAATACTTTTAAGATGCGAAAAGCAGACTCCAGACTCGAAATGTGTCCGAACTGAAACAAAGCTACACAAATAATACTAATTTTAACTCTGTTGACGATCAAAGTGAAGGCGTTTTGCTTTCAAAATGAACAACATCCCCGTTAATGAAAATCCAAATGCATTTAGCCATCATACTGAACGTCAAAGTATTCAATGTGAATTATTTTCTCATTTAAAGTGAATTGTTAAATTGAAAGCATTTTTTAAACGCGCAGACATTTATGTGTTTTTGGAGAATCTTTCAATTTAAATATACGTTTTCATTTGATTTGATAGAAAAGTAGTTGAAGGAAATGAATTCAATCGAATATGCATTTTAAACGCGGCATGCGTTTCTTGTGCACTTTTATTTTTCTCTCCGTGTACCTATCGAAATATTTCTTAATTGGTAATTTAATTAAATATTTATTGCTTATTTTCGATAATTCTCAAAAGTGTAGTAGAATGAGTTCGAGTGTTGTAAACAATTCTAAGAGCTATTAAAGTGTAGTAAATCTACTTCACATATGTAGTAGAAGTTCCATCACTGCTAATAACCTAGAAATATAAAATTTGCAGAAGGGTAATCATAATGAAAACAAAACAAAGCGCATTTTATGTTCAGGTATCGCACCGAAAATAGAAGAACAACCATGGCTCAAAACATAATAGTTTTTTTTGCATCATCCCTAAACCTTACACTTATCGAACCGCTTAAAGGGGTCAAGAAATATTGTCATTTTTCAAAACACGTGATCAAAATCAAAGATATAATTATTATAAATTTTATTTTTAAATGCAGTATCTAGCCTATAAATATTTTCTATTAATAACTACTTATTTAAAAATTTCACAAATTGTTGACAGTTGACACTGGATACATTTTCTAGCTTGTTTTGTGAAAGTTTTCGAAAGTTTTATGTCTCCAACCCCTGCTTCTACGTATAGTCTCAAATAAAAGATTACTTCTTCTAGTCCAGTAATTAATATCTTTATTTCTAATCCTTAAACTAATTATATAAAGACTTAAGAGAAACCTTTGCTATGTGTCGGCTCCATGCCTAAGAGGAAGTAAGTCGCCATTCGCAAACGTCATTCCAGACATTAAGATACGTCCCCATGAGCTGACTTAGTATTCCATCTGAAGACTTAGATGGTGTTTAGGGAGCTAACACTTTCCCCCTCTTAAGTATGAATCCACTATTATTAATTCCATTGTAATGTTAATTATCGGAATTTAGAAATCTATTTATTTTAGCTCAAATTTATCCTTAGCTATAACTTTACATTTGAATTACTTTCCCTATTCAGTTATTTTTTATTTCTACTCGTTTTGATCTTCGTAAAGCTGATTATGAGTATACTCGTTTAGTTCTATTATATTGTTTCTTATTACTACTCTTTTCAGGTTCACTTAATTCATATTGTGGGAAATGTACAAAATGCGCTGGATATTTATCCGACAATGTTCGTTTTCTTATTTGATTATAATGTACCAATCTCCTAGCATTGTTTAACATTATAAAACATGTATTTTGACTTTTCGCATAAAGCCGGTAACCGGTAGCCGGTAACCATCGAACATGATTTTTAAAAATGGTTTTTATAATATTTTCTTTCCCCTTTTTTATAATTATTGTAAGTATTTTCATTTTGAATAAATTTTTTATGATTTAAATTAGTAGGACATTTGGATTGTTTTATATTACTAGCTTCTTGTAGTTCATTATTAATAATTCGATTTTTGTTATATATTGTATCCAATAATGTTCTAGATTTAAACTTAATTAACATTTCATTTGCTGTCTTGGATGTAGCTGTACTTGGAGTATTGCGTTGTTGTATTAAAAACTTATTTATCTTTTTTTCTGTTGTTAATTTCAAATTACAAAGTAAGAATTTTTTAAAAACTTTTTTAACTGTCTGTACATTTCTTTCCGCTAACCCATTTGATTGAGGATGATAGGCTGGCGAGTGTATTACTTCAATATTATGTTTATTACTGAAATTTTTGAACTCATATGCTATAAAGGGTGGACGGTTATCAGTAATTAATTTACTAGGAAGTTCATATACAGTGAAAAATTAAACTAATATTAAAATTGTATTTTTTGCCGTATTTGTTTTCATGTATGCTATATTCACAAGTCTTGTATACGAGTCGACGATTATCAAGAAAAATTCGCCATTAAAATAAAAAAAAATCTATATGAACACGTTCCAACGGAAATGTACTTTCTTTCTACCTAGAGACAACAATCTCTTTTTTGACATTTTGTGTTGCTTGGCACTCTTCGCAGCTATTTACGAATAACTATATATCTTTATTTCTATTAGGCCACTAAAAATAAGATTTTCACTACACCAAATATGGTTTTCATGTAACTGTTGCAATATTTTTTCACGTAATGCAGAAGGAATAACTACCCGATTAATGTAAAATATACAACCATTTTCTATACTCAAACTTTGTTGCTTTGTTTTATACTGTTCCAATTCGTCAGATACTACTTTTGGCCCATCGTCACGTATTTTTTCAAAAACTTTAGACAATAATATATCGGCTTTTATTTGACCATTTATTTCATTTATATTAATTGGTAACTCGGAAGAGAAATTTAGGAAATGTATAGTTTCTACATTCATTGTCTATACCTGTCTTTTCTGGAAGGGGTAAACGTAATAATGCGTCAACATTTCCAAGTTTTTTCCCTGGCCGATAAGCAATTTTATAATTATACATGGAAAGTGTTATCGCCAACCTTTGCAAACGTACTGCTGCAATTGTAGGTATTCCCTTAGAGGGATGAAAAATTTCTTTAAGCTCTTCATGATCCGTATATATTGTAATGGGACGGCCATAAATATATTTATGAAACTTTTTTATGGCAAATATGATTGCCAACGCTTCTCTATGTAGTTGCGAATAGTTCTTCTCAGCAGGAGATAACGAACTTGATGCGAAAAGAACAGGTTTCTCTACCCCTTTTATTATATGAGATAGTACAGCTCCCACACCATAAGCGCTAGTATCTCCAGCAATAATAATTTCTTTATTTGGGTCGTACATCTCTAAAACATTGTAATTCAGTAAGAGACTTTTACTACGCTCAAAAGTTTCCTGACATTTTTTTGACCAACGAAATGGAATATCCCTTTGTAAAAGGTTATACAACTCTTTAAGTTCCGTAGCCAAATTTGGAATGAATCGCTTATAGTAATTTAACAGCCCTAAGTACGACTGTAATTCTTTAATATCTTTTGGGGATGCATAATCTACAATAGCCCTTACCTTTTTTTTTTGTTTGGACTAATTTCATTGATTTTAAAATATGACCCAAATATTCTACACTTGTACAAAGAAATTGATATTTACTCAAATTTTAATCTTATGCTGTTTTAAACGTTGTAAAACAGCCATTAATTTATTTTGACACTCCTCTTCTGTAGCACGACCTAACAAAATATCATCCAGATAACAAAAGACCTTTTCTAAATTGACAAGTATTTGATCCAATACAGCTTGAAATATACTAGGAGCATTTTTAAGTCCAAATGGTAAAGGATTATATTGGAACAATTCTTTGTGCGTGTTAATAGAAAGGTATTCTTTACTCACATCAGATACAGCTAATTGCTGATAAGCTCCTGATAAATTTAACCTATATTTGGTAGGGGGTAATGCTCGGTTTGCACAAAACGATTTATGGTAACCTTACAATCAATGCAAATTCTTATGTCCCCGTTATGTTTAGGAACCACAACCATAGGACTAGCCCACTTACTATATTTCACTGGTTTGAGTACATTTTCTTTTACTAGTCGTTCTAATTCTATTGAAACTTTTTCTTTTAATCGCACTGGCACATCATACATAAGCTTTGTGGGAAATAGATGTACATGGTTCTATTATCAATTCCGCACTATAATCCTCAATCATAAGGTAAGGGTTTTCTGATACCGTATTTGGAAATTTTGCTTTTATTTCCGCTAAAATTTTGTTTGTATTAAGTGAAGAAACAATATTTACCTGACTCTTTTCTTTACCAATATTTCCTACCAGTATATTTTTCCAATTTGGTTGGCATTTATTTAACCAATTTCTTCCGTTTAATGCCTTAAAATATTCGCTTGTTTTCACTACAAATAACTCCAAGTGATGACAGCTGCTTCCAAAATACACTTCAACTTTTATTCTTCCTGCTAAAATTGGTTTTTGCCCTGTAATTGTAACAAATTGTGTAGTATTCTCAAATTCTAATTTAACACTACTTAGCTCCTGATGCGATATTAAAGATGATGGTGATCCAGTATCGATTTCCATTTTAGTAGGTACATTTTCGATCATAACCTCGATGTCAGCTGAGGATTGGCAGATGTTATTCACTTTTCAAATGTGATTAATTTCCAGGGATGTAAAGGACTCACATTTTGACTCAACTCATCGCTCAACTCAAGCAGTGAGTCCGCTCAATCACTGAGTCCGCTCTACAGTTGAGCGGTGGTTCATCGCTCGAAATTTGGGCGGAATCACTGGTTGAGCGGACTCAATCGTGAGCGGACTCAGTCTTCAGCGGACTCATTGCTTGAATGGACTTGAGCGGACTCAAGTCTTCAGCGTACTCACTGCCTGAGCGGACTCATCATTTGAGTTGAGCGGACTCAAATCATATTTTAAATAAGGAGGAATAAGAAATGTTGGCTAAGAAAATTAGCAAAAGCTAAATTAATAAAATATAATGTAATGAATGACTTTTTTATAAGCTTTTCTTATTTTATTGAAATTTCAGTTTCAATTTTAACTAAATCAGATTCTCTTTATGTTATTTAAAATATTATTTGAGTCCGCTCGACTCAAATGATGAGTCCGCTCAGGCAGTGAGTCCGCTCAAGACTTGAGTCCGCTCAAGTTCATTCAAGCAATGAGTCCGCTCAAGACTGAGTCCGCTCACGATTGAGTCCGCTCAACCAGTGAGTCCGCTCAAATTTCGAGCGATGAACCACCGCTCAACTGTTGAGCGGACTCAATGATTGAGCGGACTCAAATCCTGAGTTGAGCGATGAGTTGATATGATAAATGAGTCCGCTCATTTACAACCCTGTTAATTTCCCTCGCAGGCGATCTTTGACTAATTGTACTCCCCCGGCACATTTTTGATGTGTGACCTGGTCTATAACAATTATAACAGATCCTTGATGCAGCTATACATGTCGCTGAATCGTGAATTTTTTCCACAGCTGTAGCAGTTTCGACTAAATGACTGCTTATGTACTGAGATGACTGATGACTACTGTGCTGATGATACTGATTTGAATTGCTTTCAGCAGGATAATGGCTTGATTTATTATACGAAAATTGAATCTTCTACTAAATTGATTATTATTGTTGGGTGCTTGGTTTTTTTCTTGTATTACGTTATGCATGTACTTTGTAGACTTTAGCTGTTGCCGGTTGAGATATTTCGTGACGTTCACGTTGTGCAATTTCTAACGTGATTGCTAACTCACTAGCATTATCGAATGATAGCGATTCCTCACTTAGTAGTCTTTGTTGTATTTTTGGATCTCGGATTCCGACAATGAATTTATCTAGAAGGGCGTCTTCCAAAGCTAAATTCTTTAATTTTCCACTTTCGTTTCTTCACCTATGTTTTGGTTAGACCTTTGAAACTTGGATTGCTGTGCCAGTATATTAACTTTAGGAGCGTAGTGTTTCTCCAATAGTTTTATGAGCTCTTCAAATCGAATTGTACTTGGGATTTTGGGTGATGTTAGCGATTTTGAAACTTTATATACCTCTAAACGAATGCTCTAATTGGTCTTCATATGACAAAAAGTCTTCTCCCGGCACATATGCATCAATTGATCCAAATTGACCAATTAGTTGAAAATTTTCCAATTTAGCTTCTTTTTTATCCTCACTGCCACCCATGTTTTAATTTCTCTTTCTTGTGGACAATAATATATTATTAATTACCTCTATTCACAAGGCACGTGTGTGCGATTTAGGTTAACTAAACTTGATAAATCCTCGTCGCCAATGTATTTTATGTCTCCAACCCCTGCTTCTACGTATAGTCTCAAATAAAAGATTACTTCTTCTAGTCCAGTAATTAATATCTTTATTTCTAATCCTTAAACTAATTATATAATAACTTAAGAGAACCTTTGCTATGTGTCGGCTCCATGCCTAAGAGGAAGTGAGTCACCATTCGCAAACGTCATCGCAGACATTACAATTATGTGTATTAAGATACGTTCCCATGAGCTGACTTAGTATTCCATCTGAAGATTTAGATGGCGTTTAGTGACATAACAGAAAGTTGGCCTATAATGACATACGATTAACATTTTACCTTGTGGATCATACATAGCCTTTTATATTATTATTATTAGAAGCTTAAAAGTGTTTGCTTTCATGTTTTGATGAATGTTAGACATTAAAACAAAAACAAAAATTATTTTTTTCATTCAAAAGGAAAAACACACCTAATGGTGTTATTTTGGAGGCGTGTGTATAAATCGACAGATTCTGTGTCATTTTAGGCCACCCATGTAATTTGAATAAAACGCAATAGTGGTTCAAAAGAAATTTAGTTTATTTTTCAAAATAAACGAAAGTATAGCTTTTTTTTAAACTTCTGTATGCTTATATTATTTCTTTTGTATTGTTCAACCTCTGAAAATAGCACAATTTTTGAATCAATGAGCAAAATGACATTTTGCCCTTGGCCAGGGTATGTCATTTTACCAAAAAGGCCAAAAGTAAATAAAATAATTATTTAATAATATTGTTATTCATCACATATCTACGAATATCGCTTCAATTGTTTTTTTTTAAATAGGAGCAATCCGACAAAAATAGCATATTAAATAAAATCAATACTTAATACCGAACAATACTAATCCCTGTGAAAAATACTTCAGCATTCACGTTTTTTTCTTTTCTCCATTAATTCGCTCCAAAATAGTTTTGGACACTGCTATTCTTGTTTTCGGTAGCAAAACAACTGACGAGCACGACCAATACTATTAGGAATTCTTCGGACACTTAGATTTCATAGAAAGCGCAATGTGTCGTTTTACCTGACTATTTCATAATAGACTACTTTCCCCTATCCAGTAATACTTACGTTTACAACAGGCTGATTAATGTACTTTGAAATTTCATGTATACTTATATATTAGGTATAGGATGCCTTCTTACCAAATATAATATAGTAACGTTTTCGCGTCTGGGTCGGTGCAGATCTCAAATCGCGAAAAGATCCACTCTCGCACAATTTACGATGAAGCCTGGAAAATAATCCACGATATGTCACTGAAGTTGAAGTCCTTGCTGCCATAAAATCTATTAAATCCGATACGGTTCGACCGGACAATATTCCTTTAAAATTTATTAAACTTCTGCTTCCATGTATTCTTCCGTTCATAACACATATTTTTAAAACTTGACTCTGATATGCCGGGAGAAATTTTAGATGGTAAAACTTATGGAAATCTTGTGTTTTGGTTTAATTTGATCTAAGAATTTAAAAATTAATTTGTTTAAGTAAAAATATTCTGATAGTTTGTTGGAAAACCGGTGTCCTATATATAGGACGTTCGGCAAATACACGGGGTCCCGATGATTTAAAAAAAATATATAATTTATTATATTATATTATATTATATTAAGAGCAAGTTCGTTATCAATTAGTATCTAAAAAATTATATTATTAGTTTTTGGTGTGGTACTCAATAAAACATTTTGTGTGTAACCCAATGTTGCAATTGTGACACCGCGTTTTACATTTAGTATGACAGTGAGCGCAGCCTGCGTGCTTCATTTGGACCTCGAACAAATGATCCACTCTATCAAAACGAACATCAATACCATAAGATGATGATCTAATATTCGAAGTAGTTGGTTTCTTTCCACCAAATGAACCCAAGATGTTTTGCACCATACGTCTTCGAAAGGCCAACTGTTGCAGCTTACCGCCACTTTTCTTATGGAGCTGCCAGGCATTTTGTGCTGGGGAATCAATCATCTGAGCAAAAATGCAGAAGTACCATTTTTTCCTGCGGATGTTGCATCGATATAAGCTAATACTTTGATCCGTCCGATCAACACCCCCCATGTACTTGTTGTAAGCATGGATAGTGTTTGGCTGACTAATATGTATAAATATATATTTTTTTACTTTGAGAATACCTTCGACATGAATACTCTGGAAATACTTTCACAGAATTTGATGCCATAGCTACTACATTATTGTCATGCCATTTTAAAGCAACTATACCATCATCTGTTGATTCGTATTCGAAATATCCTCTATTTTTCTTCTGCATGAGCTTTTTTACAATTAAATTGGAATTGGGTATACGATTATCTCTTATGGTGCCCGTTCCTTTCACACCCTTTCGTTTTAGCTCATCCAACAAGGGGATTCCGGTAAAAGAGTTATCGAAAAATAGATGATATGGATGCTTTGCTTTAGATAACAGAACGTCGGCATAATTGAGAACAATACTTGCCCCTAGCCCTAAATGCTTATATTTTTCATCTATTTTTGTAGATGATCCTTGATATGGCTCCATCCAATTTATATAACCATAGTGTGTCGTGCCTTCCCATATTTTATAGCCATATCTGACTGGTTTATTTTTTATAAATTGTTTGCAGCCATGCCTTCCAAAATATCGAATCATGGCTTCATCTACACTATGATATTCTGCATGCGGAGCATGTTCCAAAAATTGCTTGTTCAATTCAACAAATAGTAGCCTTACCTTAGCAAATTTATCATTTTTGTTTATTGTTAAGTTATCACAAAAATGGATATGGGATAATATAAATTCAAACCGATCCCTGTTCATAGCTTCTGATACTAGATCGTTGTGAGAACCTCTTTCGCGTTCTCAATACATTCTACGTCTAGGAACACTAATATATCCGCTAAACAGAAGAATACCAATAAATACTTGGATTTCAGAAAAAGGTATCCGTTGGAAGTTTCCTTCTCTTTCTGAGGCGTATTTATTTGTGTAAAAAACAATTTTGTTAACTAGTTCTTCATCGAAAAAGAGTGAAAACAATTCCAGCGGACTTAAGTTATTATAAGCAATATCGACGTCTGCCCAACTCTCGAAATTTGGATCTATATCCACTGACCGCCAATTGTATTTTTTGGGTTGCTTATTTCTTTTTGCTCGATAACGATTTGCGAGAACAGAGAACGGAACATCATCGTCACTACTGTCATAATCACTATCACTTGATGGCATTCGAACTACTAACTCAGCTTCAGCAACAAGTTGTCTCCCAGGAAGATTAGAAAGACCGCAGTATTCTTCATCTCCATCGTCCTCATCTGTCACGTCGTCTGTGGCGTTAACGGGAAGTAAAACGTTTATCACAATTTCCTCTCTTGAATTATCAAAATCATTTCCGTCCCCTTCTAGTTCTTCAATAATGTCATTCAATATCATTGGTCTATAAAATAAAAATAAAAAATTACCCCGTGCATTTGCCGACGTCCTATATATAGGACACTTAAGTTTACACACAAACAAAAGACACAAAATAACGAAAATGGTTACAAAACTCTTTTTATTTATTACCTGGCACATTTGTAAACACAATGTAATTAAAATTAGGTTTCCAACACATACTAATTATTTACTTACCACATTTTTTTTTCGTCAGTAAAATTTACCACTAAAAAAATGTTACAATTTCTATTTGCTAACAGCACACTATAACCACCGGGATTCGCTTGCAAACTAATTTTTCTTATAAACAATGAAGTGCTTTACATTTCCGTGTAGTCAGCTACAAAATTTTGCAGTTAGTTAAAAGAATGTGATGAACCGATTGCACATGTGCTTAATGTCCTACATATAGGAAGTTCGGCATATCTGGGTTAATGAGCTCTAAATTTCCTCCTTTGTGGAAGAATGCGCTTGTGGTACCAATTGCTAAGAGAAAAAATCCCGTCTATTGTTCTGACTATCGGACCCAATAAGCATTTTATGTTATCTCAGTAAAGCTCTGGAAAAAGTTATCTCCACAAGTATCACTGAATTCATCGATGTCAATGATCTCTTCTCCCCTTTGCAAAATGGATTCAGGTCTAATCACAGTTGCACCACGGCTCTGGATATTGATAGCGGTAGACCTACTATATTTACTCTGCTGGATTTCTCGAAGGTTTTGATACTGTTAATCATAAGCGTATACTTTGCATGTTGAAGAATTTTTATAATTTTGATTCGACTGCTTTGAATCTTATTGAAAGCTTTTTGGAAAACCGTAAACAGAAGGTAATATTTAAATCCAAGTGGTCTGACTTTCTGGACCTACGTTCGGGAGTTCCTCAAGGCTCTATATTGGGTGCGCTCTTGTTTACACTTTATATAAACGATCTTCCTGATATACTCAAATTTGTCAACATTTTGATATATGAATGTTCAAATATATCTGACTTGCCCTTGTGGGCTAACTATAGACTGCATCTGACAGATGAATCAGAACTGAAGTTCTATTTTTAATTGGACACTGAAAAATAATTTAAAGTTAAATCCCGACAAGTCTCAGGCTATAGTACTATTTAGAAAGTCTATTGAAACTAGTACATTTTCTCCATTACATATTGGTTCGGCGCCTATATACCATTTCTAGATAAAGTAAAAACTTTGGGTATTATTGTAAATAAAAACTTAACATGGATTGATCATATCACAATATAGTCTCGGAGGTATATGGAAGTCTTCGCAAACTTTGGTGTAGCGCATCGTATACAGGTATACACTCTAGCTAAATCACTGTTACTACCAATCATCACATAGGGAGATATAATATGTGGCAATCTTGACTCTGTCTCGCGCAATAAACTTAATGTTTGCTTTAATTCTATAGTACGATATGTAGTTAAGTATATAAACTTCGCCGGTTTGATTATTATGTATCGCAGTTCGTCAATCAGTTCCTTGGGTGTTCATTTTCCTCGTATATGAAAATTCGCTTGAATATATTTTTATTCAATTTGATTTTGAATGGCAAGCCTTCCTTCTTGAAAGAAAAACTAGTTGTTATGTGGTCACCGCGCACGAATAATCTTCTAGTGCCTACACAGTAAAAAAAATTCTAGTTAAATTTAACTGCGTGCATGCCTAGTTATTATAACTAACTGAATTTCTCTTTAAAATTAAAATTCAGCTAGGATTCCGGATATAAATAAATGCTTTCTTATTTTTATTTATGGTTTTTTCGGCATTCGAGAAATTCAGTTTTCTTTCAAATGTGTTTCCAGTTAATTATTTGGAGATTCAGTTATTATACATTCCTACTCATCCTACATACTCTAGGATATATACGAAGGACGTGGAGGGAAGCTAAGGTAACATTCATACCTAAAGGGGGAGGGCATTCACCTGCATTACCCAAATCCTACCGTCCTATCAGTCTAACTTCATTTCTCCTCAAAACAATGGAGAAAGTGTTAGACAACTATATAAGGAGCGGTGCACTCAAGCGATCACCGCTGCACCCAAATCAACATGCTTACCAAGCAGGAAAGTCTACCACAACTGCCCTACATAGTCTTGTCCTAGGACTAGAAAAGGCAGTAGAGGATAAAGAGACTGCCCTATGCGCATTCCTAGACATCGAAGGAGCATTTGACAATACTTCCTTTGAAGCCATTGAGAATGCAGCTACCAAAAAAGGAATTGAACCTTCCTTGATAAAATGGATAAAAGCTATGCTTGAAAGCCGGATAATTACAGCTAACCTGGGGGAGGACTCTATTACAGTAGTGGCTGCCAAGGGATGTCCCCAAGGTGGGGTACTGTCCCCTCTACTATCGTCTCTGGTTGTAGATGATCTCCTACAGAAGCTAACAAACACCGGCTATGACAATCAGGGATATGCGGATGACCTGGTCATTACAATTAGGGGCAAACATGATCAGATAATCTCTGATCTATTGCAAAATGCCCTAAACATAGTTTGCAACTGGTGCCAAATGATGGGACTTCGAGCCAATCCTGGTAAAACAACAGTTGTTCCCTTCACGAGAAAAAGGAAGCTTTACCTAAAAGCACCATCCCTTGAGAGAACAGTAGTGGAGTTCTCAAAGGAAGTCAAATATCTAGGTATTACTCTGGATAATAGACTAACCTGGAATTCTCACTTAAAAAGAATACTGGATAAAGCTACAGTGGCAACTTGGACATGCCGCAGGCTTTTTGGCAAAACTTGGAGTCTTAAACCAAAAATGACTCTGAGGTCATACACATCTATTATAAGACCCATGGTCACATACGCCTCACTCGTTTGGTGGCCAAAAACAAAACAAAAGACAGCTCAAGCTAGTTTGCAAAAACTACAACGGCTTGCATGTCTAGGAGTAGCCGGTGCCATGCGTACCTGCCCAACTGCGGCCCTAGAGGCTATGTTGGGCTTGCTACCCTTACATTTGCATGTTAAGGAGTAGGTCATACTTAGTGCAATTAGGCTACAAACGGCAAACCTCCTAAGTTCAAATAATCTGGTTGGCCACCTGAAAGTCCTCCAAGATTTCATAGAGGACCCGATGGCTAACCCAATTTCAGACGTTATGCCGAAAGCCATAGCTTTGAAACACCATTTAAGGTGATCGTGGGGAACCATCAACAGTGGCACACTGGGGACCTACCCTTTGAAAAAGGATCTCTTAAATGGTACACGGATGGATCCATAATGGAAGGTAAAGCAGGCGTGGGCATATATGGGCCAAGGTGCCATCTCGCAAAGGCACTGGGGTCCTCATCAACCATTTTTCAAGCAGAAATACACGCCATAGAACTCTGCGCTCGCGAAATGATCCATGAAAATATGCGTGGAGCAAAAATATACATAATATCAGACAACCAAGCAGCACTTAAAGCATTAAACTCGTTTACCTTTAAGTCAAAGCTGGTTTGGGACTGTCTTACTGTCTTAAAGACTGGCCGAGACAAATAGGGTGACACTGATCTGGGTACCAGGACATGAAGGCATCATGGGAAACGAGAATGCGGACCGCCTTGCAAAGGAAGGAGCCAAATCTCCGTTTATTCGCCCTGAGCTGGTCTTTGGACACCCAAAAAGTCACCTCTCAGCTCAGATCAGGCTTTGGGAGGACAGAACTAAGAAGGAATACTGGGAAAATACCCCGGGGCTGAGACAAGCGAAGAAGTTTATAAAGTACTCGCAACAGAGGACCAAAGAGCTCCTCACACTCAGCAGGAAGGAACTAAGGCTCATAACGGGCCTACTTGCTGGGCATTGCCCACTTAGATACCACCTTAAGAAGATGGGTAAGGTCAATGATGAGACCTGTCGATTCTGTATGGAAGACGATGAATCCGCTGAACATGTCCTATGCGACTGTGAAGCTCAGTGCCACATAAGGCTAAGACATCTAGGAAAGGCATTTCCACTGCCAGAGGATGTCGAAAAAATGGCGATAAAGAATATTATAGGCTTCATCAAAGACCTTAAGTTCGAATGGGCGCCCTAGGGCATCAAGGGGTAATGTCACAATAGATCTTATAGGTCGCAGTGACAAGATGAGAGGCAGAAATCCTGTCTGCATCCCCCACAATTAATAATAATAATAATAATATTATACATTCCTGGTTCACTCAAATGAAAATCATTTAAATTGAACTGATTTGTAGTTGTGTTCAAATGACTCCCGCAACTGCATATCTAATTCACTCAAATGAAAGTCAATTAAAGTAAACTGATTTGTAGTTCCGTTGTCTTATGAGTACTGATAATCAAGTCAAATGTACCGAATTCTATTTAAAATTACAGAGAAACTCAATAGAGTCCTCATTCTTTTGGATACACGAGGACTGAGTTATGTTCATTTAGTATTATAAAGTGAAAGTCGACGGACGTGCCAAGTAAAGTGTTTACAGTGCTTAGAAAATAATATTTTCTATAATTTATTTTCTATAATTTATTGTCAGGTAAAAAATAAAGTCTAAAGGCCTTTAAAGGCTGTAAAGGCCTAATCAGAATTGCCGTCAAAGTCGGCTGTGTGTTAAACGTTAAAAGACTCATTTTTTTCATAAAACTCAATAGGCAAACACAAAGCTCTGATTGCATTCCAGTGTGCTTTGTGGTATGAAGGTGTAGGGTTATGTTTGAATGAAAAAATATAAATAATATTATTAAACAAAGTATTTAAATTTATATACTGTTAAATACACAAAGGATTAAACAATAAAATTCCTAAATAAAACTTTTAGTATGGAGGCTTGTTTACATTATGCAGAAGGTTAAATTTGAAAGTAATGCATTATCCATAAGAATAAATTCTAAAAGTAGTACGAAATCGTACCACTCTAATATGTTCAAAGAATTTTATGTTACGGCCTGGAACATAAAGACAGCAATGATGCGGCCCATCATGTATGTTGCTAATATGTTGTATTAATTTTACTTAGATAGCTGAACTTAAAACTATTTTGCCTGTGGAGAAAAACTACCAAACAATTATTAATCTAATGGAAGAAACTTATGGTACCAGGCGAACTATGATATTATCCGGAAAATCGGTGAAATACATCTTTGACATGTTCCCAAGAATAATTGATTTTAATGGCGCTATGGTAAGAAATTATACAAAATTTACTACTGACATCTTTACTTATCATATTCATATTCAGATTAACCTTGATTTCGAAAATATCGGATAGCATGAAGGATGCATTGATGACCTTGCTATGTACCAAGTAAAAATCCTTCAAAGCGATACTTTTGGAGAATTTTTAAAAAATGGTAAGATTTCATATTATCTTAAAAGTTTGAATTAGTTCATAAGTTTTAATTAAATTAATTCTTATTTCAACTTATTTTTGACGCAGAATATAAATTCTAATTCTAATAATAAAATATTTGATTTTTTTTTTCTTAAATACTTACATAGATAACTTAAGGATGCTCGCAACGGTCTTAAAAAGGCTGACCAACCGCCAAATAAAACGGTCATATTGCCAAATTTCCACAGATATGGAGGATTGGGAAGAAAAAAATTGCAAAAAATGTTTAAGCCACTAATACAGTGGATCAAGGTGAGCTTGAAAATAATTTAGAAATGCAACAATAAATTTGTAGTTTGTACTTTTCGTATTTTCAGCTTGAAGATGACATCAACGCCATTATAAAAAAAAAAGTGGGGGTCATCTCATAATCATCTGTAGATCTGAGCGACTTTTTGAAACAAGGGACGATATATTGTATAAGTCTCAATATATATTCAATTTTAAGTACAGCACACATTTGACAAAATTTTTTAATTTTTTTCTATAAAAGCAAAAAAGTAATTCCATTAGGGATAGTGTATCTATTTCACAAAACTCTGATTGATTGATTGAAAATATTGTTTTTTTTTCATTTTATTTTTTAGTCTTCCATGTACAAGTACACATGTATTTACAACTAGTGTTTCTTTAAATAAATAAACAAATTTGTAATTATGTTATCCAATTTTGGCTTATTCCCCATAAATAATAAAAAAAAATTATTTCGTCATAAGAACTAATGCCTAAATCTTACAAATAAATGAGCAAAATGTTATGCATGGACATGTCTACGAGTATATTATTCAGGGTGTGGATATTGGAGACGAAAATTAGCGAGAATAAACATGAATGTAGTTTTCGCAACCAGAGCTGATTTCTAGTGAAATTAAATGAAAGTTTTTAATTTCACTAGAAATCTGTTCTGATTGTAAAAACTGGATCCCTGTTTAATTACACTGAATTCGGCTTAAATTGACTGTAAACTCAGGTGATATATCTAACTGATTGGGTCGGGTGCTTAAACTAGAAATCTTCTTTAATTAACTAGAAAAACATTTTAAAATTTAATAGTTAATCTAGTTGACAAATTGGAAATAACATTTAAATTTACTTGAAACCCAGTTCATAAAATAAGACTGGATATATAGTTTTCATGTCCAGAAATCTATCACATATTCACTAGAAATGCAATTGAAATATTCAACTGGACTTCTGCTTAAATGATTCCAACTAGATTTTTTACTAGAATATCTAGGAAATCCACTCTAGTTCACTTTTAATACGGATCTAGTTGAAAATCTTTTACAATGTAGATATTCTTGTTTACAATCCAAGCGTATATTTTTTGTTCATGCCATCATCCTGTGGAATTCACTTCCTACTGCTATAAGGCGGGCGGAATCGTTGAGAGTGTTCAGGGTATTGCTGAAGACATATTACACAGGCCACTGACCAATACAATATTAGATTAGTTTAAGTCCTTTCTCATAGTCAATCTAATTATACCCTAGATGAAATCTATAGGGGTATACTAAGTTTGTCATTCCGTTGGTAACACCTCGAAATAATGATGGTAGAGCAAAATGGATTGGACACCCCCGCATAAAATTAAAAGTTATTTTGATTTTTGCATGTCCGTCCGTCCGTCCGTCCGTCCGTCCGCCTGTGCGCACGATAACTCGAGAACGCGTATACTTAGAGAGCTGAAATTTTATACACGGACTTAAAAAAAAAGTAAAATTAAGTTCGAAAATGAGACAAATCTGGTAACTCCTTCGTGGGGTTGCCATATAAAAATTTCGTTTTCCGCTATATATTTGGACACTGCCTGAGAACGCGTCGACATAGATAGCTGAAATTTCGTACATGATGTTTTTACTACATTAGCAAATAAAATTTCAAAAATGGACTATATCGGGCAACTCCTTCTTGGTGTTGCCATATAAAAATTTAGGTTTTTTACGTATACTTTGAAAACGGTCAGTCCAAGATATTTTTATTGTACTAAAAACTTTTGCAGAATACGAAATCCTATAAAATTGGTTATAATCATTTTTTCTGTGCGACAAACCGTTCTAGAAATATATGCGAAAATCCACTTCAAAAATCAAACTTGCTTAGATCGGTGACCATACGAAATTTAATACGGCCATTCTAGGGTATCATAAGAATTGGTCTGAGACCAATTCTAGCTTTTTTACTTGTTTTAACTAAGTTTACTCATTATGAATTTGAATAGATTATTATTTTCGTCTTCATATACAATTCATTCTTCAGCGCTCATTTTATCTTTATTGTCTTTATTAACTATAATTAGTAAGCTTTCCATTACATTTTTGCTGCCATATATGTATAATCAAAATTACTGTTTTCTCAACTTAATTGATATGTACTGTCCATACATAAAGAAATTTCATATTTGTACAAATTATAACCAAATAAATTGAATTTGAATATGAGGCCTGTCTTTTGGGACACGGCCTATTATAATCCGCTAATTCTGCAGAATTATTTCCATGGAACATACCATAAATAAAGTGCATTTAAACTAATTTATGGTGTATAAAATTTGAAGACATTACTTCGCTGACTCACTTAATTGATCAAACGATAAAATCTGACAGCAAGATTATTGTAAGATTTAGGCAAAGATAACCTAAAATTAAGAAGATAGGACACAACCGAACAAAATTGGAAATTTTTCGTGTTATTTAGACCGAAAGAGGTAAGGTCATATACTTTCGTCTTTTGCATGAATGAGTGAAAAGAACTTGGCTATGCACTATTGTAGTGCGACTGAGATAACGAGTTAAAAACAAAATCGAGAGAGCGTAGGATTACCCGAACGACCAAATCTTATTGAATCCCTCAAAATCCTTTCAAACTATTCATAATAATGTACATTAGGTCACACTACCTCCCATTTTAAGAAAAAGATAAATTTCGCTTTGGCCAAAGTGCTGAAAGGAGATATAAAATTCATCTCAAATAAAATTCTCACTTTTCCCGAAGATATCAGAGAATCCAACATGAGTTTCTCCCACAACAACAAGTGACTGAACTAGATTAACTTTGGACTGAACTTTTATGAGAGAAAAACGTGAAAACCCCGCCCCATCTCATTTATTTACGAAAATGAAATATTTGCCATTCTGTTTCAAGTTCTTTATTTGCGCTAAAATATTTACACTTAACCTAACAATACTTTTCTTATCTCAATCTATTCCCTGATTAGAATTCCTACGGGCTTTTCTTTGGCCCTGAGTTCAATTAATCTAGCTGCGTTTTCTTATTTTCTACATACATGAATTACTAACTAACATATGACTTATTTCGAAACTACGGCTAGCGCTACCTAGATATAATTAACAAAAAAGTCTTTCGACAGTCTAATACTTAACTAACTTAAGTACTAGATACATAACTTCTATATCAATCTCCAGGTTGCCTCTGCTTTCCCATCATGGTGCTGCATAAAGCTTCCCTTATTCGGGTCTTGTCTTTGGCTAGTTCGCTTATATCCTGTCCTGCAGGCTATAATCCCCCTTCCTTCTTCCTCTCCTAGCTACGGTAGCTGTCTCCTTTTTCTCTGAAAAAAGTAAAAATTCCTTCGCGGTAGTATTTTCTATGACAGTTTAACATACAAAAAGGCGATAGATATTTGTTAGTGGGTAAGTGGGGAAAATTGGTTAGTTCTTGAACAATTGGATTAGTGTGATTGGGGATTTTGGCTACCTGCTTCTTCATTACCTCAACCATGTAGTCCTGTATCTCTTTCTCGTACAGGACCTGCTTGCCATAATGCTTTCCACAGGACCTCCGATAGAGACCTGTGCAGATTCGGAACGTTTTCCTTTCGAATCTCGCAAGAATCTCCATATATGTTGGCGATATCGTATGACATATAGCAAACGAGTACGTTAAGGTGGGCCTAGCGCTGCTTGTACATCAGCAGTTTAGTGTTTAGGGTGAGACCATTCCTATATCTCATTATAGGACTGACCATGCTGAGTGCAAAGTTTGCATTCCTAGCAACTTTTTTGTGTGGGGGTTGAACTTAAAGCGTTCATCAAAGTTTATACCTGGGTATTTGGCGCTCTTAGTGGGTTTTATCACTTCATTATTAATAGTGATTTCGATATTTCTTGCGTTCTTACATACGCCTCTGCGTTAACGTGCAGTTCTGATGCAGAGTAAACTCGATTTAGGGACGTTGATCTTTATTCCCCATTTACGATGGTACTCGTAAAGCTTGGCAATATGATCACCCACTTTCTTTGTCGCCAATTTGGGGGACTTGCAGTGCGCATATGTTAATGAATCATCCCCGTAGAGAAGGGTTGTGACTCCTCCACTATTCTGCGGTTGGTCAAACGTGAACAGGTTTAAGAGGAAGGCCCCAAGGACTGAGCCTTGCGAGACTCCAGTTTTTATGTTCTTATACGCAGATGGGCAATTTTTTATTTCCACAAAGAATTGTCTCTGGGAGAGGGAGCTATTTATCATCCGAATAAGGTAGGGTGGGAACTAAAATCCAATCAATTTGGAGTCAATCTGTTTCGTTGCATGCAATTTGCTCCTTTACATTTTTTATCTTTATTCATAAAAGTTTTAAAGAGAGTTTAATTTTTTTCATTTTTTTTTCTTGCTTTCTTCTTTTTCCCTCCGTGTGCACTTTAAATGTAAAACAATTGGAAAACTCTTCTTTGTCCTAACTTATCATTAAGTTAACTTTGATTTAGGGATGACACGCAAAACTATTATGTTTTGAGCCATCGTTGGTCTTCTATTTTTGGTGCGATACGTCAAAATAAAAGGCGCTTTATTTTGTCTTCATTATGATTTCCTTTCTCCAAATTTTATGTTTCTAGGAGAGGTTATTAGCCGCTCACAGGTGAGGTTCGATATTGTTTTATTTAATAACGACAGATTAAAATTAATTGGGCAAAGTAAATTATTCACAGTCCTAAAAGTAAATCTTAAAATTATGATGTTGGGTTTAGTCGATTTTCTTGCTCGAGTGCTTAGTTTCCCACCATATAAAATATTTTGAACTTCAAAATAATATCCCTCAAATGTGGCGACGTATGTTGCCAGGCATCTTTTCCTGTATCTAGGGACTAATAATGTTGGATTTATCTAAAAGGTAACAGATTAGGGATGTGGGGGCGGAACAGTTTGCTAATATGGCTACTTTATAGATTTTTGACCTTCACAAAAGATAATTTTTCGAAGAGAAAAACATTTTTGAAGTTATACCGTTAATGTTTTACTTATCTACGAACTCTTTTCAAAGCTAGTGATTATAAATGAAAGCCAGTGGTAATACGAATAAAAAAGATCAAAATGGCGGTTCAGTAAACAAAACGAGCTGAGTTACAGCCAAAAAAGCGTTGCGAGAAACACATTTTTGAAAAAATCTAATATTCCCAATTATTTCGAAAATAACACAAATTCGAAAAAAAATTAATTTAAGATTTTTGATTGTAAATCACCTCATCTTTAAGGTGTTTCATTATTGCATAGGGAAACTGGAACACCCTGTACATATAAGAAAGTTTTCGATGGGCGCAAACAAAACAAGAAATGAATTCTTATGCGGCAAACATAACCGTCATAGGACTTGTTTTAAGAGTGTGCCGAGAACTGTGGGTGACCTGGAATAGACTACTTTACCCTAATGCTTAAAAAAAAACTAAAAACTAAATTAAGTTTACACAAATTATATTTAAATACCCAAAAGAATACTTCTTTAAATGAAATGTCCTTTTACCCGTACTTAAAATATCTTTGATAGAGAAAAAATTTACCTATACTTATGTACATATTCCTTATTCCAATTTCTTCAAGCAAAAACCTTTTGGATTCCTGAAAACTAAAAGAAACTTTCTTAAATTACTACACATAAAAAGAAACCACCAGAAAATTACTCTCCTTTCCATTTCCGTCTTTATAGTTTCCAAATGCAAGGTGGCGTGAAAAGAAACTTTTCAAAATATCCTTTGTTTTTGTTTTTGTCCTTTTTGGGTAGAATGCTGTTTTTTTAGGTCAGCTGCCCCCATCACAATGAAAAACAGGAAGTGTCACCTCGAATGGCAATGTCCCGTTTCCTCGGCCGCAACTTGAGAAATATCATCCGTTGCGGTGCGATGTCAAATTTCTACACGTAGTTAAGTAGGAAGAAAGAAATGGATTTATTTGATTACTTCCGCTATGATGCTTCCAAGTCTAGCAGAAATGAAACTTAAAATCATAAGATTTAGAACGTAACGGTAACTTAAAAACGAAGAACTTCTTGGAGAATTTTCCATCTTTTAATTAAAAGTAACAAAAAAAAACAGAGGGCAATTCTGCCCTGCTTCCGCATTTATGTTTTTCTTAGAATTTTTGCCGCATTCATTCATTCTTCTTCGCTTTCGCCGTCATATGTTCAATAAAACTGAAAATGGTGTTTTTTTTTCTTCTGTGGTTTATGTTCTCATACGCATGCGGGGCACGTACTATGAAAGCGAATACAGCCGGTATCGGTATAACTACACGAAAATTCACATACACACACACCATTGAATTGATGGCATCGCATCGAACATCTCATCATAAACGCGATTCTACCCGGTATTTTTTCGCCGCGATGCAGGCGGGACCATGGATGCGAACAGAATGAAAACATCAGAAATTTGCCGCTCCTTTCGCTTCAACTGAATCACATTCATATCACAAAGTTAAAGTATAGCCGGCATAGGTCACACAACATAGTTCACCACAGCACAGCTGCTAGCTGTCTCCGGAGGGCTCGCGAGTGTGTTTACTTCTTGAAGGTATAGTTTCCGAGGGCTAGAATACATTCGTGCCCGAATAAACGGGAATTAGTGTGTGAAAATGGCTGACGGGAGTGCATCGCGAGTGGACATAGTTTTCGATTTCTAGTGATTTATCTTTTGTGTTTTTGTTTTTTTTCTTTTTTTTTGTTATTTCTCAGTCAGTTAATTTATAGAATTGTGTCGCGAAAGTGTGATTCAGGTTAATCTCATTGATTATGTGTCCCTTAATGCAGTTACGTGTTTCTGAGCTGCTTGTGTATACATAAAGTAGGTAATAAGAGAAAAAATAAAAAAAAAATAAACGAAGTCTGCGTGTGGGATTTTTCTGAACATCTACATACATCATAACATTTCCGCCATTCTATATGACCTTCCGGCCTGCTGGGTCTGCCCTAGTGTATAAATGGAAGTCGCGTGACACCCTTCTTTTGAAATTATATTAAATTCGCCATTAGCAAAAGAAGAAAGTTGTAGCAGGGCAGGAGCAATGGGCTTGTTCTCGGATAGGTTACCAATTCCGATAAAAAGTCTCGTCTCGCTGTCTGGCAGGAGCGGCAGTTCCGCCACAAGTGTTAACAATAACAGAAATTCTGCTGGTTTAACTGTCATTCATGGTGACGATAAGACCACCGGTACCGGGACCGGGAGTAGTGGCGGTGACAGTATATCAGATAATCACAAAAGTCTGCCTCTTTTACCATCTACATCACCACTTACTGCTGTTAATGTTGGTGTAGCTATAGGCGGACGAGGTGGTGGAGGAGGAGGAGCAGGATGCGGACCAGGACCAGGAGGAGCGAGAAGTGGCAGCAGCATGCAACAACTGTCAACGTCGTGGGAATTCATTAAGTTGGAAACGCGGTAAGTATAAAAATGTTTGGTTTTCATTACCCCCTCGATTTTATGAGTTTATTTTGGTAATATTCGTGGGTTTTATACCTCATTGCATTGGTAGTAATTCAAAATGGAAACGCATCTGTACTTTTTTCCCTAATTCAGTAAATATTTTTGTAGGTAACTTAATATTTGGTAAAAATTGAATTAGATGAAAAAAATAATATTAAAACGCAGGTAACACTTAGCGAAAGGGAAAAGACTTTCGAGATATTATTACTAAAAAAAAAATTGAATTTAGTACAAACTCCCCGTTATTTGTAATTTTACCTGTTTGTTTTTATTTTCTGAATATGCATAAGGCTCTACTTAATCAGATGTCTTTTCACATTTACAGGGAATATTGATGATTATAGAAAAAAAAAATTAAGGATTGGTTCGGTTTTCAGGTACTATAAAGACAATGGGTCGAATGCAAAAAACTTAGCTAGATCTCGGGGTCTGAGTTAACCAGCTTAATCTACTCTTCTCAGTCAAGAAGAATCTTTGAACTCAAACTGATGATGGTATCCGAGAAAATAGGGCAATCCCTCCTGCATAAGATTATTAAGAATCGTAATGCCGCTGTGTTATCATCCCCACCTTGTGTAATAAAATTCAGTATCTGAAGAGCAGCATCATGAATTATCTCTTTTCCTGAATAATGTAAGAAATAGGGAATAAACCAAGAGTAGATGGGTATCATAAATGCTACTAAGGAAGGGCTTACTACCGGTATGGTAAAAAGTTGATAAAAATTCATGTGCTCATAATAATTACGCATTTTGATCCCTAATACCCTAGCCACACGACGCTAAAGAATGATAATTGAAGCAAGAATGATCATCGGTCACATCGTGTTTGAAGTTATGGTCATTGCTTTCATCATAGTTTTATCATTTTGATTTGAATGATGGAATCAGAAGCTCATAGATTCGTATTATGCTAAGTTTTTGTCGGCAGAGGCGCCCGCGGTAGTAAGATATCAAATTTTTTGGAATGATTTCCAATTCTCGGAAAGTTTGACAGCAATCAGCTGATTCCATTTATGTATTGAAAAGAGAAAAATGTGTAGCGTACTCTTTTTCTTAATGCAACAACCGGTTTTAATGCATGCAACTTTCGTACACAGTGATCTGTCAAATCGAATTATCATCAAGATTTCGTGTGCTTGCCTTACCAAGCCATCGTGTGCCTAGGGTATAAGCTAACCCACCAGTAGATGATTAAAATACAGGAAGAGAAAAAGCATAGCCTTAGTCTGGATTAGGAGGATGGCGCTTGGAAGAAAATGGAGCTGATCACTACAGATCCGAAACTCACATGAAACCAGCATTTTTCGAGGGTTATATAAAAGACTACTGCAACTTTCTGTATATGCCAAACACTGTATTGTAAAAAATGGGGCTTGAATCCAACAATAGTTTATTGATCCAATATCATTATCGTTATGTCTATCATTACTTCTGCTGCCCGCATATGGTGCACCAATATAGAGGAAAGAACAGTGCAAGCAAAATTACAAAAACTAAAAAGACTCAATAGCTTCCAAGCTTACATAGACAATACCCAGAACTCTGAGATTCCGGTGCCACTTTGATGAGGTTATAGAAGACCGCCAAGGTTTGAAGAAAAGTGAACCGAATTTCCCACGCGGATCACTCGTCTGAAACACAAACGGACCTTAAAAAATAGATATGGTGAGACTGTATGGACCGAGATGTGAAGTATACAAAGCACTGGGATCCTACTCAACTGTCTTTCAAGCAGAAATCCATGCTATTCAAACATGCATTACAATCAATATACAAGTAGGCATATATACATATATACATAAAAACTCAGACAGCCAAGCGGCGACAAAGGCGTTATACTGCAATGCCTTCACTTCAGATTTGGTGTGAAAATATAGAGATGTCCTAGATTTACTATCAAAGAACAATAAAGCCACCCTTAGCTGAGTATAGGTTACAGGATCATGAAATAAATGAGACCGCTGGCTACCTGGCCAAGAAAGTTGCGAAATCTCCATTTACCGGACTCTTCTGCGGCCTCACAAAATTTTCTAGCAGGAAAAATAATGTCTAAAATAGAAAAGGCTCACCAAATTTAATGGCAGACCCGGAGGGTTCTGAGAAGTTAGTCTGATACTAAGACTTTAAAAAGCCATCAACTATGGTAAGCACCAGATCAGGCTATTCATTGGCATAATGCCCACTTGAGTAACGCTTAAGTAAATAGGCAAAACCACAGACGACAACTGCTGACTCTGTAACATGGAGGTAGAATATGCAGAGCACGTACTCTGCAAATACGCAGGACTTGCTCGATAAAGGCTCCAATGTCTGAGCAAGGGCGTTGTAATCTCATCAGACGACCAGAAAAGTCACCCTAATGAGGTATTATCTTGCCTAAAAAGGGCAAACGTGAACTGGATCCAATACAGCAAAGGCTTAGCACAAAATATATTTTAGGTCACGGTGCTTAGGGGCCGGTCCTCCGGGCTCTCATATACATTTTAGAAGAAGTGTCTCTCCCCAAACACTTATTTTCCCCGTATAATTCAAAAAGCTCCTTTGTCGAGTTTTTTAGTTTCCGGATCTAGAAAATTGTTAAATATATGTAAAATTACTATGCATTAGCTGCCATGCTTTTTCAGCATTTAAATTTTGAATACGCCACCAAGCAGTATAGCAGTATACAGCCTGCATGCAAGCTGTGATTAAAACTGGCCACAAAATTTAGTGAACCTGACTAACTAGATCTCAAACTTTTTGTCTGCTATTTCCTCGAATTCGCGGAAACAATAGCTACTAAGCGCATGTGAGTCGCCGTTCAATTTACTCCTTTCTCCTATGTTCAGCAAAGCTGGAACATTCACACAGAAGATATTGAACGGTCTCAATCTCCTTCTCGTCCATAAAGCCATAGATTTTTTCTTTAAATGTTGCCCAGGGCTATGATGCTATAGTACAGCCTTGGCAAGAAAGGATTATTGGGTTGAGACAAGTAAGTGACAATGGGCATTACGCTTGAATGTTTGTGGCTTATAGCTGTGGGTGAAAACAGAGGATGGCAAACTGTTTTACATACGTACTGTTCTGTTAATGAAGGATTCACGGAATTTCACTGTACAGCCGAATTTTTCTGAGGATGAGCTCGGGTTACAGCTTGTGTGGTGCGCATAGAAGGAATTCTGCTAGGGATCAGGCTAGAAATTTTGTTAGAGCAATAACCATAAAAGTAGCGATAAAAGAGAGACAGACATCCGACATTACTTCGGTGCTCCAGGGAATCAATAATTGTTATTAATATGTGATCGCTAATAAGCCGGAAGGCCTTCTTTTAGACTTTATCAGGCAGTACCAAAAATGTGATCAGACCAACTAAGATTGTTGGATATTTCAATGCCCAAGATGGACGGAAATGGGTTGGAGGACGTTTAAGTGACAACAGGGAACATTCTGCTTTGGAAGTATTAAACAAAACCCAATACTCTGTATTTTTGTGAGGTCATAGTTTATTAAACTGAACATGTGGCTTCGTTTGTCAGCTATAACATTTGTCATTTTTTGCCAAGGCTGTGCTACGGCATCATAGGGTATCCCCTGAGCTTTTTTGTAACATAAGAATAAAAAAAAATAGAGTCGAACGAGTACTTGAAATAAAGGGTGATGTCGTCTGCAAAACTATGAACGGATTGAAAGTGAGAGCTAGTAGATCATTAATAAAAATGAGGGAGAGAGTAGAACAGAGCACAGAACCTTGTGCTCCACAAGAACTAGATGTCGCATGCAATACCAGAGCAAAGTATATACAAATTTTATATGGCTGGGTGGGACATTCCGGACCACAACATTTGAAAGGATCTATACGTCGAGTGATTCATATTTTCTCACATCTGCTGTTGAGGAGGTCGATCTAATGAATACAAAACTTCTATTAAAGCAACATTTTCTCTCCGCACTCTCTAAAACATGTTGTGATCCATTTCGAAATGCATCTGTATACTCGCTCGGGTATACCATGCGATATCTAGTTCTTCTGTCATCTATGATACTGTTTTGTAGAAGTCATTTTATGTAGATTGCAAAAGATGCAAGACTGTCATAATTGCAGTAGGTTTTCACACGTCATTTCGGTTCGCCCTTAGAGGATCCTAGGAAATATTCTGGCTCATCGTCATGTTTGCAGGCCTGTAAATCTAGAATTAATCCTCTTCGCTAATTCTAGAGCCATCCTATGTATTCTTCCATTAACCACATATTTATATTGAAGCACCTCCTAGACTTTGTGGTTAGCATGAACTCTCCAGAACTCGCTGCAAGCACCCTGGGCTATAAGTGCGATCAAATGGCGTTCGAATCTAGAGCCTTGATTGAAAATTGGCTGATAATGAAAATCCTAATATCTCGATCACTAGGTACATTATCAGTTGCCTTATACATAGCTAGAATTTTCACTTGGAGAACAATACATTAATCTGGTAGGTCTTTACGATTCTTGTATTTGAAGAAATGCTGAGTACACCCCGGCTCCCACTTCCTTATCTATTTTCGTATCATCTGTAAAAACACATACATTTCCTACACGATTAGCCTCCTTGGGATGCTAATTGAGAAACTTTTAGAACTAGAAATTGCCAATAGGAAAAGCGCATGAAAAATGTTGAAAAGAGGCATCCGCTGTTTGTGCGGGTATTTTTGGATTTTTTTTTTTTAAACCCGTAAATTGGGGACTTATAATTTAATTAATAGTTGGTCTTGAAGTATCAGTTTTTGTTAAGCTGACTAACATTCGTAATTAAAATTTTTTTTTATGGTAAGTGAAAAACTTCAGCTTCAGAGATCTGTTATCAAACACATTGCGAAATTCCTTTTATCACTTCCTACATGTCACCCTTTACTTTTTTCTTCCATGTCCAATTGTCTAAACAAAGAAATCGATATTATCTTAGACATTGCAACTAAGAAAACATTCATTTCACTTACACAATGGCTTAATAAATGTAAACAAAGTTTTAATTAGTGAAGCGCGATGAATTTTTCCGATAAAAATCTCTCCATGAACATACTTAGATGAACGCATCCCCAACCTATAATCAAGTGTTTTACAATTTGCGAAGAAGACCTTTTCCAATTGTTTTGACCTTGCTCCTGCGCTCTGGCACTATATTACAAAATGCCCGCAAACTTGAACGTTTACAATCGTCGGACGTTGGCGCATATATTTAGTCGGCATAAAGATCGCTGATGGCAATTAATTATTCTGGAAAAGATCAAAGCGCATTGTGCGAGGCAGTGAACTCAAGTAGCAGCAATTATTATCGTCGTGGAACTGCAGCAGACAGAGATGTGCTTGCGATGCAATAATAATAAGAACCTTAAGAAATCACAGAGCTCAATTAGAATTGATGCGAAAATAATTTTCTTTTATTGCAGTTGTTTTTTTTTTCTGCGTTTATATCCGATCTCTTCGGACTGTAGTAAGTACTTGGAGTACATTCATGAGTCATTCGTCACTGTTTACATCTTCGGATTTGTTTTCATCTGTGAATCGGTTGTTTACTTTGCGTTGCATCTTCTGATGTTGAGTGAAAATTATAATTTGCTTAGTAATTTTGTAATGAGAAAGTTTGACATAACTACGATAGCATAGATAGATATAATTGAAAAAAAAATTATCCGAAATCTCAATTTTTTTTTATTTAAGATTTTTGCATAATTTGCAATTATCAAACTAACTTCTGATTGAGGAATGTGGTTAACTTATTCAAACGTGTTTCTTACGCATTTGTACCTAGTCGTGCCATAAATATGTACTGTCACAACATGAAAGGGTTTTCTGAAGAAGTCAATGAGATTTTTTCTTGCAAAGTTATTTATTTATTCTTATTTTGTTATAATAAACCTTATTGTGCTCAAAGGCTTGACGCACTGCCCCATAATATCCTCTTGGTCTCTCTCTCTGCTACAGTGCTCTTGCCCCGTTCGTAAAAATACAGTTCCGTTACACCATCGTAAATACCTCCTCACCAGACCATTACTGACATGACGTGATGCCCACCCTGATTTTTTTTTTTCATTTTTTCGAGTAGAGCTGTGGGCGTATTCGCGATTATTCCGCTTATTCAATTTCTCCTTTACGGTGAAGATTTTATATACCGAAAACACGATTTCCCAATGACTGCTATTCGCGTACCGCTGAAGGACTTCCTTGCATCAACTCACCCTAGTTTTCTTTAACGCGCTTATGAGTAAGTGTCCCATTGATCAACGGAAATTTCCCATGTCATGGTCCAATTTGATGATGCGTAACATGCTCCTGGTTGATACATATATCTCCATCTCATGGGCCATGATATTCTACTGTCTTAAAGGGTTAGGTTAGAGTGGCTACCATCGTAAAAGCATGTACGACCAGCCGCACTTAGACAATCTATGGTCCATTGTGATGCCACTTTATTGGGACCCTGCCTGAAAAAGATACCAGACACATGAAACCTTACCAGGTCCCCCAACCGTTTGTCTGTGTAATTTCCCCAGCTCGCAGAAAAAGTAGCTACAAAGCGTATTCCTCCTACGCTTAGCAAGGTTAGGACATTCATACATCAGGTACTGAGCACTCTTCCCCGTCCAATTAGCTTCTTCAGAAGTCTTTGTATGGACCTTGCTTGCCATCAGTTTGTTTGCGAATGAGGCGTCCCGTGATAACTGCAGTAAGATTACGGACATCATTCCTGAGCAGAGATTCAGTCGTAACAGTCAGTTCTTCCCATCTGAGATTTGCACAAGCCTGTACATCTATAATCCTTCTCGCTGATCTAGGGGCCACCCTATGGATTCCTTCGCTAGACATATATTCATAGCGGAACCTTTTCTGGCCAGAGCGTCAGCTGCCACGTTTCCAGGTAGGCAACTATGACTCGGCACCCAGCAGAGAACGTGATTTTAGCACCCAGTTTCCCTAGATTACAGCGACACCGTTGTACTAGGCTCGGCAAAAACTTGATAGGCAGGGCGGGGGGGGGGGGTTGCTATCAACTATTTCGGAATCATGGGGTGATTAAGAAAAAAAGCTAGTTTTTCACAAAACACCCAACTGCTAAGCCCCATACTCCTCTCCTCTCAGGAGTTATGACTGCCTAACCTAAAAATTTCGGATTTTCTTACTTGTTTTCTAGTTTCCTCTTGGTGGTTCACATAACTTTGTTTATAAAAGCTATAAACTGTGGACTCTACTCTTTAATTTAACCTATTATACCCTATGTGCTATCTGTAGCCGTTCAGCCCGACTATTTTGCACTTTTTGCAAGCGTACATTTCCCATGGATGTCTAGGGGCGAGAATCAGAGCATAATCACCATTACTGTCGTTGCTGTGGTTCAAAGAGCACCTGTAATACCTAAACAGAAAAATTGTGGCGTCTATGCCGGCTGTCTTTTCAGGTATGTTGACAATTTTTCGGAATCGCTGGGCGTTGGGAGATGATAATATTCAGCTTACATCATTTGAAACTGCAACTGGTGTTTTTTATGCAGGCCAGCTTTCTGTATTACTTAGAATTTTCAGGTATGTTGCTTTTCTACAGCGACCCATGGACGCCCGATTCACAATCGGTCTTCAACACTATGCGTTTCGTTGTACCTTTCTATGGAACGATAAACAAAATATAACGTAATTTGTGATGATTTCAGTGATTTGAAAATGCTTCTAACCGGTTTACCACACTTATACAAAACAATAACTGCGACACAATTCTGTTTGTCGCTCCACTCTGTTTTAACACCTCAACTCACAAAGCTGAACTAGTGGTCAGAATCAGAAGTCGACGATATTATTATTATTAAAAATTATATTTTTAAAAATAAATAAAAAGTATATAGTATTAAATTTTGTACGAAGGTACGGAAAGCCTGAACAACAATGAGATGCAGTGCAGTGCAGTGCAGTGCAATTTATAGCCTGTGTGATTAAACGTGGCAACCCACATTGACTGCACTGCCCTGCACTGCATGAAGTTAGGATAATTTGTAAAACACTGCATCGCACTGCGCACTACACTATTTGACATTTGTTGCCAGAAGTGAAATTTTCGTGAATAGAAGTAGGCTGATTCTGACCAAAGTAAAAAGTTTATAAATCTGTATTTGGAAAATTATTAAATGATGGATCTGATGAAAGATTAATAGAATTGGCGAGGGAAAAAAATTATTATATGAAAAATCTCACAAGGATTACAAAAAAAAACTACAAGAAAGAAAAAGCTTGGACGGAAATTGGGAAGGAGTTAAATTTGACAAGTAGTTTGAAAATTAAAAAAACAATTGGCGTTATTTACATTTAAATTTCTAATTTAGGTTATGCTGTAAAATAGAGATGGAGGACAATAAAGGATCGATTTCTTCGACTGAAACAAAAAGAAAACAAGCCGTTTGGAAGTATGACTTACTATCATTTCTAAATGACTCCAGCAATGTAAATAAGAAGTAAATTGAAGTTTACATAAAATATACCAATACAGGCTGAAAACTTTTAATTTTTATAGTACACACTGCAGTTATGATGAACGTGCTCCTGAGGTGTCAATGTCGTTTAATGACATAATAGAAGAAAGTTATGAAGTTGAACAGTTTGTTGAAAAATCGTTGGTCAACATTACCCCTGAAACGGAAGGCACAAATACACCGACGCATTCGTCAAAGTCCCCAATCTCACACCTAAAGAGGTCATCATCTCCAGCAAATTCTTCCGGAGGCATCAAGAAACGGAGATTGGTAGAAAAGAAATCAAATGAGGACTTGCTTGGCCTAATGAGATCCCTTAAAGATGACAGTGGACATGTTACCAAAGAAGCAACCTTTTCCGATTGCTTGAGAGTTCAGCTGGAAGAAACAAAATTACCTCCTCAACGCTTCGTGGATTTTCAGATTAAAGCTTTCAAGTTGTTGGCATAATAAAATTCTTAAGCGGTTACTTCAATTTACCTAAGCCAGTAAATTCGAATAAAACAACTTTTCTTCACTTCATACAGAGAGTTTTATTTGTTCAACCTTTACATGTACGTTAGAGTATTGATCGACCTTCATTGATTTGCGAAATAGTCTTCCAAAATCTGTATTGAGTTATCTTAGATGCATACACGCAATGGCCTCTCATTTAATTTCTTACTCGTAGAGTAGCAGTATCGATGTATATAAATATATAAAAATAATAAAGGTTAATAAAAAAATGCCGCTTTTTTATTGAAAGTTTTCTACAATATATGTTCAATATTTGTATTCTACCTTCTAGCATTAACAATATATTCCTTTAAGGTGTCACGGATAGTAAATACATCTTTTGGTGCATTAAACCTTCTGAAAAGCCTACATGTCTCCGAAGCTCTAACCTCTCTTCGCCATAGTCCTTCAACTCTAGTGTTGCCATTAAAAGTGTCGACGTATTCTGCAGGACAGTATTCGCCGTCATTCATTTTAAGAAAATTATGTAGGACTACCACAACCTTCACTACTTTTTCAGCGTTCTGCGGAAACCAATTTATAACATTAAGTAGTACCCTCTATTGCGTCGTCATTATTCCAAAACTATTTTCAATTTTTACATGTGCTTTTGATAACGTCGTCTTGTTGAAAATTTCCTCATTTTCTGATAAAGATGTTCCGGAATAAGGTTTCATAACATATGTTTTCAAAAGGAAAGCAGTTAGGTAAGTTTTCGTCCTCAGGCAAGTCAGTCAACTTTTCTTTCAAATACTGCTTTTCCAAATTAGCACGCTTTAAGAACACCACCATCAGTGTTTTCCATCTATTGCACCCACACAATTGGATAGTCCACTTATAGAATAAAAAACCATTGCTATTTTGCTCCACTCAGCTTTGTTAGGAGTTGCAATTCTTGCAAATAGCCTCGCATGTTTCAAGTATTATTTTACGAATTGTCGATGCTCCAATCCTAAACATCCAGGCTTTTGTTAGGAAATTCGCACCTTGAGAAAGGAACCTGAAAATTAAGGATCCGAAATGAAGGCTGTATTTTTAAACACAATTTCATAAGCACTTACATCAATGTAATAACCAGGCGACATTCCGGTGATATAGGTTTACGTAGAGAATTTCTTTTCAACCTGTTCTGCAACAAGTTAAGCGATAGATTAAACTGCGCAACGCCCATCCGAGTAAATTTCCTTAATTCGATGCTATTTATCTCCTTAAGGACTTTCAAGATTTTTGTATAAAAACCTTGAAGCTCGCGCTGCTTTACGGTATTATAGCTTCTTGTCCAAATCCTTTAATTTTTGTTCAATAAAATCAAATTATTGCGAATACCGCAAGCCGCTAATACAAACAGTCTTCTTTTTATTTTATCTTTTCTCAACATAATTAATTATCCACCACACATAAATCTAAATATTGAGCCTTTAAAAAATTGGTTGTCAAAACACTGCACTGCTTTCTTTGTGCATTGCAGTGCAGTGCAGTGCACAGCATCGTATTGAATTTAGCCTGAACCCTTCGTGCGCGAGTCCTACTCGCACTTAGCCGGTATTTTGTATTACCAGGATTTAATAGATCAAAGTCGCATTTGCAAAAAAGCTTTGGATCATTCCACTGACCGATTTTATCAAAAATTTAGACACTGGTTAGCTTTGGGGAGCTAATAAATTCTGTAATTGTTTTCTCAACATTATATAATACTATTTTAGAAATTGTGAATAAAATTGTAAATTTGTACCTTTCAACGCAACTTTGAAATTATATAATTTTTTATGAAAACATTGCAGAGAAAAAGACCGGACTTTGTTTGAAAGGCAATGGTTGTGTCTGTATTAAAAAAAAAAACAAAAGTACCGCATGATACCGCATGATTGGTCTTTATACAATAAATTATAATGCGAAGCTGATTATGTCAAATAACTTTAGAATAGTGTTGCGCCTCTACTCTGATGAAGATATTTTGTAGTATCCTATTAACAAAAATTTGCATCTCCAGCAAGCACGGGAATGAGATTAGAAGAGCTTAAAAATGTGCAAAAGTATAATGGTGCTTTTGCATATTTCTGCCTATTTATATAATTTTGAAGTTATGGTTTCTACTTTAATAGCTTCTTTTTCTTGTTTACACCATACTTTCTATAGGAGGAGATGGAGCATCAATTAAGTAGATACTATATCTTATGTTATGTAGAAGTAGTATCTACATGCTTATACTGTAAACCCAATTGTCTAGGGGTTTAGCTTTGTTTAGTTTACATTAAGGAGGAAAATAATTTTAATGATAACTCTGGTTTTAATTCGATAAAAAGAAATTCATTTTATTGGCGGGTGGAAATCTTAAACTTTTAATGCGCCTAACTTGTCCCTGACACGGCACACTCTATCTATCTTGTTAGTACTTACTTTTTATTGTGGTTTCAAATTTTGTTAGTTAGGTTAAGAAGTATTTATTTATGGTTTTTATTCTTTATTTTCTTTACTGTACTTGCTTGGTGATATCCCCTTTGAGGCTCCTTCTTCTTAATCAATAGATCGGTATTCCTTTTGCTCCTTAACGCTTTTTGATTTTTCTTGCTGATTTTACTCCTAATGACTTTTGGTTTGTGTTCTCTCTGTTATTTAAAAAAACTTAATTTGTTACCATTTCGTGTTGCCTCGTGGCAAGTATTCTTTTTCTTCTCGAACCTGCTCAGGAGCCACACGGAAAAGACCAAAAAAAAAAACGTCCACGCCGGAAACCTTGCAGCTGTCTCTCTCCTCCACAGGAATGGTTCCGAACCCATAATTACTGGGAATTAGGCTGAGGTGACATGACTTCGTGAACAATTTTAATCGGAGACATCTTCATTGCCTTAGGATATGATTTATTTTAGTTTTGGGATATTTTATTTTGAGCAATATTTATACAGGGAGTATTTAGCAAGTTAATTATGATGTATACCTTTAATCATTCGTAATTTTGTTTAATTATTTGTTGGGTTTAGATTTTAGTATTATTTTTAAGGGGCACAATTATTTCACAGATTTTCAGATTTCCAACCTCCCATTTACAACGAATTTTGACTAACGTTTAGGTACTTAGGCGCGAGTGATATGGAGCAAGTTACATGACTTTTAATTAATAATGAAATGTTTATTATGAAATCTTGGACGCATTCCAAGGCATGCAAGGAATTATTTCGCTTAAGCTGGTGCCGTCTGAACATAGTCAAGGATAGTGAAGTTATCCATCATTCTGAAAAAAAAAATACATATCCTTTTATTTTCCTGAAATTTTTTTTTTAAATTGCCTTCCAGTGCCCTGAAAAATATATTAAAATTTCAAATTTTTCATTAAGAACTTGTGTAGGTAATAAAATTTATGTCTTTCTGAAATTACCATAAAAATCCCACCATATAGTATAGACTTGGATTGGAATGAGAATATTTTTCTTTTTTTAGAAACTTTTATTTTTACGATTCTGCGTCAAATTATTAAATACAAGAGAAAAAACAATCGCCCCTTCCGGGGTTATTGCACGAAGTCAAAAAGCGTTGTCTTTACAAGAAACTCTTCACAAGTATAATACAGCAATTGGCAAACATTTTTTCTGTTACTTATATGTACTTTCATCAATAAGCATAGAAAATATGTTCTCCTTTAAAGACTCTGTTACTTGTTTTTTTTTAACTTTGCTTGTTACGTTTGCAATTATTTTCGAGATTTTCTTTCTGCAGATATATCTTTTAAAATTATTGAATCTGGTGTAATTTTTTTCAAAACAGGAGCTAAATGGTGGATTACATTCAACGCTACATTTTGTTCTACAAAAAATGTGGAAAGATTAATTTCACCATTTGGTACTTGCACATTGTGTGAGGAACTTTTAAAAATACAGGAAACTGATGGTACATCGCGCACTGATATCCGGACTTCTATGTGTTTTGCCGACTTGCTATGTTTTTCCAGTTCACTTTTTCCACATCAAATATTCGAATCTTTAAACTCAGGAACTTCTAGCCAAGTTTTCTGAAATGCTTTTCTTCTGTTTGTGAGAGGTTTTGAAGTAGTTGGGAAACTCATTATTCTATTGAAGATTGAAATGTTGTAAAGAGTATCGAACTATTCGAAAATTCGAAGAAAAACCACTCTTACCGTAGATGCTCTGTAACGAAAAAACTATTTTATAAATTAAAATATATTTCGCACACGATTCATTACTATTTTCACTTCTCAAACAAAACTCTATCCTGCGACCAGTTAGAGCTGTAACTGAGTAATAAATTTCAAATCCCTGCACACTTTGCATAAAATGTAAGCACATTGTCCAAAATACTTAAAAATTATATGGAATTTCTTTTGTTCGTTTATATATTTGCCCAAAGATAGAATTTTAGTTGGAAATTGCTGCGGAGTCAAAATATACAATACCAAGAATGTATAAGCAGAAGACCTCGCACCAAACTATCCGAATTTCTAAAAATCCAACGGACCAGACCTCTTCTAGGAAAATATTGATGATGAATTTTCCCACAAATTTTTCTACTGTAAACAGGTTTACCTTTTTTAACACAGTGATGATTTATAGGGCAGAAATTCCCACAAAATGGGATTTTCCCACAGTGATGATTTAGAGGGCAGAAATTCCCACAAAATGGGATTTTCCCACAAGTTTGCAACAGAATTTTTTTAAACGCTCTCGCTCGCGAAACGGAGCCGTTAAATAGCTGCGGCTCGCAAGCCGGAGCCGTTAAATAGCTGCGGCTCGCAAGCCGGAGCCATTCATTATACAGCTCCGGCTCCTAATTATAAAAATGTGGGATTATTCTTTGCTCTTGAATAATTTTCAAGTTTTGTTTACACTGGGTGAATGGGTGATTGGGACATTAATTTAAAATTGTCTACATGTTTCAAGTTTTCAGTTGCAATTCCCAATTTTGGTACGAATAATAAGTGACGATTTTTTTTGTATTTACCTATATTCAGATCAAAAATAAATACATCAACTCTGTACATTATGATTTTATTCTTCGGAAAAATTTAGCCCAAAAAAAAAGTTCATACATTTAAATTAATACTAAAAATATTTAATTTGCAATACGGAAACTGTACTGAAAGTATAATGAATGTCGGCTCGTGTGGCTCGTGAGCCGGAGGTATTTAACGGCTCCCGCTCCCGAGTGAGAGCGTTTAATAAAATTTTTTTTTTTTGGCTCCGGTTCGCGAGCGGGACCCATTTCCCAAAGAGCTTTTCGGGAGAGCTCTTTCGAGAGCCGCTCGTGAGCGAGCATTTACGTACCCTGATAAAAACATAACTGATAATAAATCAAAATAAAAAGTATAAAAAAAACACTTTTAAAAAGGTGTTTCAAATTAGCACTAAAAATATAAAATAACTTTTCCTTTCAGTTGTGAAGAGACAAATAATTGTTTGAACCTCAAATAATTTGCACCAAGTAATTATTTGCGAATAATTCACCAAATAACGAATAATTATTTGATTATAAAATAACGCACGATCGAATAAAAAATAATTATTTGAAACTCAAATAATTTGTACCAAATAATAAATAATTATTTGCAAATAACTTAATAAAAATTGATGCTCAAATAAAAATTTATCCGAACAATTTTTTATTTGAATTTTTAAAAAATCGTTACTTGATTCAAAATTTATTCGAATAATGCCCAGCACTGTCTGAATTACTTCAGTGAAATTTTTTGAGGATACCTCTGGATGAGAAGTGTGAAAATCTCTTGCTGAATAGCTGAATAATTTCTGGATATTCACTAGTCAGAAGGTTGTGGACAGGAGACGTTAAATGTGACAGACATTGTTACATTATCAGAAACATCGGGAGCCTTATAAGACCGAATATGAACTAAATTAGAAGAAGTAATAATAAGATCGTAAAAGGGAGCTTAAATCCCTTTTTGTTACCCGTTTTATACATCAAGCGTAACAACTTCTTATAAAAAACAAGTAAAAAAGCTCGACTAGGTCTAAGAACAATTCTTATGATACCCTAAATCACTGTTTCTCAAAGTGTGGTACGCGTACCCCCGGGTGGACGGGAAGAACTTGGAAGGGATACGCGTTGAACCGTGTTTTGGCTGCGTAAGGTGCAACAAGCAGCTTACTTTTTTTTCCGATTACAAACATAGAAAAATAATCAATTTTATTATGGGTGTCGTCTCACTCCAAGCGGCTCGACTGTCTAAAATTCATAGGAACGAAGGGAAGCAAATAATAGAAACATTTCAACTGAAAAAAATGTGAGACATGAGTGAGAATTGTTGATAAGAAAAAGCACGCGAGAGCATAGATAATCCATACAGACTAGACAGACAGCATAGATAATCCATACAGACTGGACAAATGGAACAAAACCAAGTAACGCCTCGCCTAGAATATAAAATCGACGATGCCTCGAATTTATGAAGCAACTTATATGAAATTAATGAAGGTGGTAAAAGTGATACTCTGGTCTGTATAACACAACATTTCGAGAATTTACAATTGGGCCTGAAAAACTATTTTCTTGATTTAAACAAAAATATTGAATAGAAGATATCCGCTCCATGCCAGAAGGTTAATAAGAGGAAAATTGTTCGTCTCTAAGACTGAAATTTATTGTAAATAATTTCAATAAATTTGCAAAATACATTGAAGTGCAAAAAAAATTGAATTTTTTGACAAAGCGATCAGAGAGGTCTCATCAGTATGGTTATATCTGATCGCCTATGAACGTTTATCGCATGGGGAAGAAGAGCAATTATTGGAATTTGCTTGAGACAAATTCTTGAAAAATAAATATATGAAGTGCCAATTCAACATGTGTATCAAGTTTTAACAGAGAAAGTCCTGAAATACATCTTGCCTTTTCTAACTTCATATCTATGTGAAGTTGGCTTTTCGGCATTTGTAGATATTAATTCCAAAAAAAGGAACAGGCTTTTGGATGTGGAACCGAATCTGAGATTAACACAACAACTAGGAAACCAAATTGTGATGATCTGTCATCTCAGCATAAACAATTTCATCCTTCTCATTGAATATAATGAATGTTATTTATAATATAACCTTTATTTATTTTATTTATATTTTATTATGAATGAATTTTATTTTTCGTTTTTTTTATGTACTAAAAAAAATAATATATTTTTATTGTTATTAATGTATTATGTATTTATTTTTTTTTACGAGAGGTACTCAGTTTTATGAAAATTATAGAAGGGGTACACAGACCTCTAGAGTTTGGGAAACACTGCCCTAAATGAATACTCGAATGTCATTTATGGAAGTTTGACTTTTGAAGTAGTTTTTCGCATATATTTCTAGAACGGTTCGTCGGACAGAAAAAATGATAATATCCAATTTTATAGCATTTCATATTCTGAAGAAGTTTTTAGTACCATTGAAATATCTGGGACTTATCATTTTCACAGTATACGTAGAAAGCTTGAATTTTTATATGGCAATACCAAGAAGCGGTTGCCCCATTTAACCCATTTTTGAAATTAAATTTACCATTTTAATAAACAGGCGGTGTACAAAGCTTCAGCTCTCTATGTTGACGCGTTCTCAGGCAGTATCCAATTATGTCGTGAAAACCGAAATTTTTGTATGGCAACCCTATGAAGAAGTTACCCGATTTGTCCCAATTTAGAACTTAATTTTTCTTTTATTTAAAAGCCCATATGCAAAGTTTCAGCTCTATAAATACACGCGCTCTCGAGTTATCCTGAGAACGGATGGACGGACGGCCGGACAGACGGATGGGCGGACGGACAAACGGAAGAGCGGACGGACAAATGGACGGGCGGACGGACAGGCAGATGGATAGACGGACGGACGGACATGCAAAAATCCAAATAACTTTTAATTTTATGCAATCCAATTTGCTCTACCATTATTATTTCTAGGTGTTACAATAGGAATGACAAACTTAGTATATGCTTTAGATTTCATCATGGGTATAAAAAGCAAGAACTTGGAAAAAAAATATTAGTCACCATCCATAGACACTATTGCCTTGCTATTATTTCTTGTCTAAAAAGAGTTTGATTTTTATGCTAACAACAATTTTCACGAGTTTACTAAAAGAAATTCTAAAACTTGCTTTTCGAGCTGACCTTCTCCTGATTTTCTTGAACAGAATTTCCACGCACGCTTATCAGTCATAATCCTGTCAGCATTATCTCTCCCTTTGTGCTCTTCACCAGATCTTCACTCTTCGAAGGGTACTTAATGATAGTTCTACGGTCGTCATAGTGGGTGGGATTGTGCTCAAAATCCTATAAAGGATTCTGCGTTTCCTTCTTGTATATTAATGCTTTACCAGATTCAATTAGCTCATCTTACTTGATGCTGATGTCTCAAAAATATTATATAAATTGATAAAGGATCTACATTGCATACAGTTGCAATATGACATTGAACAGTTATGTACTTAACTGTTGTAAACATAATTTCCTTTCTTTGAATATCCGCAAGTGCAAATATATTACCTTTACTAGATAGTTGAATGTCATGGTACTGGAATTATCACCTTGATGGAATTCCTATAACTAAGATTACTGAATGAAATTTGTAATCCTGGTGCGATCTTTGGTGACAAGCTTTTATAATAAGGCTTATAAATCCCTTGGTTTTATTTTAAGATGTACGAAGTATTTTAAACAAGTGCAATCGTTCAAAGTGCTGTACGTTAGTCTCGTAAGGAGTATTTTAGAGTATCCGTTCCATATATGGAACCCTTTTTATGCTGCATATGCTAGAAAAATTGAGGGCAGTCGGAGACATTTTACTCGATTTATATTATTCAAATTAGGCTGGTGCCAAAACGGATTATGAAGGCTAAAACGGAAAAAATTAATAACAGGCCAGGACCAGACGGAAAATTTAGTTATGTTTATAATTAAGAGAAAAAACAAAAATTAAACACGAGATAAAGTGAAATTGCGAAATGGTGGGTGTTAAGGGGTTTGAAAGTGGTTTTTTTGTGATTTTCGGCGAAATGAGACTACCTAGCGGAAAATGTTTTTCGCGAAAGTTATAGATAATAAAAATATCTAAAACTATCATATAGGGCATTTTTCAACATAACCTCCAATTTTTCGATAAAATTGCGGAAAACAGATTTTTACCTTTTTTATTTTTCTCTCTCGTAAAAATAATTCAAATTACATGAACTTTTTTTAAAGAATTCCTTTTTTTGCATTGAGTAAGCATAATTTTTTTTTTTTTATTATTTATGTAGTTTCCATTATATTTACAATTTTCGAGAAAAAAACCAAAATCTTACACGGAAAACTTTATTGCTGTTTTTTTTTCGATTGAAATATTCTATCTGGGCTCATTTTAACCGTTGAAATGTCTACTTTAAAATGTCTTTATATGTTGATGGTTTATTTTTGAAGAAACCGCTGACTTTTGGGATCACTAATTTTTCAATTTTTTTTTGATGATTTTCATTTTTTTTTTTTTTTACGTAAATAATGGATTAAATTTCAATGACAGAATTTACTTTAATGCAATATTACTAAAGTTGAACCAATTAAATTGAAGACAGTGGCGGAAATCATCATTATTTAATAGTTACCTTGTACAAATCGCTAAATGGGCCTAGAAAAACAAGCTAATGCTCAATCCTTGCAAGACTCAAGCAATTATCATCTATAAAAATTATGTCAATAACTCGAATTTTGTACCATTGATCCATGATGGTATGCCCGTGCCATATTTTGAATCGGATATTCGAAATCTTGGAATGATATTTAATGTTAATCTTGGTTGGGGCAGACACGTAGATTCAGTTGTGACTAAGGTTTACAATGGATTGAGAGGCTTGTCATTTCATTCTTCTTATATTCCCAAAGAGGCACGTGTCCGTCCTGTTAAAGCCTTGCTTATCCCTATTATTACCTACTCAGAAGTTGTGTATGCAAACTTTAGTAGTAACTGTCGTGTTAAGCTCAATATAGCCAATAATTCATGCGCAAAATATATCTATGGACTACAATACTTTGTCCATGTTTCAGAATTTTCAAGGTATTTTTGGCTGCACTTTTAATAATTCCTAATTACTTAGCTAATTGTATAAGATCATCTTTGTCTTCCAATTGTGTAAGTAGGCTTTTGATACCTTGGGATTGAACTAATTTTAGCACAATATTCATTTTCGTCTACGGCACGCAGATATGGAATGCCCTGCCAATTGTGATTCGACGTCTACGATCTGCCGGCAATTTCAGGAGGATGTTATTAGACTTATTTTATTAATATGTACGTATTAGTTAGCCATATATGCATGCAAAAAACTTCCGTTATTGTCATAATGGCTTCAGTATTTTGAATTTAGTATTTAGATTTTTAATTTATTTTCTTAAATATTTGTCACTTTATAAAAAAAAACTGTAATTTGTCTCTTTTTATATCTTTTCTCTCATATTGTAATTGCTTTTCTTTCTCTTTCCGTTCTCGTAATTTTTTGATTTATCTCTATTATTTATCATTTCTATTATACACTTGTTTAACTGGTATTTATTATTTGGATTTGGCCCATAGCTTTGTACCCATTTGTGCTCTAAGTGTATATTTAATGAAGTACATACTAAGTATTAAGTATAGTCGTTTTTTAAAATTTCTTTGGAGATCTTTTTTTTTCAATTTAAGTCAGTAGTTAGTAATTAGTGTAAGCTGGTTACTATCGGATGAGCTGTTTAATAAAAATAAAAACAAATTACACACCTCATTTAATATATGTATGTAACTCATACAGTGGTAAATATTCGTTTAAACGTATAAGAAATTGTTAAAGCAATTTCGTTTAGTTTGTGCGATAACTCTAAATCGGTAACACTGTTGTAAAAAAGTGTTTCTGACGGCGACTGCTATTAATCCAAAGCACAATGTTTCATGATCTAACAGAACTTTTCTCAAATTGTGGATTTTTTTACAGTTAGTCGCTTTGAAGATAAATATTCCTTTAAACGCATCGGGAAAAATATTTAATTAAAAAGCTTATTGTAGAAAATATTGTATAAAGTGAATTATTTTTGTATTATGGTAAGTGTTTTTATTATTAAATAAACACATTTAGACTGATACATTGTTTTTTGTAGCTATGGCTAAGGGAAAACCATTAAACAGGTAAGAAATTACGGCAATCAAAATTTTTAAAGAGTTGCGATATTCTAATCGGAAAATTGCAAAAGAAATTAAGAGATCTGAGACGGTAATTAGGAATTTTTTTAAAAACATCAGTGGCAAAAGGTTATTTTTTCCGATGAAAAGAAATTCAACTTAGATGGGCCCGCCTGTTACAGTTGTTACTGGCACGATTTACTATGTAAGAACATACCTAGATCAAAAAGAAATTTTGGTGGTGGTAGTGTAATGGCTTGGGGAGCGTTTTTGTATAGATCGAAGCTTCCTATTTGTTTCATTACTACCAGGATGAACTCCACCAATTATGTTGAGCTGCTGGAAGATGTACTGATTTCGTATATCGAAGATGTTATGGACGAGGATTTCATTTTTCAGCAGGACAATGCCTCAATCCCTGTTTCGAGGGCATCCAAAGATTGGTTTCGTCAAAAAGAAGTACCCTTATTAGATTGGCCTGCATGTAGCCCTAATTGCAACCCCATAGAAAATCTTTGGGGTATACTGGCTTCAAAAGTTTACGCCAATGAACGCCAATTTAAAACACTTAATGAGCTTAAACTGTGCATTAAATCATGCTGGGAGAGTATCGAACTTGAAACTCTTAAAACTTTGGTGAACTCAATGCCGAAAAGGATATTTGAGGTTATAAAAAGTCGGGGTGGTCATACTAAATACTGATTGGAAAAAAAAGATGAAAAAATATATATAAAAATAATAATATACATGACTTAATTGAAGTTGCGTTTAAACGAATATATAAGTAATTTAAAGTATTTCAATTTGAAGATCCCATTGTAATTTTTGTATGTACGAACAAAAGATTTATAAATCTTATGTACTTTTTCCAGCAAATAAATTATCATTATTATTATTATTTACGGAATGAAATACTCTATACGGTACACGCAATTCTCGTCGATTCCAATCAGGTTCAATCCTGAATTAACAGATTCAGTGTTCAGTAATGCTCGAGGTTTTGAAGCTGACACTCATCCACTGACGGTTCTTGGAGATATTATTGATATATCTAGAAATTGTCAAATAAACACTAACATTCCACAACTACACGACATGACTATTTCTTCGCGGGAGAGATTTTGCCAAATTGGGACCAGTGGCCCTGGCACTAAGTTGGAAGATGCTTTCGTTCTGAACAGCCTACCTCACACACTTTTCAGATCACTTACAACACGTGTGCTTCGTGACGTGCTTATGTCAATAAGATAGAGGATATAACAGTTGGCGAACATACCTGGGGCCGGATTCACTAACTCGGAGAGTTGTGGAGATGAGAGTTCTTTTGACACTTAACTCTCCACTCGGAGTTCTGTAACTCGGGGAATTTGTATTGAGATTTACCAAACGCTCTCTATTTCACTCGGCAAAACTCTCGGCTGTGTTAGTTGGGGAGAAGTAAGAAAAATATTTCTCAACAGACAGTATTGTCTGCTTTTATTGTCCTTTGTAAAGGTACCTATGTAGCTAAGATTTTCAAATTAAATTATGGGTTCACTGCATACCTTGGCTATGGTTACAAATACAAATTATGGAAATCCTTGCAATACTTACAGAGAAATTAGGATTTTGGTGGTTCAAGGTACCCGCTAGGAATTTTAATTTTCGCGAAAATGATACGTTTGGTCGCCTCCCAGTACAGAAGAGATGCTACAAAAATTTTAAATGTGCACGTTAAAGCTTGTACGTAGGATGAAATCTCATCCAAATTTTGTCCCCTAATTAGATACGTAATTAGTTTTTCAGTCCAATAAATGGTTTTGGAGATAAATGCAAAAGAAGTGAATCAATCCTTCTTAAGATGAAAAAATGGCCGTTTTTTTTTTTTTGTACAAAAATGACATATTTTCAACTAATCATTATGAAGAACTGGTAAGTCGTGGAAAATTACTTTCCATGAGAAAAATGTTCAGAGTACTAATGGATGTGAAACAAAGAACGGAAGATATATATGCACAATATAGGAACTGGGGTGTATATGACCCAAGTGCAAAAAATCTGTCTTTCGGCGGTAAAAAGTCAGTTATGAAGTTGAATCGATAAAAAACTACACACCTTAATTTGATACAAACATGACGTATTTTGGACAACTCGCAATGGGGGGTGGTAAGACCCCTCATCCCCAAAAGCCCCTCCCCTAGAAATTGTTCACCTATATTTTTGTACTCTAGACCCTAAATCTGCAGGAAAAAATTCCAATCCTCTACGACCCTCCCACACAGAGTTAGTCGTCCTTCAATATTTCGATACTTCTCACTTTTCTTTATCTCTCGAGTGGAGAGTTAGGGAGTTTTATGCAGGGAAAACGAAAATTCTCGTCTCCCAAACTGTCCGAGCTACAGAAGCCCCTGGGTGTGAAGATGGGCGTGATGGGAAGGATAACTTGCAGAGTAGTCTATAGATATCCTTCTAATTACAAAGATGCTGATGTAGCATTCATTCAAATTGTTGCATCACAGTCTGCGGGTGAAGACACCCCCCTTCACAGGTTCTTCACTTTTCCTGCTTTGCAAAATCTAATAGAATTCGTGCGCGATATCTGTCAGTCGATCCACCCGAATTTAGGCATTACTAGGACATAGTTTCTATGGGGACCAAAGGTTTGTATTCTGGTGAACTGTTTAATTGCTTTGTGTTGACACTGGCCAAATCTACAGTTCACTTGTACTACATGAGAGTCGAAGATGGGAATCAGAACACTGACCGACCACTCTACGCACAAGCACTTAAGCGCCACTTCGTTGACAGATTGAAGAGACGTTTACGCCTTGAATATCTGGCAACCACTATCGTCGGTGCAGGACGACGGTCTTGCCTTTCACTGGTGATACAGGGCACACCAGTTGCAAAACCAGTCCGCGGGTATTATCCCCACTTAGGAATCTTTGGGCGTGCTGTGGGAAGGACAAAGCACTCAGTTAGGGATGCTAAACGAAGGGAAGCTGAAAGGATGATGACGGCAGTTTGTAGAAGTCTACAGGCTGCTTTCGGGGAACTCTATGACGGTATTGGGTAAATTTTTTCGTTCGTTCGATTCCTCATATTTAATTCGATTTTGCGGTCTCGGTAATAAATTGCAAAATTTTGATGTTGAAAATTCGCTCGTTTAGGAAATTTGCTTTTATTAAATTATTTTGGAATTATGGAACTTCTTGCAACTGCCACTTACCTAATTGTCAAAATTGGGACTGGTTGTGTGTCATTTTTGTTGTTGATTAGTTGTTTTAATTGTTTTAATTATTTTTAATTGTCCCTTTTAACTGTTTATAACTTAGTTTAGCTAGCGTCTTTTTACGAATTTTGAGCCTTTTGCCACTTATTTTTAAGAAATTTTTATATGAGTCAAGAAATATAGAGTCTATACAGGGTGTCCCGTATGTGGTCTGGCACCCGAAGGCTACGGATAGGTCATGCTTAGACAAAGTAAAAATTGTATGGGGGGGGGGGGGATCGGAACGGTTTCCGAGATAACTGGAGTTTAGATATTTAATAATATATATAAAAACATACTATAGATCACCCTGCAACTTATGAACGTTACACCCTATGATAGTGATTTAAACTTCCGTACACAAAAAAAAACAATTCCCTAAAGTGAGTTGTGCCACGCAGGTCAGACATTTGTCGATAAGATTAGGGCAAGCTCCACCTTGGAAAACCAAGATCAGGTTTTTATCTATAAAATGTTGGTAGGTTTTCCTCCCTCAAATGTAGGGAATTTTTGTTTTCCCCCCCTAAAATGTAGGGATTTTTCGTATTTATTTTTTTATTTTTCCCTATATTTTAGGAAATATTCCTTAAATTGTAGGGAACATTCCTTAAATTATAGGGAATTTTAAATTGTTGTTTTGTTTTTTCCCTAAAATGCAGGGATTATTCCTTAAAATTTAGGGACTATTTCTTAAAATGTACGGAATAGGTGATAGCACCGCACCAATCTCCACCATAGGTGAAGGTGATAGAAGACCACCCCTTTTAAAAAAAAACATAAGAATGAGCTGAATAGCACATTTCCTATGGTAGTATGGAAGTAGTATACGTAGTATGGACGGTATGTTGGTGCGCTGGCACGCTTAAACAGCATATTGAAAAACAATATATGACTTGTTTTCAAGAACAATGTGTGAATTATATAAATGAAAATATTTTTCCATAAAAAATGTTTCCTGATACCTTATTTGTTGAATGTTCTCTTCCTTATATCCAAGAGAGCTTAACATTTCGGAAATTTTACGTACTTTCGTTTTCTGGCGCCAGATACCTAAATTCATTGAATGTTCCATTGATTTGGGGAAATTAAGCTGATTTTCGCTTTCTATCAGAGAAAAATACATTTATTTTTAGGGCAAAACGTATCTTAAATTTAGGGAATAGTGCTAATATTTTTTACAGTGTAACTAGATAATCGTTATGCCTTTCCAGTGGTCTATAAATGTTTTCCCTCATCCTTTCCATTTTGAATGGCTCAAAAAATTTAAAATTTCGGAACTTTTACAGTTTTTTTTAACTACTACTTTTATAAAAATACACGTCATCAATATCATTTTTTCATATTGAATTTCAAAAACCCAAAAGCTTAGCTTTAAAATGACCTATCACATTCTGTACCCAAAATGTAACCTTTTCTGCGTTTTTGCACCGTTTCTTAAGCAAATCTAGCAAAAAGTGCTGAAAAAGTTCAATAAAAGCCACAAAGTAGACAATTATCTTTTGGAAATGCAATTTTTTGTACATATGTCTAAGCATTACCTATCCATAGGCTTCGGGTGCCAGACCACATACCGGACATCCTGTAAATACTTTTAAGTGCGGGCCAAAATGAAATTTTCAAAATGTCTGCCGGGTCGGAGGACTATACCGCATACGCTGTGCACACACGAATGTTTTGGGTGGAGTTTTCCTGTCCAAGAAATTTTGTTGACAAAAACACTATAAGTATCATTTTAAAGCATTTGGACAGAAAAATTTGACAGTTAATAAAAGATAATAGTAATAATAAATTGTCTTACTTAGGTGTAATGCGAACAATTTGTGCCCAGTAAAATATGTTACGTAATTTTTAAAGAAATATTAAATTAATGGACATTAAATAAATCAGTTAATGAAAGATTTTATTTTGATGTTTATTTATATCTTAACGATACAAATTGTTTTATTTTGATCATAGTTATTACATTTTTATATTTATATTACATTTTGTAAATATAATAGTAAATAGAATTATAAAAAGAAAAGACAAACATCAAACGTTAAAATAGAATAATTTTAGTTAATGCGAAACGTGAAATCTCCAATGTTCATTTGATATTATTTCTATAAAATTTGGATCCAAATCACTTGTAGCAATCCTTAATATCGAGTGTAGATTTTCGTCAGTAATTTGTGATCGATATTTATTTTTCGTGGAAATCATTAAGGAAAAAATTCTTTCACAAATATATTTTGCACCAAATAAAACTAGGTATTTTTGAGCATAGTTCAAAAAATGTTTCATATGTTCTGTATTCAAAGGACCATAGAAAACACTCAACTCGTTTGAGTGAAAATTTTCTTTTAGTAAATTATTTGACTTAAGTCAATTAGTTCTAGTTGATTTCAACAGGAGCTTCTTGCACGTCAAAATTGAAAGGTTGACTAATTAATGATAAAGGTTTTTCAATAGATTTGAAATCTTGAAATCTTCTTTGGAATTCAGAATGCAGGTCTTGTGTTATTTCACTATATTTAAGAAAATCGTTATTTTTCCATGATTCTCGTCGTGTTTGTAATGAAGGGAAATGATTTAGTAATTTCTTATTAAAGTTTTCGGCGAATAAAATGAGTTTTATCATAAATGCTTTGACGTTTGAGTGCATATTGAAAGCTAATTGGTTTTTCCCTTGTAGATTTATATTTAGTTCATTCAAATATTTTACAATATCTACTGAAAACGAGAAATCCGTTTAGCCATTTTGCAATTCAGGAAAATCATGTAGTTTTTCTTTTATCGACAAGAAGAAGGATACTATTTCATCAAGTAAATATTGAAACCTGTCCAAAACTTTACCGATGCTAAGCCATCGCACTTCAATGTAATAAGGAATATCGTAAAAGTCACTTTCAATTTCTTTCAAAAATTCAATAAACTGTCGATGATTTAAAGCACGTCCCCGGATAAAATTCAGAACTTTTGTCACAACAGTAACGACGTGATTCAAGTTCAAGACTTTTCTACATAACACTTCTTGATTAATAATGCAGTGTAAAATTAATATATCCTGTTCTGGCTGCAACTACATATTTTACTTTGTCGCTGATTCGTTTTAGCAAACCCACATTTTTCCCTGTTAAACTAGGACAACCATCCGTAGTGATGCTTACTATTTTGTTCCAAGTTAAATTTACTTTAACTAAACACTCTTCAACAGCGATAAAGAAGTCTTCACCAGTAGTTGTATCTTTCATTGGATGTACACTAAGAATTTCCTCGCTAATTTCACATTTCTTGTTAATACCTCGGATAAATATTAATAATTGACTTGTGTCAGTAATATCGCGGGACTCATGTAAAGCCAGAGAACAATATGTAAAATCAGCAAGTTTTGTTCTTAGCTGGTCAAGTAAATTTTCTGCAATATTTTCGATCTGTCGTACTATTGTTCCTCTCGAAAGGCTTATATTTTCAAAAATATGTTTCTTTTCAGGACAACATATCTCCGACACTTGTATCATGCATTGTTTAACAAATTCTGCTTCAGTAAAAGGTTTGCAGAGCTTAGCAATTTTGTGTGCAACAGTATAACTTGCTTTTGTGGTAGATTTCTCGATATTACTTTGTTTGGTAAAAATATTTTGTTGCTTATTCAAGTTTTTTGTCATGTTTTCTGCTACACTTTGAAGTTCTTTTAAAGAAAGTGATGCATATTTTGATTGTTTTGATTTAAAATCCCTGTTTAAATTGTATTCCTTGAAAACAGAAATTGTTTCCTGGCAAACTAAACAAATTGCTTTCTTATCAATGTTTGTAAAAAGGTATTTTACCGTCCATGCTTCATTGAAATTTCTGCAATTTCTCCAAATCAATTTTTCTTTTTTTTTTAGATTGATTCATTTTACAAAGGCCTACAAATAAATAATTTAATTATTACAATAAAATAAAACCAATGTTTTAAAATTTTACCTACAAAAAGTCCACTTTTTCAATTTATTATTATATTTGCAAAATAACAAACGTTAAGGCCAAAGCACAGTGAGACCGACACAACAATGTTGGCAACTTTGTTGGCAACAAGATCGCATTTAAAACACAGTGTACGCGACTCGACAAATGTTTTTGACAGCAGTCACTGTTTTATTTATTGTAAAACAAATGGCAACACGGAAAGAACTAAGGAAAATCTTAAGTATAGCTATGCGGCTTTCTTAAAATTGTAAAAGCATAAAGAAAAATCTAAAAAAAAAAAAAATAGATTGCCATACAAGGGATGACGTTTATCGTACAGCATAACTTTTTCCCCAATTTTCTCTATAAATTAATTCCTCCTCAAAACTCATAATTTCTCAACTAATTAAAGAAATAAATTTTACTTAAGTTTTTAATAACTAGTTTATTTACTACAATCTTTTAATTTGCTATTCTTTATAAAAATAACTAAATCCACATAACATGAATGTCAATTATTCACTGTCCACACAGAAATGTCAATTATGTTGGCGACTAATTTAGAGATTTTCCCAAACTTTTTGCTGGCAACTTGTCGAGTCGCTCTCATTGTGTTAAGTTTATGGGACTTCCATATAGTATTCGAATCTTTGACAGCAACCAATTTACGGCGACTTTGTTGTGTCGCTCTCACTGTGTTTTGGTCTTGAGTCTCAAAAGAAATGACGAGTATGCGACTAGTGCTAAATCAAAATAAACAGTACGCGTGCTGCGACCTGTCATCCCTCGAAAAATGAGAGGATTACACGTTTAATTCTACATATGTAGTAAGCCGACCATCCGCTTTATGAGAGTATGTATGTTGCATACATTAAAGTAGGCATATGGTTACAGCGCTGTTCAAACCCAGTGTGCCAAGTTCGGAACTTCGGAATGGTAAGAACAAAATCGGAAAGTGTTCGAAAGAGCCAGACCGTAAAATAAATCCCCACTCTTCAGGGCTTTTTCAAGTCTTTTAATGGTATTCAGATAACTATTAAAATTCAGAAAGAGTCTTCAAAGAATTGTGAATTCGGGTTATTTTACTGATTTCTTTCTAAATTTTGAAGGCATTTCCAAAACATTTCTTAAGCTTGAGTTACACTGTCATTTTATGTTCAGAGTTCGTTGAAAGTACTTAAATTTATAAGAGCGTCCGGTTTGGATCTATGAACGATTGCTCATGGGTCTGGAGGGTGAACAATGGGTCTTGATTTGGCCTACGTTCGGGGGACCCCTTGGGATCCCAAACCTCTTTTTCAATCAATCAATCAATAGTTGAAAGTGGATAGCGATTTTCTAAAAAGTGAAAAAGGTGAGTAATATATTGTTGAATATCAATAAATATTTCAGTGCTTTTATTAAATGCGTGAATACGTTTGTGGTACAGAGCATGTCAAGAGGGCTGAAATATTGGCGAGTGAAACAAGCTGTTCAAAATCTATATGCCATATAAACGCTGTCGTACTTCACCAGTCCCAAATAAACCCAGTGCTTCGAGCCCAATATCTTTCTGTCCTGCTCGCTATTCAAAAGTTAGGGCGAGAAGTCTTCTATTTGACGGAGGAAATGAAGGCTTTGAACCAAGCGCAAAAGACACCCCCAACTTAAATAATATGTTTCCGTCATTGCCTACAATTTCAAAAGAAGATTTCTGAGTCCCGAAAATAAGTGGAATAGAAGGAGAAGCTGCCGAAGCATGGAATTTTAACAATGAAAAATGTTTTATTATTATAATTTTCCAGAGAGAATTTTTTTCAACCCTTGGAGGGTCGGGTATGACCACTGTCATAAAGAGATCGGTCAAGATCTTGATGACCTTTTGTTCCATTTCACACGGATGGGACTGGAGCAAAATATTAAAATATCAAAATTTTTGATTGTCTCCGTTTTCAAAGGTATTTGAAAATAACAATTAATTGTTGTCAAACATTTATATATAATTGTTTTATTACAGAGGCGGCTCTTACTTTATATCCATAATCAAACTATGGACGACATAGAAAAACGCCTGAAAGCAGATTTAGTTAACCAAAAACAAGTGCATTAAAAAAAAAGGTCCAACATGTAAATATATTTGCCGTTTTTATCTTTACAATCAATTTATTTTCCGAACTTACAAAACTCGAATCTTAAAAATGCTTATTTAAAACATTTTCAAAACATTTTTGGGTTTTTACCAGTTCGGAACGCTTTAATATATATTTCTGGGAATTTTTTATGAATTCCTTAGAGCACTTTTACATCAAAAACAAGAACCGAAACACTCCAATAATTAATAAAATCATGGGAAATAGGACAAACTAATAATTTTATTAATAAAACCATAAGCTTTTCGGCCGATAAAACATATAAGTTGTGTTTTTTCTTAAAAAGCTGACATAAATATAATTATTTTCTCAGTAAAATTCTTAGTTTATTGTATTTCCCTGGATTTTATAAAGCATTGGAGCAAAAATCTTGTTTTAATGTAGAATAAATCGAGTTTTTTGGTTTACATTTTTTCGGTTCTTGTGAAAGTGCCTTTAGGATTTCAATCGAAATTCAGATAAAAAGCTTGACAATTTTCTTTAGGAAATTTGTGAATTTCCTTTAGAGCTCTTAAGGAATATTTTTGAGAAATTGGTGTGAATTTCTTAGTATTTCAATTGGAATTCAGATGGGAATCTTAACAATTTTCTTTAGGAAATCAATAAGAAATTAATAAGAATAGACGAACTCTTTTCGCGTTGATTTGAGGGGTAATATTCGGCACTTTTGGCGTTTTTGTAAAAATTTACTTATTCTGCTCTCAAGGAATTTGTTCGAAAAAAGTTTAGGAATCCGAAATTTTTTTCGGAATTTTCTTAATTTTTCTTTAAAAATGCTTAGAAAATTCCGAATTTGGCACACTGGGAATTATAATACTCTCTATCCCAGTGTGCCGAATTCGGAATTTTTCTAAGAATTTTTAAAGCAAAATTAAAAAAATTCCGAGAAAATTTCGGATTCTTAAAAACTTTTTCCGAAAGAATTCTTTTCCGAGCAGTATATGTAAATTTTTACAAAAACTCCGAAAATGCCGAATAATTCCCCTCAAATCTACGTGAATAGAGTTTGTATATTTCTTATGAATTCATTATGAGTTCTAAAGGAAATTCCAAGATTTTCTAAAGAAAATTGTCAACCTTCTCATCTGAATTCCGATTGAAGTCCTAAGGAATTCATACCGAATTTTAAGAAATAAAGCGCTCGGAACAGGTAAAAACTAGAAAACCAAAAATGTTTTGGAATAAACGCATTATTAATTTCAAATACAATACAATACAAAAAAACTCTATTGAAAGACCCTGAACAAGGCCACGTCCACGTACCCACTGTACATAGATCGACAGTAGTTAGTTAATTATAAGCACGTACATTAGCAAAATAATAAAAAGGAAGGTAATTAGCAAACACTTAACTAAAGACTAAACACTTTATATATTTCATTATTTATATGTACACTACTCACACAAATACTGTTGATTTCAACAAAATCGCATATAAGAGATTAAGAAAATTGCATGCAGAATTTTTCAACGGGCCGGATAAACTAAGCAAAAGGGCCGGATCCGGCCCGCCCCTACTTTATATGCATAAAAACAAGGGAAAAAGCTAGAATTGGTCTAAAAGACCAATTCTTATGATACCCTAGATGAATACACGTATGAAAGTTCGTATGGTCACCCATTTGAGCAATTTTGATTTTTTGCATTGGTTTCTCGCATATATTTCTTAAACGGCTCGTCGGACAGAAAAACTGATTATAACCAATTTTATAGGAATTCTTATTCTGAAGAAGTTTTTAGTACAATAAAAATGTCTAGGACTAATCGTTTTCAAAGTATATGTAAAAAACCAAAATTTTTATATGGCAACACCAAGGGGTTGCCCGATTTAGTTCATTTTTAAAATGTTATTTGCTATTGGTATGAAAACCTAGTGTACCAAATTTCAGCTTTCTATCTCGACGTGTTCTCAGGTAGTGTCCAAATATATCGTGGAAAACGAAATTTTTGTATGGCAACCCCACGAAGGTGTTGCCCGATTTGTCTCATTTTCGAACTTAATTTTACTTTTTTTTTAATATCCGTGTACAAAATTTCAGCTTTCTAAGTGAACGTGTTTTCCAGTTAACGTGCGCACGGACGGACGGACGGACGGACAGACGGACATGCAAAAATCAAAATAACTTTTAATTTTATGCAGGGGTGTCCAATCCATTTTGCTCTACCATCATTATTTCTGTACGTTACAAACGGAATGGCAAACTTAGTATACCCCTATAGATTTCATCTAGGGTATAAAAATACTATTTACGTAAATAATTAATTTTAATCGCATCTTCATTCATTTTACTCCAAAAAAAGTCCAAAATTAATTCAACCTTATCTTAACTCTGCTAGAATTCCTACAGCTTTTTTTGTTTTTCTATAAAAGCTTACCTTGTCTTATTTTATCGCCTTTACCCTCTCACGACACGTCCCAATAAGCTTTTAAATTTTCTTGAAACCCCTCCTCAAAATGAATTCAGTTTTCGTCATCGGTTCATTTAAAGGGTACTCTACTCGGTCTCGTACTCGTACCATAACACACCACCACACCACCCGGCTTTCCACGTAGAGGTCCTACACCTGCAGAATTAATCACAAGTCACGGCAGCTCAGTGTCCACCAGCAGCACTCTACACACGCCGGAATAAATTTCATTCAACACCGGTCGAATACTTGCAAACAAGTTTGTCTCATTCAAGAAATTCTCGTTCCAATGGGTGAACGATTTGTGTAATATCGGATTAGTGGCCCTCCTAGCCGCTAGTACATAGATAGACCCAACAGAGCCAAACTAGAGTCACCTTCAATTCAATCCAAACCAGCTGCTGTCAAGTCAATGCGCTAAACTAAAGTTAGTTAGTAGTTAGTTAGTAAGTAGTGAATTGTCACAAATGAGTGAACCTCAGACAAACTCACTCAGTTGAACTGAGCATGATCTGAGTTTAGCTTTTAGTTAGACTCTCTTCTACTACTACTAAAGTTCATTCTAGCATTTTACCGTTTTAGGTCGGAAATTACGAGACTTCATGCAATGTTCATTCACATTTCAACAGCAGTTTACATCGTGTGTTATGCTGCACAAGAACGTTTCTGTGGTGCTGTTTGTGTCGCGTAATTTCTGTCTTCGTTGCTGCTATACTGCCGCTATTATTATTATTGTTGTTATCATAATCGTCTCGTGATGTTGTGTATTAGTAGGAAGTGAAGTGTCCAAGTGAATCCCTCACCTGTGTTGTGTGTCTTAAGAGAAAACCTTCTTGTGTTATGTGATGATAAGAAAAAAAAACCTCGACCAATGTTTCCGATAAAATTGTCCAGTGAATGACACCGACTCATTTCGGATTACCAGTGTACAACACAACAACAACAATAGATAACTAGTAACCGTGTGCTTGAGCTGTAATCAGTATACCTATATAGTTCCTCCAAAAAAAAAACGAAAAAGGTGCGTTTGTAATTTGATAATTTTCGCGCGGTTCTTTTATATGGAAATGAGCGATTAGAGTTAATGTGCTGTGTGATGAGAGCATTTTAGTAATTAACAATTCTCGTTTACGCGCACCTATAAAAAATTAATCAGGGAAAGGTGAAAAACTCTATAACAAGCGATGTCATTATCGTTGGTTTGGTTTTCTTTCTATCACCTTGATCCAATCAACATGCACACTTGTTCGTTTCTATTATCATAAGATCTCTATGTCATATATTAATTATAAAACGCGCTATATTATGCGTATTATGCTGATGCCATTCACTTATCGAATCCAAAATGTTGATAAAATGACCCTGCCGAAAACTTTGTTTTTCTTCCAAAATGAGCTTCGTTCTAGCGGCACATTTATATTCGGTAAAAATTTTATAAATTATTATAGTTCTGCATAAATTTGGTAAATGATAATTAATTAAGTGAAGACAGGCCCCGTAGTTGCATAAGAAATTTTTTTATCGTTTTGTTTTTTTTTTTGTTTTTATGAAAAATAATAAACAGCAGGAAATTATTAATTTTATTATCGCGATTTGAATCGATTGAAATGAACTCATGAGATTTTATATTTTTATTAATGTTTGGTCTCCTGCTGAAAATGTTTTTTTTTTTTTTTTTAATTTTCTACTTCATTTAATTTTAATTTATACACTTTTAATAGGTGCACCTATATACTGTTGGGTGACGTGAAATATATTTCCATATATCTATAGTACAAATACAGTTAGTTTTTCTATCACAATTGGTGGAATATGGTCGTTGTGTATGAAAAATTTCGATGGCACTTTACATACATTTATATCGCGATGAATAGAATTTTTGTGTTAAACTGCAATGGGCTGATTGTGTGCACAGTACAAAATGGCAGTTGAGTAAATTGCATTTTGAAAATTCCTAACTGAATTAATGAGCGAACAATAGAAATAATATATTCAGCAAAAAAGTTTAGAATAGCTAGACAGACAGAAAATCTTGTACAGAGTAGGTACTTAGATTCATTGAGATAAAGCTAATCTATATAATCGGCTGAGGAGTTCTTATATGCTCCATTCGCTATTGTAACAGTTTTGAAAAAAAACTATACCTTTTCAGTTTCAATATCCGAATAGTAAATTTGAATTTGAGAATTTAATTTTTTTTTTATTTTAAAAAAATAATTTAATACAAAATGTTTTAGAAGCAATTTATTAGTATTGCATATTTTCTAAGTTAAGAGCAGAAGGAACTTTTCTTTGTATGCTTGCGATGCAATTGGTACATATTGTTGGTGTGACTGTCTGCAAACCTTCTTCCATGAGACTTTCTAAGGCTCTTACTCTATATTCTTTGATGGTTAAATCGTTTCTGGTGTAAATAATACTTGATAACTTTTTTGATAATTCTCTTTTAACATAAGTTTTCACCACAGACCACACATTTTCAATGGGGTTAAACATTGGATTATAAGTTCCAAGTCTCAGTATCTTGTTTTCATGGAATTCCTGCTTCAGTAAAACTTCTTCAACTTTATTGTGATAAGGTGCATTGTCAATTACCATAACAACTGGTTCACAATGTCTAATCATTGCTTGGCGAAGGCAGGTTTCCATTCACACTTTTGCATTTTCTTTTTTGAACGAAACTCTTCCTATTTCATAATACATATATAAATCCAATTGTGCTTATGCATTCTATTACATGAAAATTAGCACCTTTTGAACCGGCTGCTATAGTGGTGCATTTTGTTCCTTTTAATGATCTACTTTGCGTTCTTGAAATATGAATGTTTAAATTAGTTTCATCCATAAACAAAATAGGTTTATTTTGGGACTGAAATTCCAAAAGACATTTAACAAATTCTTTTCGTTTTTGTTTGTTCTCGGCGCAGTTTACCTTTTCGGGTTCATGCCTTAGGTATTTCAGCGTGTAGCAGAAAGAATCTAGGTGTTTTGAAAGGGTTGTTATACCCTAGATGAAATCTAAAGGGGTATACTAAGTTTGTCATTCCGTTTGTAACACCTCGAAATAATGGGGTAGAGCAAAATGGATTGGACACCCACGCATAATATTAAAAGTTATTCTGAAATTTGGTACATGGTGTTTTCATTCAATCGGGCAACCTCTTCTTGGTGTTGCCATATAAAAAATTAGGTTTTTTATGTATACTGTGAAAACGATCAGTCCAAGACATTTTTATTGTACTAAAGACTTCTTCAGAATATGAAATCCTATAAAATTGGTTATAACCATTTTTTCTGTCGGACGAACCGTTCTCGAAATATATGCGAAAAACCACTGCAACAATCAAAATTGCTCAAATGGGTACCCATTCGAAATTTCATACGGGCATTCATCTAGGGTATCATAAGAATTGGTCTTAGACCAATTCTAGCTTTTTCACTTGGTTTTGAAATAGAAACGTTAAATTTTTGTCGAAATGCAGCAATGAGTTCTGCCAATGTAATGCGACAATTTCTTTCAATCATTTCCCCGAAATAATCTAAATGAATTTACGTAATTTTTTCAAATCTTTTCCCTCCTCGTTTGTCTGAAGTTTCACCCTCTGACAACCAACGATATGCTGTTGACTGAGGAATATTAAGTTGGTGTGCAAGTTGTGTCCAGTCTCCATTCATATTTGACACAGCAAGTAATTGGGGTTTTTTAGATTCTTTTTCTAATTTTTTAATTCTTGTAGCCATTTTTGACGGCTGTCAATTTTATTACAAAAACAAAACTGTAATTATTCTCTAAAATGTAAAGAATTTTTTGAAAACCATCGCAAGGATTACTGTTTTTATTTAGATTTCGACATTTCCCATATTGAAATTTACTATTCTCGTATTGAAATTTACTACTCTCAAGTTGAAGTTTACTATTCCACTTTGAAGTTTACTATTCCCGTATTGAGGTTTATTATTCTTCATTTTGAAACTGAAAAGGTATAGTTTTAAAAGTTTAGGATGTTCATCCTATAGAATTTTTTCTAACTTAACCCAAAATATGTTTATTATATAAATATTATATTGAATCCCGATTTTTATTTACCTGCGCTGGAAGGTTTAAAAATTACTTGATAATTTTTGTATTTTCCTTTACTTCATACATTTTTCTGAAAATTTTTGTTGTATCTTGATTTTAGAAGAATTTTCGTCAGTAGACCACATAAAAGACAAGAAACACAAAATTAGCTTTCCTATTACTATTGGTTTATTATAAATTTAATCATATAGAAAAATCATTAATGTAATTCATTTATGGAATTGAAACAAAAATGCAGAAGTAAAAAACATTTCAATTCTTAAAAAGTAAACGAAAATGCCTTTGAATTCTTATAATTTCAGTATTTTTCTTAAAATTACAAGACTTATTTTAATTTTCATTATTATCTTTTTACTTCTACTATAGTTCAAGAAGGCTATTTTTTTGATTCTCCGGCACAGCAGCAAAAACCATAAACCATTTGATTTTAGGTGGAAAGTTTCAAGTCTTTGTTGAGACTCATCAGCAGGTCCCAAATAAAATTAAAAAATGGAAAGATATGAAAAAATGAAACAATGGGAGCAAAATAGAAAAATAAATTTAATAAAATAATTAAAACAAGTGAAAAAGCTAGAATTGGTCTATGATCAATTCTTATGATACCCTAGATGAATGCACGTATGAAATTTCGTATAGTCACCCATATGAGCAATTTTGATTATTTCCAATGGTTTCTCGCATATATTTCTAGAACGGCTCGTCGGACAGAAAAAATGATTATAATCAATTTTATAGGATTTCATATTCTGAAGAAGTTTTTAGTACAATAAAAATGTCTTGGACTGATCGTTTTCAAAGTATATGTATGTAAAAAACCAAAATTTTGACATGGCAATACCAAGAAGAGGTTGCCCGATTTAGCCCATTTTTTAAATTTTATTTGCTATTAGTATGAAAACACAGTGTACAAAATTTCAGCTTTCTATATCAACGTGTTCTCAGGTAGTGTCCAAATATATCGTGGAAAACGAAATTTTTGTATGGCAACCCCACGAAGGAGTTGCCCGATTTGTCTCATTTTCGAACTAAATTTTACTTTTTTTTTTTAATGTCCGTGTACAAAATTTCAGCTTTCTAAGTGAACGCGTTCTCGAGTTATCGTACGCACGGACGGACGGACGGACGGACGGACATGCAAAAATCAAAATAACTTTTCATATTATGCGTGGGTGTCCAATTCATTTTGCTCTACCTCCTAAACTCCTCTAAACTCCTTTTTTTAATTATTTTATTTTCTGCCCTTTTCACGTTAAATAAATTGTTATTACGTGCTGCATGGAAATATTTTAAAACAATTTTTAAGTCATGTTTGGTGCCGATCCGAAAACAACAATTTTTCGAGTATCAAATCGTTGAAGTACTGCAACGGTTTTCTGAAATTCAAATTATGTTTTAAACAGCGCTTTTTAGCTGTATTCCAACTTGATCCCATATAACATGAATTTTCCCGATTTTCCATGTTTTCCACAGACTTTCCCTATTACTATGAATTTTTTTTTTAAAACTTTACGTGAATTTTCCTCGATTTTTCATGAAAGTTTTCATGATTGTTGAAGAGAAAGTATTGATGCCAGTAGGAAAATTCCGGAAATTTTCGGATAATTATGCAGAAAAATTGGAAAATTCTGCACTTTTCCTGAAACAGATTTATCATTAATCATATCGATGAAAATTTTTCCGATGATTTTTCCGCTTTTCCTTGTTTTCCATGGAGTTTTGCACAAAAGCAACTTTCTGCAACTCATTTCGCTCTACACCTTTGTCTTAGGTTCCAAAACGCTCAAACGCTTCCTTGGTCGGAAAAACTTCGGAAAAGCGTTTTACATGAATTTTCCTCGATTTTTTCTGCACGTTTTCACCATTGTCGGAGAGAAAGTAATGATGCCAGTTGATAGGGAACTTGATCATGCATAATTTAGAAAACTTTTTTACCGGAACATTTTCCGGAAAAGTCGAAAAATTCCGGAAAATGTGTTGGGAAAAATTGGAAAACTCTGCATTTTTCCTGAAACGGATTTATCACTAATCAAATTTGTACCAAACTTTCAAATGATTTTTCCCGATTTTCCGGGTTTTCCATGCAAATTTCCGGTTCAAATTTTGATAGATTCAATTGTCACGTGACATGAACTTGTGTGCCAAATTTCAGCTCGCTGTGATGACGAAAAGTGGGTCTACGAGAGTGTCGAAAATAGTAAAAAAGAAATATACAGACAAATTCGTGTACGAGTTAAAGGGAATGGCCTCAAAAAATAAACGAAAATTCCTTTGCATTCTTTTAATTTCAGTATTCTCTAAAAATTGCAAGACTTATTTTAATTTTCATTAATCGCTCGTGATCACTTTATTTTTAATTGTCTGTTTTAATTTCACTCTTGAGTTTATTTTCTATTAAAGAACATGAAGATTCTGTGATTATGTTTTACCTTTTTCTTGTACTTGTAGTTCAAGAAAGCTATTATTTTTTGATTCTCCGGCACAACAACAAAAGCGAAAAAAGTTTTATTTGTTATTCCATCGCACAAACCATTTGATTTTGGGTGGTAAGTTTCAAGTCTTTGTTGAGACTCATCAGCAAGTCCCAAATAGCGAAATTTAGTGACTCCAAAAAAAAGGGTAAAATTAAAAAATAGAAAGAAATGAAAAAATGAAAAAATTGGAGAAAAATAAGAAACACAAATTGAAAAAACCAGATTAAATCGAAACGAACGCCGAAGAATCCAAAACTTAGCCTTCTTGAACAAGTATAAAGTTTACCTGATAATAAATTATAGTAATTTTGCTTTTTTATTTACGTAAACCTGTAAGCATTAAATAAGCTTTCAAAGATAAAATAATAAAATCTAATTTCCGAGGGGGAGGCAATTTATGTTTTTGATGCATTTCCACTGAAGACCCTGTAACATGTTTTTAGTATACAGGGTGTGTTCCAAAAGTCATAAAATATATTTAAAAAAAAATATTTATTGATGTTACAGATACAAATTGTTAGTAGGTATTTTTCAAAGTACTCTGCATGAGCATCAACACATTTTTTCCACTGACTCTCTTATAACCGGAACGCCCTCTCGAAGGCCTCGTCGAGAGCCTCTTGTTCTTCCTATGCTATCGTCGTCATGGCCTTTTAGATAGCATCAATGCTGTAAAAGTAGCGTCCTTTGAGTGCGGTTTTGACCCTCGGCAGGAGGTAGATCGGCACTATAGGATAGCTGTGGTAGTTTTGCCACGTTGTGTTTCACCCGGAACTCACGGACGCGCAGAGCGGTATTGATGGGCGCATTGTCAGCCAGGTAGTTCCGATGATTTTTTTTACCGGCGAATGACCCTATTCCTTAATTTTTCCAGAACAACCACGTTGTAGGGTATCGGCAAATAGCCGAGTACTCGTTTGACGATCAGATTTCAACAAATCACGCAAACGAGTTACATTTTTATAGGTTTGGCTTGTTATTGGCCGTCCTGAGCAGAGGTCAAACACAACTTCTTCATCCACCTTGAACCTTGCACATACGATAGAGCAGATTCTCAGGAGGCTTGTTTCAGCAATTCATGAGTTACAACAGCTCTTTTGTCGAGTTTTGTACAAAATTTGATCGCGCAACGTTGTTCGGAAGTATCCACCATCGCGCGTCGTAACTTGGTCTCGAAACAAGGATGCACTAAATCAGCTATACTGATCCTGATGATGCTCGTATCACACTGAACTTTAGTGCGCTGTACAGGTTTGGCAAAAAAATATATTTCATGACTTTTGGGACAGATGCTGTATATATGTACATTCCCCCCAAAATCCAGGGTTAAGAAGATATTCTTTATAGTCAAATTTTGAATTCTTCGAAACATCACTTTTAATTTGATATCTAGCTAAATCCAGCCTTTGTGAAGTTCTGTAACAAATTTTCCCTTGATTTGAATTTTCAAGGAACTTTTGGGGAACAACAACCTCCCAACACTGATTTGCAGCACATTATTGCTTGTACATATTTCAAATTTCAGAGAATTATGTGCAAATGAAAAATCTTGCAAAGCCTCACAACGATTGCATTTAGGTAGGTGTGAATTTATGGGTATCAAATTAAAGATGAGCTTACGAAGAATACAAAATTGTTCTAAAATGTACAAATGTTAATCGAACACCTTGGGGGGGGGGGGCAATTTAGCAAAAATTTTGCCATTTCGTGAAGTTCACAATTTTATAATAACTTTTGAAGTTAGCGGAGAGGAGAGGTAATCGAAACATAAAATCACTGGAGCAACCGAAAAATTCTCTAACCAATGTTAGTATAAACAGACTTCATAGGGTGTATATTAGAAAATGTTACAGGGTGTTCAGCAAAATAAGATTAAAAAATAAAAAAAATGATTCACTAACGCCTCCTATTCTATCATTCCTTTTTTATCACACAACTTCACTTTAAAATATTCACGGTGAATTTATCCGTCCCCTCTCTCTTCTGTCCTGTTATCCAAAATGTGGTACTGAAAACATATCGTTTATGTCGCAGCACGACTTAAGAAAATTCTAACCTCTCCCCTTTCCAGTTTATACAGGGTGTTTCCCGTTCAGAGGTCAATAGAGCAGGAGGTGATAGTACTCACCTAGTCAAACAAAATATTGTATGGCAGGGGGGGGGGCGCAATATCAAACTTTTAGGAGTTAAAGAGGGATTAAGAAAAAAAGTTAGTTTTTCACAAAACACCCTGTATTTTAAAAAGTACTGAGCGCACTGTCACAATTAAGAGCTCAGAACCTTATGGCCTTTCCAAACACTGCTCAACCAGCCGCATGCCCCCTCCTCTCAGGAGTTACGGGGGTCTAAACAAAATATTTCTGATTTTTTTACATTTTTTTTTTTTACTTTGACCTCTATTTTTTGTTTTGTAAAACTGGACTATCTGCATTTGTTAAAGGTTAAAGAGTTATCAGGTCAATAATTGCACCCCTCCTGCACTATTGTCCTCCTAAGGGGAAACACCCTGTATTTTGAAAATTCCTTTTGCATGTTTTTCTTAATTTTCGTACAGTTCCTACAACGTTTTTATAGTTTTTCAATAAATTGTTCTCCAATTGTTCAAATACAGAGTGTATCCCTTTCCTAATTCTTCTAGAATCTTTGATAGTTCTATCATCATCACACCTTTATATGCAGGCATTTCACTAATCTTATCTCTACCAAAATAAGTACCGACCTACATTTTGATGAGGCTACAATATCCTGACTTTGACTCACACAGTTTATAAAATTTTATTTCAAATCTTGTTCGCTTACACGCAAAATAAACTGCGCTAAATTTAAACGACTATATCGAGTTAAGCTTGTCATTCTAGCGCAAAGATATAAAAAACAATTAAATTTTGGACTTTCATAAACATCAATGCATTGCATTTCAGTCTCATTGTTGGGGCCTTGAAAATGGCTTCTTCCGAACTTCTCTAATCCATGCCCCTTTGATCAGTTTCCTCCACTAATCCTATCTACTAGGATTTTTCTGCCTGCCTTTGTTTTATAGTTCCAGCGTGTGGTGGTCTGTCGGAAGTGCCTTGTTTAATAGTTTGACTCTTCTTACCATCCTTTCTGAAGACTGAGAATCTCCAGTTGGAGTTTCAGTTGGCTTCGATATATGATGCCTAAGATTCAAAATATGTAGGTTTTGTAGCCATGCCCTTAAGCCTTAGCTTAACTTTAATAAACTTCTTTCAGCTTCTTTAATACCTCTAGGGACCTGTAATCCATGAAAAGAATCAAGTTTGTATTCGATTGCTTTTTGCACCTTCCGGAAAACAATCCATTCAGTTGCTTTTAGTTCCTCTTGATTTTAGATCAATTGTATAACTTTTTCCCTAGATTTTATATTTCATTTTCTCTAAATTCATAATACAATTTTCAACCAACAAAAATAATACAAAAATAGGTTAAAGTTTCACAAAAATGTGTTTCCTTCAATTGCGTGTGTCTCATAAAAATCAGATTTTGTAGTCTTTGAAGTTCCTATAATCGTAAGCCTCACATGGGAATTATAAAAATCAAAACAAAAGTTGCATATGTTACCATAAATTATGTGCTCTCCTTACTCTCTGAAACCACAAAGCTATAGAAAAACTATTCAGATTCATACTATTCTCTATCTACATATCCTAAGAATTCGGCACGAATATCCTCCTCCGTATAGCTGTTATAAAACGCAATATTTACTACTAAAAGGAGGATTTTTATTGTTCTACGAATAATACTACGAGGACACTTAATGCTTTTCTCTGAGGAGAAGACAATAAAAAAGCAAACGATTGTGTACTAAATGAAAAGCTATACAATTTCAGATGTTTTTTTTTTTTTGTAAGCCAGAAGCACTCTATGTAGAAGTAGGAAAATTGTTTGAAAAATAAGTACATAGATATATTTTTCATTGTTATATTCACATGAATCTTTTGTCTTGGTTTTTGTTTCTTTGTTCATCAAAGTCTTTCTAAAAAAATATATATATATTTTAAGATATTAAAATTTATACAAACAGTAAAATTTGTCCCAGAAAATTTCGAACCCTGGGAACAGGTGATTGTATTTGGTCTGGTCCTCTTTATGTAAGTTTATGACGTTTTCAATGGAAGATTAAATTTAGAAAATCCTGTTGCCTTCCGATTTTTAGTTTTTTTTCTATCTTTTTCGGATATACAGGGGCAGTTATCGATAAAGTGATAAAAATCTTTGTTATCTGAGAAGCAAACTTTAAAACTGTTCGTGTACTTCACATGCTTTCTAGGTAAAAAAAAACAAAACTCTTAGTGTAGGGGGGGGGGGGGGATATTTAGAAGTTATGAAAAGAAAACGCGAACAGTTTTCTTGGTTTTCTTGGAAGTTCGTTAAAAGCAAGAAAAAGAAGTGTGGAATGACGAAAATAAAGTGAACTTTTCTTGTGACAGCAGTCAGTTTTTCTTGCAAAAATGCTGAAAAACTTCAAGTAAATTCCTCCAAGGGGGGAAGCTGTGACGTAATTTTTTTGCACAAAATTGTGTAAGTTCGTGCAAATTCATCATAATGCATTGTCCTAAAAATTGGTTCGCATACAGACCTATTTGTCAAAATTCATTATCCACTTTTCATAGATGTCAGTTGTCATTCGTGTCTTTATACCGTAAATGAAATCATAGGGTATACTAAGTTTGTCATGCCGGTTGTAACGCACACAAATAATGCTGCTAGAATAAAGTGGATTGAACACCCACGCATAATATTCAAAGTTATTTTGATTTTTGCATGCCGTGTGTCCGTCTGTCTGCCTGTCTGACTGTCTGTCTGTGCGCATGATAACTCGAGAGCGCGTACACTTAGAGAACTGAAATTTTGTACACGAACGTTAAAAAAAAAGTTAAATTAATTTCGAAAATGAGACAAATTGGGCAACTCTATGTGGAGTTGCCATACAAAAATTTCGTTTTCCACTATACAGGCTGTCCCGTCGAGATGGTAAAAGAATTTAAGGATTGACAGTACAGCCTATTTGCGATCGAAAATGTTATATAACATTTTTTCGAGTTCACACTATTTTCGAAGTTATAGGCGATTTTCGATTTTTTCGAAATTTTGAACCTTAAGTCACCTTTTAGACCTAACTCAGTTCAGACTGTTCACAGGACGAACGTGTTTCTTGTGTTTTATTCGTAATATTATGGGCTCTCATTCGGTGTAACTCAGTTTTGAAAACGTTCACACATAATGGAAAAATTGGCGATTTGTTGCCAAAACATTTTTTTCGTCAGAAAATTCATTTGTCTTCAAAGTCATAAATCTCGAAAAGTAACCATGCCAACAGATGATCCGGTTCTCATAGAAAACATCCCTCATTTATTATCTTTTATAAAAATACAACACGATTAGTCCGCCTTAAGTATTGCCAGAGTTACAGTGAAAATTTGCCTACAACATACATCTCATAACTTGAACAAAATTAAATCGAATTGCAAGGATGGAAGAAACAATGCACCTAAAGTTGGAAAATGTGAAATTTTTTCCCAGATTCTTAAAGTAGCGACTGCAAGCTTTCCATAGAGTACCCACATGTCTACACTCTGTGGAAGGAAAGTACTAATATTGAAGGGTGAAAAAAAGTGAAATTTTTTCGAAAATCGTAGATTTAATAGTGAAAATTTTCGAAAATTGATATTTTTGGTATGCAGAAAGTTGCGAAGTATAAATGAGCACATCACTACAAAGTTGAAAGTCTCCCAGGATAGAATCCAAAATGCAATACAGAATTTTGTGATTTTGAATTTTCGAATTTCAACCGATTGTAACTTTTTTCGATGAAAATTTCGCTAATAACATGCAGTGTAAAAAAGTTGCAGATTAAAAGGATCTAGAGTATAGGGGAAAGAAAATCGCCTAAAGTGTAATTAGATATGAAATTTCGAAAAAATAAAAAAAAAATTGATCAAAATTTTCAAATTTCGAATAGTTACTTAATGAGAATTTCGAACTTCGAAAATCGAAAAATGCCAAATTTTGTGTATTTAGAAATCTGGCATACACACCGAATTTCATTAAAATCTACTCGAAACTGCTCGAGCTATAACGAGAAATATGTTCGAAATTGGGCATTTTCGAACGCGATTTGCCAGTCTCAGAGGGCAAGTCGAAAAAAATTACTAAATTGAAAAAAATTTCTACATCCTTAATCTATATGAAAATAAAAAAACATCTTCAAAAAGTATGCACAAAAATTAAAGAAATCGAGTCAACTTTGCCTCTCTAGATTTTCGAAAATGTTCGATCTTCGAAATTGAATTTAACTTTAACAACTAAACAGTCATGTTCCGAATCCAATGATATATTCACCTTAGCTGTAGTTGAAACAGGTTCGGAGCAGATAGAGTTCCCGCAAAACGCGTTTCCGGATTTTATAGCAATTCGAAATTAATTTTGCTCAAGTTCTGAGAGGTATTTGCAGGCAAGTTTTTACTGTAACTCTGACAATACTTAAGGTGGACTAATCGTGTTGGACTTTTATAAAGGATAATTAATGAGGGATGTTTTCTATGAGAACCGCATCATCTGTTGGCATGGTTACTTTTCGAGATTTATGACTTTGAAGACAAATGAATTTTCTGTTAAAAAAAAATGTTTTGTCAACAAATCGCCAATTTTTCCATTATGTGTGAACTTTTTCAAAATCTCCGAATCTCCAAATACACCGAATGAAATCCTGTAATGTTACGAGTAAAACACAAGTAAAAGGGTGGTCCTGTGATCAACCTGAACTGAGTTATGGTCAAAAATGTCACTTAAGGTTCAAAATTTCGAAAAAATTGAAATCGCCTATAACTTCGAAAATAGTGCGAACTCGAAAAAATTTTATATAACATTTTCGATCGCAAATAGGCTATACTTTCGAACTTTAAAATCTTTTACCATCTAGACGGGACACCCTGTATATTTGGACACTGCCTGAGAACGTTTCGACATAGAGAGCTGAAATTTGGCATAAGGTGTTTTCTAGTAATAGCAAAATAAAAATTCAAATATGAACTAAATCGGGCAACCTCTTCTTTGTGTTGCCATATAAAAATTTAGGTTTTTTACGTATACTGTGAAAACGATCAGTCCAAGATATTATTATATATAATTATTATTGCACTAAAAACTTCTTCAGAAATCCTATAAAATTGGTTATAATCATTTTTTCTATTCGATCAACCATTCTAGAAAGATATGCGAAAAACCACTTCAAATATCAAACTTGCACAGATGGGTGAATATACGAAATTTCATAAGGGCATTCATCTAGATTCTAGGGTATCATAAGAATTAGCCTTAGACCATTTCTAGTTTTATTACTTGTTTATTATTATTTTTATTTATCCGAGTTACCGAGTAGCAATAATTGAATGAATTGTGCATATAAGCTTCAGCTGCTCATTTGAATAATTGCGTCTCATAATTTTCCACAAAAACGAAAAATTTCTATATTATCTTTGTTAATAAATTCAGTGAGGAACTCATTTGTCATTTGCCGATTTCTACTAATCTTCACCGATAGTAAAGAATTTTTGCAAAAGTGTGTCAACAGTTTCAAACTTGATGACATGCCGCAAATAACACACTACAAGAACACGCCACCCAGAAAATTCAATCAAGCACACTTTCTTTAAGTGTACAACTCCAAATATGTGTGCAGTTTTAAGAGTGCGCCTTTAAATGGACGTGAACCAAACATCCAAACAATTTCTTTTTCTGTTCTCAACTGGTATTATCCTTAATAAAAAATTTACAATTAATGGAAGGGGTACTCGCAATTCTACACTATTAGTGTGACTCTGTTACTGTGTATTTACCCACCTACCGAAATAGGAACATATTTCATCCTTGTATCAACATATTCTCTATATCTCCCTGTTTAATTAATTGGCTTTATCTATTTAGTGTTGAATAAATTTCAATAAATAAATAAATTACGAAACAAATATCCGTGAACATTTAAAGTACATTTAATGCCATCTATATGCCATTCTCGTATATTACACACATATCATAAGCCTTGACATTTCAAAACAAAATTTATCAAAGTAGACATGCTGAATCTCTTCCATCTCATAGAATCAGCACAAACTAATGCCAAGTATAACATTATTCATATAGAAATGCAGAGGATAGTCCAGGTTTACACAGCAATTTACTCTAATTGAATGCAAACAACGCGGACATTTAGATAAATCTAATTACATACATCGAGTTGGGCGAGACTCGAGACGGTATATGAGAGTGGTCCAAAGTGATGCAAACTAGCACATTGTTGGAGAAAATGAATGATTCTGATGCTGCTGCTTGTTGATGATGTCTATCAATCCTTCGGCTTTAATCAGGGCGCTGCTGGGTTGAGCTGTATGAACAGAGTAGCATGTATAGTGCCTATATCATCATATATGTATAGTTTAAATTATTCATAGAAGCCAATATCTATGTACGTACCGTGATGAGAGTAGTTCCAAATAATGAATCTAACGAATTAATTGCACCCGAGTAGTCTGTTTGTACATATGTATGTAGGTCCATATGTGCAATTGTAGACATACATATCTGGACCTATAAAATCTGATCGTTAAGCTATGTTAAGGCCATCAAAGCCACTCTTTCTCTATCTCTACAAAGTTATAGCAAATCCAATTATATCTTGTCAAAAGTGCAAATTAAAAATAAATGCGATTTGAAATGGGCCGACCGTTTTCCAGAGGAGAAGGAAAAATTCTATACGGTCGATGACGAGCCAGCAGAGACTAGCGGTATTATATGAAGTGAGATTTTCTTCTTTTAATCCCAGAGTCTCTAATTATTATCGAAGAAGATTACATGTTACTTTCATCCAATTTAATTGCATAAAATTAACTGGGTTCTTTCTTTAGAAGTCCATTTGGATTTGATGCGCCAACGCCGCCTTTCTTTCTGGGTCTTTTAATGTTTGATGGATGAATCATCTTTGTTGCCTATGCCTCTTTGTCTTTAATAAAATTTAAGAAAAAAAAAAACAAAAAAACTTGTTGTCTATCTCACAAGAAACAGCTCTTTTTTTAAGTTTTTACTTTTTGATGTCTCAAAAGATGATGGGGGCAGACAGACATAATGTGAGATGAGAACAAAAAAGATTTTTGTTTTGAACATTTGGGGAACATTGGAAGAACATTTGATGAAAGTTTTCCGATTACATATCGATTTTATGTGTTTTTTTTTGCCTACTTTTAGGCTTTTATATAGAGTCAAAGTTGAAGTAAAAGTAGTTTGAGTGTTTTCCACTCATCTGATGATGGATTTTCTCCCTCGATGAGTTGTTTCTTATGTAGTTTTATTGTCTATGGCTTTGAGACATTGCTTTGGCCCCCCACAGCTCATTGTTGTCTTCCCTCCTGTGCTGTTCATCTAAACTTATCCTTCACTATACTTCTCTGTTGTAGGGCTATTGCAGCACCCTAGTCCATAGTTAGTTAAAGTTTGTCGAATGAAGGATATGGCAAATTAAGGATAGGGAAGTAAAATAGTCAAACATGTATGCTGATTGCCGTCTATTGCCCACCCAGTTGTTTTAGTGAATCTATCGCTGCTAAGTTTCAAAACATCATAGCTGGTATATCGACTCACTGCAGGAATGTTATTGTTGGTGGTGATTTCAATGTTGATGTCCAGCGAGATGGGAGCTCCTCCCGTTGTTTGAAATACGTATTGCATACCTTGGATTTGAAAATCATGAACTCAGCTCCAACATATTTTAATACAGCAAATCCATCACAATTGGACCTATTCTTAACAACTGAAGTAAACTAAGCTTTACTTGTTAATCAAGTTAGTCCTCCAGATAACTTCAACCACGATTTCATCTTCTTGACTTACAGTTTTCAAGTTGATACTATTTCGCGTTTTAGTACGTACTCATATCGTGACTATTATAATATAAATTATGATAACCTATTTTCTGAATGCTGCGTCTCCGCCTTGGGCAAATGTTTTTAATTGTAGTACTGTCGATGATAAAGTAAGATTCCTAACTGCCTAACGTGTATTATTTATTTAATAATTTTGTCCCTATTACAGTTTGTCGCAAGCGAAATGTGGGATGTGCTTGGTTTACTAATGAAGTCCGAAACTTAATCGCGGAAAGGGACTACTTATACCACCGTTACAGGCTATCATGATCACCTGTTGATTTAAGACGTTATAAAATCGTACGTAATAAACACTACGAAACATGCAGCCAAAAAAAGATATTTTAATTCGAAGCTTGACCCTACTGTTCCTCCTAAAAATCTTTATGCTAACCTCCGCAAATTAGGAGTATCTGGTAAGGATTCACAACAATGTAATTTCGACCCCAACAGCTTAAACTCATTCTTTACATCTACTCAATCCTCCGCAAATGGTTGTCCTGAATTAATATCTAACTTAGACAGAGAGTCTGAGTCGTATATTGGCGATGGATTCTCATTTAGGTGTGTCGATGTGTCTGAGGTATCTAAGGCTATAAATAAAATCAAATCGTCTGCGACAGATTCTGATAATATCCCACCAAAATTTGTTAAAAATATTCTGCCGTTTATTCTACAAGCCTTGACTTGACACAAGTCTTTAATGCATGTTTAACTACATCGCAATTTCCAGTGCTCTGGAAAAGGGCTGTTATCCTACCGATTCCCAAGTCCCGCAAGTGTACTAGAATTCAAAGATTTTCGCCCGATCAATCTACTTTGTTTTTTCAGTAAGGCTCTCGAAAAATTAATGAATGATCAAATTACCACATATGTTAACCAAAGAAATTTGGTAACCTGCTGGCAGTCCAGTTTTCGACCAAGGCGTAGCTGTGAATCTGCGTTACTCAAAGTAGTATCTGATATTTCTGAAGCACTAGACAAAGATCATATGGCCATATTAGTTCTCCTTGACTTTAGTAAGGCATTTGATTCCATCAATCATGACCTGCTCCTCTTCAAACTACGCCAACACTTCAATTTCTCCATCACAGCTATCAAATTAATAAAAAATTTCCTTTTCTCCAGAACCCAGTCTGTCAAAGTTTGTGACATTATTTCATCATCCCTAACTCTCAGCTGTGGCGTGCCTCAAGGTTCCGTTCTCGGACCACTTCTATTTTCGCTTTACATTAATGAACTACCCACGGAACTTCTTGATGCATCAGTTCATCTGTATGCTGATGATGTTCAGATATATTTAGATAGGCCAATTGGGCTAATTGAGGTCTGTGTTGTCCGGTTAAATGACGACTTTGTTGGAATTGGTGAATGGGCCAAACGTAATCAGCTTATACTCAACCCCAAAAAGACCACTTGTATGCCACAGTATATCGAAGAAGCTACGACGTTTCAGACTTATCTCCAATCAAGATAAACAACACCATCGTACCTTATGTCAATTCTGTTAAAAATCTTAACTAAATAGCTCCCTCACTTGCTGTAATCATGTCTCTAATACGATTAGAAAAATTTATTCCTGTCTGAGAATGTTGAGATTTTCTGCCAACATTTTGTCCCGTCAAATGCGCATGGTACTCTCAAAAGCTCTTATATTACCACATTTCAGTTTTGGAAGTTTAATTTTTCCGAAACTCGACTCACAATGTCAGCGCAAGCTAACAGTAGCTATTAATGACACTGTACGATTTTTATTTATTTAGAACTTCGTCAAAGATCTGACTACTAAGTTTACAAAAAAAAAAAATTATACATATGTAAACAATGATAATGACCAAAAGTGAACAAACAATAATTATAAAATGAAAAGTAACTTTAACTAAGCTGATCTCTTAATTGACTTTTTGAAAGATGAAAGTCAATGCAATCAAACTGGTTGTTAAAGAGACGAGACATTGATGAAATCGGCTCGTGAAAACCATAGTTCGTACTATGATGAGGAACGACGAGGAAGTCGCGATTCCTCAAGGAGCGCGCAGGAATAGATATATTGAAAGTATTTAAGAGCTCAGGAGAATTTGTCGCTCCCTATATACACTGAAACGCAAAAACAACTCTGGAAGCTTTTCGCCTATTTTCAAGAGAACCCAATGGAAAGACCAGACCGAACTGCCATACTCCAAAATAGGTCTAACGAATGTGCAGTAAAGGACCTTCGTTATGAATGGATCATTAAACTCCTTTGACCATCTCTTTACAAACCCCAGAGAAGCATTAGCCCTGGCAACGATTGTATTAATATGATCCTCGAAGGAAAGACTTGTATTAAGGAAGACACCCAAGTCCTTGGATTTGTCAAGTCTAGATAATAAGCATCCATCTAAAGCATAACTGAAGTTCAATGGCCTCCTTTTACGAGAAAAGGACGTAGCAGTACATTTGTTGATGTTGAGAGGAATACAGTTAATAGCACACCATTTATGAAAGGTGTCTAAGTCCAAATTTAGAATTCCACACTCCTTTTCATTAGAAACAATGCGGAAGATTTTGGCATCGTCAGCATAGCAAAGTATTCTTGAATTAGTTAAAATCAGAGATACGTCATTAATGAAAATAATAAAAAGGAGTGGTCCGAGATGGCTGCCTTGAGGAACACCAGAAGTATTATCTATTACGTCAGAAAGAGCGTCGCGAAATATAACTCGCTGCGTACGATCCGATAAATAAGAATGAAGCCAATTGACAAAAACAGAAGGAAAACCAAAAAGACTCAGCTTATGAATCAAGATTTTATGATCAAAATCGGTCAAAAGCTTTACTAAAATCCGTGAATATGCAATCAACTTGCTTTCCGCTTTCAATTGCAGAAATGCAGAAATTAGTAAACTCTAACAAATTAGTCGTAGTAGATTTACCCTTCATAAAGCCATGCTGAAAAGAGCGCAGGGAAGGCTTGCAGTGGAACGACAAAACATTGCAAACCATGGCTTCAAATATCTTACCAATACAACATAACTTAGCGACGGGTGTGTAGTTAGAAATGTCACACTTATTACCCTTCTTGTGAAAAGGAATAATCAAAGAAAGCTTCCACTGTTTAGGAAAAACACCACAGGTTAAAGATAAATTAAATAAATAACACAAAACAGAAACGATGGACGTAGCATAATGTTTTATGAGCGTGGAAGGAATGCCATCCGGACCAATAGAAAAACTATCAGCTATGCTTGAAATGTACCTGAAGACAGACGCTTCATCGAACAACAGGTCCTTAGGTTGAAGAGAAATCGTCGGAAGCTTCGTCAAATGGATAAAATCGTTATAACTAATATCACAGTGGTTATCACAGAAGGAAGTTTTAAAGAAGTCACCAAAAAATTGGAGGTCTCCAAGGGATCAACACTATCTATGTTTCCAAGACGCAACGATGAAGGGTATCCATCACAGTTGCGCTTAGAGTTCACAAACTTCCAAAATTGCTTAGGTTCCGTACGCAAGGCCGATCTCATTCTATGTATATAATCATTATAAGAATCAGTCCGGTACGTTATGTACTGAGTACGCAAATTAGAATAGTTACGTAATCAGCATCGCTCCTTGAGGAACAGAACCTCCCCAAGCTTTATTCCTAAATTTTTTAAGATGCTTCGAAGAGCCATTGATCCACGGTTGACAATGCGAAGTACGATTCGAACTAACAAGTGGTACACAGTGAGTAAAACAAAGAAATAGGATGTCATAAAACGAGCTTACAGCTTTATCAATGTCACGTTCACCCAGAACACTGGTCCAGTCGCAAGCGGATATTGCAACGATAGGGAAAATATCGGTGGAGGCATATTCGCTAAAATATGCATGCTCGGCCGTTGGCCTCGCCGCTCGGCCCCATTCATTCATTTTATTAAAATCAGCTTTTTTAAAGTTATAACAATACTCGTAGTTACTAGAAGCATTAGATGATGAAGTTACAGGATCAAAAAACAAAACTGTATGTAGTGCCGGATGATGACTTGTTTCAGGAACCATAGGAGTTAAACAACGCTTAACGAGAGTACCATTGGGATCGGACGAAAATACCAGGTCCAGAGATTTTCCAGAGTCATTAGTCACACCGCTAGACTGCATTAGGCCTGAAGAAATAATGTTGTCAATAAAAGATATGGCATGTTGAGGAGTCGCTAAAAAAGAGGGCAGCAAGCCCTCATCGTCCAGAGAGTGTGTATTCAACTCACATTAGGCAGGTTAAGATCACCAAAAAGCAACAACTCATCGGCAGGCACCAGAACTTCAGTAAGCCTATCTATACATGAAGCCAACAAATCAAATATATCAGCATATGGGCATGGAGGGATATAAACTGTACCAATATATACGGTTTTGTGTGAAAGCCTCAGAGCCACACAAATAAACTCCAGATCACCGGAATCAACAAAGTCAACCAAGAAACAGGGAAGGTCGCGACGAACAGCACAAAGTACTCCACCGCCAACAGGAGCATCCAGAGACAGACGATGGCGGTCACGGCGAAACAACAAGAACTCGGGACCAAAAAGCTCTTCATCAGCGATCTTCCCACACAGCCATGTCTCGGTCAAGCAGACCACGTCGAAACAGGAATTCGTCGAACTTGTAAAAAGGCGAGTCGTCTTAGAGCGAAGACCAGTTACGTTGGCGTAGTAGACCGAGATTTCGCTAACAAGTTTTTTGCCATACTAGAAGATCCGGAACGTCCCTTAGGAATAAATTCACGCACAATGGAATTGCAGGGCCATATATCAGGAGAAAGCACCGCCTGAAACAGATTTTCCGGAACTAAAATCCTGAAGGACGCAGAAAATGAGCGTTTCTCGTGAGCATGTCGAGTAGATAACTTCTTGCAGGCAATCAAAGAGCTCGGAGTGCCGACACGTGATGAAATGTGCTTAATAATTTCGTCATCAGTGGTGTCAGGATGTACTCTAGAGACGAAAACACATTTAGGAAGCCTGGCTGGCCGCAACTCAACAGCATCTCCCACTGAAGGCGTGGTATCGTTGTTCACGGTTTACCCAGAACATCTCATGTGTCACCTTACACCAACTCATACCTAGGTTGTACACTGGATGTGTATCTTATGGAAAGAAGATTAAAATTTTTATATAATTTGGTATATTCTAAGGAGCCTGAATATCTGTATGATCGTATTCAGTTCTTATGTTCATCAAGGCACCGCAACCTTTTATTGCCTAACTTTCGAACTCAAATTGGCGAGCGATCTTTCTTTGTGCAGGTTATACGCAAATGGAATAGTCTACCCACTAGCGTTCAAAGAGCTAGTTCCGCTGATATATTCGGCAGGCTTTTGACTTCGATCCACTTACCTTGAATTCTATATTTTTCTTGATAGTATAAAGTGGACGGGCGTTTTTGCTTTGTTACTCTACGTCTCGGTTTTTCTTTAATTTAGCTTTTTCAGTATTTAGTTTTTATTTTAGACTTAGATTTTTCAGTAAGCAATATTCATTTGTTCTTCTTTTTTTTCTCACTGTATTTTTATATATATATTTAATGTATATTACTTCTTGTATCTCTTTCCTTACAATTTGCATTGCTTATTTATTTAGGCATTATTAGAGTTAGTTAAATATTCCATCATTGTTAGCCTGAATGTATGTACTACTATAAGATCTTAAAATCTTTTGTACAATAATGATAAATAAAGTTAAAAGTTAAAGTTAAAGTTAAAAGTTACTGATCTCAATTTGTTGTGAAGACATAATGTACAGTTACCCTCAGTAGTAGTCGCAATTGTTATCGTAAAATGTTATGCTATATTTAAATTTTTAAAAATAATATTAAAAATATCAAGCTAAAGAGCACCTACTTGTCCTGAATTATTCATAAAATTTGCTTTTGATAATATCGAAGATGGGATGGTTTAGGATTTTCTTAAATTATTTTTTGATGTTTTCCACCATAAAACATATTTTGGATGGGTATTGTGCTCTCGACTTTATATAAAACGTTATATGGCCTTCGAACTTCTATTCAGGTCTGTGCAGGATCAAAAAAACTTCCTTCACTGATTTTTCAATACATTTCAAATTCAATTTTCAAATAACTGTCTTACGTGGCTGATTTAGCTGATTGAAGTTAGCTTTTAAGATTATTAACCTATCTGGCAAAGCTTAACTAGTTTTGCCAACCTTTATTACGGCTTTCTTTGGAATTTATATGTATTAAAGTCAGGTCTACTTCTGATAGGTGCATTCTTGTTGCTTCCCTCCTAATATGTTTAGCCTGGAAAATGCACTTGAATTTGACAATTGCATAGCTTCATTTAATAAGTTATACACCGTCCCATGATAATGTGATTATTGCTGGTGATTTTAATGTGAATATTTTAGCTGATATTGCTGTGACTGATAATCTCTATCACATGTTTCAATCATTAGATTTGAAGAGGGTCAGTATGCTGCCGACATATTGTGGCGTTACGAATCCTTCCCTTCTTGAGATGTTTTTGGTGACAGAAGAAGATATTACAGTGATTTCTTTGGTTTTCTGAAGAAATTGAAATTTCAATGGCGAAACAGGAGTTTCTATTTCGGAGATATAAAATGTTACGAACTGATTAGTCACACCGATTATATAAATTACGACATATTCTAACACTAAAAAAAAATACCTAAGGCTAAATGGAGATATCTCGGTACAAAACTTAATCCTGACTTACCTGCTAAAATATTTTTTGGAATAATTTAAGGCGCCTGGGCATACATGGTAAGGAAGATGGTAGCTGTGAGCTGGATCCTGATGAGCTCAATAAATACTTTTCATCTATGTGACATGCATCGGAGCCGGCTGGTAGACGCAATTTGCATCTGGTGGTTTTGCTATCCGGTGTGTTATTGAGGACGAGACATTGATCGTCATTAATTCGATTAAGTTGAGCAGTATCGGTCCAGACGACATTAACTCACATAACTCACATCTTCAATATAATTTTAACATCTTCTAATTTCCCAATTTATTGGAGCAAAGCTTTTGTTATTGCTATTCCTAGGAATAACTCTCCGAGATTACCGTGCCATCAGTTTGCTGTGTTTTCTTGCTAAGGCATTGAATAAGTTATGGCTTCTCAAATAATTAACTCTATTGAAGAATATTCATTACTATCACCTTTGCAATCTGGTTTTCCACGATATTAGAGTTGTGAAACTGCTTTATTAAAAGTGAGCTCAGATAAACGTACGGCGCTTGATAAAGATGATATGAGTATTCTTGCTCTATTAGACTTCTCCAAAGCATTTGATAGTGTATCAAGGATGTCAAACTCAAAATCTAACTTGGGCCAAACAAACAAGGTTTATCTTTAGGTGGGCCGCAAAAGAAAAATCAATATTCATAGAAACTTAGGTTTATTTTGAATAATACATTATAATAAACATATATAAAAACAAAAACAAGAAAAATTTAATGTTTACGTCCTGACACTTGACATCTCTTCTCTGCTACTATCTTTCCTATTTCAGGAGAAATTTTGTTCGCAGTTATTACTTTCAAAATAGACCCAAGATGAGCGTCATTAATACTGTTTCTAACAGGAGACTTATTTCCTTTCATAACTGAAAATAACTGCTCGCACCGATAAGTACTTCCAAACATGGAAATAATTTCATAGGCGAATTTTCGAGTATTTTCAAACCTGGCTGGTAAATATTTATAAAATGCAGGCACACCCACTTCAATAAATTTTGCCGTCAAATTTGAGTCGCACTGAATCTCGATCACCTCCATTTGCATATCACTGGGTACTGAGTCTATATTTATTGAGAGAATCGAAGAAAACAAACAAAAGTTTTCTTCCAAAGAATTTAAATCTTTAAATCTTGTTTCAAATTCAGTTCTAAGATTTGAAATTTTTTCTGCGTATTTTTGATACGATGCAGTATCATCTAAATTTGATTTGTTCATGTTGCACGTCGGGAAGTGCGATAAATCTTCATTTTTCAGTTGCTTTTCCCAAAGAACTAGCTTACATTTGAATGCTTTAATTATGTCAAACATGTTCGTAATGATCTGATCTTTTCCTTGTAACGATAAATTTATATCGGTTAAGTGTTTGGTTATATCAACCATGAAAGATAAATCTTGCAACCATGTTGGATCGGAAAACAAGCTTGTGTCTTGATTTTTAGTTTTTAAAAACTGACATACTTCTTCTTTCAAATCCCAGAATTGTTTGAGAATCTTGGAGCAAGATAACCAACATATCTCGGTATAGTAGGACAAATCTGAATATGCGCTATCTAACTCATTTAGGAAAGCAGCGAATTGTCGCTGATTTAAGCCTCGTGATCTTATAAAATTTATAACTTTTTTTATGTATGACAAAACATTCTCCATGTTTATTTCCTTCTTGATGTATAATACAATGCGTATGATGAATTTTTGAGCCGTGAATTTCACTTAGTTTTTTTCGTAGTAATGCTACGAAGCCGTTGTTTTTTCCGGTCATTGAAGGAGCGCCATCTGTTGGTACAGAATTTAATTTTAACAGAGGTAGATTGTATTTTTCCAGAAGTTCAAAAACACAATTAAATATATCTTGTCCTGTAGTAGTACCACGCATCGGTATTAGTTCCAATAATTCCTCAAAAATGTTAAAATCCGTGTCGCAAGCACGAAGAAACACAGCTAATTGAGCTATGCCACCAATGTCCGTACTCTCGTCACAGGCAATGGAAAAACTTTCGAAACTAGATGATTTTGCTTTGATCTGATCACTTAAATTGGCGGGCAAGTCAGTAACTCTCTCCGCAACTGTATTTCGAGACAAAGAAATTGTTTGGAAAGCCTTCAAATTTTCAGGACAAACAATTTCTCCAGCTTTAATTAGGCATTTCTTGATGAAATCACCTTCAGTAAAAAGGCTTCGAGTGCTTAGCTATCAACTCGGACAAGACGTAGCTTCACTTTCTTGCAATACTTTAGTAAACATTAGCTGTTGTTTTTTCAGACCTAACTTGAGCTCTTTCAACTTTTCTTGTCTCATTAATCCTTCATAATTATCATATTTTGATTGATGTTGCTCGTAGTGACGTTTAATATTGTATAACTTTGGTACATTAATAGCATTTTTACGTATCAAACAGATTATTTTATCTTTTTTTCACAGCAAAAATATTCTAATTCCCATTTTACTTGGAACATTCGATGTTCGTCAGCGATTTTTCGTTTAGTTTTACTACAACTTGGCTTCGATATAGACATACTGAATACAAAGGGCTGGAATAAATAAGCAGTTGTTAACAGAAAATTATAAAACATTTTAATAAAATATCAATGTTTTTTTCTTGAACATTAACTTACCAGACAGAATAACTGCACAAATCAATAAGCGTAATATGAATTAAGCAATAAGCCTATATAAACTATACGTCTTATTTTCCGAAAGCAAAATATTTTCTGTTACGTGCACCAATCCGTACAAGACTATAGTCAAAGATTAACTAACGAAAAGATAAGACAGAAGAAAAAAATTGGAAATTCTTCGTGTTTTCAAGAAAGAAACAAATAATGTCATATACTTATGTCTTTTGCATGAATGGTGGGGTAAAACATCTTACTTATGATTGTAGTGCGACAAGTATAGACAACGAGTTAGAAAGAAAAATTGAGAGAACGTAGGATTACCCGAATGATAAAACCTTCTTGAATACCTTCAAAATCCTTTCAAACTGTTCATAATAATGTACATCGGGTCATACTACACTAATTTTTTTAGAAAAAGATAAGTACCGCTTTGGCGCGCGTGCTGAAAGGAGATGTAAAATTTTTGTCAACTAAAATTCCCATTTCTCCCAAAAATATCAGAGAATTCAGCATGAGTTTCTCCCACTTAATCTCTTCAGAGCAAAACGAATGTAAACAGAAGCACGTGCTGTTCAAATATCACAGGATTATAGCAATAAACATTGGGGTAATTCTCTCAATATTTCAGAAAAACCTGTTTCACAAAAGCGCGGGCACTTTTATGAGAGTAAAATCTAAAAACTCCGCCCCTTTTCATTTATTTACGGAAATGAGTCATTTTCCATTCTGTTTCTTTGCACAAAAGCACGGGAATATTTTATGAGAGTAAAATCTGGCAACTCCGCTTTTCATTTATTTACGGAAATGTCATTTTCCATTCTATTTCTTTGCATGTAATCCGCGCTTTCACAGTTTTTATTTATTATATATTATTGTTTGCCGATATATTGGCCGGGCCGCAAAAGTTTTCGTTGCGGGCCGCGAGTTTGACACCCCTGGCTGTACGTCATAACAATCTAAAATCTAAGTTAGGCAATGAATTTGGGTTCTCTACCTCTGCTATCAAAACTCTAAATAGCTTCCTCATGAGACGTTCACACCAGGTTAAACTTGGAAATCGAATTTTTGAACCGATACAGCTTAGAGGCGGTGTACCGCAAGGATCCATTGTGGGTCTGTAATTGTTCAGCCTATACATAAACAGTCTATCTAATGTTGTACGTGATGAAAAGGTGCATCTGTACGCCGATGATGTGCAGTTTATCCTGACTTGTCCCACTGGTATGTCGGTTGGGGACTACTGACTTTCCTCCGGTTGTTATGAATTCATCTGATATACCACATTCTAAATGTTTTAGGAATCTTGGTGGTATTAAATAATGTTTATGTGGTGGCTTAAGAAGATTCTGGCTTTTGGGATATCTCCTCTGCGTGTTTATTCAAAATTATCCATTTCTCAATTTCGACTTGCACACTAGGTAAAGTATATGGAGTTTGATGTGAATCGAAAATTATGATTTTCAGATATTTCCCCTAAAGACGTTACGTTTTACATATGTAAAGTTCACTTCACAAAATGACATTAGATTACATACAAAAGCAATCTTTTCCAACTGCGAACAAAGACAAAAAAAAATGTTTTCCAAAAAGATCTTTACCAAAATGACCTTTGCAATGTGCCTACAAATAGCAAACATGTTGCATGAAATGAGGCGCACGCGCACAACATTTCATACAACATATTTTCGATTAAAAAATCAAATTCAATTTTAGCATTTTTATTGCCTGTAATTGAAATAATATACATATGTATGCCCTTGGGAATGTAATAGGAACAACTTTCAAGCATTTATCGCTTAGCATATGAACAACAACAACTCCGCACAGAATCTTGTAAAGTTTTTGCTATGTAATATTTATACTAAGTTTTCTGAAAAAACTTATTTAAATAAAAAAATTGTAAATAACCAATTTGCATAATGAATTAGTTTTATGCAGAATAATTGATATATTTTTATTGCTGCTATTACGAAAGCTATTTACCCCGTTTTACTAAAAAATTTTGTTCATAAAAAGGTAAAATGATGCGGTCAGAGACTTTAAGCTAGTTTTTTTTCTCTCTCGATACTCAACTCACTCTGACAGTTTAAGTGGTCTTGAGTTGTCAATATTTTGACGAGGTTCTTACATTTTAATAAAAATGCTTATAATTAAAACAATTAAGTAATTTAACTTGGAAATTTTCTTTTGTATTGTATATACAAAAAGTAAAAAACAAGTTGTAATTGGTGTGAGATCAATTATTGTCGATAAAATAAGCATAAATATAAATGCCTCACTCACTACATTGTAAATCAGGTAATCTGACAGTTAAAATTGTTGACGTAAAAAGTAATATTTAATCTTTCAAGGAAGAGATACCGCGCATTTTTATGTTTTAACGGATTTTTCCATTTATACGTAGATATATAGCTATTTGTTCGGTGTATAGTCTCAAAAAAGGACAAAAACTAGTTTGTAGTAGAATTCAGAAGAATACAACTGTATGCCAACATCCTGCTACAGTTAGTATTGTCTTGTTCCCCTGATCTATGATAAACTGTATAAACATTATAGAACTTGGCTTCCTTCATTTGGCTTGGAAATATTATTACTATTGTTAATGGTAATGTCATTCATATTCGTCACTTCATTTGTAGTGCCCCTACACGGAAAGATTTTTTTCGCCGCCATTGGATAGCATTCGAAATTAAATTACTACAAAAATGTAAGTTTGGTAGAATTTTTTGATTTATCATTCGCAAAAGAGATAAGTCTGGATGCAATGAATTAATTAAGTATCTCGAGGGATCGTAATTTGTATTTCTCCGTTATGCTGTTACGAATTAAAGACCTCTATTATTAAAATTTATAACACAATATGATTCAAAATAATAGTTAATAGCAAAAATAAACTAGTTCTCTTCATTTTGTGTGTCGTGTGTCCGTCTAGAAAGGTTTTATTTTGGACAGGAAGTTTTTAGGATTATCTAAAAATAATAAAAATTGATTCTATGTAAAAGATAAGATGATTTTTCTATTCTTGCTGGATATTGCAGTATTTTTAGAATATACGAAACAAAAGTGTTCTTCGTTTAAATGTAAATTTATTTATTTATTACTGTTTCGCCGCCGCTAATTTGTATTTTTTTTTTATAATTGCTATAATTGATAATATTTCTGCAAGTATTACAAAAATTGTTTAAAATAAACACCGACAGCTCGAGCATCTATCCGTCTATGAATATGATTTACTTTATATTAAAATCCAAGCGAAATATTTAAAATAAGTCAATATGAAATATTAATGTAATCTTCCAGGAACTAACCAACAAAATTTTCATAAAAAAACGCAAGGCTCCAATCAGTCAATACTTTTTTTTTGTTGGTCACAATGAACTTCTTTTGTGATTTAATTTTTAAAAAGTATATGTACTAATCTAATTACTCCATCTACGCTTTTATTAAAATTCAATCGGGTTTTATTACTGTCCGAATACGTTATCTCATCAACTGCCGTTGTCTCAACCTTCTAGAGGTATAGGTTAGGAAATTTATTAAAAACAGTAGGTATTACATCTTTTAGTAACACAGATCTCTTTAAAGTTCGTTAGTAATTGAACTTTCTTTACAAGGATTAATTTTTTCAATAAAAAATAAATTATCCAAACCACTAGTCACTTCGATTTTCACTTGATCTTTCCTCTTAGCATATGATTAGATGACTAGTTAAAATTGACTTCATTTGGGTTAAAAAAGATGAAAGTAACCAAAATTCTAGTCGTTAAAGGCCACCATATAAACAGTTAGAATGTTTCCATACGTATTAATAAAGTCCATTGCTACCACCCTTACAATCATCAATAATACACATGCAATACGTTGGAAAACTTTCATACAACCGGTGAAATAGCTCGCATTATAATATTGTTACGAGCGTGGCCTTGGTTCGTTATTTAAAACACAATATTTCAGATATAATTCAGCTTGAAAAAAAAAAAGCCAAGCTGGCTTTTTATTTGTGCCAGAAAAAATAGAAAGCCCAGCTGGCTTTTTATTTTTACCAGAAAAAATAAAAAGCCCAGCTGGCTTTTTATTATTGCCAGAAAAAATAAAAAGCCTTTCCAGCTTGGTTTTTTTAGCTTCAAATTATTATCGGTCAGGATAAAGTTGGCTTTTTTCGTAAAAAGTCATAACTGGTTCGGTCCCTGTTAATCACAGAAGTTAAAATATAGCTTAGAATCTCTTTGTAAAGCATTCCTCATCATGTCACTAATATCACTATAGCTGCGCTGCATTGAAATCATGAGTAACATTGTAGAATTGAGTTAGTTTCGCTCAGTTATTACTCTCTAGGTGTTCTCGACACACTCCAGCACCTTCGGAACCCAGTTAGCCAAAAATCTATTCTTGATATATCACGAATATATCATTTAAAGCAAAGAATACATACTTTCTTGCATTCTGAATGTATAATTGATATATCATTTTATATGGCTCATGTCACTTTTTGTCGGATTCTCTTCGTGCAAGTTCATGACTGGGATATATTATAAATATATGATTAAAATATCCTTGGAGATATTTGATCCATACTTTCATACATTCTGGATATATATTTGATATATCTTTATACAGGGCTCATGTCACTTTTTGTCGCGTTCTCCTCGCCGCTACATATGGCATGGAATACATTTTGAATGCACTAAAGACATATCAGTACTATATATTTGCTTCTTATGTGAAGAATGTATATAAGATATATCTATCAAAATATTCAAAAGTACACGACATTTTAAAGTATTCCTAAAGAAATTTCGTAGTAAATTTAAATTTTGATACTGCGTTTGAATATAATCACAGACATCAGATCGCCCTCAAATTCTGAGTTGTAATTATTAATTGCATTAAATTGTAGTAAATGATTAAATTTAAAATTGACATTTTTTTTTCACTTATAATTTTCTTATGGATTTTTCTCTACTATATAGTTCCATTGAATTGCAACAAGGTGCATACCTGGCGAAGATCATCTACCTGGATGTAATGTAGTCATGGAATTATTTTTTTTTAATGTGACTTAAACAGTCAAAACTTCATAAGGCAACAGCAGAATTGCTGGTAAAAGAAATGTATAACATTAAAAAAAATAAATATGTACTCAATTACACATCGATTCCCACAATGCAAACCCAATCTATTCAATCATAAAATGTTTGTTTACAACGATATTTGGGTTTTCCAAACCGAACATATTTAGTGTAGGTATAATAACTACCCTTAAGAAAAAATACAACGCAGCTACATGGCAACCTTTTTCATTTCAGGCACAGTATCAAGTAGATATCAAGCTACCTGAATCCTGTGGATATTTATTATTTAATTATCCTTGTCGCCAAAAAGGTTTTCTTGCTTTCCTTACCTATTAAGTTCAGTTATGTGTCTGGCCCTCAGTCACAAAAATTTTCAGAAAATTTTACCTCTTACCTCAAAGTTCAATAGCTCAGTAATTTTGAAACGACTTCTGGAATTAATTTAAAATCGAAAATTTAAGGAAATTATTTTATTTTAATAAATTAATTAATTAAAAAGCATGTGGTACATTTTTTATTTTGGATTAGTTCTTATTTCTCCTTTTTGTCAGCCAGTTCCCTTTAATAATGCGCCCATTAGTATGCTTTAGACAAATTTTAATCGCATTATTAAACTCTGTCTTACCATGCTCTGGCGATTTGAAACAATCTGAAAATTAATGAAAACTATTCAAGAACAGATGAGATCCAAAAAATATGTCAAAGTACAATAAAAATATAAACATACCAAATAAACAATCCAAAAGGAAATTAAATTCTGCAAATGCCTTTTTACCTTTGTATCCTCTCCAGTTATATTTGTTGGCGCAACCGTCGGTTTATTTGGGGAAGAACCTTCTCAACACCTTGCTTTCATTTTATTTGCTATAAGCGACACTAAAATTCGGATCATTTAACTCATAATTAGAATTATAAATACTGTGCGAAACACTTGAATTATCATCACTTTGATTTAATTTTTCACGTACCTGATTTTTCGCGATTTCAAATTCCGTTAATTCTCCTTTAACTAATCTTTTAAATTGGCGCGAGCTCATACCACAAATTTTTTTAGAACTCATTGCACTTCATTTGAATTTTTTTCCTACCTTGATCTCAAAATTTTTCTCACAAAACAAACAAAATTCAAGTATATTAATTACCGCACTACTTATATATTTTTAATTACTTGTATTCACGCGCGAACTGCAAGATGGCGAAAACGTCACTAAACTGCAGAAATGATCTTGTCACTCAATAGATAAATGAACAATGTACCTAGAATGTGTCCTTAAGAATGTACGCCCGATCATCAACGAAGATTAATTCGGTTCTTTTGCTTGCATTCAAGGAAGGTATCAAAGATATGTGTGGAATGCATCTTTGTATACACAGACTACGATGACTCACGAAGCGAGGACGAGAACATTGTATATCGCTTTCATTTATCTAAGATACATGAAATATCTATTTTATAGACACATACTCTCGTAAGGCCACGGAAAAGCACGAATTTACATATCAATTGTGCATTCCGGTGGAATATATATTCCGCTTGGCTATGTATATAGCTTGTATTCACAAAATATGTGTATCGTTATAACTTCTGATATTTTATGACTGATATGATTAGGATAGTTGCTAAAAATACAATGCCTGGAAATCTTGTTGACCTACCTATAATCGATAGCGGAGGGAGAAGAAGCAGGAAGAAGTGAACTAAAGACCGGTTTCTGGGTAGCATGTGACGCTAACTCATTCCTAATGATGCACACAAAATTGGACCAGATTATGAAATAACCAAAAACAAAAAAAAAACGTTATTTGGCTATTGCTAAATCTCACATGTATAGTACAATGTAACTCTGAACGGACTGGGATTTGGAACTAGGTGCAATACTAACTTCAATTTAGTTCAAAAAGAGCTTTCCAACGATGTATTACGCGTAGCTATTGGAAGGGGGGTACCAAAACTTGCAACAGCCTTTAACTAGAAAAATATTATATCGTGGTTAACAAAATGACTAGCGAATATATAGCTGCTTACAGTCATTATTGACTATTTTTTTTTTAATTTCAGAATTTCAGAATTGTTGTTGTTTTACTTAATAGTTAAAATGAAGATGTCCTTTCCTAATCAATTTGTCAAAGCGAACAAGAAATTTCTAGTTAACATTTACCAAAAATTTTAGTTTTATGGTAATTCGTAACAATTATTTGTAACTACGTGGAACCTCTCTATAGCGAACTCGCAGATGCCAGGAAAAGTAGTTCGTTATATGCAAAATTCGTTACAAATAAACTTCATTTTAGAATTTTTTAATTTATATTTTCATAACGTGTAGAACGAAACAGGCACTATTAAATATTGTATCTTTCAATAACAACAATAAAACAAAATAAGACAAAATAAAAATTCTTTCTGAAAATAACAAACCTATATATGTATGTATGTATATTAAAAAAGGAAAACGTGAGTTCAAACATGTGCTTTAAATACTACATAGTATATGTATGTATAGTACAAAGGTACTTTTCATGTTCTTTCAAAATATTGATTAATATTAGTTTGGACGAGTAAACGGTCTCTTTTCATTAGATACTTTTCCAAATCCCATATTTTCAATAGCATGTTGTCAAAACCATCACCTTCCTTAGAAGTCTCTACTGCGCTACGTAGAATATCCAATGCCTGTTGGATTTCTTCAGTGCTTGGCTTTTTTACCTCAATACAATCCGCAGGATCCAGTTCTTCTTCATCACTAGATTCATTTCCATCATTTACCAAGCTTACTATTTCGGAATCAGTAGGGTGCTGATATGTTGCTATATCATCATCTATATTAATAAAATCGGAGTAATTCATTTCAGAACTAGTAATTGGATTGATTTCATTCCATATATTGTACAAGTGTGCAATTTCTTCTTCGTTCGAAGAAGTCTCTGATTGAAGCCACAATCGCAATTCTGCCAATGGCGTATTATCTTCATCTGTCCATTCTGAAGCTATAGAAAACCCAGCTTTTCAGAAGCAGTTAGCCAAATGCTCGCAATTGACATCCACAGACCATGTAGCAGAAATCTCTCTTACGCAATCTAATAACGTTATTGTGCTTTTTGCATGTTTTTCCATTACATTCTTAATTACTTTTGACAAAATTCGACGTCTGTAATTCATTTTTAGAATGTGTATAACACCCATGTCCATAGGTTGTAATTTTGACGTAGTATTAGGGGGAAAGTATACCAGCGTGATTGCCGTTAATTTGCTCTGAATATCTTTAGGATGTGCAGGAAAATTATCAATAAACAGGAGAACTTTGCGTTTTTGTAATGAGTAATTTTAAGAGCCAATCCGCAAAAATCTGCGATGTCATCCAAGCATTTTTGTTGGATCTGTAATCTACGCCAATATTGTGTACTCCACGAAAACATCGTGGATTTGCACTTTTGCCAATCATAAAAATATTTAATTTTTCGGTCCCCGTCATGTTTGAACCAATTAAGCATGTAACTCGCTCCTTGCTACATTTGCCTCCAAAACACTTTTTTCCTTTAAAGGAAAGAGTTTTGTTTGGCAAACATCTAAAAAATAAGCCTGTTTCATCGGCATTGAATATGTCCTCAGGATTGTATCTCTTAATAATATTAGGCAAAGTCTCCATTTCTGACATTGCTCCTGGTTGACGGATGCACTTTCCCCACATAACGCATGCTGGATGATTTCGTACCGAGATTTAAATCTATGAAGCCAGCCAGTACTGCCAACTAATTCGCACTGATTCATTTCTCGGGCAAATTCAATTGCTTTTGCTTGTAACAATGGCCCAGAAATAGGTAAATTTTCATCTCTAATGCGAATAAACCATATAAGTACGGATTTATCAACCATTTCATACAAGCACTTCCGATTACGCCGTTTGGAAGGATTAGGTGCCGACTTAATTTTCTCCTTATTTTTTAATATTGTTCACAGTGAACTCTTCGCTATTTTAAACTTCCGAGCAACGTCAGCCTTCCTTTCGCCACTTTCCACTGACTTGATAATATCGGCCTTCTCAGCCATCGTAAGACATTTCCTTTTATTATTAGCTAAAATTGTCAACAGCAAAGAAATCAAGTAAACATTCCTAATTTTGATAAACTTACAGTTCATTCTGACATCAGTTACAAACAGCAAACTTTGAAACAAAAATATGCAGCAAAACAAGATTACGAACTGCAGGCAGATTAAATTCGCTAAAATTTAGAACACTTTAATTTGGTAAACTTACTTTACTTCTGGAATGAATCGTACACTCCGTGAGCACGTTTCGATAATAATGATTTCTTAAAATTACAATTTATCACAAAAAAAAAACTCCAAACTGTATGCATCAATTTCGCAATCACACGGTTAAAGATTGTAACGTAAATGGAACCGTAAAACAAATAAGCCTAAAAAAATTCTATGTAAAAATGATGTATAGAGCAAACGGCGGCTGACTTCTACACAATAAGAAAAACATCGCTGCATTGAAACAATAGAAAGCCTTCGAATGGACACTTGCAATCGTATTGTACCGTTCGTTATACATATTTAACGCATCTAAATAGCATAGAATGCGTAAGCAGCTCCGATAGCACAGAATATGTTTGCGAGCAAAACGGAGCGTTAAGGCTTAAACACAATTGCCGACGGCCACTGCCATTGCCGTCTTTATGTTCCAGGCCGTGACACAAAACGATTTTGCTACTTGCAAAAGTATTAGAGTGGTACGATTTCGCACTTCTCTTAGCATTTGTTCTTATGGAAAAATGCATTACTTTCAACTTCAACCTTCTGCACAATGTAAATATGCCTCCGTACTAAAAGTTTTATTCAGGAATTTTGTTATTTAATTCCTTGTGCATTTACCAGCCTAAAAATCTAAGTACTTTGTTTAATAAAATTGTTAATATTTTTTCACTCAAACCTAACACTAAACATAAAAATGAGAAAATGTGTTGAATTCTGTTGCCTTCATACCAGCTTTCATTTCTCTGTGTATTTTCTCACGGAGAAATGAAAGCTCACTTCAAAGTGGGAGCAAATAGTTCTTAAATCAGATCTACTTTTGTTTGAAACTGATTTTCTTTTGAAAATGTATAAAAACCTAAAGTATAAATTATACTAGTATAAAGGCAACAAATTTTCCTATAAAATAGGCTAATATTTGAATTACCTTTGAATTATAATTTAAAAGTTATGAAGAGTTAAACACAGAAAAACCGTTGCCGTCCATTCGATTCACAGAGCAGTGAACAAGCGAAGCTTTTGAAAATATGAGGCGAATGTGTGCCTTTGCCGTTTCATTGATTAAAAAATACTTTGAGTCATGTTTGAAATGAAAAAATGGAATTATTTGATATGGAATGTGGAAAATATTTTTAATTTGATAGAAGCATTATCGGATAATATAAAAAAATGGTTAACATTGTCTTTTTGTCTTTATTATACTTAAGAAGTTACTGTCTGTTAAACATTGAAAGACTTATTTGTTTCATATAACTCAATAGGCAAGCACAAAGCTCTGATTGCTATCCAGTGTGATTTGTTGTATGAAGGCAACAGAATTCAACACGTTTTCTCATTTTTATTTGTAGTGTTATGTTTGAGTAATTAAATATAAACAATTTTCTTAAAGAAAGTGCTTAGATTTTTATGCTGATAAATGCACAAGGAATTGAATAACAAAATTCCTGAATAAAACTTTTAGTACGGAGGCTTATTTACATTGTGCAGAAGGTTGAAGTTGAAAGTAATGCATTTTTCCATAAGAACAAATGCTAAGAGAAGTACGAAAACGTACCACACTAATACATTCAAAAAATTCGATGTCACGGCCTGGAACATAAAGACGGCAATGCCACTGCTGATTCCTATGTAATACACACTCATAAAACGTCCCTACAGAAAATTGTACCTATCACTGCATTAGTCGTCAGCTCTGGTCGTCGCAACCGTGTTTAAAGCATAAGTGGAAGAAATATCTTTAAAAATTTCAGCTATTGCTTTATTTTTTTAGAGAAGAAGGTACAGTTCGTTAAAAAGAAGTTCTTTTTCGAACATCTTTCGATGTAGTGTTACCAGATTTTGGTTCGTTATAAGGAGAGTTCGTTGTAAATAATTCGTTATATGAAAATTATTTTTCACAAAAATCGTAAGTAAATGCTACTGCCAAGAGCAGTGTTCTCTATAGAGAAAAATTCGTTATAGCGGTGTTCGCTATAGAGAGGTTCCACTGTATTTATATGATTTTTGAAATATGTAGTTAGAATCGAATAAAAAAATTGTTACGAATAACCAGAAATATTTTTCTGGGTGGACGAAACCCTGGGATAGTATACCAACGTCCTTACTTTACCACAGGATCCTTTTAGTTAAAAAAAAAAAAAAAACGCACATTTGCCTCTTATGTGAGGATCCGGTTAAATAAAAAATTTTTGAAATAGTCCAGAAATTTTTAGTCGCGCCCCTCTTTTCGGTTGGACTATTGCATATTGCACTAACACGTTAGTGAAATATCACTTGCGTATTATAGTCTCTAGTTAAAATTTTTATTTATAGGCTATAGTACAGCACTTTTGCATTGTAGCTTTCACCGAGATCCTAATTTAATCCTGTGTAATCCATATTATATCACACACGCATATATGTTTAAGTTTTATTTATATTGTTTACCAAAACTGCTTCAAATTTTTATATTTCGATTGTGCTCATGTGTTTTCGCGATATTGAACAAAACTTGCACCATTCTACCTACATACAAATGTACATATACCTGTGTATATAAGATAATTTCCACTAACAATAAATAAAGCCAAAACAATTATTCAACTCTAATCAGAGTTATATCTTGTCATAAATCTAAGAAATAAACAAGAAGTTTTCCCGGCAGCTTGAGTAAATTTACATTAATCCCAAAAGTTTCATATTATGTTTACGCATATCTTTTGAGGTTACAAAAAATTTACAATGTTTATTTATGTTTTATTTTCTTGCAATTTTGTCTCGTTTTTTTTTTATCGTTTACATCTATTTACTTTTTTCTTCTGTTCTTGATTTGTGTTTGAAAAAAAAAAAAATTTTGTATTTATTTATGTCTTCAGTGAAGAATAATAATTTTTGGTAAACATTTTTAAGACAAAATCATCTGTTCTCGGTTGTAACTGACACCAGTTTTGGAATTTTTTGTTGCTATTGTTTATTGTGTTGTCTTGTTTTCTATGTGGAATTTTTTCTATATTTTTAAAAATTGTTTTTGCTCGGACAGAGATTGAGTTACATAAGTTTCACATTACTCTATATTACAAATTGTCTACTCTGTATTCTGCGAACATAGTATTTTTCAGTCAGTCGCTCTACCTCCATTTGAATAATATACAACTCTTCTACACATATGGAGGCTACGGGTATGTGACATTTTGGGTACATTCATCACGAAAGAGACTTGAAAACTGCCTATTTTATGTGAGAATAGAATGCATTTAACGTTTTCCGTTGCACATTTCTGTACATAGTTTCGCATCAATCTAATTCTTGTTTTATACTTTTATGCTCTTCTAAATTCTATGTCAATGCTCTGGAGTTCTATCGAAACAGACCATAACGCCCTACTTATGTATACAACGAGTACAATCTATATGGAGATCTTTAGATATATTTATGTTCAAGAGTAGCCAAAAAGCTTTTTGTCTGCTTTTCCTGGTATATACATATATGTATGTAGTACTTCTAATTTATGGGCAACCGAACAGCACGTATATATACATAAGTACAAAATACGACCCACTTTTCCTTCCCACTAGTGGTGCAGATAAGTGGGCTTATTTTGGGTTCAGTTCTTCTTTAATTATACGATTTACGACTAGAGGAAAAATGCAGAGATTTTAGCGATTTAAAAGATGCTCTAATGAGACTCGTTGAGTAGATGCTTGTAGAGTAGCCGCCAATATATGTAGTAACCCTTGTCGGTCACGTATACTATGTATATATATATGTACATAATTTCAAACTCATTATAGACTGAAATAGTATGTCTAAACCGGGAATCGTAATTTCCTTTTACATTGGATAAGTTCACTGATAAAAAGAGTTCTTATATGACTCCTGACTATATGGATATGGATACTCGTAGAACATACATATAATGTTCGAAGAGCATGCATAATGCAGCCTGTTGCAGAGTTTATCAAAAATTAGAATTAGCTATTTAGAGGCCATATGTCGAATAAAGTCGAGGAGTGTTAGTATTATATAAAAAAAAACAAGACAACAACAAAAAATTCTGATGTTGCTAGAGAGATGATCATTCGTATACTGGATGGTATTTTATCGAGCAGAATGGATCTCAGTCAGCATCCCGCATGCACTTATACAATATACGGCTCTTTTCATGGTACATTAATTCACGTGATCATAACCATAACTTGTTTCCAGACGTGACACGATAATGAAAGAAATTTTACTCATGGGAGATCCAGCCAAGAAGTCTTCTCCTTAATTATTCTCAAGTTGAATCAATGCGCTTATGACGAGAGGAAAAAAAAACAGTGCTGATTCTCTGTGTTCAGTGAATCTGTGAATTTTGTTTGGTTTTTTTTTTTTTGCCTTACGACCGCCAGAGAAATGCAATTTAATTGAATTGTATTGAAAGTGTGTGCTTTTGCAGCAAGCAAAAAAAAGAGATATTTATTGCGTGATGATAGACAGTGTGCGTGTCCAATTTATCATCAGTGAAATGTGGAAAAAATGAAAAAAAAAATGGTTTTTGGTTTTTGAGAAAAGAAAAATTAATTAATAAAAGAAATTTTGCAGATCTATAATTATGATTTTCAGAGCAATTATACTACATATAATTGTGGTTTAGTGATATTGTATTTATGTGTTTCTATTTTGCTGTTGTTTTTTTTTCCTTCTAATTTTGGAATGAAGACGTAGGTAATATTCAGTGAGAGAGTTTTTTTTTTGTTTGATTTTCGTTTCAATCATGTTGGGAGTACTAAAACGACGATGGAAGACTAATAGAAGGTAAGATTTAATTCATTGTGTGATTAACATATTTTTATTATTATTTTTATTCTTCTATTATAAATAAATTAATATCACACAAAATATCAATAAAATTCAAAATGGGAATTTCTGGGCACTTTTCCCACAGATTTTAATGCAATTTCCCACATTTTTTCCCTGTGACGAAAAGCCATACGAAATATACTAGAAAGAACAATTAAAGTAATTTCCCAAAACAAATTCATTTTTATTTATAACAATTTCAAATAAAATACATACCTAACATTTATGGCTCAACTACAATAGCCGTAAAGACGTTACGGATTTCAACGAGACTGAGGTTTAATTGCTAAGGTTTATTATCTTCACATTTAATGTTTCCAGTCTCGTTGAAATCCCTAACGTCTTACGGCTATTGTAGTTGAGCCTTTAAGCAAAAAGCTCAATCCTAAGAAATTCTTTTTCCTCTATATTCGTGTTGTTTGTATTTTTCATTATATTGCGTTAATTATCTGCAGTAATCTGGATGTTTTACATTGGGAAATCGAGCGCTCTAAAAACCAACCTGGAGAGCTTCTCTTTTATGTCCTAGCTCATTGCTATTTGCATCCCAGCCAGCGTTGCCGTATATTGACAGTTATTCCTGTAAATGACAGTTTTTGTGGTAGCTGTGCAGTTTTCCAATTTTCCCCAGTTATCCGCCAAATAAGCGAATAAAATCCATCTATCCATAACAAATGCGACGTGTCGCGGAAAAAGACAACATATTACAAGCAAACTAGAACTAAATGCATCAACAGACCCACGCTTTGTGCGAATAAAACTCTAAATTAGCTAAGAAGGTTTTGTGACGAGCGAAACCTTCAAGGTTTCTTGTCTTTTTGAGGCCATTCCCTTTAACTCGTACACGAATTTTTCTGTTTTTCTTTTTTATTATTTTCGACACTCTCGTAAACCCACTTGTCGTCATCACAGCGAGCTGAAATTTGGCACACAGGTTCATGTACCGTGACAATTGAATCTATCTGAACCGAAAATTTCCATGGAAAACCCGGAATATCGGGAAAAATAATTTTAAAATTTGATACAAATTTTATTAGTGATAAATCCGTTTCAGGAAAAATGCAGAGTTTTCCGATTTTTCCGAAAAAAATTTCCGGAATTTTCCGACTTTTCCGGAAAATTTTCCAGTTTTCTAAATTATACACGATGAAGTTCCCTATCAACTGGCATCATTACTTTCTCTCCGACAATGGTGAAAACTTGCAGAAAAAATCGAGGAAAATTCATGTAAAACGCTTTTGCGGAGTTTTTCAGACCCAGGAAGCGTTTGAGCGTTTTGCAATCTAAGACAAAGTTGTAGAGCGAAATGAGTTGCATAAAGTTGAATTTTCCGACTTTTCCGGAAAATTTTCCAGTTTTCTAAATTATACACGATCAAGTTCCCTATCAACTGGCATCATTACTTTCTCTCCGACAATGGTGAAAACTTGCAGAAAAAATCGAGGAAAATTCATGTAAAACGCTTTTGCGGAGTTTTTCAGACCCAGGAAGCGTTTGAGCGTTTTGCAATCTAAGACAAAGTTGTAGAGCGAAATGAGTTGCATAAAGTTGCTTTTGTGGAAAACTCCGTGAAAAACCAGGAAAAGCGGAAAAATCATCGGACAAATTTTCATCGATATGATTAGTGATAAATCTGTTTCAGGAAAAATTCAGAATTTTCTAATTTTTCTGGAAAATTTTCCGACAAAAAAGTTTTATAAGCAATTCAGAATCATTTTTTTCCGTCCTGCTGGCATCAAAACTTTCGCTTCAACAATCATGAAAAATCGAGGAAAATTCTTGTAAATTTTTAAAAAATTTCATAGTAATACGAAGAGTCTGTGGAAACCATGGAAAATCCGGAAAATTCATGTTATATGGGATCAAGTTGGAATACAGCTAAAAAGCGCTGTTTGAAACATAATTGGAATTTCAGAAAACCGTTGCAGTACCTACTTTAACGATTTGATTATCGAAAAATTTTTGTTTTCGGATCGGAACCAAACATGACTTCAAAATTGTTTTAAAATATCTCCATGCAGCACGTAATAACAATTTACTTAACGTGAAAATGGCAAAAAATAAAATAAGTAAAAAACGAGTTTTCAAACAAAACTGAGGCCAACCCGCATGAAAAAGTAGAAAATAAACTTTTTTTTCACACACTGAGGTGGACTCAGATTTTATTCGCTGACAATCACCGATATATTTCAGTATGATCAATCAGAGGTAATAAGTGATTTGATTCATGAAGAGAAAGAATATTCAAGAGAAATGTCCCAATTAAAAAATCTGAGTCCACCTCTGTGTGTGAAGAAAAGTTTATTTTCTACTTTTTCATGCGGCTTGGACTCAGTTTTGTTAGAAAACTCGTGTTTTACATAATTTTTTTTTTAATTCATACTTAAATTATCCTGCACTCAAATATGTATATGCGGCAAAATCAAAATGGACACTTTTTTGTAGCGATCAACATTTTCTAACTCTAATTCTGAAATTAAGCGGTGGTACACTCGAAATTCCATCTTTTCCGTCTGTCTTTTTTTCTCTTTTTTAGTTTCATCATTTTACAAAACTGCAACTAGATAACCTTCATTATAACTAGAAATGGCATCGACAAACATTTTATAATTACTGACACTTCGCTTTTGATGTGCAGTGCACAAAAAAAAATCCAAATCTCACTAAATTCACCATTAGTGTGTCCAGTGAAAATAATTCGTGTCGCGTTTTAGTCGCACCGCTACGCGTTCGTTGTACCCATACCTTAAGAATCCCATTTTCCTAAAATTTTCATTTTTTCTACTACCTATACTACCTACATAAGTACATAATGCAAAATTGTATTCTTAAATTTCCACTCGTACCCAAAAATAAGCTAATTTTGTTTTCTTTACATATACTCAACTAACTCCAAAAATATTTTTTCTTCCTTTCAACCAAATAAGAACAGATGCTTGCTGTTATTAATCGTGCAAGTGACACTGAAGTCATAGTATCCCTTTATATCACCACATCAAAAGTCACAAAATCAAAATTTGTCCAATTAAATTCGTGCTGCAATTGCGGTTGCCCTGCCACATGTAATTAACTTTGCGTGCTTTACAGTCGAAAAAATCCACTCCCTTTAAATCGAAATTAACATTTTACTCTGCATTTTGGCAATTTCGAGATTGTATCATGCTCCATAAAGGAGGAATATACTACAGACAGCAGAAAATGTTTACAGTTATATGTACATGATGTTAACAACTTGCCCTCCTCCATGGGGAGAAGGGATTCATAAATCTTCGACATCCCATCATTACCCGTCGTAAACATCAATTAGATCTGCTTAAATTTTTAACACTGCCATAAAGGTTCTAATTAAAACGACAATTCCATGAATAAA